>CM021735.1:49101929-49191743 GCA_011075105.1 Heteronetta atricapilla
TATCACTATAATTGTTTTCAGTGACCACTGGTTACACTAGACAGATAAAAGAGGATCATGCAGTGAACAACTCAGGTAGAAGAATTTTTATACTTACCTTCTAATGCTCTCAACCTTAATCCAGGTCTCTAGATTAAATCACATGACTGTCAGTCAACTATTTGAGTTCTAATTTATACACTATGAGGAAAAACAGCCTGTTTACAGCAAAGGTCATTTGTGGAATTGAACACAAGACTCAAACCACTAGTGGACAGAAGTAAAAAACTATGTTTATATGATATTATAAAGCTTGGGTTTGTTTCTTACTATTTCTAAATCCATTTTAATTTGCAGTGTTAGTACATGTAAGAGTTTTGATACCTTTCTGAAAGTTAACAGAAAAAAATAAAACTAAATAGGATTATCTTGAAGTCTAGATTAATTGATGGCTTTCCCCTTCCTACTCAAGCATCTCCAGTCCAGGACTAGAGTTTCAAATTCCTGCAGTATATATTTAAATACTTGCAGCTAAGACTTCTTATACTTTCAACATGATTCAATGAGAGAAGGAATTTTTATAATTTGGAATTATATTATGTTCAGGGGCAACAACTGTGTCAGCTACTCCCATGGATCAGGAATGTTATGCTAGTATCTACACATTTGTAACTGTCTTCAGGACAACACAATTTGTCCTTTGATTTCATCTTTGTTTCTAATTCATATGCATAGCTTCCATGCAGTCTGGTCTTCAACCTTTTGGTTTGGAAGGAAAGTCTGTTCTTTTATGATAACTCTGAGTTTTCTTGATGGATTTATTCCAAAGTTACAGTAAGATATGCAAGAACAGGGTTTGGGCCTATTGCCTGTTTTAGGAGGTTGTTGTGGTGCGTAGCTAGATATAATTCTGGACCATGAACTTAGCTGAGAACTTGATGCAGCAGCCAAAAGTCAGGAATAGTTCATATTTCAGAAGTTTTATCAAGGACTTTTTGCTTATGTCCTGACATGATATAACATATGCTTTTGAGAGTAAAGATGAATTGTTACATGATTTTTGCCATTGGTAAAGTATTTTCAGAGAGGGAACACTGACTCCTTCCCACTCTGCTTCTTGCAGTGGATACATCAGCATACATCAGCAACTCATTTGAGAATTAAATATGCTCAAAACTTTGACAGCTTGATATCAATATTTCTTAGGCCAATTCTTTAATATGCTTTAACCTCAGGACAGTGTATATGCACTAGCCACCATGTTGAGAAAATCCAAAGGGCACAAAACATGCAGGGGCAGATCTAATCAAGAAAGTTAGTGTATACAGAATGTGAATTTATAGAACTCTCTCAGTCTACACTATACTTGCACACAGAAAACTTTTTCATACTGAGAGCACCTTGAACCTTTCAGCCATCACATTTCATGCACGCCATGAGCACCTGCACAGCCAGCATGAAGAAGACAATGAGCTGCAAACTTATATCCAAGTCTTACTATGTGCTCCTAAAGAAAGACCACAGTTTCACTGAAGGTGAGAAGACTTAAGGTAAAGACTTAAGGTTAAGACTTAAGGTAAAGTTGTAGGCTTCTGGATTACTTAAGTATCAGAAATTACCAGAAGATAAGGAGAGGCATTTTAGTAGAAATGATCTTACTGAGGTGACTTTTCAGAATTCAGTGATGGGTGGTGTCACAGTCTCTGTCTGTGTCTCAGTTTTGTTGCTCCAGACCTTTAAATTTGATGTTGGTTACAAATTTGCTGTTTGAACATGGCATGAAGATGGATTTGAAACAGCAGTTGGTGGCAGCAATGTCTGGTTTTTTTTTTTTTTTTTTTTTTTTTTTTTTTTAATTACTATTTTGTACATCTACCTGAAATCTTGTCTGAGTATCTTTAGGTATTGCAAAACCTATGTTGGATGTGAAGTTCCAGGATGTATATATTTTTTAATATACAATGGAAAAAATGGTAAAAAGGAAAACTTTCAGAATATTTGCAGAATGGTAGGGAAACTTTCAGAATATTTTCAACTCCTAAAGTTTCCCCATTATACATATGCTCCATTTATCCAAAGCAGGTAGCAAAGTATTCTGGTTTCTTTTGATTGTAAAATATTTTCTTTACAAAGACTTCTGAAGCCATTGGTCACCAGATGACTAATGCTGTAGTCTAGCAATCAGAGTTTAAATCCCACTAATTTTAGGTTCTCTTAACCTCAGCCTGCCCTAATTTAGCAAAAGATGTCTGGCCTGTGTTGAAACATTAGCAGAATCTAGGAAAACCAGAGCATAACTCTAAATATTTTTCTACAAATATTCCCCAGCCTATACTCTGGCCCCAACAACTGGATTCTTAATACAAAGATGATTTCAACATGACCATCAGGCGCTTGAAAGAACTATGTTAAAAGAAATTGACTATCTTGTGCACAGAGTACCTCAGCTTCAAAACTGACTATGTTTAATGTAAATGTTGGCTTAGCATGACATATTCTTGCTCTATACTCAAAGAGAGAGTGATATATAGACAGCCTTTGGATTGTGTCTTAAAAGTTTCTGGACTGAAAACAAACTTTTCTGTGTTGTGTATTCTGAGGTCCCAAAGAGGAAAACTGAAACATTCACTCTTCCAAGGTAACCCAGGTGTCAGTCTACACACAGCAATTCTACTGACTAATGTATTCCTTGATTGAACTGGTGATACTTCTCTGTGAAAATCCAGAAGAGAAACTCTAGCAATTACAAATCTGACACCAGTAATTCTGAATCTGCAGTTGAATTTTCTGCTTATTTATAGAATACAGAGCAATTCTGTGCTGAGTGTTCATAAAATGTGGGATAGAACAGTCCAGTTCTTTCAATGACTGAAGTTACAGCAAACCACACCATTGTGCTCTGACGGTTTCTGCAATATTAAAGATGCCAGTCATTATTTAAATGCTATGTCCAATTATGGCATAAAGTCACATAATTTTGGCATTTCCTCAAGTAACAGTAATCCCCCCAGCCTACACAACACCTCGCTTACCCTACTGCTGCTCAACCAGCAGCCTGGCTGCTGTCTGCCTGTCACTTGAAACTGAGGGCTGATTTCGAATATTCTCAAGTCTGACTGGTAAAACACGTGCTTCTCTCTGATGTGTCATTTGCAATGTTCATTCAGTGGGACTTAAATGGAGCCTTGATCTTACAGCTTGAAGGAAAATAAAAGTACAGGGAAAGCTTATTGTTTTGGCACTTGGTTAAGCATTGTATAACAATGCATAAATGGAAAAAAAAAATACTTACAACCAGAAACAACTCTGAGGTTTTTCTATTAAAAGCACTCATTGCTATGTAGCACTGTATAAATAGGGTAGAGTAAGGGTCAGTAAAAGTTGTTCAGGTCGGGGAAAAGAAAAACACATTTAACATTCATGACTCCAACACAAGGCTGTAATACATAAACATGTACAAATATACATACAGAAGAGATCATTACATTTCAGGCAAGACTCAAGTGTCAGTGCATTTGAATTTATAGCACTAAAAATCAGATCAAACGGCCATTGCCACAGATTTCTTCCTCGGATGATTTGGACTTTGTGTAAGCATGCTGTGTCCATAATGCACCCCTTGAATTAAGTAATTCAGAATGCCAACCAGAGAAACTTTTGGCTGCAGTCAGTAATCCTCAAGGGCTACAGCGAGCGACGTGTCTCCAGCTAAGATCACTTTCATATCGTTGGTCTATAAACTCCACATGCTTAGCCAGATTAAAATATGATTCAGTGTTCCCAGAGGCAGCTGGGAAAGTCTGTGCCATCGTCTAGCAAAGGTGAGAGCTGAGCTCATCCCATCTTGCTTTGCTGTCACTTTGTTTTCTGGGACTGCTCTGGACCAGGGCAGACAAGCCCACTGTGACAGGTCAGCTGTGCAAGAGAGAAGCTCAAGCCCCCAGACAAGCTATGCTGGCACCGAACTGACAGCAAGAAAATTTCAACAAATCTTCAGCACCTTTGATTTTAACAGGCTTTGGGTCGGGTTTTAATTCAGATTACATTGCAAATACCTATCCACATGATAACAGGTTAATTGCAGGGATAGATGAAAACCACAGGACCTCTGGGGGAGTTAAAACTCTCAAGAAATCTGTACTTACTCTTCGGCAAATTATCTTGTTGCTGGCACTGGGGGTAAACCACAGGTCCTCCTATTCCTTGTTCAACAGGGCAGTAAATAGGCTGGCAAGCATAAAAAAAGCCAAACACTTTAATACCATTACAGAAAGCTCTGCTAGACATCCTGCTGTGCAGGGTTCAAAGAGTCACTTTTGTTACTGAATCCTTGTTCTGTACTGACCCTTTACACTACAGCTGAAGCTGTGGTAGTTGAATACATTTTCAAGTAATTTGTTCTACCTCAAGCAAATTGCAGATTATCAATATAAATTAGCATGATTTATTTTAAAATGTTATTTTGAGATAGCCTTTACACTAGCCTAGCACTATGAAACACTGAAGGCTGTTTTAAATATGTTTATTTTAGCTGAGTTCAACTGTTTTAAGAAGGACTCAAATCAGAACGAGATATTCTAGAACTGAGAAAAATAGTTTTGGGCTTATATAATGATTTGCATAAATGTAATTAATTCAAATTAGAGAAAAACTAAGAACTCTTTAGCTGTCAGGCAGATTGAAAAAAAAAAGTATTTTTGAAACATTTTAGAGAAAAGCTTTTGGGGATTACTTTCTGCTAATGTATCAGAGGATTATTTCTAAATGCTGAAAGTATCAGAGCTACCTTTTATGAGAAGTGGGCCAAAATTGCAAGAACAGATTTGAACTCTTGAATTTGTGGGTTGGAATGTAATTCTCACACCTATTTATCCAGTCTTGCCAGACTTATTACCGCTACTTGAGCCCTAGGAGTGAACCTACTTTTACAACTTAGTTTCCTGATCAGATGCAAAATTGCAATACATGTATTTTATGGTTTGGGAGTAGGCAGAGCCAAAACCGTGTTCAGTATCGTTCCATTCAAAACCAAGTATTCTCATCAAGATCACCTAACAGCTGAGGCCTTCCATTTGGAACTTTATTTTGTTGAAGATACTTGTGGGAATTTAACATGATGTAAGTGAAGCACAGCTTAATGCAGATCCAACACCAGAGTCTTCAAACTCTGTCTCTGCCTATTCCTCCCAGTAGCTACAACTAGTCTGGAAAACCAGTTGATCTCGTGCCAGTTGTTCAGACAAACAAGTGGTGTTAGCAGAATTTGGTTTCTGAGCAATCTTTTAAAGCAAGCTATTCATCCCTTACACATTCTAGAAACTAATTTTTAAGCCCACTAAATATTTCTTTCTAAAGTATATGCACATAAACAAAAGTAATCTTTACAGTCTTAAAACATGGAAATCACAGAGTCTCAGACTTCAAACTGTTCCTACTTGAGACATATTTGGGAAAACAGAATACACATTCACTATGAATAAAAGCCAGTTGTTAACCAGTACAAACAACTGCAACCTAATCTATTTTTCTTTTCAAGATCACTTGCATCCCATTGAACACCTTTGCCTCCTATTATGCAATTCTGCTGTAGCAATAAAATCAACTGTCTGCAACAGTTCTAGTTCGTTGTATGGTTAATACCAATAACGTACTCAAAATTGATGTTTAACAGAGTGAACTGATTTGTTAGAGTGTTAACAGCCACAGACTTTAACTAATAAACAGATCATTAACTGCTGGTAATAAACAACTTGCCAGGATCATTTATTATTTAAGAACATACTTTGTCTTAAGAAAAGATGGCCCCATTTAGGTCTATGTATGACACCTTTCTGGCTACCATTCAAAGTGTGAGGCACAGGCAAGGCTACAGAGAAACCATTCCACACACACCAGATCAAAATACTTTAAAAAACATTTTTTCATCAGAAAGTAATCAGAGAGAAAAATATTAATTTCTTCCAATGTTCAATATTATAGTCAGCATATTTTCAAAGCTCTTTCTAATAATGCCTCTAACTGCAATGTGAAAAATCTAATTGCCAGCTCTGATTAAATATAACTTCTTCATTCTTCTTACTATACGGGATGCCACTACTACAAACATTTCCTTCTGGAACTAGTTCTATGTGGGAGATACTATTTACATGTGAAGAGCTTTCATAAGGGAGAAGAAAGGATGTTGAGTAGAAAAGCCACATAGATTTTTTTCTGGGAGAGACAAGAAAAAAGTAGTGTGAAATGGTTCTTTCTCAACAGACAAATAAACAAACAAACAATAACAAACAAACAATAACAAACAAAAATTAGAAGGAGATTTTTCTTGTGAGAACTTGTTGCCCAGAGAGGTTATGGAGTCTCCCTTCCTGTAAATATTCAAAAGCCATGGTTCTGAGCAGCCTGCTTAAGGTGGCCCTCCTTGTGCTAGGAGAGGGTGGAGAAGATGACCTCCAGAGGTCCCTTCCAACCTCAGCTATTCTGTGATTCTAAGGAAGAAACTCATAATTTCCAAATATATAATTATTTTATATGGTGACTGGAGATTTGCAACGGACAAATGAAAGCCCTTGTCTTCCTATGGTCTCTAAGCCATTCCATTTGTAATGAAACAAAGTCTTTCATGAATAACATAGACTTTGTATGGTGGGATATTCTAATTTTGTCAATATTTCAAGCTGAATGAGACAGTACCATTCCAGATTCCTTTTGGCCCTCACCTATGAAAGGAGTGATGTGGCACTATCCTGCAGAATACCACAATATTTTGCTGAAAAGCAAAGATGCCTTCTAAAACTTACTGTTGACATTAAATTTAAGCTACCAAAACAATCAGATGAAGGTGCCCTAATATTTTCTCTTTATTACACCAAAGACCTCGTTACCCAGTCCCATAAATATGCAACCTCATGTTCTGAATAAGTGACAGGTCAGAGCAGCTCAGTAAGTTTACTGATACTCAGATCTTAGATTAAGAATTATATAGTATTATTTTTTTTTTCCAGTATCTCCTTAGAGACATTGGAAAAAAAAGAGATTATCTTGAAAGAAGCTGTGTAAATAAACCGCACAAATGCCCCAAAGAAATTACAGTCTGACTGCAAACAGTCTCAAGGCTAGAATGGCAACCCTTAACTCTAGATTCCTGCTGAGACTTACATATAACACTTTAATCACAGACAGCCTATACAGTTGAAGGATGCCTTCTTTATTCCAGATCCTTTAAAAGTGAAGAAATGTCCTTTCAAGAAAATTTTTCACTGCCTTTTTTTTTTTTTTTTTTAACATCCCCACACAAGCCGGGGAGATAGCATTTTAATATCATCATTAAAATAATTCTGACCTTAAAGTAATATCACAAATTGGCTATTACTTGCAGTAAGAAACAAAAACTGTATTTGCATGTTGGTTGGAAAAATGCTTCCATTTAATTGCTTGTGGAAGAAGCACTTTATTTATAGACATACTGTGCAGGAGGAAATTTGGCTCTCCTACTATATAATAAGATGCATGGCTCCCTGCCAGGATGCTGGCTATCCCAGGACATTTGGTGTTCCATATACCAAGAATGTGGAACTGTGCTCTGTGCTGCCTATAAACAGAAGAGGCTTTTTTTTTTTTTTTTTTTTTTTCCAAGGGTACTTTGACATGCTTTTTCTAGGATGTAAAAGTGATGTGGTTGAAAGAGCAGGAACGTTATTTAGTATATTTATCACCAGATGCTTTAATTAGCTAAGGAATTACTGAAATATTACTTGCCACTCTTCCTCTTACCATTTATGGACGCTGTTGAAAAAATCCTCCTGGATTTTATGGGTTTTGAATATAATTCTCAAAAATCAGGGTATTACTTACACAAGTATTTCCACTCAGCAGGATGACTCACATAAATAAGGATTGCAAGACTGGGATTTGTTAATCTGTGAGAGACAGGGCATCCAATTAATTAATCTGTTTATTTAGGTAGGAGTTTCTTGCTCTTTATTATCCTCAGTGTCTCTGACCACAGTGGAGAGAAGTCAGGGTGGGAGGGGGGAGGGGACTTAAAGACGGATTTTTGAAGGGGAGCCATAATTAGCTCAATCCTTGGATTGAACTCAGGAATGTTGTTGCTGCTAAATAGTTCCTTAAATGGAATATTTATAAACTAGAGGCAAAGCTGTAATATTAGAAGGGAAGAAAAGCCTAAAATAAAATAAATTTAGATGCAAAAAAAACGAGGTTAATGCCCTGGCATGATGACATAATCCAACCCAGAGGACAGGGAAGGAAGAAATGTGTGACCGACAGTAAATCAGTGCATAGTGTGCAGCCCTGTCAGAACCCAGAGGGCACTATGAGACTTCACAGGTTGGATCACCCCTGAAGATCCCCAAAACAGTGCCTGGCTCCCACACATGGGCCACACAGCCTTGGTGCTTCCCACCTCCCCCTGTCCTGCCCTGCAGCCAAGGTGCCTTCGGGTTTTCACTTGGTCACCCCTCTCCTCCCTCCTGCCCTCCCCAGCTGCCACTCCATGAAGGATTCCTGCCCAAACAGATGGAAACAAGAAGGTTTGCCTGGGAGCTGCCAGGCTGTTTTTTTGCCTGGTCTTGCAGCCCTCCCACAGCAGGCATGGGGCTGGGGTCTACCTCAAGGCATGTTGCAGCTGCTCTGAAAATCTATGAAAATCCATCTTTACATCCATGCCTGCCCAACCATGCCCAACTGTGTCCTGAACCCAGCACAGTTTATTCAAAGCAGATTTCATTTTTTATCACACAATCTACAAGGCCTGATCCAGCTACCATGGAAGTCATTTGGACTTAAATAGGGACAAGTTCGGAACCACAGTTACTTTCCAAGCAAAATAAATCATTAAGCTATGATGCAAAGGGTTTGTGCCAGGCCTCCACACAACACTGAATTTAATCATTGCAGATCAGGGTATTTGGGGACAACATCTATTTTGTAACTTCATAAAAAAAAAAAAAAAAAATCAAATAAGTGAGCCACAGCCTGTCCAAAATTTAAAATTATTTTCCACATTTAAGATTTTTTCATAGACGAACTTTACTTGCACTGTAATATCCCAAGGAAGCTTTTTAAATGGCTTTCCAAGGCTATATGATCTTTATTAAAAAATTATAGCATTGTCTCCTAGACACAAGGAGAAAAAGGAATAATCTATTTTTCAGATCAGCTCTTGAAGGCTTGCAGTAGTGGAAAATAAATCTTACAAATTCTCTCTCAATTTCCATTTAACATTTCCTGTTCCAAATGCAGAGAAAGTTGTCTCCTAAATGCACTGCAGTGCGTTCATAAACTGCAGCAATACTCTTTCCTTGACAAATCCATTTCAAATCCAATAAAAAAAATAATAATGGGATTAACTGCTTAGAAATTTAGTCAAATAGTTTATTTTAATAGACCAAACCCCAGAATGTTAATATATTAAGAGCACAAAACAAAGTTAGTAAGGGGAAATGGAAAGCAAAGAAGTAGAGAAGCAATGGGATTTTCTTGCACCTGGGTGCAAGTGGTTGTGTAGGAATTTGATCCTGAAATGTGATTTCCCCTGAGTGGTAACTGCAAGTGATGCTTCACACACAGATCAGAGGTAACCTTATGAGGGAGAGGAAGGAGTGAGGACACTGAGGCTGTATGGTCAAATCCCACCATGGGGAACAGCTTCCTACTGGTTGCACCATACAGAAAATATTATAAGCTTTTTGTCTGCTATCACTACAGATGTTTGACCCAATCAGTGTACACAGAGTTGTGGTGGCAGCCCAGCATCTGCATCAGCACCACTGAGCAATGGTGCTGGGAGAACTCTGCCACATCCTACAATGCCTTTCTGTACAGGAGAGACTAAGAACACAGAACTGTAACATAGATTCTCTGAAATACATGTAAACATACATATACATACATGCACACATATATATGCACGCATATATGAGAAATTTTTCTTCTACATTTTTTCCCTTGACCATTTTATTTAAGATGTAAAACTCATGGGGGGAGGAGGTAAAGAGGTAGCAGGGAGTGAAGGTCTGCTTCTTAATTGATGTTTGTGAAACAAGTTACATGGTGAGCACACCATTTCTGACTAGCCCTGAGGAGCTACTGTAATAAATGCAGTAGATAGGCTTTTGTGTGGGCCAGAGAAAATGATCAAATACTGTAACCAGCTCTGTTTGGTTTGGCATTGCCTAAACTACAAGTCCATTTCTAAAAACAAGCTATAATTATATTGGTAGAAAAACCCTAGAAAAGAAGAAATATACTTTATTTGGAGCCAATTTATTCAGATATTTGAATGTCTCATTTTCTAGCAAGAAATTATTTTTAAACTTTTTTTTCTGTTCATCTTTTTCAGTTGCTTGGTTCTTCAAGCAAATCAGACACACACAACAACAACAACAACAACAACAACTACTACTACTACTACAATTAAAAAAAATAAAAAATAAAAAACAAACAGAACTGCATAACTGGAATTTACCATGTAGCTGTAAAAGCTTTATCTGATTCAGATACATAGTATAAATAGTGGTGGGAGCATGACCTGAATTAAATATTGATTGGTAAACTATAAACATGGATGGATGAGTAAATGTTAAAATAGTAGCATACTATTGTAATTTATGAAATTTCTGATCAAAGTTATTTCCAAACTATTTTTATATTTGAAGACAAATACACTTCTAAGTGTTTATCATTTGCAAGCTGTTTGTTCTGTATTTCTTGCTGGTTGCTGTTCATGCCTCATAACAAACACCTCAGGCACATGGAACTGGTTTTGTTCTCTTCTTGGGGGACAAAAAAAATGAGTCCTTCAGGAACCGAGCATCATATTTGTCATGCATATGCATCATATGCATATTTGTTTAAAAAAAAAAAAAGTGCTACAAATACATTCTATGTTCAAATTAAGCTTATGAAATATCCTGGTAATGTTTTCATGTGTTATGTTCATAGATAGAGAAATACTCCAGGGCAGAAATCTCTACTGGACATATGAATACCCTATTCACCCAGCTCACCTATGATTGCTTCTGTGAAGGCTCAGCACCTTTCAAGTCAATCTTACAGGCCTTCAATCTAGAATATCTTCAAACAGCAAACGTAAAGATTATAAAAATCTGTCTTTTATAGTTACAAATAGGTATGAAATTTATTTTAAAAATAATAATCTGTGAACTTAATATATCTACTGCCAGCCTCAAAAACTCAGAATTTCTGAGTCAGACCCAAAGACTGTAAGATTAATTTAAAAACTGGAATTTTAAGAATTTTTGGCCTTTGCGTTCTATCTTTTAAGTCTTTGGGGCTCAGACGTGCATGTTTTTCTCTGCAACCACAAGAGCTAAAAGCATCCCTTTTCAATGAAAGCTGAGAATCACAGGTAATGAGATGTCTCTAGGAGCTGGCGTTCAAAGGAAAAACACCAAACGTCATGAGACTTGTAATAAAATCAGAAGTGTTGGAAGCACTGTTATAGTCTTGCTTTTAGAATACAACAATTCTCATAAAGTACAAAATAGTGCATGCAAAACCGTTTTGTTTTCATATTAATACCTCTACATTTTGTGCTTACAATGGTAGGCTGAGGGTCATATGGCTGCTTATTTCATACCACAACAATTTACGGGGCCATGACAACAAACTTCAGTTGCTAAAAAAACAATATAATTCAAAGACCAAGGAAAGGATACAGACTACTAAATCAAATATGATTCTTGTTCCTACTTACTATGGACATGATCTGACTTTTCGTCTCAAAGCTTTACCTTACATGACCCTCTCATGGGAGGGACCACAGAACTTCTTCTAAATGGAGAAAAGTGCTTTGTGGGTGGCAAAAAAAGTTGCAAGCAGCACGTCAGGAAAGTGAAGGAAAAGACATCACACATTTGGAGTACTGAAAGCAATAAATTTATTGTCAATAGTCAACTTTAAATAACATCATCTGGGAAAAAACAAAACAAAACAAAACTATAGAACCACAGTGTGGATGAGAAGAGAATTTTGATCACTTGAGTTCTGACATTTTTATGAATTCAATTTAAGGTGGCAAGAAGTGACCTAGTAAAAATGGCTGAACGCCTACCAAAGGGGGAAATAAATAAATAAATAAATAAATAACCCTAAAGAAAATGAAACACTTTTTTTTTTTTTTTTTTTTCAGAAGAAAGTCTTTCATAGCTGTTGATGTGTTTTTAGGTTTCAAGCTAACAGTATTTGGAGCAATGTTTCAGAAGTGGGACAATAAGAAAAAACAGTCACAGAAACATTTCAAATACTCTGATCTCAATTGCTTTTAAATGAAGGGTGACTTTGTAGCATAAAATGAAAACTGGAGCAGGTAATTGGGGCTCTTGATCTGATTAATTTCTTTTGTGACTTTGGGGAAGTCAAGTGAGTAAGTATTCATTAGTTTTTAATGCCCATATTTACAAACAGAGATGTAATATTTCTGTGAAGAAAAGAGATCCACTACTTTCAGAGGTGCACCCAACATAGCCTTTGTGACCCTTAGAGGAAAATATATTTTAAAAAAATCTTGTATTTCTCGGTCCCTAACTTCTTCTGCCCCCTCCCACTCATACATATTTAATGGAACGTTGCAGAAAGGAAAAGATTTAAAGTGATGCCTTTGATATAAAGAGCACTCTTTGGGCAATGAATGCTAACTCTGTGCTCTTCCCAGATGTGCACAGAAAAGGACAAGAGGCAAAAAACACGCGTTGCAGCAAGGGAAACTTCAGTTAGATATAAGAAAAAAGATCTTCACAAAACACTGAAATGTACTGACCAGAAAGATTATAGCTTCTCCATACCTGTTGATCTTCAGAACCTGACAAAGACGTGAACAGTAAAATTGGCTCCACTTTGAGAGGGGAGTTAGATCAGATGTGATTATGATGAGTCAAGTCTCCTTTTCATGCCAAAGACAGAAGTTTGTGAGGTTTCTGGGTTGATGAGGCTTTTGTCTTTTAATTCTATGCCATTATAGCAATCTATTTTCCACATTTTTTCTCCTTTGGAAGCATGATGATTTTAATTCTAAGTACAACTGCTGAATTTAATGTCCTGCCTTCACTGTGTAGATGCAGCCCAAGGTGTGGATATTGTTCCTATGGGCAGGAACCTATAAGCAAGCTTTAATCTACCATCTTCAAGACCAGCTAGCTGAACAGTTGTAACAGCATGGAACTATTTACGAATTTCCTCAAATATTTTATGTCACTTTTGATGCAAGATTTTTCAAACCTTTTGCATTGCATGCTACCACAACCAAGTGTAATATCTAACCTGTTTTAGATATAAATCCATAAGCTGTAATCATGCGTCTGACTCAAAGGTGCTAGCAAAATTGGTATGGTACTAGCCTGAATAAAGATGTCCTATGTAGAGTACCTAACAGATGAGGTCCCCGTGTCTTTATCCAGAAGCAGACTATTAAATACCAGGAACAAACACATTAGTGCCTTTTTTTTTTTTTTTTTTTTTTTTTGTAAAGTGTCTTTCCATGTAGTCTTCAGTTTTGCTTGCTATTTGCAGTGGCATCTTGGGTATTTATCCAATAGTTGCCATCTTGTTGCTCTGCTTTCCTGCCTTCTCTGAACTATCAAAGGTATCAAAAAGGAATCAAAAAAGCTATGAAAAGCCTTGTGAAGCCCAGGAGTTGTGGGTGAAGACTCAATATCCACTGAGGAACATTCTTCTATTATATTTTTGACATGACAAGCACATCTTTAAAAACAAAAGAAGAAGAAGAAGAAAAAACAGATAAATAAACAAAAACAAAATCTGGGGAACTTGAGATACACTCACTAAGCACCTGAGATCATTTCAGGAAGGTTTTGGGGACCTTGTTCTCTACTAGATAACCTAACAAATTGCTATTATTGTTGAAATAATACGCAGCCTCTAGATATGCCAGACCTTGGATTTCCACTGGATGGAGCATTGGATTTGCACTGGGACAACAGCAGCAAGTGAGGTCTGCACTGTTTTTGAGATAGATAAACAATCATGTAATCACATGTATGAGGATGTTGACCTTCCTGTGCTTTCCACAGTGAACACTATTTTGTGAGGCACTACACCATAAAATGTGACAGCACTGCTCCAGTTGCAACACAACGATTACCAAATGATGTGCAGCTCCCCAGCTAGAAAGAGGCTCTTGTCATCCAGATGAACAAACCCACATATCATGCTGTTATGTCAAAGTCACCTGTATATCTAAATTATTTGCTACATATGCCAAATATTCCCATTTACCTATTTCATGCATGCAAGTAACTATCAGAAATCTCGAGCTATTGCAGAGTTGGATTCAGAAAATTGTTGGACAAACCAAATATGTTGTATGGGAAATATTCGCATCACCAGATGCTATTGTGATCCCACATGAACAGAAGTTGGATCTGAGGAGACCCTAGCTCCATGGAAGACCACACTCCAGCTTGCATAATTTCACACTAGTTTTACCAAATGTGGTTGTGAATTCATGTATTCAGCTGGGGGACAGTTTTGGGCAAGGACTTGAAATGTATTGTAAGTTTATGAAGCAGACCAAGCTGTGGTTAGGGCACCAAGTTTGTCTAAGTTGTAGACAAAACCTGAGTTACTCTTGATCAGACCAGATTTTGTCTTTTTTTTTTTTTTTTTTTTTTTCTGACTAGCTGTCCAGAATTTCCTGAGTGAATGAATAGACAGCTCTTTTCTCAAGTGAATAAGTCAAAGAAAATTCTAAGATGCTCCACTTTAGAAATTACTATGATCACTGGATATAAAAAACACTTTCCTTGGTAAATAGTGGCTTTTCTTAAAGGCATAATTCTGAGTATCATTTTACTCTTGGTGATGATTAAATTTTCAGATTGCGACACCTTAACAATTGACCTTGATCAAGGTTTTGAATTGCCCGTCATATGAAAAGAGCTTTAGACACCAAGCAATTATTTAGTGATAGCCATCAGGATAAATATTCACCGAAAAGAAAAATAGAATGAGTGCACATCTCAAATAGCAAGTGCAAAAAAATATAATCAAAGTCAAAACTTAATTTGCATGTGTCCAGAACTCGGCACTATAACTTTTCCCTCCTCAATTTCCATCTATTGGAACATACCAAAGGTAAAATTTAAGTCTTCAAAATAAAATTACATCTTTTCAATAGCTATCATGAAAGAAGAGGAGCAGAAATCTAATGTCAAATCAAATTAAAACACATTATGGTGCAAATTCTATTTGCATTTTCACATTTTAATATCTTGACTACTTACAAGCTAAAGAGACATTCTATGTAGACACAGTTACTTCTGAAATCAGAGAAAAAGCACAAATGACTTGCCTTTTTTCAAAGCAACTATGATGTATTTAATTAGAATCAAACTACTTGCTAAATTTATTACATTAGAAGACTGTTTATTACAAACAGATTCCCTATCAATTCTTTTATAAGGAAAGGAGTATCATATGCAATGAGAAACTATTCAAGGTGAAACAAATTTTGAAAAAACTTGGAAAGAATTCACACACTGAAGTCCTGCCCACATGTCAGAGAGAGTTTTATTTATTCCTCATGACTACAGGGGAAAAAAAGCAAATATTGCTTACTGGACGCCATAAATCAGCACAATATCTCTCTATAAATAAGTGAAGAGTATCACCCTCTTTACAGCAACAGTATATGGAGTTAGTCAGTACCTTTGCTATGTCCTCTACATATGCTTTATCCTAATATATAAGAAAGGCTGTCCTCATATGCTTTGTTGCATTTCAATTTAGAAGAGCTAAATCTCTGCATAGTTGTTGCATTGAGCAGAAAATTTGAGTCTGGCCCCATCTGAGTTGTCATTTGCAAGGTGCAAAATTAAATACTACTTAGTTTATAATTCTTGTGGATGTGAGGAAAAGATCAAGGGCATAAGTAGAACAGTTGGTATGGGGACACATGTACATAAAGACAGCTTAGAGTAAAGAGAGAGAAACTTCTTTTGTTAATGAGATGCTGGCTGCACCTATTGACCTAATGGGACCAACTGACACGTCCAAGGAATGGACTGGGACACTGTGTCAACCAACTGGAGTTTTTGTGCATTGTGAGTGGAGGGCACTAGGTTGCCTTAATCCCACTTCACCTGCAAGAGACTGCGGGCATGCAACAAAAGAGCAGTTATATAATTTTATGCTGTGGAGTTATCTATATTGACATAACAGCATGCAGTTCCCCTTAAAGTCCAACCTTGAAAGTCAGAAAAGTGAAGAACTGGTAAACAGATCCATACCCATCATATATATGTATGTGTGTAAGTACACATTGAAGACTTCTGAGAACTCAGAATAAGCCTCTGGGAGAACATGGGGCCTGAGCTCAGAACTGAGGTATGGGCCACCTGTACTCCAGAAGCATCCACGATCGAGCCGCTGAGTGCTCCTGGCAGTGCCAAGGATATCTGTCCCTCTCAGCCCACCAACCCTTACCCAAGAAGAGGCTGTATCTGAAATCTCACAGCTGAGGAGGCCTTCAGCACCTCCCTTCAGAATGCAAAGCCAAACTTGTGTTAGAACTGGGCTTTCTGTGGATATGCAGACACATCCTCTTTAAAAACTCATATATCAACATCATCCCCCCTTCTTTACACCTCCCACCTAAGATTTAAGGTGCTTGTACAGATTTGGGCCTAACTGCTTCATTTAGGAAACCTACTGTAAACCGGCATAGCCATGAAAGCCCATTATATTAGTTTCCATTTTCCTGAAGATCTCTTTATATGTGTTGTGACAACAATAAACAATGTTCCCTCAAAGGCTCATCTCCATTTCAACTTTTTACATTAAACCTTTCTTCTTTGGAATTAATTTGAGTTAATCTAAGGCATTTCACAAAAATACATAGATCCACCATTTGTCAGGGCCTCTCAAGATGTCTTTTCAAGTTGTTTTTTTTAATATCTCCTTGTCTAACGACCAGGTCAGGGTGCCCATATCCTTTTGTGAAACTGCAATACCTTTACTACAACCTATCATCTTAGCATTGCTGTGTCCCAGAGCTGAGCACTTCAACAAATATATTTCTAAGTACTACACAGACTAATGCTTTACTGAGTTACTTTCTCCTCACAGCAGAGATGGACTACTACTGTCCTTTTCTAATCCTGACAAAATCTCTTACTGTTCCAAATTGCTAAGAACTTTTTCAAGCATTTCTGTGGTAATTTGTGATAATTTTGGCTGGAGTTTTGGCTAGAGTTAATTTTCTTCATAGAGGTTCACACAATGCTGTTTGGGATTTTTGATAAAAATAAACATTTTTATGCAAAGCAATGCGTACACAGAACCAAGGACTTTTTTATTATTATTTTTTATTATTATTTTTTCCTTCTCATGCTACCCTGCTAGTGAGGAGGCTGAGGGTACCAAAGAAGCTGGGAGGGGACACAGCCTGGACAACTGACCCAAACTGGCCAAAGTGATATCCCATACCACATGGTGTCATTCTCAGCAATAAAACCTGGAATAAAGAAGGAAGGAGAGAGGGACATTCAGAGTGATGGTGTTTGTCTTCCCAAGACACTATTATGCAGATGAGTCCTGCTTTTCTGGATGTGGCTGCCAATGGGAAATAGCAAATGAATTCCTTGGTTTGCTTTGTTTGTGTGCACAGCTTTTGATTTACCTAATAAATTGTCCTTATCTCAACCCATGAGTTCTCTTGCTTTTACCTTTCCAGTTCTCTCCCCCATCCCACCTGGGGAGAGTGAGTGATCAGCTGTGAGGCTCTTAGCTGCCTACCAGGGCTAAACCACAACATAACTTCACAAATACCCCATATCACCTTTTCTCTCTGTTACCCAACTTACTTCTAACTGAGAATCTTCCCATTCATTTGTTTGGTCAACTCAAATTCTTTTGAGTTCTTGGTTTTGGGTAGGATTCAGAGTAGTGAAAAAGGCAACATCAGATTGCATCTCTTTAACAAGAAGGTTTCTGACAAGATAAGCTACTTTTTTGCCTTAGAAAGGTTCTCTCTTCTGATACTTTCTCTGAAACCAGCAAAACCAACCCAAACTGGATGCTGCAAAGTAAGCACAACGAACTTTGTATTACTCTAATGCTCTAAGCAATTTTTTTCCTCATTGATTTTCTTGTGATTTTAAAAAAATAAGCTTAGAAATTCTCTTTTATTTTAAATTTCATTCAACGTAACTGCAGATAGATACTGGTCTTTTTTTTTTTTTTTGGCAACTTGCAGGTGGGAGTTTTGCAATCAGACTTTTGGCATGCACCAGTTCTGAGTCTACTCTGAAACAAAGAAGTTTGAATTTTTCTACTTGGAAGGCCAGAAAGGGTCAGGCTCTGCCAATTGAAAGCAGTCTCAAGATGTTTGGATAGCCATGAGTAAAGGATGCAACTGTGGACACAGCCAGGCCTTTTGAGTTAAGAACAGTGTAGTGCAGGGTCAGGAGCTCTGGAGAACAGCACTGACTCTCTAAGGGAGAGAGATAGGATCTCACCAAGATGAAGGGTCCACAAATATATTTCCCTCTTCTACTTTGGTGTCCAAATGATCTGACAAACAACAAAGACTTATTTTGAAATGAAGGATGAGAAGGCTTGACGTTAATATATTTTTTTCTGAAGTCTCAACCATAATGGGCTGCATAATAAACATAACTCATGGTTCTTAGATCCTTCCCAAGTTCTCCTCTTTAATAATATTTTGCCTGTTGTCAACTGAACTGTCCTTTGCAACAGGCCATCTCACTTACAGGTTCCAAGCAATGGATAAAGATTTAGAAAAGACTGTGTCTGTATACTGTCCTACACACAAAGAATACAAAGTAGTATTTATACTCTGCATACTATTAAGATTTATCATTCAGCTATCCTTAATCTTACTTTTCTCTTCTGATTAGTTGTATTGGTAGGTTTAATCCACTTAATCTCTGTCCACCTTAGTGTTTATCACTATAAAATAAGATAATGGGGGAAGTATAGCATGTACAGTCTATAATACTTATAGCCAGTTCTTAGTATTAGTGGGAATTTTGCCACAGAAAAAAAAAATGGTGAGATCTGCTTATGATGTTTAGCTGTATCATCCACTCAGGTAGAACTCTGTAAAGTTACACCATTACAGGAAACACTCAAGAATTTGTCCTCCTAAACTGATTTGTTAGGGATTGTTTTTGCTCATTTTCACGAGTAACAAGAATTGTTTCTAAACATTAAAAAGTATATAAAACAACTTTTAATTTAAAACACTCCTGCAGAAAAAGTGCACAGAGAAAACAGCTGTTCTATGCACAATAGTGACACAGTGACTTACAATGACTAATTAATGAGAACACCTGGAGTATCTTTCAGAGCTAAACTGGAAACAAAATACTGGAGATTAGGTTTTCAAGCTACTGGTGGTCCCCACTAATCTCTTTCAGGTGTAAACCACAGTGTACATGGAAAGCAAAAACTGACTCATTCCTGCGAGACAGGAGGTCTTCGGGCTAATAATTGCAGCATGTAGTTTCCATAAAATTTACAAGGTTGCCTTTAAATTTTAGTAGTGGCAGGCCTGCAATAAATGCCAATGAGGTCCATCAAAATGAGTATTTGTGTGTGTCCTCATAAAAATAGATCAATCTTTTTAACAGACTCCACGCAGAAGAATTTATATAATTACAACACATATCTACAGCTTTAGAGTCCTTTCCACACCAAAAACAACATGCAAAGTCATAAATACAGCAGAAAAATAAACACAGAAACATAATAAAAGAGATTTGGTTGAGTTAAGTGGTTCTCTCTCAGCTGCCATGTTGTAGCTAAGAGTTTCCACTAGGGGTGGGCAAAGGGATTATTTTCCTTGTTTGTCAGCTTCCCTCTCACCTTTGCCTCTTGCACTCTTGGGGATGGTGAGCAAGTCTGTTCACATAAAGGAAAGGAAAGGGAGAATCAGAAGGGAGGAAGGGTTCCACCACATTCATTCCCAGACCTTGCATTAACTCTTATCATGCTGATCTCGATGGAGACACTCAACAAGGAGTGAGAGACGCAAAGCAGCCCAAAAGAAAGGACAAATTAAGTTCACATCTTCTGTGTTATGCCTATAACTTGCCAGTTCCACAGTCACTGCTGAATTGTCAACTCCAAGTAATAAAATATGGTTTATGTACGAGATTCTCTACCACGCCAAGTTTCCACACAGTTCAGCTGAAGAGGAGGGGAGGTTATGATTCACTGATTCTCTCCCCGGCCCTGCCACAGCTCTCATCCTAATGAATTATCCACCAGCAGGGGAGAGCTGGAGTGTTATGTGTCACATATGCTCCTCATCCAAGCTTACATCTGCTGCCAGGGGCAAGAGTTGTGGAGCATAGAAGCAAGAGCAGCCAGGGGCACAGAAGCTGGGGGAAATGGCATTTGGAGACCTGTATGCATTTTAGTATAGTACTCTCCCTAATAATACTAGAGACAGGGTTTTATAGGTGTTTATATACCTCAAACACAGATAGACATTTAGTTAAGATCTTCAATTAATTATCTCCTAATTCCTATAGGTCATCGGAGTTTTAAAAGCTTAGCAGGCATCTTTCTACACCTTTAGACTCTTAAGTGCCTTTAAAAGGTCCGCTCTAAAAATTATTCAGTCCTTTCTAGATTGGTCTTTTTCTTGTGTATGTGTGTGTAATTTAAATAACCACATCATATTGCATTGTTTTAATGGACTTAATGGATTCTTTTGTGTGTGTGCATGCGTGTGTAACAGCCAGAAAATAGAGACTAAGTAAGGGATTCATTTTGAATTATTTCACACATCAGAAAATAAGGTGTATGAATCTCATGTAGTTGCCTGATCTTCCTGTAATCACTGGATAGAGCAGACACCTCTGAAAGGAATGAGTCATCCCCTGGAGGTGCCTGTCTCCCTCCATTGACCACAGAGAGAGCATAGACAAACTCAGATTAGATGTCTAATTCATAACAGCTGAAGCCAGATGAGATGAATTCCTCCTCCTACAGTGATTTAGCCAAAGGCATATAGAAAACAATGGGAGAGCAAAACACTGAATTCAGTCTCCCAGATCTCCAGCTAGTGTTTAACCACTGCAGTGAACTTCCAACTTGAGAGGAGGTGTCGAAGGCTCTTGCCAAAACAGTTCAAATTTGTACATGACAGGAAACAATGAAAGTTGTGATGAATAATAAGTACAGAGTTGGGAACTGGAGGGAAGAAACTGGAGATATTCAAACTTGAAGCCTTTCCCCAAAGACCAACCAGTTCACAAGAGAATTGGTAAGGCATGTAAAAGCTATACCCACCCAAGAGAAGGGTGTTGCTAATGGCGGAGCAGGATGCTGCCCAGACATGGGTCCCAACAACAAGAATGACACACCCAAAGGCAAAACCAGTTCCAGGTGACCATCTGTGCTATCTTGTCCCATCATGCACCTATCACATTACCTCACCAAGGTTAAAAAGCACACATTTTTACCTTAAAAGTATAACCATAATTATCTTAAGTAATAGTTGTTTTCAACTGCTTATAAACCTTAATTCTGAAGTCCTGCAACAATGTGCAGTGCTAACTCACTGAGACACAAGAATGAAGAGCTCTTATAAGAGAGTGAGGTCAAATATGATTTGCATTAGAACTTCCTACCTCATTTGAAGTTTCTTTCTTTTTATCATTTTTCATGACATCTTATGTTTGTTTCTCATTCTGATCAGGAAATTGTTCTACCACCAACGAATCCTGTGGGAAAAGGGTTTCAAACAAACTTAGGAGGCAAGTCTTCTTTCTTAATTCTTTTCTTTTAGATTGCCTATGAATTTTAAATAACGAGAAGTACCAAGAAATATAACTTTTCATTACAAAACCAGCTCATTCAAAAATCAGTTGCTTCAAAAGTTATAACAGAAGGATACCTCTAATGGCTGCTAACGGCAAGAGAAACCTTCCAAAGTCCCCTAACTGTATACTGTCTCCTGCTCTCAGCATGCTGCAGAACTTCTTGCTATAACACTCCTCTGTCTCCCTCTTCTCCTCCCTCATGGCTTTTAAATGATGTTCAAGAATACAAAACACCTGAGCATCTACAGCAGCTGGGGAACTCACTAGCAAATACTCTGTTGCTGTCAGTCAGGGCAGGTTTCTCTCCAGCCCTGGCTTGCAAGGCACTGGGCAGAGTGCAGGTACAGGTGGACTATAGACTCGTCTTTCGGACTGGGGTCTGGCAGCAGCTAGTTGATGTAGCCAATAAACTTATTATCATCTTCTGAACACTTATTGTGGTCACACTGTGATCTCAGAAGCTCAGTACGACATGCAGTTACACTTATTCCCCAGAAAATCATCAACCAGTAATTTCACGTTATTCACATTTTACTTGTGTTTCTGCATGACTTTGAGCTTCTTAACACTGTCAGTCACTGCAGTTCCTGAATAACACTAATTCAAGGTGCACTTGTAACCCACCATCTCCAGCCCATCCTTTCAAACAACTGGAAGATGTATTCATCTTTACATTTTCTGTTGGAGAGTTTGCTACGTAAAAAATCAAGCAGAAGTTGTGCTAACTATGGTCAATACATATAGAAACAGGCAACACCCCAGAGGGTTTACCACAAATAAAATAAAAAGCATCCCCCCTCCTCCACAGGGGCTTTGGCCAAGCCATGTTTTGGTACCTTCTTAAGGGGAGGCTCTTGCTACTCCAACCATTCATTTCCAAAGGGAGCTTAGCTTATTTCATCACAGAACAGGATTTTAACCTCAATGTTAGTTACTCACAAGACAACACTCTAACACTTGTCTTTAGCCTGGTTGCTTGGTATGGGAGTGTGACTTCTCACTAATTTTGCTCTCTTTTTTTTCCTACCATTTCATGATTTACAGAAGAAATAACAATGGGGAAATGGGGTATGTCTGAGGTGTGTGTAAAGAATGCTATTCTTTTTGATAGCCTTAGACCTGGAACAGATTTGACTTAATTAAATATCCATGTTTAAACTTTCATTTAGCTGTACCAGTCTACCCATTTGCAAGCTGCACTGATTGCTGTACATGCAAAATCACCACACTCCAGTACAGTTGCATCTTTGAAGTAAATGAGATTTGCTTTCTGACACATTCACGTTCTGAAGCTTTTTTATAGTCCAACAGCTTGTTCTCTGCCCACACTCTGAACTTCCTCTGTTAGATAAGGAAGCTTTTGAAAGGTGACTATGACATGTTTGATAAGCAAGTGTATTGTCTCTGGAGAGCAATGCAGTGAAGGCCACCCATCAGAACTATGGGACAAAGCCGGGTGAGAAGACAACTGCCCACACCCCAATTGTGGATTTCCTGTACAACTGCCAATGCAATACCAAGAGGTATGGTTCTTTTTAGTCACACAGGTTTTGAACATGAAACATTGCAATGGAGGAAGGAGGAGACCTGGTATCATGTCAAACAAGTTGTACACACAAAGCCATCAGCATTGATCTCTCAAAGCCTGGGCTGCATTTTAACAAGTGAGCTGAAGATGAAAGGATTTCAGTTTCCATTGTAAATCCTCAGAGCCATCCATTCACCCTATCATATGTTCACTATCAGAAACTGTTCTTCAAAGCTGAACAAAAACTACTGTGCTGCATAAAATTGACAAAGTTAATCGTATGCAGCATGTTTCCTCTACCATAAATATTCCCAAACACCATTTGTTTCTGGATTTCACTGTTCTCTTAACTAAAGAACAGCTACATTATTGTTTCATCTGTAGCCCAACTGTTTTCTTTACATTTTTACCACTAAATTAAATCTACTGCCAGTAATCTAATTTACATTTAAAATGCACAATATGCCAACATGACCAGACTTCAATAAAATTTTTACTAAAACTCATAAATGCCTTGATTCTGGTGTTTATAGAAATTTTAGACTGTTCATTCCCTGAATGTTATGTTGCTAGCATCCTGAAATCATTCCCATATGAAATAAGAAACATTCTTAGATTCATGCTGCGTCAGGAAATAAAAAATATATTGTCACTAGCCATCGCTCTCAAAATCAAAGATTTGTCAGCTCTCAACAAAATAATTTGGATGGTGTGTCCAGACTGCAGTAGCATGGGATATTAGCTCTACTCACCTGCTATGGTTACTGCCTGCTGTGCATCTCAAGCCCTGCATTTCACATTACGATTGTTTCTTACCAACTTTGCTTCATTTACTTTTATTCCTATGCATACAACTGCTTGGTTTCAAAATATTACAGAATTCTTTAGGACCCTTGTGAGCACTCCCTGTCATGGGATCTACCCCAAGGTATCTTTCCTGCACAGCTACTTGACAATACCAATACCAGGAAAATCATTCCCTAGATGTTTGGATTACATTTCTCAGCTGGATACTGATTGCCAAATTTGTAATTTTGGTGAAACAAAAACTTATTGGGAATGAGGTTTCATGGTTTTCTTTTTTCCTTTTTTTTTTTTTTTTTCCTTTCTTCCTTTTTCTTTCTCTCGCTCTTTTTTTTTTTTTTAATGTGAAAATGAATTATTTTGTAGACATATCTTATTATTGTACTTTCTAAAGGTTTTGACTTCATTTTTTAAAACAATATTTTCAGAGTATCAGCTAAATAGAGGGGTTTTTAATTAAAAAGCATACATTTGCTCCCTATTAAATTACTTCTTATCTTACTTTGAAACAAAGTTGGTAGGATGTATGCAGAGGTCCTGAGAATTAGAAAGGGTTGATCTTTCTGAGTCAAATCCTCGATTAGTGCTCTGTTTGTTTGTTTGAATCACAGAATCACAGAATTTCTAGATTGGAAGAGACCTCAAGATCATCGAGTCCAACCTCTGACGTAACACTAACAGTCCCCACTAAACCATATCCCTAAGCTCTACATCTAAACGTCTTTTAAAGACCTCCAGGGATGGTGACTCCACCACTTCCCTGGGCAGCCCGTTCCAATGTCTAACAACCCTTTTGGTAAATAAGTTCTTCCTAACATCCAACCTAAGACTCCCCTGGCGCAACTTAAGCCCATTCCCCCTCGTCCTGTCACCAGGCACGTGGGAGAACAGACCAACCCCCACCTCGCTACAGCCTCCTTTGAGGTACCTGTAGAGAGCGATAAGGTCACCCCTGAGCCTTCTTTTCTCCAGGCTGAACAATCCCAGCTCCCTCAGCCGCTCCTCATAGGACTTGTTCTCCAGACCCCTCACCAGCTTCGTCGCCCTTCTCTGGACTCTTTGTTTTAACTTCAACAATCAGGACCACTACCAATTAGTCCTGACATACTCATAAATATTATTATACACTCCATATCCTCCAAATACTCATTGATTGTGAAGAAACTTTGTTATTTTTTTCTTGATCAGAATGCACACAAACTAATGCAGTAGCAGGATCAATAACCAACTTGTCAGCATAGTTACAGTTGCAGTCAGTATCCACATGCTGTTCTACAGTGTGAATACTCTGATTCAATAAATAGCTACTGATCCAAAAATCCTTGGTTATCTAACACTATTTATGCAAAGTTTTGCTTTTCAATTAGGATCAAACAGTGATATGTGCCCCTTGATCCAAGTGGCTGTGAGGAACACTGGGCCATATTTTACATCACATTTTAAAAACTAAAGCTTTATATGCTGACATCACTCTACGGAGGGGGAAAACATTCATCTAGATTTTGTTGTAATGTTTTTGTCTTTAGAACAGCAAAATACTGGAGGGATTAATTAAGACAGAGGTTCCTTCTTGCTTAGATTTTGGATCACAGTTTCTTTAGGTAGAAGACAGGTTGCAGCTGTTTCTTTCAAAGATGAATCAAATACTTTGGGTAGATTTTTTTATGTCACCTCTAAATGCACATAATCAGCCTCCAAAAATGCAGGAGTGCATTATTTTGCTTTGAAATATCAACAGTTCATTTACAAATGTGCTTTCTTATACTGGAGCCTACAATTGAATTCTAAGGGATCAGTGCTGTATTTGGGTGCACGCATCTAAAAACACGATTTGGCTCTGAATGAAGAAAGGAGTGAGAAGGTCTGGTTTCATGCATAACCGACCATTGCTCAAACCAGGAAAGTTCTTCTCTCAGAAAATTTTAATAGGATTTTTGTGTACAATAGGATTGTTGTACTCCAGGGTGCAACTATTTATGTAAATATAATCATGCTATTTATGTAAGAAATTGAAAGGTTTACAATAAGAATCAAGAACAATTTCATCCTGAAGGAGTAATCATTTAATTGAGAATGCAGAGTGAAGGTTTAACATTTCCTTTTTTCCTTTTCCAAGTGGTTTTTGCTAGCATTCTTATTACACTCAAAGCTACATAAAGTAAATATACATTTTAGCCAAGCCAAAATTGCTGTGCCAACAGAAAGCAATACCCTGCACCTGCTGTGAAAATCTTCCTTCCCAGGGCCTGATTTCTGCAAAAGTCCTTGCTGGGACACGGAAGCTCTAAGCTCTCTGGCCTGATCAGCAACCACCACAGCCCTGCTAAAACCAAAGCACTCTGCATGCTGCTGGGAGAGCAACACCAGATACTTAAAATCATGTACAGAACTACCCGGGAGATAATGAGTTGGGGGTTTTTTGGTCACTTATTTAAATTTCAAGAGTCTGCTCCTATACATTTAATCTATGTGACATGATAAACCAGATCCATATCAACATGGAGTGTCAATGTGAACATGACTCCAAATGTGTGGTTCATTCACTCAAAACTCCTCATTTGCTCCATTTACCTATGAGGGCCCAAGCTGCTGTGGTGCAGCCTTTATGCTCCTTTCCAGTTGATGTCAACAGAGATTTTGTGGTGTTTTGAAGTGGTAACCTGAAGAACAGAGTGATAACGTGGCACAGTTAACTATAGTACTGGACACCCTCTGGTGCCTGGGGAGAATAATCAAGGAAAAATCTTAGAGAGTGTTAAGCCTAATAAAAAAGTTCCTTCCTACCCATCTGGAGATTTCAGTCTTGGTGTAAGTTTTCCAAACAGGGTATTAAGGCAAAGTTACATTAAAAGTTTTAAGAAGAAATGTGATAACCCCACCAAGGCACAGAATGAGTCAACTTCTGGAAATAGAGAATTAAACTTACAGCAGAGCTCTCTGGATGTCCAGTTACAAAGGGGGCATAGAGGGGGGATTGAACAGTAGTAAATACTTAATGCATTTATGCATTTATATAATACTGAACCAATATTTCTGGACTTTCACTGATTACTTGGGAGACCAGGAAACCTATTTTTCCCCACTTTTCAGTTGAACGGAGTGTTTCTGGGTTGTGGTTTTCCCTACCCTTGAAGCACTGAATAAACTGACAGGTAGGGACAAGATATAGACAAAGAGTCTTAGTGTTCACACTAGCATTAGACCAACAGACCATTATTTCCTGTGATAAATATTGTAGGAACAGTGGAAAATTGATTTTGCTCAATAGCAAAAGCTATTAAGCTTGCAACATGGGTTCACCCAGCTGAAGCTTAGGCTACTTCCCAGGAGCATCCAGGAGCTTCTGTTCTGTTATGACATTCTCTGTTGTCATAGGGACCAAAGCTATTGGGGGTGGTCTTTTCTCTAGCTGTGATTTCCACTCCTCCTGTACAATAGATCTCCAATTTTTCACAGGGTGTTGAAGCTTGCTGCTTTGAAGATCACATGGAGCAGAAGCTTGGTAGACCAGAGAGCTGGCTGTAGTTGAGGGCTTTAACTCAGTGATCCAAAAAATGTTGTGCATGTCTCTAGACCAAAGACACTGGATTAACATGCTTATAGAAGAGAACTCTCTTTTGAATAGGATCTACACTCCCACTTGGCATTAACATCAGTAGTAGAAGCAACTGCTCAGGATGACTCCAGCCATAATAAACTATTGGTTGAAGGACAGTGTGTGACAAAAATGTACCAAAAAAAAAATATTTTGGAACTCCTTGCTCAGGCTGCAAAATCTAAGACAAAAATTTCTTAAAAGAACATAGAGCAGCAGTCTAAATTTCTTGGTAAATTTAGCCTAAATGACACGTTTCAGTGCAATCAACTTTAAAAGTCAGACATCTAAGCACAAAATATGTAGGTTTCATTTATGAGTCTGGGAAATGGTATCTCTGAAGGGACTTGGGGATCTTTGTGGATATTCAGATGAACATCAGCTCCACCACTGTCTCTGAACTGCTAGTCCTTCTCTGGAGTGGGCACTGATGGGACAACTGAATGAGAGGTTGTAAAATCCTATGTCTGGGCACTCAGACAGCTGTCCAAGCTGCTTCACATCAAGTACCCATACAGGCCACACACATATGATGACTGGCTTTGTCAGTTTTTGAGAGAAAAAATGTACAAGATCCAGTGGATGAAAGAGGAATCTGGGTATTTAAATCTTCAAATGAGGCTCATCTGCCACATGAGGGGATGTAAACTGTGCAAGGGGACTCTGGCATGGGAATGTCACCATGCTGTGGGAGGCCTTCTGACACTGGAAACTGGAAACCAAGATTAGAAGGTTGGGTTTGTTTGTTTTTCCTAAAATATATGCTCTAGTTCAACTAGTGTTGTTACTGGTATTGGAACTGCAGTCAAGCATTCAAAGTGCATTGTCACAGCGGTCTCTGGTTATCAAAAACCTACAAAAAGAAACAAGGCAAAAAAAAAAATTACTAGTTTTATATTTTTAAAAAAAAAAAAAAAAAAAAAAAAAAAAAAACAGCAAACAAACAAACAAAATACACCAATTTCAACATGTAAATTCAATAATTAATTAGACTTCTTGTGCAGTACACCTCCTTGCCCTGCTCTCAGCCTACCCTAGGGCCAGGGGCATGGATACTGGGACTTATTTGACCCAAGAACTTTATATTGTTGTGAGTTTCTGTGACTGCTGATTAACCTGAAGACTGAAAAATTCACCATGAGCGTCTTCTTCTGACTTAACTCTACCCTGAAAATCCAGTTTCTCCATTCTCAAGGTGGTGGTAAACTATGGTGGCCGTTAGTGTTAATGAGACTGACACAAAGCTAAGCACTACTGTCTGTATCCAGCAGAGGGAAGCAGCAAAAAGAGAGCAATATTTGTTGGCTTATCATTTTAATTATTAAACAGAATAACTAGTTACTGCCTAAAGAAATATATTCATAAATGGCAGCCACAATCAAACTCCTGACAGGCAGACTTTTTCATTTCTACCCATTTACATTTACCCATGTAAACAGTGGGACATTTTATTACACATAGATGTTTCCTCAAATCCCTGCAAGCAAAAAATAATCACCACAGATGATCCTAAACCTACACTTTTACCTGCCCTTGTAAAATTAAATAAAAAAGTAACAGTACTACTATTGTGATTCACATATAATTGAGTGTGCCAACTAATAATCTTTAATATCCACTGCTGACAGAATGGAATTAACTGCATTTTTCCCTGTCCAACTTTCATTTTTTCCCTGTGGTGTAAGCCGGTATCTAATCCCATCCTTATATCATTTTGGCTATATTAACTCAATTGAGGAGAAAGTACTTAGCCTAAAGCAGGTCAGGGTGAGACCTTCAAACAATAATGTTTACACAAGCTAAAGATGTCTTTTGCTGAAGCTCTAGGATGATGCTTGCCAATAAAAGCTTTTCATGCACAAAAGAGTCAATACTGAATTATAGTTAAGCCATGTAATAATTATCCTCATTAGATGTAACCAGAGCATGGATAGGATGAATTCAGCTATAAACTCTGCTAATACTCAGGAAGCATATTCTATATGTAATTTAATAATCTTGGAAATAAATCCACAATTCTTTCTGTCTTTTAGCACAAAGTCTACTAATGCAGACAAGCAATTCACTCCACAGTGAGAACATGGATGTTTTTATTGTTTGTTTTTAACGTATTTTGGTGAAAGCTTTTGAATACTGCATTTAGGCAAGTCTAGCAGGGCTTTCTGAGATCAAGAGAGCTGGCACCCACTGACCACCCCACCTTAGGTGTATCATCCTGGTGTGGAGATGGACATGGGTAGAAACTTCTTCTGGGAGCAGGGAGTGCAGACCAGGGTGCACTTTCTCCAAAACTGTTATTAAGGGAGATGACTACCTGCAGAAACATCCCCTGGACTGACCGAGGTTTCCAGTTCTTCTGTCCCTGGCTCATGCTCTCTGCACTCCCTGGCCCACCTCCTGTCAATTTTTTTGAGATCTTTTGGCTGCTTTTAACATCTGAAGTGGTGTTATCATGAGGAGCTACCATTCAGATCCTGGCTAGAGGCTGTCAAATCACTCTTCAGAAAAATCCTGCTCAGTACCTCAGGGGCAGGTTATAGGACAACATGGGAGTGCTGCTGGCAGTGCTGGCATAAGTAACTCCTCCTTGCATCCTGCATTAGAAATAACATGACCAGCAGGACTAGGGAAGTGATTGTCCCCCTGTGCTTGGCTCTGTTGAGGCTGCACCTTGAATACTGTGTTCAGTTTTGGGCCCCTCATGACATGAAGGATATTGAGTTGCTCAAAACTGTGCAGACAAGTGCAACAAAGATGGTGAAGGGACTAGAAAACAAGAATTTGAGGAGTGGCTGTGAGAACTGGGGCTACTGAGTTGGGAGAAAAGGAGGCTGAAGGGAAACCTCATAGCTCTATAACTACTTGAAAGAAAGTTGCAGCAAGGAGGGTTTCAGTCTCTTTTCTCATGTGACAAGTGGTAGGACATGAGGAAATGATCTTGAGCTGCACCAGGAGAGGTGTAGTTTGGATATTAGGATGAATTTTTTCATGGAGTGGCTGGCCAAGCATTGGAATGGGCTGTCCAGGGAAGTGGTGGAGTCCCCATCCCTGGAGGTATTTCAGAAATGTGTGGACATAGCATTCAGGGACATGATTTAGTGATGGGACCCTGTAGGTAATGTTGACGGTTGGACTTGATGATCTTGACGGTCTTTTCTAACCTAGATGATTGTATGATTCTATCCCAGTTCTAAACCAATTGTTCTCCCTTGCTTTTTCCAGATTTTGACTGCTTGTTTCTCAAGTGGTACTGTAAGCAGGTCATCTTAAAAACCTCATTTAAAAAAAAAAAATGAGGGAAGAGGGTGGTGGAGGAGAAGGTTAAAAAAAATAATAAAAAAAAAGCCTTTTCCTTGATCAAGTTTACATCATCTGCTCACACCAATGGGATGGTACTGTTTCTAGTATAGCAATATTGGCAAATGGTGGCAACTATGGACATCTCAGAGCATTGCATAACCTTTGTATGCATGGATAGCATGACTGCTCTTTTCCCTGAACTTCTCTTCCACCAGGATGCCTGTCTTGGCTGCCTGAATACGGCATCAAACCCCTGGATGGTCTGGGGTCTCAGAGTCACCTGGGGCTGTTTGTCTCTGAGCATCTTACATGCAACTCCTCTGGATTTCCTTCTTCTTCCATAGCAGGGGATAACATTATCTCCTATCACAGAATTATCCAGCTGTGTCAAAGTGCTCTGAAAGCATGAAAACGTCATGTTTTTCCTGTTCAGCATTTAAACCTAATGCCAGTTTGTGAATGAAATTTTCCAGAAAATTAGCTCATGGAGTTTAAGAAACTACAAATGACAGGAGACCATTTCAATGGTGTTCTGGTTAAACCTCAAGACATTTAGATGACGAGGGAAGCAGAACAAATTTCGGCAATTCCCATCCTCACCTTGCTTGCTCCAGTAGCTTGCTTGCTACTTGGAAGTGCTGAGCACAGAGAAATGGTCATGTCAGTAAGATCTCAGTGGCAGTGGTTGTGAGACAAATGAGCAAATATTTTTAAATAAATCAAAGAAAAACAATGCTCATGCACCACATCACTAACAGCTACAGCATTCATCTCAGAGATGGCATGGCCCATGGGTCAAGACCTGCTGTTTTTTATAAGTGCATCCACTTCATCTGAAGTTAGTGGCATAAATCCCATAATTATAATGGGATAAAACTCTGTCCTTTCTAGTGGTGTAACTCTGACGTAGTTATCAGTTGGTGGTAGCAATAATGCAATTCTGAGACTACCGAGGTAAGGGAAGCAAACTGAATGTGGAAAAATAAATCACTTAATGGATTTATTTTTCCCATGGTTATTTATTTACTTTTGGCAAAGTGCAAAGTTATTCACAGAAGACTGATTTTTCAAGTATTGTCATGTTTTTAGCCTTCAAATGCTTTACAGTGATAAAGTGATCAGCAGTTGTCATGAAAAAAGCCTATGTTTCATGGAAAATTCATCTGCAAAATAACTGGTGTAAGTATGTGTTTGTGTAGTCTGAACATTTTTAAGCAGTGAGGCCAGGGCACTAAATTAAATATCCCATATTTTAAGTTTTCATTGCAGAAATATTTTGTAGTTATATTCAAAGTTATCAACATTTGAAGAATGATATAAGTAAGATCTAGCCTCCATGCTATTAAATTAAGCTGCTGCCAGCATTATTATTGGCAGTAAAATTACTTTGATTGCTATCAGCTATAATCAAATATAGAAAAAGCCTGGAATGCTGATATCTTCCACAGCAGTATGTTCTTCAACAGTCATGTTAAAAAAAAAAAAAAAAAAAAAAAAAAAAAAAGTAAAAACAATAAAAAGGCTCTGACATGACATATCCATTTAAAATTCTGCTCTACAGTAGCAGATAACATAATAAATTCTTGAGTTGCTGCAGCCTACATGTTTAAACTCAACTTATTACTTTATTTCCATTTGTCTGTTTCAACAGTTTAATGTTGTAAGCAAGCCACAGCTCCATATACTGAATTATTCACAAGTCTGTTGCGTGCAGATGCCTAACACCACAGCTCTGGAGAAACTTCTTCTAGTCCTCACCAGGATGTGCATGCGGAAACAGAGAGGGCATTTCTCCAGCACTGAGATCCCTGGCCCCTCTGAGCCCTGCTCAGGGATAAGCTGAAAATCTACTTCACAGGCACTGAAGCGCAGGAGCAGCTCAGAGCACAGCAAAGTGATGTGTAGCCCAAAGGGGAGAAACTGCGTTTGAGCAGACCTCTGGGGCAGCTTCTCAATCAGTCCTCAGCTAGGATTGATGCAAAAAAAGCACACAGTTCCTGGGTTGAGCCTGGAGGTTTTATCCACTTGTGGTTTTCACAGAAGCCAAGGGAACATGGAACAAGGCTGTAAACACAGCTGGATACCAGGTATTTGTCCTTCTCCATCTAGAGCACCATCCGGTTGGTCTTCCCTCAGCCCCAAGATACCCGCCTCCTCTCCTCACAAGGACATTTCCCCCAAAGACATCTAAATGTAGACAGCAGAGGGCAGGATATGCTGGGCAATGTCCCCACAGGTCCCCTTGGAGTCCTGGGGATGTTCATGTTCATCCCGCACTCACCCTGCGAAAACCAGAATTTGCAGGAACTGGACAACTTCCAAACTCCATGAAGCCACACCACTGGAGGAAAAAAAATTCTTTACAAAACAAATAGGATTTCCTTGTAGCAATCCTCTGCCCAGGGTACCTGCATTGGTTTAGCCACCTGCTGCTATGAGGTGTGTAACTGCTGGAAAAGCAGCTCAGCTCCTGCCTGCTCAGCTCTTTTTCCCCCACATATCTACATATACTGAAAAAAAAAAATAAAAAGAGAGAGAGAGAAAGAGAAAAAAGGAAAGTGCCTCCAGATGCCCCATCTCAGGACAAGGACAGCTACATTTCTCACTGAGGTTCATGCTTTGTTGCTGAATTCCACAAATAACTGGAGATACTGATGACTGCACTTGGACTACACCACACAGAGCTTCTTGCCTCCATAAATGCGGTTGAACTGACAGTTGGGATTTTCAGAGGGAATGCACAAGACAGTGTGACTGAGTGCCTTTGAAAATCTCAGTTAAAATGCAAACCCAAACAGAGCATCCCTCCAACTAATTTGACGTTCTGTCTGTGACCCAGCTATGGATACTAATTCAGGAACAAACTAAGCTCTCTTTTACAAGATATGATTGTGCCAGTTATGCAATGCACCTTCAGAGGTAAACTAGCTTTCCTCTCCCATCCGATGTTCAGTGTGTGCCAGAAAAATTCCATCAGATACCAGATATTCAATACCCTACGAGACAACGGATGCCAGAGGGGCGAAATTCAGCCCACAATAGTGCTACAGTGGTTGTTAGAATTAATCTTAGAATGAGAAAAGGCAGGTATTTTTAATAGTTTATTATTTTTATTAGGTGCAATTAGGGTGTTGAAAGAACAAGTGCTAATTTATATAAGTGGCAGGGGAAGTGCCAGATACCATATTACTACTAAATGAATTGTATCCACTGACTCTTTTCTTCAAAATCCGCAAGGCTGAAACACAAAGTCACACTTGACAAACCCAGAGGGTTGCAAGCATGAGGTGCAGAGGGAGCAGCACCTGCAGCACTCATGCTCATGTGTCCTGGGCACCTCCACAGGCAGCGCAGGCTAAGAGAGGGCTCCAACAGGGGCTGCTCAATCAGCGACAGCCAGGCACAAACTTCTGCCCCTGCCAATCCCAGCTGGGCACAGCTGATCATCTCACGCTCTACATAAAACCAGCACCCAAAGATCCCTTCCTGCCACTCTTCAAAGCGGGCAGGCACAGTGAAGAGGTCAATAGCAGCATGCTCTTTGCACCCATTCATGCTAAAAGCTTTTCTTTATGTTTTGAAAAGGAGGTTTATATCTGATCTCATTGCATGAAAGATAAAATTTGCTGCTTTCAGTTATGTCACTGCATGCTACGTAGGAAAGCATGGACATTAGCAAAGAGCCACAGCAAAGCATCGAGTGCATCTGAATTCTTTGTCTGCAGCCCAGGCTTTTCCTGCCTCACAGTGACAGGATCAGGGAAGAATTTTCTGTGACTAATTAGGTTTTAACTTGCCAGGGAGAACATGGACATTGGCAGTCTATTGTATAATAGTGAAGCAAAGTTTGAACTAGATTGAACTTAATTTCCTTTTCACTGAAAGGAAAGAAAGATTAATGAAATATCCCCAAATCCATCCTGTTAGCTTTTATTAAATCAGCAAATGAAATTTAACCTCCAATTCTGTTATAAAATCTTTTCCTGTAGATTAAGTTTCTACAAACATAAATGAAATAGACATACTATCCTCTGCAACATTTTAGATATGAAAATTACATTACTTCCATCAACATCAATGTTACTTTAGGCAAATGCCATATTAAGAAACAATTATTTTTTTCACAGTGTTGCTTAGATTTTATTAAATGCCAGAACTTCACTGGCAATTTCTGAAGACCATTTGCTGATATTCCAACACCTCCTTGCTCCTGTTGCCAACAATACAGAGTGAACCCTCAAGGAAAACAGGGCTCTCTTTTATTAATGTTATACTTTTCATCTGACAGAATCTAAGTATTGTTTCAACTTCTCTACCACTTCTCAGTTCTAGTTATTGCATTAACACCCTGCCTTACTCCTCTTCTAAGCAACTCCCTGAAGTCAACACAGTTACATTAGAAAAAAAAAAAAAAAAAAAAAAAAAACCAGCCTCAGTAGATGAAGACAGGTACTCCCATTGGTGAATACATTTCTGAAGCATCCTTTATGAAGAAACATTCGGTCAAGCTTGGTGCCTTAACTTGTTTCCAGACATAATGCTGATGAATCAATAGAGGTTAGATCTGACCGGAACATCCATAACTGTATGGTGACATCATCTACACCTTAGGAGTTATTTATCTGCATATGTTGAAACAAAGGGGTTGGGAGGGGTTGGGGGTGTCACTATTTCTCACCTGGTGAGTAAAGCAGAGCTGCAAACAAGAATGTAATGAGCACATCCTGCATGGGGACTGCTCCAGCCCTGCTGCCCACAGACAAGGCAGGCCTTCATCCTGCTGGGAGGTGAGAATGAGGGGTTCTGAGGGCTCAGAAGTGCCATACAGTGCCTGGGCTCTGTGGAGGGGGTCCTGCTGCTCCTTGCAGGTGAGCACTCCTACCATGCTGAATACGCCCCTGCACCTCTCAACCTTCACAAAGCTCAGGGCATGAAGGGAGAATAACATTGCTGCCACAGAAGTTAAAACATTAACACTGTTTACATCAAACTGCCAATGCTCAGTATTTCACCAGACAATATGAAACTGTATAAAATATTTGGAATTATTGCCAAGAAAGTAGACGCTGCCAGTACTCCAGAGCACATCCTCTGGAACTGATTACTTCTAATCCTTTTGAAAATGTATAAATAAAATGATGCCAAGACTGATGGACAAGCCAGGGCACCTACTCATGTTTCTAATATATTGCTTTTCCTCCACCCCCTTCCCTTCTCCATACAAAATACTCTCCTTTTTTAGTAACTTAAGTTGACAATCATCAAAAGAAATCAAACTATATATAAATGAACATTCTGAAGCATGTCACAGTATGTCAGAAGCTATTGAAATCTACTACAAGGCTCCAAAACAAGTATTTAAATCTTTTAGTAATGCTTTAGTAGAGTGATTATTTAACTTACTAGCAAGAATGCATTTAACAGGAACACCAGAGGCGTTTACCCTTAGTATTAGCTACTCAATCACAGCCTAATCCCAGAAGCCTAATCTGTGTGTTAGTGGAAACACAGCAATTATCTACATTCATTAGAAATTAGAAAGGGGGAAGGTGGAGGAGAAAAACTCAATGGATAGATAATTAGTTTCACATACTCTCATTGTTTGCACAGGGCCAAATCCTTCAGTCGGCATGCCTGAATCCATATTGGCATTGAAGTCAAAGGAGCTTTGACGAAACTGTCCTGCCCTTTCTTGCCATCCAGACCACCAGCTATGATCCTCAGGACTGCTTGTCTTAGCTGAGGAGACACAACCTTGTTCTAGCCTTAAATGTGTTAGAATGGTCTTTCTTTCCCATAAGTGTCTAGTAAGCTAGAGCAAGTGGATTTCAATAGCCTGCTTGTTGGTACTGCAGCTGGTGCCTGCTTGGGGTTCTTTATTTTGTGCTTAACACAATACTGCTTTAGAACAGATGGATTTAGCAAAGTCTGTTAAGATACTAAATAGGAAGAGGGTGTTCTTAAAGCAGCTGGACACAAATTGGGTAAACATATAATGGAAGACCTTTTCTCTCATTCTCCATTTCCTAATAAACATGTAATGATTTATCATATTGCCAAAGAACTGACATTCCTCTCCATGGAAAGATAGTGTTATGCCTCAGTGTGAGTCCTCTTATACCTCAGCATGACCTCTCTCAACTATTTTTCAATGGTCTTGGGAATCTGGAGAGGTCCCAGTTGACTGGAAGCTGGTAAACATTGGTCCAATTTTCAAGAAGAGCAAGGAAGAAGACCCTGGTAATTACAGAACTGTCAGTCTCACTTCAGTGCCTGGTAAAAATACAGAGAAGCTTATTCCGAGAGTCACTGAAAAAGACCTGAAAGACAATGCAGTCATTAGTCACAGCCAATATAGGTTCACAGTGGAAAAGTCCTGCTTAATGAACTTAATTTCCTTTTACAACAATATTACCTACCTATTTGTCCAAGGGAAACCAACTGATGTAATCTTCTTGAATTTCAACAAGGATTTTGATACTGTTCCTCACCGTATCCTTCTGGAAAAAATTTCCAGAATACAGCTAAAATAAATGACTTAATGCAGGACTTGAAGGTGTACTGAGTAAGTCTGTGGACAATTAAACTGGGAGGAGCTGTTGACTCCATCAAAGGTAGAGAGGCCTTTACAGAGAGATCTTGACAAATCAGATAGCTGGGCAGTCACCAACCCTATGAAATTTAACAAGAGCAAGTGCCATATTCTGCACCTGGGGAGGGGCACACCTGGATATTTGTACAGACTGGAGGACAAGAAGCTGGACAGCAGCCCCACAGAAAAGGATCTGGGGGTACTGGTCAACAGCAAAATGAGTATGGGTCAGCAGCGTACTCTAGCAGCCAAGAGGGCCAACCATACCCTGGAGTGCATCAAGCATGGCATTGCTAGCTGGTCAAAGGAATGGCATGGAGCTGGGACAGGGGAGGGTCAGGCTGGGTGGTAGGGAAAGGTTCTGCACCCAGAGGGTGGTCGGGCACTGGGACAGCCTGCCTGGGGCAGTGGGCACAGCACTGAGCTCAAGAAGATGAGATAGCGAACTGCTTTCAAGAAGAAGGTGGTCAATGGTCTCAGACAAATCATCTGATTTTTGGGTGGTCCAGTCAGGATTCAGAAGCTGGACCCATGATCCTTGTGGGTCCTTCCAACTCAGGGTACTCTATGGTTCTATGACTAATTCCAGGCAGAAGATGAGAACATGCTACTATTGCAGCATTATTTCTATAAACTCATTATAATTACAGCTGTTTTCAAGCTGAACAATTCAGACATATTCCATGTCTCCAATTTTTACTGTGGCTCTTTTTAGCAGGAGATCCATGTTCATTTTCAGTCAGTGCCATGGTAGTAATAAGATGTTCTGCAGTATACTGTATGATTATATACGGATATTTTCTTTTTCTTTACTGCAAGAAATTGCAGAAACTGATGTTACTAAATGTATTTGAACTCTTCTTGAGTGACCAGGAATCTGTGCAACATCCTTTCACAAATACCTATCCAAAGCTGAGTGTTCCTTAATGTTCCGGAGACTGTTATGTAAGATGTCCTGTCTTCAGTGTTAACACACCATAAATTTAAATATTAGGTGCTTTCTAGTATGAAGAACTTTTGAAATGTTAGTAATTCCTTTTCCTCAGAGAACATGTGCTGAAATAAGTCTTCCTCCTAGGTCAACTGATAAAACCTACATTTAAACAGAAAAATGTGTGAACTCATCTTGAGCACAACTGCTCTCTGAGATGTAAAACATGGATTGCTCCCCACATGTGATTCACATTCTCTGCTCAGCAAAATTCTGATCTTTGCAAGGGCTCTGCTAAGAAAAAGTGCTGGGATGAGAGGAGTTTAGGACCAAGCAGGATGTGATGGATCTACCCAACATTATGTTCAACAAAATGTTTGATGTCAGCTGCATTGTGACTGCAGAAATGACTTGAAAATATCTCTGAAGACAGTAAGGGATTTCTGTGACAGTGAAAGGTCTTCAATTTGTGAGTCCAACAACAACAACAACAACAACAAAAAAAAAAGAGTTCTCAGCTGTGGCAAAGACCAGTTACTTCAATTTTGCTGAAAGTAAGAGAAGTAGAGGGAAATAATGCTCACAGAATGTTGTCGTGCTGCACAGATACTAATCGACCACAACTACTTGCACCCCGAGATACCATAATGCCCAGCATGGCCCTCTGCAATGTGAAACTTTGGCTAGTATTTCATCTACAAGTGCTCAATGAAGAAAAATATCAAATGGAAACAACTAGAAATAATATAACCTTTAATTCATTTTCAGAGAGAGGGAAGGGAGAATTTTGTTAAAATTCATGCAGGATCATAGGCTGGAAGAGACCTCAGGAGACATCTAACCCAGCCTCCAAGGAACATCCATATTACACAGACACATATATCCTCTTCTACCCAAAGAAACCCCTTGCAATGGGGAAACATGGTAAAAATACAGCATTGCTCAAGGATTACCTTTTGCTAGAGTGTTGTTTGTACAGTTAAAACAAGCAGTGAAAGACCAGTCTGCGATGACAAAGAATTGCAATGGTGCTAGAGTCAAGTACTGAAACAAGAATTTAGTGGTGTGAATGATTAATTAATTTATGATGACTGATGTTACCTCAGAAACTCTGTACAATTAAGTTAAAAGAAACAGGTCCCAAAGCAGATAACTTTTGCACAGCAGAAAACAGAACTTGAAGATGCTTCCTGGAAAAAAAAAAAAAAAAAAAAAGTGAAGTCCTCACTGAAAGTTTCTTTCCAAGATGTGTGTTGTTGTTTCCCTGCTTTCTGGGTGGTGGTGGTGGTTCTGCTTTCTCATGTATCAACTCAGCCTCAGACACAAACTCATTATTATGTAAAGTACAACATGCAAAGTCAGAATCTAAAACCCTATAATCTTAAAATCCAGCATATGGAAAATGTAAATAAGTGGTATGAAGCGAGAAGCTGCTTTCATCTACTTTTGCCAGCAGCTGATGCCCAGAAGAAAACGAACCACTTTGTTTATATGCCATCCTTACACCAAAACAATTTTCAAAGAGCCATCATCTGTCCCAAATGAAGCCACTGATTGTTTTATTCACAAACATCTGAAAGTACAACTTCAGCTGTGTGAATAAATGAATTTAAAGAATTTTACTGAAATAATTCTTTTTTTTTTTTTTTTTTTTTTTTTCTATGGGCACAGAAACAAAACCACAGACACTCATCTTGTGACTACAACTTACTCATTACGTAAGAGAGGAGTGACAGAGGGGTGGTCACCGTTCCTTCTCCTGACGGAGGCATGCCTTTGGGCAAAGGCAGCAGGGGAGGAGATGGCAACACTGAATTTCATAAAACCACACATCTGGACAGGACGTGAAGGTCAGTGCCCAAAGAGCTATGGAGACTCAGCTAAATAGCGGCTGGGGAGCTGTTCTACATGTGGTGCAGGTGGTTCTGCTCTATGGTCACACATTATGTCCAGGTGGCAAAGAGGGACAGTAGCCTCTGGCAGCCAGCAGTGGGGTGGAGAGAAGCCAGTGGGGCCAGGGACTGGCAGCTCAGGCAGGAGGAAGGGATTTTGCAGGACAGCTGCAGAGAGAACTCAGTCAAGAGACAACAAAGGCTTTCAAAGTTAAGGTAAAAGCCAGGCCTCACTACATGAGGAACCTCAATCTGTTTCACAAAGCTGCCTTAAACAGTAATGCTGCAGGACAGCTATTGTTTTGAGATGCTTTAAAATGCAGCTGCTCAATATACCTACCCAAATTCAGTTGTAAGCATGCAAAGCAATGTACTCCAGGCCATACATATTTCCACCAATAGCCTGTGCCCAAGCAGTAAAGGCACCTTTATAAGAACCAGTTAAAAGTATCCTGTAAAATAACAACTGCACAGGCCTCCAGAGTTATGTCAAAAGACTGACATACAGTGTAAAAGGACACAGCCCAAGATTAAAAATAGCATTGCGACAGCTATGACCACATTTGATAAACAATCTCATTTTGTCTTTAAAAATCTCTCATAGGTTTTTAATTAAATTTTAGAGGATCCAAGTGATGGTTTTGCTGTTGCACAGTATATGTTTACCATGAGATTAGTTCCGGTTGATTGATGTGCATGCACTCAAGACAGTTCAGAATATTCTGCTTACAAGACACGCAAAGTCTCCTTGTGCTGCAGCATACCTCAGCCACAATTAGCTGCCATGCATTTATTTCCAGGGAAGGACTACTTATTTTAATTATCTTTATGTTAAATGCCAGGTGATCTGGTTTAGCAATTATTATATTTCACTCAAACCTTTGTCCATTTTTAGAAATGAACGAAGGCAGATATTAGCTTTCTTACCTAAGAAAATGAGGCTTTTGCAGTCAGTCAGGTTGCTTCCATGTGTATCTCTGCTTACTCATCCACGTGTCCCAGCCTTAGACCTTTTGAACTCCTTAACAAAGTTCAACTGAATTTGACAGAAGGGGAAGTTCTCTAAGACACAGTTTCCCTGTGTTTAAAGAAAACAGGCAATCTTTTGGAGAACTGAAAATCTACATTATTAGACTAGCATTATTAGTGTTATCAGCATTATAATTAGCATTATTTTCTCTGTGAGAAAATCTGCATTGTTATAAAAGTGTGTTCCCACGCTGCTGAGAAGAGCCTGGCCTCATCTTCTCCATACCTCCTTTTGTGTACTGGGGGGTTGCTGTGTGATCCCCCTGAAGCTGTCTCCTCTCAGCCAAACTATCTCTGGTCCTACAACCTCTCCTCCCTCACTGAGTCTTTGCTCTGCCTTCCTGGGGCAGCACTTCAAATTTGCCCTTGAAATTACAGAAACCTTATGAAATGCAATCCACTGGCCACCCAGCTGCTAGTGTCAGAGCCTGGACCTCTGGGATAGTCCAGCTGTGCTAAGTGGCAGCCGTAGCTGAGTGGCTTTCCAGCACACCAAGAGCAATACAGGACATCTGCTCCCAAACAGCATGTTAACCAGGTTGGCTCTCATCTCTGTGGTCAGAGATACAGCATAAGTCTATTTTAATGCTTACTTATTTTAAAAGTATTTTGAAGGCAAAAATTTGCCTTCAGCACTTGGCAGTGGTGAGGAAAGTGACTGTCACATACTGACCTGCCATCCTGCAGGACTGGACACACACTGAGATGCTGTTCATCTGAAGCAGCACCCATTTCCCAGAGGTGTAGATCTGGGGGACCAAGAAAGAGAGAAGTGGGATCCAGATCCAGAGCAAAACAAAGCAAACAGTGCTTCATACAACCTAAAGGTAAGGAGCTGCAAAATGCTGACTTGAGTTCAAACAGCATCTGGATAAAAGAAAAAAAAAATGTTCAGAGAGATCACATTCAGAATCACTACTTTTGTTTCACAAAAAAAAAAAAAAAAAAAATCACTGAAAAATAGGACTTTATTCTGCAGAATACTTGTATTCATTTTTGCCTTGTTCTTATTCATTCCTAGAGATCTGTGGGAGGCTACTACCAATGATGGGACACCAGGTGGGAAAGGTACCTAGCATTGCTCTGACATAGAATGGCTTCTCTTGTAATTGGCCAACACAAGAGGGCCATGCAAACAGGCCACCTGACAGGGATGGGAAACCATCCTGCAGCTGTCATGCTAGGGCATGACAGACAGTCCCCTCTGCATTGGGCTGCAGAGTGAGAATTGGGGTGCTGTGCCCTCTGCATGCTCTGCACCCCAGCCCCCAGGAGATGGGGTGCTTTCCCAGCCTGATGCCACAACCAGACACATAACACAGCACAACTGACATCCATTTTCTGCAGCTAGGGTTAAAGTTCCATTCCCATCCAGACAGTGAAGATCCCAGAAGTTGCCCAATTTCAAACTGGACCAGAAGTCTGTCTGTTCAGCAGGGCTATTTCTCACTCTAACAATGCTTTCCTAAAGTATACATAGTAATGACTTGCTGAAAAACTAGGCTATTTGACGTTGTTTTGAAGTTCAGGCTGTCTTCAAGGTCCTTACTTTCAATTCACATGTTGTAAGCCTTTTGAGTCTGGTATTAATAATAAATATTATTGCCATGCATCCTTATTTTTTGCTTAATTTAATTACAGAAAATGTAATAGCCTTATGAAAACAATATATGAGTTTTCAAACCTAATTAACATGATACAAGTGCACAGGTCACTAAAACAGTTGTTTTATCTGGAAGCCTTCCATGCAAACAGATAAAAACAAAACTACATTTAATTCAGCAACTTCAGCTGAAAGTTAAATCAAAGATGACTAGTTCTAGCCTAGGGGTGCAGCCTTTCTGGTAATAAATACTTTCCTCTTGTCATGATTTTAGAAAAAGAGAAAGAGATATGAGAACTCTATCGAAGAGTTTAAAGTATGTCCAAGTCAGCCATGACCAAGGCTTAGCTGTTAGACCAACCCTATATCACCAAGGAGAAAATCAACCCAGATGTATCATATTGTTTTATTAGCCTAACAGTGAGCTTTATTTTTAAGGTAAACTCACCCATTTCCCCCTAGCCCTGCCCTAGTATACCTACTTTACCAGCCTTTAATACTCACAATCTGATCCCACATTTTTTTAGGGATATAATGTGAGTCAGTGGGGGTTCTGTGTCTGGTCCAATAAAAACTGAGATTTATGTTTTCACTCTCATTTTACATTTTCTTGAATGTTCTTCAAGTGCTGTCCTGAAGGAAAATTAAAAAAAAAAAAAAAAAAAAAAAACAAAAAAAAAAGCCTGAAAGTGGCAGAAGAGACACTTGTAATTCAGGCCTGGAGACCTGCATTCAGCAAGTGGTTTATTGCTCCCAGTACAAAGAGAGGCGATTCCCTCATTTCTTGGAAGAGGGGAAAAAATGGGTCTGGTATCCAGGATGTCACATGTCTGCCTGCCCACAGGCATTTGTCTGTCCATCTGCCAAGGAGAAAAACTGCCCACTGATGAAAAGACAACACTGTTTGACAGGCACTAAGGCTGATTCATCAGAGGGCTAAAGCAAATAATTTTGTTCTCTATGGCAGTTGAAGGAGCTCCTGCCTCCTGCAACCGTGGCTGCTGTTCCTGCTCCTGTACAGCTGCTTGGTGATCCTGCAGTGTCCTCCCCATGTCTGCATGCACGGCCACCCTGCCCCCTGCACTGTGGGAGAAGCCTCACACCCAGAAGGCATCCCCTTGTGTTCTCCATGGGCAGTGTCAGAACACAGGGGTGAGAGCAGGGGCAGGGGAAAAACCACTCAAAGGAAACACTCAGAGACCCTTGGGTGCAATTTGAGAATCCAACCAGTATTGCTAAGAACGACACACCAGCTGCTGGGTGACTTGGGGCTTGAAGAAATCTCCATCTTCACCACAGCTCTCAGGAAAACAAAGCTCTCCAATAAGCCCAGATGCACATCTATTGGGGCTAAGTGGAATTTTGGCACCTGTATTTTCTTTGGAGTGGCAAATCCACTTGGGATTAAGAAATTAGATGTTCCCTCCCTGAGAGATGCCTCCAGTCAGCAGGTTGAGCACACATTGGCAGCACGGACACAAGTGCACGGCAGCTGTTGGCTACTCTCAGTCCAAAACAGCTGGGACCAGGTTTCCCAAAATGCCTCAGTGGCTACGAAATCCACTAATGAAATGGGAGACCTGCTCTGCAGTCCTTATGGAACTGAAGGATTCAATCCCTCTCTCATCTCAGATCAGAATACCCCAACCACCAATGACACCAACCTAGATGATTCTGTGATTCTCTGTGATTCTGTGATATAAACACAGAACTTTGGGCTGAGCCCTGGCAAAACAGCAGACCTGGCTTCTGGCACCTGCCCATGTATTTATTCATTTCCAACTACAATTGAAAAAGCCATACAGGAAGAGCAGCAGGAGATGCAGAACTGCAGGTGGTTTCCCATCCTGCCAGTGCCATCCTCCCGCTTGTGGTGATCCTACGGCCATCCCTGCTTCACCCTCTTTGAGAGAGGCCCTGTCTCTGCCTTACCTGCAGCTCCCCAGCTCCCCAGAATGTCACTGGTACTTCTGCAGCAGAGCTGTAAATGATGAGAGCACACAGCTCCCTCCACTTCTCCAGGAGCTTCAGAAGATACCAAAATAGTGTATGAAGACAAAAATGACCATATCTCCATATTCTCCTTATTTCCATAAAACCCGTATTCCAGTAACCTTCTGTGTAATAATCCCTTAGGAAATTGTTAGAAATGGGCTCAAAACTTTTTGATTATAGAGCCAAAGTCACAGCCCAAAGCCTGTATTTCTCTTTAAACTAAAACATATCCCATTTTCACTGGGGTTCAAAGTTTAATGTTTTTTTTTTTTTTTTTTTTTTTTTTTTTTCTTAGCTCAAACTCTTAAAGTATTGAAAGATGCTACCCACTAAAACCATTACCTCTACAACCTAGTCAGAAATATATATATATATATATATATTTAGATCTTGATGTCAGGACCTTCTTTATTTTTAAACTTCTCTACAACATCTACACTTAATTCATAACAAAAATGTCCATTTTACAAGAGACCACAACAGCAGAAGGGCAGGCTTTGGATGAGTGCAGATTTACACAGTGAAACCAAACAGGGTTTCCCCAAAGAAAGGCTGGTCATATGGCCAGCAGCTGTGACTGAGCAGTATCCTTACGTAATGTGAAAAGTAGTAATAATTACCATTTCTAGTGCTCCCCATTTCAGCAACAAGTAAATGATAGCTTAGAAGGAAAAAAAAAAAAAAAAAAAAAAAAAGAGGTAATGTTTCTTTGTAAAGATTTTTGTTTAAGTGAAGATTGGGAAGGGGGTGGGGGAAAGGGATATGAAGAATGAATGAAAGGAAAAATTCTTCAGATAGAAAAAGGAAGCTTTTGTACATTCTTCCCCAGACACACAGGGAAGATTTCAGTCTAGAATTACTGGGGACAATTAAAATGAAATAATAACAAATGTGTAGTCCAAGGGAGAGGTGATCCCTTTTCTTCCCGTGGTCCCTCTCAGGCTGCATCTGATGCAGAGGGCACAAGGAGGTTTGTTCCCTGCAGGCAGCTAAAGCCATAAAGCACAGGAGAAAAAGGCATCACACATTGACACCAAAACGTACATCAGTGCAGCTTTCCCAGTGAGCCCAGCAAGTGGTCAAAGCCAACCCTACCACATACAGGTATTTCTTCCCTCTCCTCCTCAAGACACTCCCTTCTCCAGATATTAGAGAAAAAACTGCAACCCATCCTGGTCACACATAGGAGGGAGGGTAGAAGCTGTGAGGACTGATCAAATAATTAGAAGCACGAAGGAATAGTTACGAACACCCAGAAATTCCTCTGGAACAAGCTAAGAAAGACGTGACAAGAGCTACCAGCTGGGAGAGGAGACAGAGTGAGTGATGACAGGACCTAAAATGGCTTACAGTTGCTTCTGGGCTGCAGCAGCTACTTTTTGCTATATTTAAACAGCCAATGGCCAGAACAGCATTTTGGGAAAACACTCCTTTCGCCAACGTGCTCCTCCGTTAGAGAATGTCACTATTCATCAGGGCAAGGAGGCCTTGGGAATCTATTTGGAGAGAGAGGGCTGATGCTATATAGTAATACATCCATTGATGAACCCCACCAGATTTAGCTTGTCAAACCTTTTGAAAAACCTCCTCCAAGCAACACAGTCTGAAGGAACAGCTCCTAAATTCTGGATGCAGAGAGCTGCAGAGATTATCTTGTCATACATTGCCATGGCACTCTCCCCTCCCTCATCCTTTGCCAGTCCCAGGAGGTTAATACCCATAGCTCGGCACCTTTCTGTGCTCCACAAATACTCTTTGGCAAGATTCTGATTTCCACCCAGGACCCCAGACTGCTACCACTGCCCTGGGGGTGCTCCAGGACCATAGCATTTTGGGCTCTGGAGTCCCTGAATCAGTCCCTCCTGACAGGTGCTTTCACATAGACACCAAGCAGGACTTCCCAACAGTGCCTGAGGTTGTTTGCCTGTTTACCATTATAAACAAAACCCAAATATGCCATGGAAGCATTCATTCTGCTGCCTAGGCCACATTCCTGTTTCTATGGGGGAGTTGTGAGGCAAAAAAAATATGAACATAATAGAGCCAGAACTTCCCTTCTCTTGTCCCGCTTTGGTTAGGATATGCCTCGATGCAGCTTGCTTTTGGCAGTTTCCTATTCCCTCCAGTCATTTTGATGACATTTCTATTTCTCTTTCTAATCAAAATCTCCAAGGCCAGAACAGCAGGAAGAAATGAGAACTGCAGCAGTCTTGGATCTCAAATAGTGATGAGGAAGTGATGTGCAGGGAGAACACTGTTTGCTATAATCCTGGCTTGCCCCAAATCCAAAGAAGTTCAAAGATACAGGCTGTGATCTCTTACGCTTAGATTTTAACCTGGGATGTCATGCTGAAGCAGCGTGAAGGGCTTCAATTTGACAGCAACAAAATTTCAGGAGCATTTCTTATGAAACTTGTGATCAAGATGGCAGAAACCTCAATATTTTGGCCCTGTTCCCAAGAGGAACTGGATAAATTAAGGCCTGTTTCAGTTGTGGATATAACCCTTAACCAAAACCACAGGGATCTGACTCAAAACCTGCCTGCCTGAAATTCAGGCATCTGGAATTCAAAGATGGAATTCAAAGACTTTCAAAGGGAAGGGCTGGGAGGCTCACAAAGGAAAAGCTAAATTTGTCAAACCCAAACAAACACACCTCAGCAACAAGATCTGAGCCTATCCTTTACTGTCGAAAAGCCCTGTGCTGCTCACTTCACTCCGAAAATGTGGTGGCATCCCATTATCCAAGCAGCTGCTTGCATGGAGCTTCAGCAGGGTGGAAAGCAGTGGAAGAAGTGGCTGTGGGCATCATTTTGCTTTCCAGAGCCTAGCACTGCCCAGGCTGTGGTGACAGAAGGAGTGTGAACTGCAGCAAGGATGCACCTACTCATGCTCAGGCACCATCAGCGACCAGCCACTGCTCAGAGATCTTCATGGTGGAGCTCAGCTACTAAGCTACCCCTTGAAGCCCAAAATCTGTAGCATAGACAAGACGTATGTGCTCATTACCCCGAACTCCATAAATCAACTGTGAGTTTGACCTGGTTTTCTCAGAGGCTTATTCATCAGGCATAGCTGGACTGAAAATAAATAAATAAATAAATAAATAAAGTTCTCTGCAGCTTTGTTAAAAATGTACTTTGGAAGCAGTTTAGGAGAGGGCATGTGGCTGCCCTTACAGCCCTCTTGGGATCTTGTGCTTGTGGGAAATGCAGCAATGCTGGAAGACGTCTGCACAGCTCTAAACCTGCTGCAAACACTCTGCTGGTTCATGGCCAGGTGAGAGCAAGGGCTGAGATACAGAGCTGGAGGCTGCCTCTATATGTCCGTGCAGCAGGGCATGGAGCCCTCTCTCATTTAATCTCAAACAGATGGCCTTGCCATCAAGTGCACTGCACTCCTCTGATGACAATGCCTAAACAAAATGGCTCAGATCCTGGAAGGCTGGAAGCATGGATCTCAGCTGCAAGTCATCATTTTGCCCTGTGGGGGCCATTGCTAGCTGCAGCGAGAGATGTGCCTGCCCCAGACCTGGTGCGTGCATTTCAAACACACCCCACACTTTCTTTTCAGAGCTGCAGATGCAAACATGGTGAAAATATGGGTCCAGCCTGCATATTTTGACTTGGACTCATTCTGCCTATTTTCACTTGGATGTATTTCTAGTTTTAACTACATCCATAATAATGTTTAGGGTATGTTTTCCTTTTCTAAAATAGCAGGGCTCCGAGCTCCACAGACACCCTCAGCTGTGTTTGAGTTAATGTGCAAGCACACCACTGTATTTATGTCTTTGCAGACATGGGTGAAAAGGCCAAATGCAGCTGGCTGAAATTCTCACCCAAAGCAAAAACACTTTGTGACGTTTCAGTGACACAGTGACTTTGACACAGGGCTGGCAGTCAAACAGCCCAATGCCCTTTTTTTTTTTTTTTTTTTTTTTTTTTTTTTTTAAGGCTGTCATCCTGCCAAAATTTGATCAAGGAGGAGTAGCCAGGGCTACAGCAATTCCTTAAGGGAATGACAAAGTTTGAGTAAGCTGAGATCTGTGTGGCCAACAGACAGTATCGCTAAACACACAAGCATGAGGGAACATCCCTTTAGGGGGCAGGATTATGATAGCTCCCCCCCCCCCCCTCCAAAAGGCTACAAGCTTGGAGCTATGGTGACTGGCTGGTTATGAAGCTTGTCTCTTTGGTTTGGTCTAAATACAAACCTGGAAGAGAAGCTCTTCACTTTATTGTGCACGTGCACAACAATGTACAAGGAACTCGGTGTTCCTCTTACTGGCCTGTGCAAAGACTTACAGAGTCTTTGTTAGGACAACTCCCAGCAATTTTATTTATAAATGAGCTAAAATATTTGTAAAAAGATATCCCAATCCTCAATAAGAAATATGATCCTTTTCTATACAGACCAGCATTAAGTAAATGTAGAGTGAATTTACTAATGTACTGTCCAACCACCATGCAGACTGCTTTGGCCTGTCTGATCTCCTAAATTTTCCCACATCTGTCATCCCTTGCCTTCTAGGATCCATGTCTTTAGGGCATGGAATGTGTCTTCGTTCAGCATTTTTGCAGCACCATGTAGTTCATGCCCACACCTGTGATACCTAAGCGCCAAAGTACTGCTATTGCGCAATTCTGAACTGTTGAATTACAATATTGTTACTGAACCACACAAACACAAATAGTTACCTAGCTCGAAAAGCATTCATCAGCACCACCCAGCCTGCAAATGATTCTAACTCTGCTACAAGTATAATGTATGAGTGGCTGTAGTGTAAAGCACTGCCACAACTGAAATCCTGAAAGTGACCTCAGTTTCCTGTATAACTGCCCTGTTGTCTCTCTACATTCAGTGCCTGGTCAGTTTGAAGTCCTCATGTTTTAAACCTACATGCTTTGCCCACGGTGAATGGCTTCCCCTTTACTCCCAGGGGTTTCGGGTCTCACATAGGATAACTACTGAGTCAGGAAATGAGTTTTCTTGCCAAGTTTATAATATCCTAGACAAACTGAGAGTGGTCATGGGTTAAGGTCTGGTGCACTTCCATGCTTGGAAAATTCAGTCTGGTGTCTTGAGATGTACACATTGTGTAGTACACATTGTGTAGTATTTCCGCTTAAGATTAAGGCTACAACAATTTTTCTAGGTGCTATGTGTGCTCCTGCACACAAACTATGCACTGATCTCAGTCCGAGCCAACAGGCATTATTCGTCATATAGACTGGCCTGTAGCTCACCTAGAGTTTATATTCCTTAGCCAAAAAAACAAATGTTGTACATAACAAATGGTATGTATAACAATTTATATATATATAAAGGAAATGATAGGAACACAATCAGTGTTTTAAATGATATGGCTATCAGTGAGCTAGTTGTAGATGTCATTGTTTTCCTTGTTTCATTAGAGAACATCATGAGGCCATGGTAAGCGATCCACGGCTGGACTGCATTAAGCAGGGGATTTAATCATGTTTCAGATTAAAGTTTTACTGGAAATATGGGCTGTGAGCAGTGTTGACGACTGATAGTGGTCTGCTGATCCAAAAGTTTTGGAAAGGAAGTGGGCCAAGACCAACCTAATGTAAAGAGCAACCGTGCCTTAAGCTAGAGCTCTAACCTCTGGTGGGACTGGGGCCACCTTTCCATTTCATGTCTCCATTGTGCCCAGCACCACAGAGCTAATTGATGGCTGCTTCTTCAGTGCAAATTAACAGCAATAGCAGCTAGCTGATCCATGTGAGTGCATTCAGCACAAAATGTTCACAGAAGCATTTACCATGCAGTCAACAGAACCATGACATTGTATCTTTTTCATTCATCTGTGGAATATATGACTGCATCATATATGGGAGTTTCCAAGCTATTCCCAGAAGTTAAATATGCATTCAAGTTCTTTTATGTTCCAGAAAAAAATAACTGTCATGGGAACAAAGTCTTATCCCAGGACAAGGATAGAAGCACCCCGTACAAAGGGATGGATTTCTTCTTTACAAACCTAGACAATGAGATTGCACCCTTCCTGAAGGGGAATTACAAAGCTTCCACAGTGGCTTTTACACCACACTGGAGCTTTTAGGCTGCATCTGCACCTACTGCTAACACAGGAGGCTAGAGAAGATTAGAGACCAACTACATCAAAATTTAAATTAGCATTATAAAAGGTTTCCAAACTGATTTTGGGAGATAGACTCTGATCTTATTTACACAGTTATTAATCACGATAAGCAACAGAGGCTGCCTAGAGGACAATAATGTTATTGCATGATTTAAACTGCTGTAATAGGGATCCAAATCTGAACTACTGGAGTTACTTCAGTTTCATACCAGTGGAACTAATCTAGGTCTTCCTATGCATATCCCGTCATCAAGACTAGGAGTGTAATGCTGAGCCTAAGGATCCCTTTGAATTGTATAATCCACGAGATGGCTAAGTAACTACATTTACACATTTGTTTCTTACTCCCGTCACTTCTGTTTTCATGGTTATTTGGTTTATATGCTGTTCCTGCCTTTATTTGCAACAAAGGTTAACATTGTATAACATTTATAAATGTGAATTAATAAAAATAAATACAACCAAAATATTCTCTCTTAAAAAACTAGACAAATTTTAATTTCTTAATCTGGGAAATATTTTTACCACAATGTCAAAATACTTAAACACATTTCCAATACCCCCACCTATACCATCTCCTTTCCCTGCTGAATAAACAAAGGCTTGTGAACAAGTGAGAAGTTACTAGACTCTAGTAAAACTACAGAAATTAGCCTAAAGGAATCAAGCATTTTCAGGTGGAAGTAGGTTTAGGACCTACTAGAGGCCCCAGTTCTGTGATCAGCAGAAGGAGGATTTACTGCTGGGGACTGCTGAAAAGAAGAAATGGGCACACTGTGGATACTGACCCTATGGGTAAGTGGGCACCCACTGCTGATGTATGTGTGGTCTCAGGGGCGCTCAGGTTGCTGTGGCTGGTATTGGGCCTAAGCAGTGAGCAGTGAGCAGAGTGCTGAAAACCCAGCTGCAGGGCACCCATGCCACCTGGCCAAGCACCTCCTTGTCTGCTGCAGAGCTCCACTTCAGAAGATGGATGATTGCAAACTAGGGAAAGTTTTCCTAATAGGGGCAAATGGTCAGAAAGGGAATAAATCCACCAGCCTCTCTTCTGCTTGTGACACAGGCCCTGGTTAAGTACAGTCCCATGGCACTTGTTAAAGCCTGTGGCTGAACAGAGACTGTAGGTAGGTTTCAAGGTAATCTTGTTCCCTCTGAAACAGATGTATAAAAACCTTGCTGAATTTCAAGAGGTGAAGGATCAATGCATTAAACCCCTTGCCCTGTAGTGGTTCTGCTTTACAGAAGACAAGAAAGTATCAATGCTTGCCCAAAGCACAGGCAAATCAGCTTGTGCAGGCTGTAGCTGATTTTCTTGGGTACGTAGAAGTACTTCGTGTCACTCTCCCTGTTTGCCTCCTAGCTCCCCCTTAAAATCTGAAGTGAATTCACTCACTCCACTGTGCCAAATTTTTGCAGGAAACAGTATAGCTAGTAAAAAATAAATAATTTGTGCTGTTCCCAGCTTCCCATTTGAGCAGGCTTCTCCTTTCCTCCTCCCTGTGAAGACAGCCTGGTCCGGTGGGGATCTCAGAGCTCATGCCTTGGTAAAATCGACCCTCTCAGCCTCCCTTGGGTTGTCCCCATTTTACAGGGCCCAGGAGGAAAGCTGGGACAAAACCGGTTCAGGTTTTTTCAGGCCATGCTGTTCATCAGTATTGTCATACTGGGGGAGAAGCCAAAACTGTCATCTCACTGTTTTCTGTCCCACCACTACAAACAGTAGGTCACCCAATAATTTTTAATTTTTTCACTAATAACAGATTTTTCTTTCTTTATTTTTTTAAGAACATTGGAAATACTTGCTAGATAATCTGTTTCCATTAGAAGGTCGTGGAATTTTGTAATATTCCATGCATCAGTTGGTATCTTTAACCCAAGGATTTTCTGGCTTTGGCATCACTAGCACTCTTATTTTTGAGACCTTATTTCATGATATTTGGGAAAGCTTATTTATGAGACTTCCTTGAACGTATTGTCTTAAGTCTCTATTTGGTTTCAGTCCCAGTGGATAGCATTTTCCAGGGGCTACCAAAGCATACAGAAGGGGCCAAAACAACAGTTAATTCGATAAGCTTAAAAAACACATGTATTCCACTGAAGAGCAAAATCCCATAAATTATGTTTGTATTTTCAATGTATTCTGAAATATCTATATATATAGATATATCTTTTTTTTTTTAATTTTATATTTAAAAGTTCTGGGTTGATCAAATTGTTACATATTTCTTTCTGGGTAAGTGGTAGTGAGTAGAGATTTCTGACAGTTGTATATTAAATGCAGGTGGCTCTGTGAATGCTATTCCTGTCTGATACACTACATTAACCATAACCTCCAATTTCTTCCAAAAGAACTGGAATGAATTAAATTGTTTAATAAAAAGTTACTTACCTGGATAAACTCATTTCTAGTTTGCATTTTGGTTCCCCTAATGCATCTCTCCAGATTGTTATTCGTAACATAAAAACCAAAAGTGTTTACTTAGAAAACCAAACATTTAGTGTAATCCTGGTAATTGTCCAAGATATTCCTTCTTAATACTGAATTTTCTTATGTATCTTGCCTTGCCATATTCTGAATTGCTAAATATTTCATGTAGCATGAACTGATAACTCCAGTCTCACTCCACAGCTAAATTCAAAGCTCAGACACATAGCCTTCTGCAGAATTTACTGTTCAATACCCTCTTTTGAGCCTGCCTATATACATGGATTCAAACATTAAAGACGTGAAGACATTTGAGGGTGGGTGTATTTGGATTTGACTTTTTGCTTATTGCTGTTGTTAGGTTTAAGGCTAATCTGCAGGGTAGAGTAAAATGCAGTGTCAAGGATCGTCTCTCATTGAAAGAAAGGTTTTTAACACAGAAGCAATGCAAAGCAGTTACATTTTATTAGCAGAGCAAATAAAAAATATTATTTCACTTTGTGTGTGTTGAATACAATGAACTTTTAAAAGTTTGCTGTTTTAAAACTTGTTTTAAATGCCAGAAGAAAGTACGCTGGGGAGAAGATAACAGCTTTATCTCATTTTCACGGTTAAAGCAAGCCATAAAGTTCTTCATAACTAAGAGTGGCTGAGATACAAAATGCAGCTCTGCAATTCTGAGTGCAACATCATTTATATACATAAGCAGATTAAATTTTAAAAGTTCTCTCAGTACCACTGACCAGAGGAGCAATGTCATTGTTAGAAAACACACGCACTGGTTACCTTATAATCAAATTTTCACTGCCCTTTCTGACAGGTTTTTAAGTTACTTAAGGGATCTATTTATATGTGGAAGCATCAACATCATGCAGTAAATCCAACCACAACTCAGTCACATATTTTATTAAGTTTAAGTTCAGTGAAAGTGCAGCGTAAACTAGGGCCCTATGTCTCTCAGTTACATCTGATTTGCGGTTGCTATAAAAAGGCCCACATGCCGCTCTTTCAGATGTGTTTTGGATTGAAAATAGGATTAATGTGCTAAAGTGTGATTAGAATGGTTAAACACGATTAATTGGAACAGACTTGTATTGCCAAGGGAGCTCCGCTGTTACTGGCCGGCCTCCAGTTTACCAAGTGAACAAAGCAGGCCAACTGTCCAAGTTTTTCCATGTCTTTGCTTATGTGCCTTTTCCTTTGCATTTTCTCATAGCCAGCTTGTCTCAGAGCAGATTAAATACAGCTGAGAATGTTGGTCTAGGTCTGCAGCGAGCATCCTCGGGGAATAAGCAGGAACCTCAGGCCCAGACTTGGCTTCTCCAGCGCTGGTTGAAAACTGCCATGCACCTAGGGCAAGGGTCCAGGTGGATCGACTGGGGAGTGGGAGTAATTTGGGGTTTTTAAAATGATCTATTAAACCCCTGAACTTTAATCAAGCTGCTACCACACTGACAGCTGTGATTTACTCACGCATGGCTGCGAGGGGTAAAAGGGGCAAGGACTAAGGAGGGCAGGCACTTGTCCTGAGTTTTATCCATCACGTACACACCACACGTGTGTGCCCGCCAAATTCGCACACCAATATGTTTTTGTGGTGGGCAACTTTGTATGCATCTGTGCTGCAAAAAAATCTGTTGTTTTTGTTATTAGATATTCAACATTCTCCACTAGCTTCCCTCCCCCACCTGTTCCAAGCACAGATTAAGGATTTAAAGCTTAGGTAATCAAAGCTTTAAACTGATCCTGCCTGGAGAAGTCAGAATGGTTTAGTATATTGTTCTAAAAACAGAAATACCTCAGTGGTTTGTTGCATGCAGATATTAAAGTTTGCACAAATTAAACTCAGGAGTGCAGACATTTTGAGCTAAATTCCTGGCTATAAGCAACTCAAACGTTCATAGCAATTAAAACCATGTTTGATTTTTTTTTTTTTTTTTAATAATGCCAGGCGCAATTCAAATCACAATGGAATTGTCTTTCCCAATAACTAAGTCATTGAAGGGCTTGCAGAGTAATACTTTTCTCTCTGGGAACAGGCTTAGAAAATGCACAAGCATACACATCTCCAAGACTGCATGCACATGTGTACACAGCAATCTTTCAGTATTTAGTCACCTTCTTTAAAAACTGTCTAACCACTGGGGACAAAAGGGTAATCACATATTTATCTGTTGGAGCTTGAGATCCTGAATCAATTATTACTGTTAGAGAAGAAATGGAAGATAAATTCAGGAACATTTCTTGCTGCACTCTAGTTCATTTACGTGACTGTACATAAATTCCTCTGAACAATGGGGGGACAAGTAGCATGCACTATCCTTGCTCATAATTTACAAACTTGCCTTGGCATCAGTTCAGTGTCACTTCCCCTCAGGGAGGCAGTAACAACCCTTTCACTTGCTTTCTGCTGGCTTTCCCTGCTCTGCCTTCCCATCTCCCACACTCTGTCTCACATACAGCTTCCCAAAACAGCCATGTAGCTGTGGTGTTTGCAGTTGGGGAACAGCTCAGCTCAGATAGCTCGGTTTCCAGTCACTCTTTGCTATGAAGGCCATTGATTGCATTGTGTAGATGATACTGCTTTGGGAACATAATGGTTGTCTTTCCACTTTCCATCATGAAAGCTGCTTAGCACATCATGGTACACCAGAATGATAAAGGAGAAGATTCACAGGCCTCTTCAAGAGCTCTCTACCTGCCCTTAAATATATGCAGCAACCTCCATTAGTGGTGTGCATTAAGTGCCAGTGTCAGCAACCACTTGCAGAGATGCATCCCATCAAAACTGCCTGTTGAAAGTGAGTTTCCAATGCCTCACATATGGACAGTCTTTTGGAGTACTCTGGTTTCTCACAAAAACAATGAAGTACCCATCCAGATGCTTGGAAAACCTCTCATAAGGACTTCCCTTAACACAAGCACGCTCAATATGCGACACTGCTCTCTTTGAAACACCATTTTATAACATCCTTGCAGACACTCAGAGGCCATTTCTTTCACCAGTGCACTCACGTCAATGAGATGTGGTTCCACTGGAGGAGCAATCTGTAGTTCACGGCTTGGGATGGATAGAGAAGTTTCTGCTCCCCACCTGGCCAGGTGGTACCCAACCTGGCGCAGGTTACGGCACCTACATGAAGGTGAGATAACCAGGCTGTCTACCTGTTCAGAAGCCTTCAAAGTTTGCAGCCTGGCATACAAACAAACACATAGATATCTGTTTCAATTTATACTGCTGTGCATGTCTGTGGACTAATTCAAAGTCTCCATCAGGTGCAGGTGGTCTGGCTGATGAAAGTGTCACCAGCTAACTTCTTCAATCAACACAGCTTAGCCCAACAGTGTTTGTGAATGAGAGCCCTGGAAGGGAATTTTGTCAAACCTGTTTAAGTTTTAAGGGAGCAAATCCCATTGTCAGACAGGTCAGATAGTCCCTCATCATGGTCATGTGTTTAATGTGACAATTACATCAGACCATAAGAGTATCTGTACCGTGTCCAAAGGCCCAAGATGACCTATGTATGTCGTTAATGGCAGAGTTACTTTTTTCATAATCAAAAATGTCGAATAGTCACTTTTTAATTGAAAAGTAATTTTTCAGTTTATTGTGGAGCACACTAAGAAAGCGTGAGGTACAACCCACCTCGCCTACACCCCACCACGTATTGGAAGCTGTAAGTGCTGAGAGGGAGAAAACTGCAGCTGTGTGTCCCACAGCGCCGGGCCTGTGCAGTGCAACCGTCCACACACTCAGTGCCTTAATTATGCATTGGGGATCTTGCCTTAGGGGAGGTTTCCATTTTGCTTTTTTGTCAGATATGATCAGTGCTTAATGCATATGCAGACAAATATGAGACCACTTCCAGATCTGAGTAGAACACAACTGTAAATCTATGCGAGAAGGCTGTTTACTTTGGTATACCTAACTGAGCCCTAGCCATCCAATCTATCATCTCCTTATCACATGTGAGGTATGGCAGCAGAGAACTTGAAGCTGAAGAAAAAGGAAACATAGAGCAGTGACAAGTAAACAGGACAGAGCTACAGCAGTGTGGGTGAGAGCAGAATGGGAGCCAGGCTCTTTATAGATCAGTAGCATGACACCAAGGCAATTCAGAGGGTGCAGCATGAGTAGGGAACCTAAGTCTTTGCATGGCCATGGATTTTTTTGTTACCTATAGAAGTCACTTAGCTTCCCTTAGCTGTATGTCGATGAATCAGACGATATTAGTGTGATCTTGCATGGGGAAGTGAGAATAAACGCACAGAACATGTAGAAGTATTGTGATAAATGCTATTGTTCAGATAGACTGAATATATCACATATTTTCCTACACTTCCCTAAAATAATACACTGACATTTATAATCCACTTTCCTGAGTTTTTCTTTGACATAAGCATAACCAAACAAAATCTTTGCAAGCTGAGCATCATTACCTGAATGTTTACAGACTGAGGGAAAGCGAGAGTTGCAACAGCCTCATCAAGAACTGGATCCGATGAGGTACCAAGTGCTTCATTCACCTCCCAGAAAGCACAAGCAGGGGTTGCATGGAAGCCAGTGAGTCCCTCCTCTGATTTCCATAGCACACTCACATGCTGCTTGGAAGGGGCCAGAGCTCTTGGCCCCTCGCAGGGCTGTGCACTGACCATGCTGCCCAAAGCCACATGTCAAGGAAGCCGCAGAGCTGCTGTGTCATAGGAAGATCTTCCCTGCACCCCTGAGCAGGACAGCTGAGAAATTAAAGGGGGAGAGTCTGCTCCAGGTTTTACACAAAGCCCTGGGCATGCTGGGGGAAGAATTTGGAGAGCTTAGTGACTGCTGCCTAAATACATATTCAGAGCAAAATTCTTTTTCTGCATGCACCTGGTTTGCATGAATGCCACGCTTGTGCATGCAAGGGAGGCATGTGCCGGTCTGAAAGGAGGCGTCTGAATAAAAATGACTCCTAATTATATATGGCACAGTGGGAAGGAAAGTCCAGCTTTACACATACAGGTGTATATAACTTTCTGTAGCTCCAAAGTCCGCCAGATGTAGGACAGCAACGTCTGAATAAGATCCCCCCATTAACTGGAGCATAACATTTATGAGGCCTTTCAACTTGAGAGCGATGCTCATCCCTCTAAGCAGCGCAGAAGAAATATATTATATTAATCCTTTAATGTTCCTGCATGGTCCTGCTAAATCCTCCCACTTGGCTGAACCACACCTGGTGGGAGGGGAGGCCAGTCGTTACGTGTGTGGAAAGCACACAGCAGAGCTGGGGAGGAGGAGTGCTGACCCTGTGCCGGCACAGAGCAGGATTGGGCCCTTGAGCAGGGTCCGAACGTAATGTGCAGGCGCTCAGCAGCTCTTTATACATCTTTATCTCTTCTGCTGTGAGCTGCAGGATTGTGCACAGATTTATGGGAATTCTTTCCATGTTCACAACTTATAAGTATTAATAGCCAGTCCAAGTTGGAAAATAATACACCATTCCTAACTCTATTAACTGCAGAAAATCTGGCTTTGGTTAAAATAAAATCCCCTTTAGCAATGCCCAATATACTATAAATATTATATATAAAATAAGCCAGGCCGCATCTTATCTGAGGTACAGTAACAGTAATGTTTTTGCCTGAGGCACCGCAAACTTCAGGCTTAAGAAGTCAGAATGACAGGGTGCAGATGATCATTGGAAAGTTATCGTTTTTAGCCTAAGTAGTTCCTTTAAAGTCTTCTTTATCTAATAATGATTATGGACAGGCAAATTCAGCATGCCCACAAATCTACACAGAGATATTAAAGTTGGAGGGAACTTATTCAAAAAAAAAAAAAAAAAAAAAAAAAAAAAAAGAAAAAAAAAGATTTTTTATACTTCTTGTCACTGGTCTGCAAGTAAAAAAAATGGCATTAGAATTTCTGCTTCTGTCATGCAAAAGCTGCTGTGAGCTTCTCAAGCAGGCAGTCTCTTCCTGTTACCAGTAGTTTTAAAACTTCTTGCCTTCTAATGGAAGACTAAGCCCTGCACTCCCTACTCTGATAAACCTCCTGATGCATTCAGTAGAAAGTCTTTGGTTGAATTAAGACTTCAAGACTCAGACTAAGATCTAAGATATCTTAGTGCCAAATGTGCAAGTTTTCAGCAGAGATTTGGTAACTGAATACCTAGGTCTGGGCCATATTGGTACTCAAAAAACTACTTCAATGTGTTATGGTATCTCAGTGTCTTTCAGGGTTGAATAAAGACAGATGTCCTCAGGGTTACTTGGTGAATCTTTGGGTTGGAAATGCTTTGGATCAGTCCAGCCTCACTGAAACTGTAATAGTATGGCTGTCACCCTGCCTTGAGCTGGCAGAAGAGGCTTGCTGCATATTCTGCCCTAACAGAGGTCACATACAGAATCAGCTGCCAAATCTGTGCCACTGCAACCCACTGGAGAATGTAAATCCATCAAATCATTTACCGAGAGCAGCCTCTGGCCTCAGTTAACCTGATATCCACTTAATCAAAGCTTTAAACGAGCCATCATCTCAGGGGCTGCTCAGATCCCCTCCACCAATGCCTGTGCCTTTAGCACGTTTTACCCTTTCCTCTTCCCCATTGCTCTCCCAGAGACCCATAAACCCTCCAGCACGGTCCCTGAGGACAGCATTGGGATGGTGGTTGGCAAGGAGCCATGCCACAGACCACATATATAATCCCGCTCTCTAGAACAGCATTAGCCCACCTCACTGAGCGCTGGGGCAGGGCTGAGCATGGACATCTATGGTGTGACCCAGCAAAGGTTAAAAGGGCCAACTGGGGAAAGAGATGGATGTGGCCAGTGCCCCCAGGAAGCTGGCAGAGGGACACATCATGGGCCACCTGGGGCTTTTTGTTGTTTGTTATTTTTAGTGATCACCCTGAACACAAGTCTCCCTCAGTGTCCCAACTTCATCATCTGTGATATGGGGATGAGGAAATGTCGGTATTTCTCTATGTCATATGAGAGCCACAGGTGAAAAAACAAACAAACAAACAAACAAACAAACAAAAAAACTAGTTAAAACCACTGCAGCAGTACCTGGTGGGAAAATCTGTCAATTTAGTAATTATTCCATCTTTAGCTATAATTACCATTTGCTTCATTTGTGATATTCTTGGAAATTCACCGTATTCATTCATGGTTACATTTTGGTTACATTTGGTTACATGGTTACATTTTTGTTAAATGCATTGTCTGTCATACAGGCTGGCTCAGTATTGCTTTTTTTCTAACAGTTTTTGTTTTAGGAGAGATAGTCTGAAAATTATCTCTTTGGCAAAAAAGTGCATTTATTCATTTATTTACTTACTTAACATCTTTGTCTGAGTTACCAGTCCAACAAGCTTAGAACAACTGAAAATTACAGTCAATGGAGAAACTGAAAGGTTTCACATGCATACCAGAAAGCAAGCTCATGTTCAGAATGAGATTTGGACACAGTTATCTCACTCTGAACATGACCTCATGAATCTGGCAGCTACGTTGGCTTCCACCCTTCAGTGGAGTTTGAACTCTTTGGTGGATCAGTGGCTTAATCTCTGACTTGCTCTTTATTGTAGCAGAGGGGAAAACCTCAATAATTTTGCAGGATTTTGCAAGTAAGTGTCAAATCACTTATTCATCAGACTTACGAAGAGTCTGCAACTGCTGTTGGTATTTTTCCAGAGAGGGTCTGTTCTTTATCTAGTGAGCTTCTGATCTTTTTATATATATTTTTTCTCTCTCTCTTTTGATTGTGAGCAGAATGAGTGAAGGATTGCTTATGATCCCCACGGATTCTGAAAAAAATAAAAAAGGTACTTTCACACCGGAAGTGTAATTTCAACCAGATTTCAAGAGCACTGAAATCCACAGGGTCAGCACTTTCAGTTGAATGATATCCATTTTAAACACAACTCATGTCACTGGCTCTGGAGGGAAGAAATTGGATTTGCACAGGTTTGGATAGGGAAGCTGGCATTTGGAGTTCCTACAGACACTGCTCCTCCGGAGATGCCAGGCTTTAATGTTGGTCCAAACCTTCCAAACTTAACTAGAAGCAAGCGTGAGACATCCTGGAGTGCATTTGGAACACACCTTGCTTTTCTGATGTGAAGTCTGCTAAAGAGAAAGTCCTCACGATGCTTGCTTTCATTCCTATTATTGCATTTGCTTTGTATATTATGGCAGAATAAATTTGAGCTGAGGCTCAATCTCTGATGGGGGAAATTCCTTTTGCATGTTACATGGCTCCAGCTCCTTTGTCCTTCTCTCCAAGGCCCCTTACTCCCTCTTTCATTCTGTCCGTTTCAGCTGTGGCTGCCAAAAACAGTGGCTTGGAAAACTTAGCATTTTTCTGGAAGGTGAACACCAGCTTTCTGGTGAATGTCCTAAGATTTTGATTGGCGTTGAGCACATGCCAGTTGGGAAAGCCAAGGCAGCTTTTCCCAGCACTGGTGCTGCATGGGAGCAGTGGGATCCCCCTGCTGCCGCACCACGCCAGCCCCCTATGCCCTTGAGGGGCTGCAGGGCATCGCAGATGCACAGCCTGCCATCCAGGATCAGCATTTTAGCCAAGCCGGAAGGGAGATCTGATGGAAAGATGCTTCCACCACAAATTAGATGTTCATTGGTGTTTTGGGAAACAACCCAATACCGAGCTGCAGGCGGTGCTGAGGCGGGCTGGTCTGGATGCATCCCTTTCTGCTTTTAAAGTATTTTGAGAAAGAAACAAAGGGCTAAATAATGGGAATCCCTCTGGGTGTGGGAAGCTCTTAGTTTTATTTCCATTACAGTTTTCATCTATTAAAGAGGTTTGGCCAAACTCACTGCTTTCTGAGCAACAGCAGTCATATTTAGTGGAAAGATATTGTGAAAACTCCAGAAAAAAAAAAAAAAAAAAATGAAAAATACATTCTTTCATAACAAAATATGAACTAAAGGGCTTGCCTGAGTTTCAGTATAATTGACAGAAATTTGTGAAACACATGAAAAACAAAAAAGGAGGGAGTTTGCTTTGATCATCTGCATGGGAGAAAAGAGATCTTCAGAAGTTTGGATTTCTAAGTTATCCTAGACAGTTACAGCAGGTTTTGAAAACCATTAAAGACTCTTTGCACAAAAAGGGTTTGGACTGGCATTTCCTCCAAACAGCAAAAGCTTCCTTTCTCAACCAAATTAAGTTTTAAAGAGTGTCTTTAATTATGAGCTATTGTTGTTATGGAGGCCTGACGCATTTCCCATTAAAAATTGCAGGAAAGCTTTGATTGATTTCAGTCTGGGCCCAATGGCTGTATCTGCAGAGTGTTTAGGAGAGGATCAGACCTGTGGCTAAGTCCATGGCCTGCCTGGAGGAAGGCAGCAGAGAGAGATCCTCCCGCACAGCCGTGCCTCGGGCTCTGTGCTCAGGGAACATCACCTGCTCAGAGGAAGATGCATTTTGTAGACAATGTGAGTTAAAGATGACTTCCTTCAGCCTTGCTCAGTCTGGTTTTTCCCTTGGCAGCACAGATGTTCACTGGCTGCAATAACTTTCATATTAATTTTAGGGTCCAAACTAATAACACCTTTCCCACATACTAGTGCTGCTGCAGTGAACTGGAATTATTCATTTGCACAGAGATTAAATCTCTTGAGGAACTGTAGAAAAAAAAGTCATGCTCTAAATAAATAGTAGAAACATTCAATCTCCTTAAGCACAGCTGGTTTTAGTAATTAATTCACCATAGATGTAGTTAGCTGATTTAAAGAGTCAGATTTATTCTGATTAAAGCATTTACTTCAGTATCAGCAGAAGGAAAATTTACTGCTTCAGGAAAGCATAAATGTCAAACGTGTACTTGGATATACAGAGTACAGTAGATATAAAGAAGACGATGTTTTCACGGGCCATGTGCTTAAAGGTCAGGCAGGTTAAAAAGGACTTTGTTGGTATTTTAAAGCTGCCATACCTGGAGAAGGACCAGTGCAGCTGAAGGGAAAACAGAGGGAATGTGCTCCCATGTCCATGGGAAGAACACCAGCCACTGAATGGAGTGCATGCATGTAAACAATAGCTGAATTTGGCACAAGACCCACAGAAAAGAATTTTATATGTTTTAGTGCCAGAACTACTGCTCTTCTTTTGCAATGCACATTGGCAGTTTTGTTTTTAGACAGTGACAGTAAGCATGGGTACTCTTTTCTTCATAGAGCTGCAGTCTCTATGACCCATTAGACTTGCAATAAAAGTTGCTGTATGTCGCTATGTACAAACCAGCTCTCATCCGGGGATGAGTCCAGCCTTCAGGGCTCTAAGCCAGCAAAATTTCACCTGCATAAATGCAGTGGGGAGATCGGAGAGGAATCATTAAAATAAAATAAAACCTACCTCATCCATCCAGATATCCCTACTGGAACTAAGGGAGCAGAGGTGGTGCCTAGCCACAGGCATTTAATGCCATCTGGACCTCTGAGGACACCTAGCACATCTGTACAAGGGCAGCAGAGGTGACAGAGGTCCCCTACAAGCAATTCGTGCCCTTATGGAGTGGCAGCTGGAAGCCACCTGACATAAGCACCTGAATGCATCCCTAACTAACTTTAAGAATAGGAGCTTTTAATGTAGAAATTCATAACGAAGCCCATGAAGCTCAAGCTGCACTGGACAGAAACTTGAAGGGGCTGATGACTCCTGGAGTTTTGTGTCCCAAAGACCCATGCTTTTTTTTGTTCCCGGGAAGGTCAGGTCTCATCCCCAAAAAACTCTAGGCTTCTTCTGGCTGCTGTCAGTGTTGAGGCTGGTCACTCAGCACCTCTGAAGAGGTGTTTCAGGATGAGGCCATTAGGCTGTATTTACATTGCCTGGTAATGCCATCAAATGTACTACTTGTAGTCATTAGCAATCCATCCCTCCTGCTTTTCCTCTCCCTGAGGAAGTGCTCTACAAAACCTGTCTCATGAATTTCTGTTTTTTCATTATTGTCATAGTCTCCCCAGTTTATCTTGCTCTTTCATTAAATGGCAAACCACAGATACGGTTTCAATCTAACAGCCTGTTTGCAAGAAACTAACCATTCATGAACATATCCCCTGCACTTTCTTTAAAAATTCATTTAACATGATTCATTGCTTTATTCTTTGCTTGAAGCATGTTTCACTTACATTAATAATATTTTACCTTTCAGTTATAAATTCAAACACAAAAGCAGTTGCAGCTCTCTGAATGTTTATATTCATAAAATATTACATTATCACTTTTCAAAGGTCGTCTTTTCTTCTTCCCCTTAATTAGGATTCAAGATTTCCAACAATAACTTGTTGCAGCAGATGTATAGCTCTTGTATGTTTACTAATTCACATCTCTGTTTTTTCACTTTGCAAAGAGGAAAAAGGAAATGGTTTTAAGTGGGATAAGTACTTTTTTTTTTTTTTTTCAAAACAAAATAAGATGAGGAAGTTCCAAATATTGGGGAAGCAGAAGTAATTGGTGGTCTGATTCAGTAAGAATTTATACACAAGCTTAAGTCCATTACCTTTATACAGGTTTATTATTCAGTTCCTGGGTGAGCATACATGCACTGTATCTTAGGTTCCTGGATATGAATGTCTGAGTTCCTTATTAATGGAGCTCCAGTTGTGAGACAGATTTTCTCACACCTAAAATGACAATGTAATGTCAGTATCTTGATCTTTAAGTCTTTTTTTTTTTTGTGTGTGTGTGTGTGTGTGTGTGTGTGTGTGTTCTTGCAGAGTCAATCAACTTCATTTTCCAACTGATTAAAGTAAAGGATATGATTTTAATAAGAAACTATATCCTAATTTGTAAAACAATATCTAAAAGGAAATAACTCATGTTTGAAGGGAAAGTTTTGTTAGATCAACCAACCTGTCCAAAAGGACAAAGATAAACAGTGCGTGATTTTGCCTCCTGTGCAGCATTTTGGTTTGGATATGTCCTTGGACCTCAGGGCCTGGCTGGATCCCTGGCTCTGTCAGAAGCTGTCTGTGTGACCATGAGTACATGACACCTCACCTGCATTTCACCGAGCCATTTGCAGGGCATTTAGTTGTATTTCCTCCTGCTGTTGCTTCACCACTGCACTTTACAGCCCTGCGTAAACCAACCCTGGCCTCAATTTGCCTTCTTAAGCAAGCTGCAAAGGGAAACAGTGCTGATGCAAGTCAAAGCCCTTAGTCACCTCTTCATGAATCCTTAGACATGGTTTTAGGTGTTTTAATACTTCCTAATAACTCAGTTCCCCTGGATTCCCCATCACTTCAATGTCTTCTCCTTGAAGTCCTTCCAGTTTGTCTAGATACATTTTGGTAATTGAGAGCCCGGCAGTAAATGTAATTTTGTTTCCCTATCTATTTTCTAAATCCTAGCTCTTAAAGCATTATGGGTGTGTGTATGTATATATACTCTATTATGTATTATAGTATATCATATATATAATGCGAAGGTTTTGCCTTCATATCAGTGATACCAATTTTATTGGGAGAGAAATATTAGCAGGATTTGTTTTTGAGTCACCAGCTGTTTTCTTTAAGGATATTTCTTTCTTATTGGTGTACCAGTGAGAGACTAAAACGTAAACTAAGTTAAGACTTGACAAAACACTGAGATGATTCATACAAGCATAAAATTATATTGATATAAATTTTTCTGAAGTCTCTCCAGAATGGTTTGAATTTACTGGACAGATTTCAGAGTGCTATCACAAAAATCCAAAATGGGACTAAACCTTCTCAAGGCTCAGATATCAGCCATCTCAGAGCAGCCAGTGTCTGTTGTTTCAATTAAAATCCACTTGCTGCTGAGATTGCTGCTGTATGCCCTCAGCCCAACGGTCATAGAACAGCCTAAATTATTTAATGCCCAATCAAACACTTTCACTCCAGATCTCAGGCAAAGTCCATTAATATTATTAAGAGCCTTTCAACCTATTTCAGTGAGCATTGGCCCTTCTGTGTACACACACACACAAAAAGTATATATCAGCACACGTCCATCTAATTATGATATCAAACACACATCAACCTACTGGTGGTTTGTGCTCCAGTAATGGGGTTGTGTTGATGTATATAACTTTGGTAGAAAGGCTAGATTAAAAAAAATAAAAAATAAAAAATACAGTGGCACAAAGTGTGTTATGAACTTTTAGATCAATTCTGAACTGTACCACAGACTCCATGGTGATACTTCCTGACTTCTTCCAAGGGGTAGAGCCACAAGACCCAGTCCTTGCCTACTACAACTATCCTGATTATGGTGATGGCAGAAACTGACATAAGTTACTTGGTTTCGGGTATTACTTGTTAGCTCTTTGTGCTTGCTTGGACAGAAAACTTTACAGGAACCAGACTGCCTTTTACCAGGTGAGATGACAGTAATATCCCCTCTCTTAGAGGCTACCACCACATGGAAGGCAGGGGCTGTGTACCTCCTGCTACGGGCAAAAAACAGCAGGCAAAGCCCTACGGGACATTTTGGTTGCTGAGGAGTGGCTGAAAAAGAAATACTGTCCCTGGGCACTGTTTGGAGACAGGGTCAAGTCAAGAACCAAAACTGGTCTCAGGCCATCACTAGATGGATCATGCAGCTGGGGACCTGGAGCTCGTATCACCATGCATTGGGGGCACCCTGCAGAGAAAAAAAAAAAAAAAAAAAAAAAGAATCCAAACCACTACTGAGTAGATCCACAGCTTGGTTGGGTTGTCCAACACAACCAACACAAGAACAACTTGCTATAAACTTGTTATATGAACCTGGAAAATGACTTTGGAAACTTAATGATGTGTTTTATTTCATTTTCCAATTAGCTCGGGGAAAAAAAATAAATAAATTTTGCTATCCTGCATCTTGTGAAACAGCCCAGCTAAATGCTGGGAGGTAGCAGTTGACATTGATTTTGCACTGGTGGAAATGGCACCAGAGATTAATAGAAAATCACCATGTACCCATAAAATAGAAAAAATCCACTATGGCATTAAACAGCCAGGACTGAAAGAGAGGATTTACATCACTTCCCCAGCCCAATCAAGTGCTGCATGGAGTAAGTACTGTTATTTAGGCTGAAAACCTGCATCTTTACCAGAGACAACAGATAACTGCTGATAACTTCCAGGAGATGAATCAGTGCTCGGTATGTTTTTGAATGTAGGCTCTGCAAGATTAAAGTAATTACATTTTTAAAAAACTGCCTCTTTCCTTTGTAAGCTACACAGTTACATACTGTTGCAACCCACTCTGAAACTATTAAGCTAAAGGCAAGAAATAGGAAAACATGAGGGCTTTTGAATAGTGAGAATTTGCACAGGGAATCAAAGAGGTTTCAAGTTCACTTAGTGCAGATGTTTCTATAATTGAGACACACTAGAAAAATGCAGTAATGCACAAATCAGTCTTGCCTACAGTTATCTGAACCATAAAAAAAATGTCCATAGTCAGGATATAATTCCCTACTAAATCCTACAGGATAGCTAAAATATAAAATAAAAGGTTCTTTTTTCCTATTAAACTCTCTAGGACTTTTTCAGTAGGGGAGTCTACAGGGACCACAAACAAACCTCAAATCTGCTGACCAATTCACCTCATAGCCTCTTTCATACACTCACCCACAGATATTAAGGACCTGAACTTTAACGAGGCCAGCTAAATGCAGCTGGTGACCTGAAAGACTTATTCTGGTCCTGATCCCACTCCCATTTAAACCAGTAATACTTCATCTGGAATGGCTTGAGCTCCCTTTACTGCATGTGCCCAGTTAACCGCCCAACCCAAGTGCAAATTCCTGCATGCAAGGGTAGGAATTGCACCTACTTTTTACAGTGCTGATCCAAAATGCATGGCTGTTTCACAGGCAGAAGGAAAACAAGACATCCTCTTGGCTTTTCCCTTCTCAAAACTATAACACTTGATGCACGAACACTGTTCAATGGGAAGAAAAAGTCTAGAGCAAGCATGAGGCAATCTGAAAAGAATAATTGAGCCCTCATCTTTCTAAATGTGACATAATTCCCCACTTTTATAGTCCCATATATATAGAGAGAACTGGCATGTTCTTCTCAGCAATAGTGTTAACTCCCTGCCTACAAACAGCAGAGCCCAGCTGTGTCCTGCTGTAACATCCTTCAGGAAAGATGCCTCTGCTGGAAGCCCAAAGTGCCCAGCAGTCCCTCCTACCCACAGGTGGTGCATCTCTTGGCTCCCCCAAAATCCCTCAGGCACACAGCCTCCTGCTGCTACGCTAAATTTTAACAAGGATCTCCCAACACCAAATACAGAGATCACTTAAGATTATCAGGTGTTGGTTCCCAAATATATCCGTTTACCCTGCATTGCTCCTCTAAAAGAGCAACAAACACTACTATATTTTTTTTCTCCTTAAGTCCACGATTGCCTTGATAGGTCAAAATAATTACACAAACAAGAAGGAAATTGCATCTCTCCATACCTTTATCTCAGCCCAGCGGGAGGTGGATGATAAGTATGAATAACAAATTATCTTGCAGTGGATTCCACTAATCAGCCCCAGGGCTGGGCTAGTTCAGCATGAAGCAATTCTTAGCTCTTTGCATTGCTGGTTTAGAACTTGGGCAGAGGACCCTACCCCTTAATTAAGAACCTGAAACAAATTGAAAACAGCTGTGAATAATTAGACAATTTAAGTGCTGTTAAGAAGGAATAATTTTTGTAGCCATCGTAATAAATCTTATGCTGTCTGAACCCATACGTTTTACGTGAACTTTTTTCTGCTGGTAGGTTAGTGCATTACTCATAAAAGAAACAGTATCCCTTTTGTTTTGATTGGGCCTGTTTAATAACAAAAGAGCATATCACTATAAGTGGAAGTGCGATGACAAAGAAAATAGCCTTTACTTTCCTTAATTTTCAATCGTTGCTGTTCAGATCCTATGTCAGATTCCTGGCATGTGGGTTTGGTGGAAGAAAAAGAAAAAAATTTAGATTTGCACTGTAAATAATACCTGAGTCCAAGCTACTTAACATTTTTCAGATTTCTCTGGAAAAATACATGTCAGGAAAATACTTAAAAATTTAACAACTGCCCCTTAAGCCTTATGTAACAGATAAGTTCTTGACGTATTAACTAAGACTTCAGGAAATCTATTTTTCTCTGAAAATTTCCACCTTTTTTAATCTTCCCACTTGTCTGGAACTCAGTTAAAGTGTTTCACAGAAAGTAATTTACAGAAGGAAAGCTTTCATCATGCACTACCACACTATTCAGGGCCTGATTCTCTGAGCCATAACTGGCTTTGTTAGAAATTAGTTCTGCAAGCACCTAAAAATATATTTAATTTGTACATTATATATGAATATTTTTTGAAGGCAATGTATCTGCTCACACACTTAATGGTAATGACATTCTCACGTCCTTGTAGGATACAGCCTTTCTTTGGATAATGGCATTACCTGGTTTGGATAATGGCATTACCTTTGTTTGGATAATGGCAAACAGACTATGGAATGAAGTTGATTGTTTATAAGCATGGTTTGGCTCTACCACTCTCTTTGAAGATAAACCACAGTCCTCTGTCATTTTGCTGGGATTATGTCACATTGTTCAAATCTGGACACAGATTGTGAACACCCAGGTTTTAGAGGATTCACAAGATGATGTTTGATTTTGCTTCCATTCCCAGAGAAAACAGACCTCATCATGCCAGCCTTGTGTTGTCAGTATTTGCAGACGAGCACTCCATTGCTCCAGATTTGAGAACCAAAAAAAAAAAAAAAAAAAGAGAGAGAGAGAGAAAATGAACCTTATCTCTGGGGTAAGTGTTGCTATCTTTCTTTCCTCTATCTCACAGAGTTGCAGTTCAGGCCGTTGCACACTTTTCTGATATAAGCCTTATGACACCTCTCATTTTTCTGCATCTGCCTGCAGATGATATCTATGCCAGTTACTCCTGTACCTGAAGCTTGCCCCATTCTTGACAATATTTAGCCAAGGCCCTGTGGCCCATTTCAAGTCTGAATTACCCTTTGTAAGACTTATCCCCAAGACAACTAATGTACGTGACCACATCCAGACACTGCTATGCGTCGTCTCCTTTTATTTCCAAGCGTTCTGTATAACTTTACTTCTGTCCTCTCACTAACATTTATGTTTTGTTCATGTGGAACCAGCGGTCCATGTGGGGCCAAGAGGAGATAAGATTTATGTTTCAGATGTTGTAGTACCTAGGAGCCTGAAGACTATGTTCACTAATTAAGAGTCTACTTTATACTAAAATATATTTCAGTTGTAGAAATGTCAGGATGACACACAAGCAAAAAACTCAGTTCTTTGCTACACTTATTGAACAGAACTGAGGCAAGCATTTCTATCACTGAAGTTATTTACAATTCTCAAATTCATCTACGGATATAAATAAATAAGTAAAAAACTATGATTTGGATCCCATTTATACTTTAAAGAGCAGTATCCCTACTTTTTCACCCTTCATTTTTCATTGATGTGCATGAATGAATTTCTTTTCAGGAGAACAAAGATTCAATGTCATTTCCAGAAAATAAACGTACACCAGTTATGCAGGATTCATGAACAATTCTACCAGAGCAAGCTAATGGGCATGTGATTTGAGAAAACTTGTTCAGCAGGGAAACCGATCCCAGTTTCCAATTTTTTGAGGAGCAGGACAAGGAAAAGGGGCAGGAGAGAAAGACTCTGAATATTACATGGATGCCTCTGTAGCTTCCATTAATATAAATAAAAATAGAATTAAAAGTGATCTAATATTATTGAGACTTTGTCACAATCTCTCTGTTCTGTCACATAAAAGCCTAGTAGGCAAGTGTGGGGACAAGTCAGAGCACTAGTGGCTTGGGACCCTGAGATCCAGGAGGGAATTGTTAGATCTTTCCTTCAGCAGGCAGGAACACAGGAAATGTCAGCAGAGACATCAATCTACTCATACACAGTTCTCTTTTCTCTCTCTCAGCCCCAGAGGTTTTCTGACTGGGTGTAGAACACAGCTGAAAGTTACAGTGGCAAAAAGAACTGTTCAATATTATAATCATACCTCTTTTGGCAACCACTTTAGGAACAGGCCAAGATTTTTGGTTGCATCCATGCCCAGGGCTTGCTATCAGCCTGAGAGACTGGGCGAGTCAATGCAAGCCCTTGGGAACCAAGGGGCAGGTAGAACAGGCAGAAGATCCAAATCAGCACCAGCTCCTTTGGCTCTTGGCCTTGTTGGAGTTGCATTAGGGGAAGGAGGGGGTTTGGCCACCAAAGGAAATGCCCACGTGTATACTTGCTTGCCAGCAGCCACCATTGGCCCTCAGCTTCTCTTTCTATAAAATGGGTTAATGGTTTCTTCCCCTGTATTTGGCTGCAAGGCTTAATTGATGAAGGTTTATAAGGCACCTTAGGAGCTTTGACTGCAAGTTGCTACAGACTTGCTAACTATATTATTCCAAAATAAAATAAACACGTTTTATACAAGTGAAAGGAAAAAAAAAAAAAAAAAGGAAAAAAAATCACTACCCCCTCCTACCCTAGAAGTCAGCTTCTCAGGGCTTCTCCAGCATGCATTACACCATGCTCTGCGCATGAGGTTTCACAAATAGACATAGCTGGTTGGCCATGAGCTTTTTTTACTCTGGTGTTTATAATTCCAATTGGTGTAAAATTTCCTGATGGTTAACACATCCCGTTACAGACACTTTTGAATGAATGACTCATTCCCAAATAATTGACTAGCTTTGTAATTTGGGAAGTAAAAATCACATTTATGAGTCCCCAGGGGGGAGGGCCTATAATGTTGTGCATAAAAAGTAGATAAATCATAAAACCTGATTTTTTTTTCTTTTGTAAAAGCTTCCATTAGCCTTTGTGCACACATTAAAGCAATGGCTTCTAAATGTGTGCAGCTGCTTTAAATCACTGGTGCACTTTAAAATCAAGTCTTTTTATATCTTGATGTTAAAATTACATGTTGGTTACTGTAATTCTGTCTTGTTTTTTGTGGGACATCCTTGGATCAAATCTGCTTCTGGAGAGACCTCTCCCTTTGCGCTAAGTTTTCTAATCCATGTAAGCAGAACTGTAGAATCACAGAATGGTTTGGGTTGGAAGGAACCTTAAAGATCACCCAGTCTCAACCCCTTGCCATGGGCAGGGACACCTCCCACCAGACCAAGTTGCTCAAAGCCCCATCCAGCTTGGCCTTGAACACCTCCAGGGATGGGGCAGCCACAGCTTCTCTGGGCAGCCTGTGCCAGTGCCCTGGCAGAAGAAGCCAAGGCATTTTGCAGCCAGGCTGAGTGGTGTTTAATATGTAAATAAGACAGACAAACAAAAAGGACCAGTCACTGCCAGTGCAATTAGGACCCCATCCTCACTTAGCAAATGGGTGCATTTTAGATTGAGGTTTCAAATAAATGTGCAATGTGATTCTAATGGGATTTGACAAGGGTATTTGATGGCTTCAAGACAAATCTATTATTATCTACAAAATATCTAGTTACAAATATACACCCCCCCCCCAAAAAAAAAAAAAAGGTGGTACTGAAACTGCATAATATTGAAACTCCTGAGTGAAATGGCCTTGTCACTTGCCTTGCCTTTGCAGTCTGAAAGTCCCATATACCTTTTAAGCTAGCAAGGCCTTTTCCCACATTTTCAGAGTACTGTAAATTAGTTTAGTATGCTTGAAAGAACCTGTAATTGTAACTGCTCTTGTTGACACATCAGCTTGATGCCACACAGAGCACGACTGGGACCATATCCCTTGGTTTTGCAGCTACAGTGCATTTCAAGTGCTTGACAGGTCCAGCGCTAAGATGTTCTGAATTAGATTTGAATTACAACCGCTAAATGCCCTTGTCAAAGCTTGTTATCCCTGAAACTAGCCATATACATTTAACTGACTATTCCTATGGAAGGTATACTGCTTAAACAAAGACATACTCCAAAGTTTCATACAGAATTGTCAAAATATAATTGAGTTAAAAAAACAACTAAAGCATAAGAAGAGCAATCTTTACTGCCTTTTCCCCCTTCTCCTTCTTTGAAATAAATCCAAGGGACAATTTAGTGGAATCTTAGTATAAAATAAAAAGAGCATATGCAGTTCCCACAGAGACATTGAAACCTCTACGAATACCAGATTCAGCTATACAAGTTGATCCTAGTGTCATGAAAGGGCATAGCAAATCTTCAGGATCTTGCCCTGTGAAAAAGGTTTAGTATCACATTGCTCACATTGGAGAGTATCTGTTGCTGCAGGAATACAGTGCACTAAAGCTAATACATACACAAGAATCAGGATCAGGCCTGGAATTTTAGAGGAGTCCAAATTTGTGCTTCATCAAATAAGGAAAGCATAATATTTATACATACACACACACATATACCTCTATGCCCATGTGCGATATATAAGGCATGTATGCAATGTTTACACAGTTTAGCCACACATAACAGAAACTTTTTGCTAACTTGCAGATTTATTCACTTTCACATACTGGTTGTGCAAGGCCGTAATCATACATTTTTAGGCCTGAAAATAGTAACAAAAGAGAACTAAACAGATTTAGACAGTGTCTATCAAGCCTTGCTGGGGGGATCTCAGTAGCTCACTGGGGTGCATTGGGTTAGCATTAGGGGTCTCGTTGATGAACCCTGGGCTGCTGACACTGCTGCACAGTTGCTGGAGCAGTCCCCTGATGCTGTCTTGGCTCAAAAAGAAAATGCTGACTGTAAGCACTGTTCTGTGTAAAGAAACTAGCAAAAAGCAGAATGATAAGAGAAAAAAGTGAGTATATGCAAACTAGCTAGCTATCTTAAAATTTCTTTGAAGAAACAAAGGACATTTCCTTAATGAAAACCCACAAAAGCTCCCACAGTGCAGAAGAGGAGAAGCAGGCTGCTGTAACCCTTGAAAAAAAAAGACAAACTTGGGCATACTTGTGTACATGGTACTGCATCATGGGCTTCCCTTCCCACCACTACTTAGTGCAGGAGACACAAAATATCTTGGGCAAAGAACTGTTGCTTCACTACAGATTTCCCAGTGGACTTCAAACATTAACATAATGTTGAAAGTTGTCTAGACTGGAGGGCAGGTATATGCTATGATGAGATCCTGGATTTGTGTTCCTCTGCTGAATTAAAGGGGTGCTTCATTGCTCCTCCCTCCTTTATGATGGGAATGGTGAGCGCAGGAGGTTTTAAGGGGCTTTAGAGACCTTCCTTGGTAGGGAGCCAAACATGGCAGAAGGATGCCATATCTACCCATCTGGACGTAGCCTTAATATCAGCCCTCACTTTCCAAAATAAGGATAACGGTGTTTCCTCTCTTTGCCTTGGCTTGTGTATGTAGTTTGTAGTTTCTCTGGGGAAGAGACTTTCCCTCCTTGGGAAGGGTATGCAACACCCAGTGCAGTGGCATGCCACCTCATGTGGGGCCTCTAGAAGGTACTGTAAGACAAACAGAGAACAGTCCGACCCTACAGAAGGACAAGCACTAGACAAAGAGCAGGGCAGCTGCAGCAGGGCTATGTTCCCATCTCCAATGGTGTGACAGTATAAACAGATTGGGAGTGTGCAAGTAAGATTTCTCCCATCTGAAGCTGCCCTAGGCATTACCTCAAAAGATGAATTCTCCAACAACAACAACAAAAAATTCTACCCCCATTCCAAGAGCAAAATGTGGCCTGAACTGGTCAAAACCTGCTGACAGCCTTAAACAGCATGAGAAACCTGTTTCATGATGGCAGTTGGTTATTTTAAAACTGAGCTGAAAGATTAATGGTGAGATTTTCAAAAAATGTAGGCTCCCAATGACAGGAACTGACAATTTGCTCATGCAATTTCCCATCACTGTGTGTGCAATAGGGAGAAACGGGTGGGCAAAATGACACACGGCTATTCTGTGCCTTCACTTTTTGTGGAAACCTTAGCCCTAAAAAGTCAATAAGCAAATAAGCAGAACATTTAAATGAAAGGCAGAAAGACTGAGGCTGAGAGATACATTGATAGTCTTTGTTAATTTTTTTATTCAATTAAGAGACACATGATGATTATTTTTAGCAGTGTCCCCCTGATACAATTCAGATGTAAATCACATTTCTGTAGTCAGCTGCTGCTGTTTAAGCAGAAATATTTTGACACAATAATTATAGGGTTGAAACTATGCTTTACATTAGTGTATAAAACACTCATTAAATTAAAATTCTTCCATGAAATCATGAAAATAAACAGTCTGTCTGAACTAGCATCAACAAATTCACAGGATGCTTCTGCGTTTTCTCAGGGCTGGCCTTCAAGTGACTGTATTACAAGGCCCTTATTTAACTGTGAAGTGTTAAAGGTTCACATTCTTTTGAAGGTCCCATTCTGCTTATTTTTAAAATTATTGCTTTAATTGTTTTTACAACTTGTAAGATTTTAAAGCTATTAAGCCTCAAAGTTGTGGGAAAAATTAAAATGGTGATTATTATAACTTGCATAAGTCTGTGAGATGGCGGTGGCACTGCTTTTTTCCAATGGTGGGTTAAATAAAAGAGGTCCGTGGCACCATATGTGGCAGTCACATTGCTCTATTATGGCTGAGAAGCAGGATACACAATGTATACACAGTGCCTTTGGGGACAGAAAAGAAACCAAAAGCTCGGGGTAGTAATGGTGTTCGGGGATCGCTTTTGCGCTCTCCCTTGCTCCCTGCCATGTTCCTGCCTTTCCGCCCTGCTCCCATCCATCACAGCCCTGACAGTCCTGCAGACGACAGGGCAGACTGTCTGTGCCCCGGTGCTGGCAGAAGTTTTCAGCAGGAGAACAAGAGCATCCCAGTGAGGTCCATCCGTTTTGCAGGAGAGGGAGAGAGAGCACAGGTCCTAGCATTACCCTGCTAACACAAGGACTCAATTCTCGGGTCTCTTCTCATTTACTGCACTCCCCAGGGATAAAAAGTCACTTCTGGCTAATCTTTTAGGTGGCCCATGCTGAGATCTCCACCACCAGCAGACCCACTGAGGCATTTAGTCCTCACTGTTTGTAGAGGAGGCAGTCTCCTCTGGCCCTACATTTTCATCAGAGGGACACAGGGATGGGCAGTGGTTCCTCCACCACCCACCCTTGGCCTGAACAAAGCCTGTGAGGTGGGACCACAGCCAAGACCCCCAAGCCTCACCCTCCACTCTCCAGGCACGCAAGCAAACCTGTGTATGTTGGCACACTAATCCCTATAAGCCCTAATTGGGGTTTGTTTGTTTTCTCTTCATCTGTACAGTATCACTGATCTTTACAGCATACTGAGAGAGCTGTGGCTGTGCTGGGCTCGGCAGTGAACAGCATAGGATCTTCAAGATGCAGATGATGTAATCACAGTGGTCTGAAACATTTTTGCTACATCTATATTCCATTGAAATCCACAATTATGGTTGACTTTTCTTAGACTGAAGACATTCCAAAGATGGACTGCGATGGTAATTGCACTGTTTTATCTTAAGATACGAATCTGAGACTGATCCCTCTGGTCTTATGAAATTACAGTCAACATGTTATTTTCTCCATTTGTGCATGAAACGTATATACAACAGTGGTTGCAGCAATGTATATTTAGTCTTAACTTGTCAGAACCATCAGCTAAAAAATATTCAAACCTTCCAACCATTTTATTAACCAGGATTATGCACAAGAAAGTCTGTTTCAGAGTGTAAGTCCTAGTACACATTGTAATTTAATAGTAAAGATTTTTTTTTAATGCTACAGTTGTCTTCCTTCAGCAGCCACATAGACGGTTTTTTGTCAAGCATTACTGGTATTATGGTTATCCCTTCTCTCCCACAGGATGAGATTTTCCACACTGGATAGCAATAACCATCTTTTCAGAGCCTAGATACTATAGTCCAGTGAATTAAATTAAAGTTTTCCTTGAGATCAAATTCAATAAGAATATTTTGTCATTAAAAAACTTTTTTTTTTTTTTTAATTAATTCACATTAACACGAAACTTGTGGGGAACACTGAGTGTGGTTTTGACAAATCCCACTAATAACTGAGTAGAAGTTACCCTCTTATTTTTGTTCCAGATCATTCCACAAAATATTTTTAGTTCTCAAATTAGATAATTGGCAGATGATTTTTTTTCCACTTAATATGGTTAATCAGATGAATTATCATAGTTCTTGATGAATAGTTTTTCAGATTCTACTCAGAATCTCATGAGATTTCATTCAGATTTTTAAGCTCTTCACACAAAAAGTTTGGTTGTTGAAATAGCAATAAAAGGCCAGGAAAGATAAGCATTTTTGGTTAATATAGGCTTCTTCAGGAGAAGAAAAATTAAAAGCACAATATGTGTCTTTTCTCTAGGATTTTTTTTTCCCCCCATTACAGAAGTGCTTCCAATGAGCAATTACAAATATCCAGTATTAAATTTATTGAACACATCACAGATTATCCTCTGCTTGGATTAACACAAGATAAGTGTTACTGCACACTCTTACGTCGTTATAATTTATGTTCCATGCAGAGTCTCTAGTATCTGCTTGGCAGTCATTTTTCCTGAAAACATCACTGTTAGCAAAGTTGCTCTCTTCAGCATTCACAGAAGACAAACACAGCTGAAGTGAACTCAGGACTTAGCTAAAAAAACATTTTGCTAGAAATTATTTGCTGGGCCCATCTCTTATTAACGAGGTTATATATTTAAAATGTAATTTAGTGACAAGTAAGTAGTGACACATTAGCATAAAAGTGAATGTGAACTCTGAGGACAGAGTGACTTCAAATGGTGGCAACATAAACAGTCATTATTAAACACTTCCAGTGACCAGTGCCCAAGTAAACAAGATGGCTCTACAGTACAATTGTTTATACAAATCAGTGTTTTATGGTTCAAGGCCTCGTAGCTTCCTCATCTTCCCCATGGCCAGGAAACCCCAGCATAGCCCAATCCTTCAGGAGGCATTAAAGTTTCCCCTACGTCTTGTACATCCTTCCACAACCACCATTTCCTTTTCAGGACGAAGTTTTCTCTCCATTTTCTTCTCACCAAGAAGTTGAAAGAGTTAAGGGAGGACTATTTCATCCTCCTTATTAACATCCTAACTTACTACAGCTGCTACAGAGAGGCTCAGGCATGTGGGTCATCACCATTAGCTGGCTCTGCTTCGTAGCCAGCCCAAGAAATCCATAGCTAAGGTAGGCAGAATGAGGAGCTATTAGCAACCGGCTGCTCATCATTTCAGCAAAGCAGCTTTCCACAAGGAATGGAGCTTTGCGTTTTTGATCTTGAGGAAGCTGCAGCCTCAGACTTGCAGCACTACAGCCTCCAGCCCTGGGCTTAGTAGGATGCACAAAGAGAAGTGGCCAAGCAGACAACTAGTCTCTGGAAAACAAACCTATGGCTGTCACCACCAGGGTGAAGAAGACTGCTAATGGATGACTGGATCACTGGTTATCCCTATTATGGTAGCAGACTTAAATGTAACTGATATTTTTCCTGAAAACAGAGAGGTGCACATCTGGGGAGCACCCAGCCCCCCCAGCTGAAGTGGGATCTGGCCATTGCTAGGTCTCTTGGCAGCTATCCAGAGCCCCTTCTCTTCACCACCTCCATCTCCCTCTCACACATCCCCAGGCACACTTGAAGCCTCTGATCACTTTATTGCTTCCAGGGGGAAAACTTTACTTGGTTTTGCACAGCTCCCTCTGCTTTCCCTTATATCTCTCTTTCTTCTCATTCCCAACTTCTGAACATGTTAGGAGTACTAAGCAAGCAACACTTCAAACGTTTTTGAAACTTCCTTTGGCAAAACCATAAAATCTGCACTGGTAAAATATATATATATATATTTCTGTCCCAGATTCCCAATCTGTTTCCTTTAAATCCAATAAAATTTATATCATAGGGCTTAAGGGCAGAGGGATTCATACAATTGAAAGTGATTCAGTAAATGCAAAACATAAAAATAAAGTATTGGTATTTGATATTCCTATATTTCAATATTGCTTTGATATTCCACTATGAAACCTAAACTGTTGGGGTTTTATGCATTCTTCCCACTCCATCCCCCTCCCTCTTTGATTTCCCTCACTTTTTCCTTTGAATTTGGTCTCTTTAATCACTGGACCATGGATCAGAAATACTTGCAACTTGTTTGTGGAAGGCCAGAGTCTAAAGCAGCAGCTTGTTTAGAGAGTTATTTCACCATCTGTTCTCTCTTTTTCCATTAGATGACTGGTTTTAAATAGAGATTCATTTTATGGAGCTGTCATGCTCTCTGTAGTGCATCATCTTATTTCATTCTCATGCTCACACAAAGGCTCACCTATCTTTGTGCACTATACCTATTGGTACAACAACATACTGAGAGTACACGTACCTCTACAGGCAGCATCCTCCACTGAATTTCACTCATACCATATGTAACTCATTGGAGCCAGGGTAGGATTTTTCCAAAATTGTATAATAGCTCCAAAGACCTGACAGCTGAAAGGAGCTGTTCTGATCATCTAGTCTGACTTTTGACATAACAACAGCCGTAAAATAACAAAGGTCATGAAGTGATTCCTGAACTGAACCGATACCTTCTGGCTGCCCTGGAAGTTAACAGAGATCTCCAGTTTGGGCAATCCATTACAGCTTTGGAGAAATTGTTCCAGCAATCAGAGATGACTGATTTTTTTTTTTTTTTTTTTTTTTTTTTTTTGGTGACAGAAACATCACTGTCTTGTAAAGGTTACCTTTTGAGATGCTGATTTTTATACCATTTGACCCTTTGTACTGACAAAATTGAAAGCTATCTGATATCCAAAATCTCCTCCCCATGAGGGATTTTGCATATGTAGATGGCCCGTGGAGACTATAGCATGAAGTTGGGCCATCCCTTTTTGTAGCAGTGAGCCGTTAGAGTGGCTCCTATGTCACCTGGAACCATGGTCCCAGTTTCTGTGTGACAAAATAAATAGGTTACATTTCTTTCAATTTTTTACTCTAAAAATGTTTTGAAGCTCTTATCAGCCCACACTTCATTTCTAGCCATGGTATTCCAACGGAGTGATAAGAAGTGATGTAAAGCACTCTCCACCCTGTGTTGAGGCAGCTCCAGCCTATATCATAATAACACAAGTTCTACTGTCTGAAAGCAATGCAGATGGCTATCTGTATGGATCTCTCACTTCTGATCATGTCAAAAGCCTCACCTAGCTAAGAAGATGTAGATTAGACCCCATACAATAGATAAAGTTGATCCCTCCTCAGTGGAGACTAGTTTACTTCTAGAGTTTCTTTCCAGCCCAATTTTCCTTGAGCAAAGAAGGCATAAAATTAACAAAGCTGTGCAATTAATGCTTATTTACCTACCATCACCTGCATTCTGTAGGTTAGGGGCAGCTTCTTACTGATTTCCCAATTTCTAAACAACTTCAAATAGCCATTTTTTACACATCTACACCTACACCTACATCTACATCTACACCTACATCTACATCTACTATATGTGAAAAAAAAACCTTTCTTTCTTTCCTCCAAACTCTGGAATTCTGTACCAATGTCATTTCTTGACATCTAATCTTGTCAACTTTTAATGTGAGTTAGTGACAATGTTTCTATTTGTAAAACTGCCATTACCTGAAAGCCTGGCAGCTCACAGCCCTGTAGGGGAAGATGTTAGAGCTGCATACTGCTGGAAGGATCGATGGAGCTGGAGCATGCCAGGATGAACCAGTACTTGTCCCAGCCCTGGGACCATCCAACAGATTAGACCTTAGAATTAATGGTTTTAGCTTTAGAAAAGCTAATTTTGTTAGAGCTGTTGTATTTATTACTTAGCATAATTTTCCACACAAAAAGCATTATTTGTCATTTTTCAGAATATCTATCTTTAGCTTTTCAAGGAGCTCTTCATAATGGGAATATATGTATACTGTCCACTGCTATAAGAGGGGAAAAACAGAGAAAAAAAATCAGGAAATATTCTTCTTCATGTTTTTTTTTTTTTCTGCTTTTTGTTGTTGTTGTTGTTTTGTGTGTGTGTATCTGTGTTTTTCTTTCTGACTAATTCTTATTTCAGGTTAATCCCCTTACATTCCTGGTTTGTTTAATGTTACTGATTATTGTTAGTGTTGCTAAGAATACCACTTGGACTATGATTTCCTCTTCTGTGAAGGTGAAAGGATGTGTGTCACCCTCCTTATTCTGCTTGGTGGCTGTCAGAATTTTTCAGGGTTTTATCTGATATACAGTTAATCTCAGAAAATCATTTTTCATGTATATGCAGACATTGCACTATGGGGGTTTGAAAGGGACAGAACTCATTTGAAGTATCAGGAATTCTGAAACATCCTTTTAACAGCCAAATAGCTGACATCTGATTATTGGGAAGATGCTCTACATAATTCGGCCTGTTCAGTGGTCCCACTATCATTTTTAAGTCATATCATGCCTGTTTCTTAGCACAAATTGCTTAACACATCCACCCATTTTAAGACAGCAAAAAAAATCAGCTTGACAAGCATTCATTATTCTGAAATCACATATTAAGCAGAGCAATATTTGCAGAAGTACCACAACTATTAAGGGAGCAGAAGAACTTACAGGAGGTATAACCTCAATGTGCAGTGGGTAACAGGAGCATTAATAGGCAAAACCTAAGTGGAAACAGTTGACAAAATAAATTAAAGCACAGTTCTCCCCTGAAAAGTGACTAAAAATGGCATCCTAGGGTCCCATGTTTATTATGTGTTACCAACTCCAGATCAGATTTGTTCAGTATACAAATAAGGGGTGAAATTCTAGATGGGTTGAATTCAACCGGAGCTTTGCAGATGACTTTAGTGGGGCCAGGATTTCATTTTAAGAGGCTCTTTCTTCCTTTTTGAGCAGCCTTTGGAGATTTGACTTGGAGGATCACAAGGCTGGTTGAAATGCAAAACAGAAAAATCCTAAAAAATTTCAAAATTGTTTCCACTTTGTGGAGTTGAAAATAGGCCAGTTTTTCACTTCTGTGTTTTATCACTAAAAGTTTTGTATATGATGTTTCTAATCACTGTTCTTATCAAGGATATCACTGACATGTTTATTAGCATTCTTTTCTGCCAAAAACACAGCATTTGGAAAAATGGAAAATAGAAGCGAATCATATTGGCATTGATCTTGATAACACTTGTCAATAAAAATGTCAACAGAAAAAAGAAACCAAATCAGGAAATGTGAAAAAGTCCAGTTTTCTCTAACAATCTTCACCCTAAGAAAAAATTGGCTTTTCGAAGAGAGAGACTCTCCCCAGTGCTTTGCTCACCTGGACTGGCTTTATGGGTGCCCCGGGCGACTTCTTGCCCCGATGCTGGAGGGGGCAGTGGCTGCAGCTTGGGGGTGTTTCCAGCAGGGAAGGACAATGCGCCATGCTTCCCTCCTCCCCTGTGCTGATGGGGTTTGGGAGCAGGGCTGGGGAAGGAAGTTTGTTTTGCCATTTCCCGTGCTGTACTCTTTCTGCGGTTAAAAAGAGACTCCAGACTCCAGAGCTGTCAATCTGGCACTTTTCACTAGCACTTAAAAACAATTTCAAAATCTATTAAAAAAATTAGATCCCAACCCTGCTATATGCAAACAGACAACAGCAAAGACGTATCAAGGGCTTTGATTGTAGGCAAGGCTGGCTGGAGAGAGTCACTGCAGTGCGGATATTACATTTTATTTTTGATAGTGCAGGACCTCTGTGCTTCTGTCACGTCTAAGCTGTCTGTTTCCATCAGGAAAAGGTCTTATGAGCACAAAACACATGGGCAGCCTTTCGGCCCTGTTTCAAATTTCTGCAACACAATAAATCCGTTTGTTTTTATTTCTTCTTTCTGTAAACATTTCTCCATCTAACATAGTAACTGCTGTTTATACAGTGCAGTAAAAACACAGGTCAGAGCACAATAAGATTATAGTCTTACTTCAATATGTCCAATCCATAATAAAATAAAACCTTACAAAATATCCAGAGGAACAGTTTGGGGTTCTCTTCATATTAATGTATGTCGTATGGGAGGGTTGTATTGGGGCATAATATTTTCCACATCTGTCAGGACTTATTTAAAAGGCAATATCCTTTTTCTGGGATTTTATTTAGGTTCTGTTTATACCATGTGTAGGATTGTTAATCCCATGATGTATGACTCAGTGGTGTATGATTACTTGAAGGCAATATGTACAAAATGAGCTAAATATTTGGGGACAGATCCTGGGGATCTGACACGCTGGGCTCACCACAACAGAGAGGGGTGTGATAGGGAGGAAACAGAAAGGTGCCTGCAGACTGCTTTTGTGTGGTGTGCTTAACCCAAAGGAAAACCACATGCATAGCTCCTACACTCCCTTCCACAGGGAGGCAATGGACAGAGGGTCACATGCTTTGGTTCCCAAATCCTCGTTCACATCTCTCCATGTTACACCACTTCATGCAGGGGCAGAAAAGGGACATTTATCCCTCTGCCCCAGCTCTACTCCACTGGGGCATCCCTGAAGATGCAAAAATCCCTAAGAGGCCAGCTCTTTTCACTTCCTTGTACTGATTGCATCATGAAGGACTGAAGTAGGCTGAAATAGTTTGCCAAGGGTTATGTGATGTGAAATATGAAACACAGCACATCTTCAGATTTAAAAGACATGAAACGTGTTTTTGTTTTTTTTTTTTCTTTTTCATGGACTGTTGGAATGTGCCAAGGTATGCTTCCTATCAGCTGTGAGTCCTTTCACATGGAAAACAGAGACATACCTAAACCCACTGAGCTGAATTTGTCCCAAGAGCAACCCCACTGGCCAACCATCAGGAAAGCATTTGGCCCAATGATTCTATATGTATTCATTTTCACCATTTAGTAGGGTTCTTTCCAAGTGAATGGAAATGAAAGGAAGCCATTAAGAAGCTGTAATGAAGCCATACTATTATTGTTAATTTTCTCTTAATTCTTCATTATGTTTGGTAACTAGGTTATCTGATTAGAGAATCTGCAGGGATACCACCTACTTCTCTGCTTGCCAGCTCTGGGTGTTCCCGGAAACAGATCAAATATGGAGAGATGACACTTCCTAAGATGCCAGAGTTTCATAAGCATTTACATTTCTGGAGAAGCAGACAGGCTCCTAAGGGGATTTTTAAATGTGCCCAGGTGCCTGACAGTTCAAGTGGGGAGGGAAGGCAGAGGTCAGTCTTAGAAGCAAGATGCCAAGCCAGGAAGATTTAACAGCTGAGATCCATTTAATGAGGTGCCATTTTCATGTATAAAATAGCCAGTTTTTGAAGGATATGAAAGAGGGCAAGTGTGTCTTGAAGCACAGGATGTGAAAAACTCTTATTGCTGGGTGCATCACCAGGAGGCAACAAAAGTGAAACCCTGAAACCTCTGAAACCTGGGTTTATCTAGGCCTGCAGCTACCTCAGAACATTTTTTTCAGCGCTGGATGTGCTGCTTTTCTTACATGATTTACAATGGCATGAAACTGCTAGGAACAACATGCATTGCATGCAACATGCAGCGAGAATAGGAGAACAAGCTGATGAGAAGGACCCATGAAACTTGTGAAGTACTGGAGAGGTGTCTTTGTGGGATGGCATGGGACCAGGCTGTGTTACCTCAGCATGGAGAAGCTGGGAGGAATATATCCTGTTTCAGAGCAAATAGATGGCATGGAGGCACCTTAGTCACCTAGAGTCAGATTTGGAAATATTTACATCTCCCTAGGTAGAGCTGTGAAACATGACCAGAAGAGAAGATTGGAAGATGTCCAACATTGCACAGCTGGGGTAGGGTGTATGTACTTGTACACACACTGGATGAAAATTAATGTTCAAACTTTGCTCTTATGCACACCAGCTAACCCTGCTGAAGCCTGAAGCTACCACACATGCAGCTTTGGCAGCATACCTGAGGGCAGGAACTGTATGATATGGGGGAGATGAAGAAGATACTCGCTAGGCTGAACTTTAGTGACATGGACTGCTGTTCTGCTGCAACATTACTGCATATATTTACAGTGAGTGCTTCGCCAGCCGTGCATGCAGCAGCCTCAGTTACACACTGAGCATTGATGGCTTGGATGGAGAATGGTTCTTAATGGGGTGAGTTGGATAACTGCAGTTTTCCTGAGTGCTCCAAGTATGAAACTTACTCAGCAGGCAAGTGGCTCTTCAGGAGGGCGGTAGATCATTTCTCACACATGATGTTTACCACACCAGTATGCTACACGGGATGGTGCTGATGCCTCTGCTGGTGAGAACCTACCCAGACTGCATGGCACTGGCCATTGGCCACCCAGGGGGACATCTGCTGGCTGCAGACTCAAGCTGCCTTCCTCCCTTTCTCACAGTTGTTGTGTTGCATTAAAAGAAATAAACAAAATGTGAAAGATCACTTTTCTCACATCAAAGTGTTTGATGGAAAACCACAGGGAGGCAATGTGATTCCAGAAAGAGGGCAACAGGCAATGGGATTCATCCTCTCCACACAAGAGCAGCAGTGCAGCCCCTCTAAGTCAGGACAATGACTTAAAAATTACGTGTAAGATTGATTTACTTAAAAGTGCAGGGCAACTGCTGCCTGCTCTCCTGCTCTTCAATCCTGAATAGTGAGCTTGCTTCCAGTTTTTAAGCTTTCTTTGTCACCATGACAGCTAAAAATGTACATTTCTTGATTCGGAGAAGAAGGAAAATTGTTTAGCTTTACTTTTTTTTTCTTCCTGCCCACAAAGTGGGGTATTATGCAATGTACTGAATATCACGATACCGGGTACTTTTTGGCATACTGTCTCCATTAATGTACAGCCACAGTTAGAAAAAAAATTGAGAAATCGTAGGTACACCTCATAATCTGACAGACCTATCCCATTTATCATTTCTATGGGCCAAATCTTGAAGATATTTATTAGCTATTGATACAATCCTTGTTTATTTTTCAGTGCAGATAAAAGACCGTGTCACAGAGCAGGACATTCTGCTGGACGCTGTACAAACCTCCCTTTTAATTCAGGGGAAAGAACATTTACACAGTGTTCTCCAGGCAAACTCCAGCTCACTCTGCACATGCTTACAGCAAACTAAAACCAATGGGTCATATTAGCACAGTACTGTATCTGTGCTGGTCTACTTCTCTAACAATACTATTAGAGATGCACTAACCATAACTTCTGGTCAACACAAGCCAACGCAGAGAAGGCTTGCATTAGTTCAGAGCAAATTCAGAGTACTTCTGAGAACAAGCAGACCAGGTGCACATGAAGACAAGCTCTACAAGTGGCTTGCAGAAGCTGCTAGAGTAGGTGAAGAAAGTAGAACTTTGTGCTGCAATGTAATATCCTTTACACTTACAAAAGGCTGAAGTCAGAAAGGTCTCCGGTGAAATCCACAGAAGTCGACAGAAGTTTTGGCTAATCTTTCTGTAATCACTATTTGACAATGAAGAGAATGTCACAATATTGTCTAGTGTTGTTAACTCTTGTGGTTTTTACCATGAGTCCTTACAATTCCTGGGAGTTCTTCCCACCCCCCAAAACCCATGGTTTCTACAAAAAACAATTCTACCTCATATTCCCCTTCCCACTTTTTTCTGGAGCTGATTCACCTCTGAAAGGAAACTTGCCTGGAGAGCTGGTAGTTGGAGACTGATGCCATGACCATGCTTTAGGCCCAGCCAGAAGTTCTAGTGTTTGATTTTCTGCGTTGTGTGACACAGAATGTAGATTAAACTCCCATGCTTGCATTTTTGAGGACAAGAGGATCCATGGCGAGTGTGGTGTGCAGGGCCAGGGGTTTTCCTCTAATTCTCATTATTTGTGACAAGCTCTGGTTGCATGTAAATAACTCCTGCACACCATAACACTATTATCCAGTAGTGTCTTTTTCTTGCCTTTCTATATCATTGTCAAGTTTAGTTACACGCTCCCTTGCTCCTCAGTTAACACCCTTCCAGACATACTATTTTCCTGCTCTATAATTATCAAGCCATTGTAAAGCTAAATTGGCAGACACTATATTGTAATTCTGGCACTTTTAGCCTAATTGGGGATAACCACGTCAAGAGAAGATGGTCAGTGACAAATGAACATTTTTTTTTTTCCTCTGAAAGATAATAAGTAGCTGCTTCAATCACTTTTTTGACAGCTCAACATTTCTTTATCTTTTTGAATATACATTTCTACAAGGAGAAAGCTATTACCAATACACCACATGAGCATCCCCATCCATAAATCTGTCTTTATTATGAGCAAGCTTTACAACTCAAGACAGTGCAGGCAGCTCTCTGTGTTGACATCAGTAGCACATCGGGCAGGGCCTGCAGCCTCTGCACCCCGTGAAGCAGGACTGAGTCCTCCTAGACAACCTGTGGGCTGCTAAAGGGCTCACCAAGAGTGTAATGGACAAACCAGAGAAACCAAAGATGACTCCTGGGATCAGGAGGAAGATTTCATAGAAGCAGTGTAAAAATCCAGAGCTGCTGTCCCTACCTTTAAAGGGCTTTTTCACACTTTGAAAAGTATTCCCTCTCATAAATTGCTGTACTGGGTCTAGCTGGGATGGTAACTTTCCCTGCAGCAGCCCATACAGTGCTATGCTCTGCACTTGTAGCTAAAACAGCAGTGGTATCACACTGGTGTTGTGTCTGCTGCTGAGCAGTGCTGGCACAGCATCAGGACTTTCTCTAGCCCTCCTAGGGGGTGGGCAAAAAGTGAGAAACATCACCAGGGCAGCTGACCCAAACCAACCAAAGGGATATTCCATACCATATGATGTCACACTCAGCAATAAAAGGTGGGAAAAGGAGGAAGAGGGGTGGGGTGGGCTCTCGTTGCGAAAACGTCTGTCCTCCTCTCCGAACACCGGCTACGTGCATTGAGGCCCTGCTTCAAGGACGTGGTCAAGCATCGCTTATTTGTGGGAAGTAGAGAGTAATTTTTTTTTTTTTTCCCCTCTGCATTTCCACATAGCCTTTACTTGTTTTGTTATTCCCTTTCCCCCTTCCTCTTCCCCTTTTCCCTTTCCTCCCTTTAGTTGAATTGTTTAATTAATAATAATATTGTTAATAATAATAATATTGTTAATAATTGTTTAATTAATATAATATTTCCTTGATAATATATTTCTCTCTTTATTAAAATTATCCTTATCTCAACCCGTGAGTTGTTTTTTTTCCCTTTACTTCTTCCCCTCCTCATCTGAGGAGGGGGAGTGAGAGAGCGGTTGTGGTGTTCAGTTGCCTAATACGGTCAAACCACCACAATTGCTAGTCCTGAAAGTCATATAAGGGTAGTGAGATACTAAATGTGTGTGAATGACCCCCACCAGGACTGCCCAGACACTGTGTGAGCTGGGTGGTGTCCCAGGAGGGGCTGTCCCCGTACAGCCTGCCCTCACCACGCTGCCCCGCCAACAGTGGGGCTTCCTGGGAGTGCTGGGAGATGCTGGTGCAGATACCTAAACTGACCTACTTAGCAGCCAAGCCACCAGAGATCCCCACAGGCCTGTCAGGAGAGAATTCAGATCTTCCAAAAACTGCCCCTGACACCACAATGGCCAACAGCAACTACGGGATTGTCTGCTCCTCCCAGGTTTCCACTTTGCCTCAGGCCAGCTTAGAAACCCTTCTGCACTGAGAGAAATTTCTCCAGGAGCCCAAAGTGCTCTTGATGAGCTGCTTTTTCATTTCACTGTTCTGTTGGTACCTAGGGCAGGACAGCAATGAAAGGGCTCAAATCTTTCATAGACTTCTAAGCCAAGGGTTTCAATCTACAGATTTGTACCTCTCTCAAATATATTGCTTACCCCACCTCCAAATTTCTGCATAATCCATCCATCCATTACACCCAATGCCAAATGTTTTGCCTTGTCATCTCCTTGTAAATAGAGGGTGTCAAATACATGGCTAGCTCATTGGGTACAGCTAGGGAAACAGTTTAATCTTCCCAGTGGAGTAATTAAAGAAATCATCCCAACTAGCCAGTCAACTCTAGCCACACACCTAATCAGCACGGCTGGAAGCAGGACTCTTGTGATATACATGCACTGGGAAGAGGAAGGACATGCAGGACACGTGGTCTTATGTGGAGAATTCACATCTGTAGCAGCTGTGTTCCCAAGGATCCAACTGTGGGACTTGGTCTGAGAAAAGTGGTCCTAAATACTGGAAAGATGAAAAAAAAAAAAAAAAAAAAAAAAAAAAAAAAAAAAAAA
>CM021735.1:49191843-49318159 GCA_011075105.1 Heteronetta atricapilla
AAAAAAAAAAAAAAAAAAAAAAAAAAAAAAAAAAAGCTTGTGATGGGCTCTTCTGGTAAGTGCCTCAGGAAAAGAAAATCCTTGAGTTCAACTGGGATTCGTTTTGTCCTCAGCTGACAGAACTGCAAGTGTGTTTTGGGCAGTAATCCTATAGCCACAGTCACAAGCAAGGAGCCTTGCCTACCTAAATGAAAAAAAAGAAAAAATCCATGAAAGCAAGAACTACATTTTTTATATATATTTTTCTAGTATTGTTCAAGAAGTACATTTTCACTATATCCTACCATGTGCCTGTTACAAACACTGAGCAAAAAGGGATCTGATAACCCAGAGATGGGAGATTCTCCTGACTTTCCTGAAGAAGTTTCTTTTTTGGTCTAATTAATTTTGTGGTGTATATTAACACTTTAGTCCTTCCTAAAGTAAAATATCTCCAAAGCAAAATTGTCTGTTGTGACAATATTCTAAGTCGATAAAAAGCCTGGAATTTAATTAAAAATTCTGTTCTAGTCCTTCAATGTACAACTTGTGATCTTTGAACTTTTCATGAACTAAATTTTTTTTGAGGAGCCTGGTAATTTGGTAGAGGAAAGAATGGAAATCAGAGCTGAGAAGTGCATGGGTATTGTAATTCTTGTTGCTGTCTTCAGTCTTTTAAGGGGGAGACAGAAAAATGAATTTTACCCAAAGTTAGAGACAATATATTTTTTTTCCTGTGTATTGTTTATTTATTTTTTTTTCAGTCCTAGGATTTTAATGGCCTTCCCTATTTTTCTTGTTCATCTCCATAGGGAGGAGTATTTCTTTTCCTTAGTTTTTTCTTTCCACTTGCCTCACAAAAGCAACCCTTCTTAGAAATGCAAACTACAAACAAAACTGTTCTTCGAGCATGCTTCCAGATATACAGATGAGACAAAAGTGTTTCTGTTCTGTGCTTTATTTAAGCCAAAACGCAAAGCCCCACCATATCCAACAGACACCTTTGGCTTGGAAGCACGACAGAAGCCATCAAGGGCTTCAGAAGGCATCAAGTGCAACTGGGCACTTATTTCACTAATTAGCATCCCACAGCTCAAGGAACAGCATCAGAGGTTCAAAAAGGTTAATGATCCTGCAGCTGAAAGTACACGAGATGTTCCTTCCTTAATCAGACACGTGTACCTGTGTTCACAGCAGTACTTGAGAGGCTGAGGTCAATTGGATGAGGGAGTTGATCTGGCTGACAACTAATCCTAAGGGAAGGCAGAAAAATCCAACACAAGGAGCAGGTCTCTGGGATAATTATGAGTAGCTGGCTGGTTGTAAAACTACACCTAGGTATATGGAAAATAACATTTAAAACATCTGATCTATGATTATTTAATGCCGTGCATCAGCAGAATATCCTGTTAGCAGAGAATAAATTCACTCCAGAGTTCTTCTGTCTCAGTCCACCATAAAATTAGTATTTTTAAGTTCCCGAAGACCTAACATAAATGTGTTTCTTCAAAGGGTGAAGTCTGCCTAGAATTCATAATACATGTTCTTGTATTCTGTGTTCTGATATTTATTTTAACTTTCTGGAGCACCGGAAGAAAAAGGTTCATTTGTCAAATGATTTGGTGCATTTCAGCAGGAGAAAGCTGCTTCCATAGGCGTGTCTGTCTGCTGCTGTTAGGAGGAGAAGGGCAACAGGTCTCAAAATGCAGGCAGTTTTGTCTGTTTATATTAGAGGTCTCAATTAGGTCAGTGTACCTCGTTTGCTGTAACAGGCTGCAATGAGATTTCCAAGCTGACATTACTAAAATGCTGTAACAGAAAGAAAAATTATCTGACTTGTGAACTGAAATGAGGCTTTTGATAGCTGCAGAACTAGAATACATCCTATTCATCAGTGACGTTCAGATGGGCCACGTGATGGGCCACTGTGTAAAACACATGCCAACATCACTGATTAGACATCTGTCAGAGAAAGGCCAGCAAACCTCATAGGAGAAGACATTCTTCAATCAGCAGGGCTCATAACGTTCCCCATGGAAGCTGCTCCATTACAAACAGCACTGTTTCCTATACCGAAAGTGTAATAGAAACATCTCATTTCTATTTAGCTAATCAACCATTTCTTTGCAAACTGGAGTGTCGTATAAAATATTCAGAATAAGGTCTCTAAGAAGTTATAAGTTTTCTTGGACAGTTTTTAATTTTAGACCTCTGAGTCTTGTTACTGTCCAGCCAGAGCTTACTAGCACTTTGGGAGTGCCAGTTTCCTTAGTGTTTGAAGTGACAGCTACATGAACTGTGACATTTTAAAAGCATGATGTCTGCTAGACATGTCTCAAAAGTTGTGTGTGTTTGTTAAGCCCATAAATCCTGCATGCTCACTTGTTGCATTACAGTTTTAAATTCAGATTCCAACTTTTGCTTCTTTTTGCCAAAAAAATTGTATACGCCAGTGTTTAATATTTCACTGTAAATTTATTATAACTGGAAGAACTCATGTGGTGTAACACTCTCAGACAGAGGGGGAGTCTATACTGCAGCCTGGAGGTGTGACTGCAACTTGAGCAGACAGCTGAACTAGCTTTCATCTTGTTTGCTGGGTACTGATAACACTGCAGCCATGGCAGCAGAAGGCTGAATAATCCCAACAAGAGCCACGCACCTTACCATGGTCTCCAGGTGCTCTGAGGTAGCTAGCTTCAGGTCAGGTTGGAGGGCTTTCACAGGCTGCAGTACTCTTGGGGTTCTGACATGAACAGACAAATGGACAAGGAGAGTATATAAGGAAAGGATATTTTTCATTGATATCATGCCAATAGCTATCTTGGCTATCATATGAATGAGTCAGGATTTTCCACAGAGGGTCAGAAACCAGGAGCTCCAGACCTAGGCTCTTCCACAGCAACAGTAGGTTCCTCTTGCAAGTTAATAAATGGCTGAAATAAAAGGCATTCAAAATTCCATGAGAAAATGAGGAGAGGAAAGGTCCCCTAAAACAGAGATGCAGCTTCCTGGACAAGACGTTTCCAAGCCACAGGTTGGTATAATGTAGAAAGTATATACAGAAAATATCACAGTGTATAACCTGGTTCCTTCCATTAGCATCCAGGACAAGCTGCTCTCAGAGAGACTTGAATTCGGGCAAGATACAATTCTGGTCTGATCCAATGTGGCCATAGTTTCATTCTTGTGAAAACAATAGAAGCATTTTTCATTTCTCAATTGGAAAGAAAGTGCCCACAATGAGCTGTCCTGGAGCTGTTTCCTTTTCCTAAACAAAAACTATTTAGGAAAGAGATCCTGGACTCATTGCAGTTTGTTCTCTGAAAGCATCAGTTCTGGGATTCACAGAATCCACACTACTTGCTGCACTACTGTGTACATGTATGGTGACCCCTCCTTGTGAATCCCTGTCCTGTTCTTGTTGCCCAGTTTCTAACATGATGTGGCAGAACTACAGAAGGGAAAGACAACAAGGGTATTGGAGAAAAGTCCACAGAGAGCAGTAAAAACCGAGGATGTATTCAACTTTCATACATGGAAGCAGTTAGTGGGAAAGGTGCCTTGACTGAAAAGAAATGACAAGGCGTACTAGGTACGAAGACAGCAAGGAAATGTGGTAGAAGTGTTTAACATTACAAATGCTACAGAGGAAGTAAAGAGTAAAAGCTCAGATCTTTAGCAAGGCCAAGGAGAAAATGAAGTCAAACCTACTACTTCAGAGGACAGGGTGCAAAGCAGAGAGAAATATTCTTCAGCACAAACGTCCCTAGCTGAGCCCATGGGGGACGAGGTGGCTCTTCTTTGGAAAGGAGCACCCCAAGGCTCTGAGATGTCCCAGGATCTGCTGGGTATTTAGCTGGCAGGAGGCAGAAGCTATATATGAGAAGCCCTTGGGTCCATAGCAGATTGCAGTAATAGCCATTCACTCTTGCCTATCCCATGGGGGCTCAGGGAGCAGGCAGATCATGCTCAGAAAACCAAAAACGAGACACCTTCCCACCCAGGGTGCAACTACAACACTGGAAGTCACTGCCACAGCACACAGTGGAGGCCAAAATGTAAAGAGGGATCAAAAAGCAATTAAGCACTTCAGTGATTATTAAGTCCTGTGTTTGGGATGCAGCCTAAAGCTCCAGGAGACCACAGACCAGCAAGCACCAGAATCAGCTGGTTTACAAGGAAGGCTAACTCGGTGCTTACGCCATCGCTTATACTCCTCCCTCAGACTTCTTCAGACCAATATGCAGCTTGGTTCTTCAGTCTGACCTCTTCTGACAGTTTAATGCCACACCCATACATAGTTCACTCCCTAGCAGACTGGCTACCTTTGTACAAACTTCTTCATTTCTGATGAACAACTTCCCACTGAGATGAAGCGACAGTGAATCAGTCTAACAATGACAATCTACAAGAGTGACAGATCTGGGATCAAATAAGATTTTTTGTTTAATCAGTTGAACAAGCAATTATTTCCTGGAACACAGTAGGAACCAGGGTGAGCACAGCTCTATTAGCTTCAGAGCACATCTGCAAGACTGAATATTTAATAGGAAACACGTTTGCCAGAGTGGATCAGACCAGTGCTCTATCCCTGCCTAGTATCCTGTCTTCATCAGTAGCTATTCCCAGAGGCTTCAGCGGAAGGCGCAAGATATCCCGTAATAGACCACTAGGAAATAATTTATCCATAAGAAAACCATCTCCTTAACTCATTTTGGTTAATGATGTCCACCCTGCTTTGAAGGCTGATACCTTTTCCACTTCGGACCTCTTATTATTCATATAAATTCCTAACCCTGCAGAGCGGCTGGCCTCGGTAATACTTCCTGGCAGAAAGTTCCACAGGTTAATTATGTGTTAATTATATCCCAAGTTCCCCTTAAAAAAACCTGCATCCAAGTAAAAGAAAATCCTTGCCTCCCTTCAGTTTCAGTAGACTCAGGGGCTCTCCGACCTTGGCAGTTGGGGGTGGCATTGACAAGGTGGTAAAGAATCCAGCTACGCATGTAGTTTGTGTTAAATGGAGCATACTCCAGCTGCCCCCGTGTTCGATAGAGATCTGAGAGCTGCAGAGATTTAAAGTTCCCCACAGTGATCCATCACGATTCGAGACGCAAACAGAGCTGCTTTCTGGGATGTGCAGCTCCCCGTGGAGCATTTTTCCACGGCAACAAAGAAGGCATTGTGCTTGTGGGTGGGTGGGTGTAATGGATGGGGAACGAGGTGAGCAGGAGCGAACTGCACAGGGTTATATTCTCCAGAAATATTAAGTAAACTTCTATCTCACCACCAAAGTAAATTGCTAAATGCTTTCTGTATCTGATGTGAACACTCTGAGACAGTGCTTTGATCCATGCCTCCGCACAGGCTAGGTTTCACACCACACTTAGGCTGATCCAACCACCAACTGCTCCTGAGATCTGTGGCTGGCGCTCTGTCTCCGACCCATCGCCATCCCCTTCTGCTGTTTCAATTGTGCTGGGACCGCGTGGCTGCATGCAGGCACATCAGCTCATCGAGCAATCTGAGCATCAGGACAGGAGCTGACCCTGGCTCACCCAGCTGACACAACGGGAGACACGACATGGGGTGCGAGCACAGGGGTGATGGCAGCTCACTGCCAGAGGAAGCAGAGACCGGGGTCAGCCCGTGCTTGCCCTGCCTCCCACAGCCCTGCTTTCCCCCACGGGCTGATGCTGGTGCTCCTGAAGTTATGCAGCAGGTCAGAGTGACCTGATCCAGAAGAACTCTAATCTGACCACAAAACAGAAAACAAAGCAAATATACACTCTGATGGGAATGGTTCCCTCACTGGTCTCAGTACGCAGTCTGCAAACACAGCTGCTGGTGCCAGGCAATATGCAGGAACACAGTGCTGGGGAGCAAAGGGGAGAGCAGGAAAGCAAGGTTTGGTGTCAGTCTACACAGACATTATCTTATAGGGATTGAAAAATCAACATTTTTTCCAACTTTGGTCCTTACATTTGGAAAACTGTAAGCATTCTTCCAGCACAGCCAGCAGCCTTGGGTTGGCACAGCACACTGCTCACAGATGCCAGTCCATAGGCAAAGCTGAGCGCTCCCCTGAGTTGCTCCCACAGGCACGCTCCGGCTGAAGAGGCAGGATGCAAGGGGAAAGTCAGCTCCAGCAGCAGTCCAGATAAAGTAGCCTTACAAAGAAAATGAAAACAAACAGCACAAGGGGTTTCAGGAACATGAAATCACAAGAGGGCAAGACGAAGTAGAAGCAGGTCTGTCTTCCAGGATACACAGGCTTTATCTCAAGAGCTCTGAAACATCACAGGTTTGCTGGGTACCTCTCTCAGGGGGCAGTAGCCACAAGTACGTGGGGGGAGGTGGCACTTTATGGACTAGAGTCTCCCACATGGGTTTGGGAGACCAGACAGACGCATTCTCCCCACTAGACAGGATGGACATTGTTTTGCAACCCAGAACGCCAAAGCTATTAGCAGTACTTAATGTCATCAGCATTTCAGTCTTATCTGAATGGATAGGAGGGCTCTATTTTTAGAAAGAATCAAGAATCTCAGAAGATCAGCTCATACAATGGCCTCCTGTAACATGCAGATTACGTTGCTCTCGTTTTGAGGAAAGAGAATAAATCTGCTGAACATCCAGATTGCTATTTCAAAATAGAAACAAACAAAGAGGGATGTTTTAGGATATAATTTTCACAGGTCATGGCATGTTTGATGGATGTGGCTGAACCAGTGCTAGCATCAGAACCGCCGGCTCCTGACCCAGTAGCCATTTCCTTCCATATTTCCAAATGCAGAATCTTTTTCCCATAGTCTTAGTGCTACAGTAAGGAGAGCAGCACAAGCACAAGGACAGCTGGCTGTGCACCTACCAGAGATGTCCAAAGGAAAGAAGCAAGGACTAATTCGCCCATGCCAGCTTCAAAGACAATGGAACAAGTCTGAAAAATTGTCCTTTGTTCTTTCCCTCTGTACATGTGGAAATGCAGGAGAGAATAGTCATGAAATATATCACTTCTGTAATCACTTCTGTTACACCTTGGTATAAGTGGTGACTGCATTTCTATCTTCAGAAACCTCTGAGTGACAGAAAAATTGATATAAAAATGAAGAAATAGCCAGAAATTGTATTCAAGCAGACTGTAATAAAATTAAATACCATTTTAAAGCCCCTAAACTACTTTAAAACAACAAAAAAGGGACTGATTTACAACCTGCTTCAGAGTTGAAGGGTGGAGTCCAGTAGGAGTATTTGCCTTTGGATATGCTAGTAAAATAACAAACCTATATTAATCCTGCCTTTAACATAACTGCCAACATTTTGAGTGTATCTGTCTATTAACAGTATAGCAAAGCAGTCAAAACAGGCTTTGTTTTAAAAAGGAATAAAAAGATGAAGGCACCACTGTGACAGAAGTCAGTTACTCATTGTAATGCTTTTTGCAGCCATACGTTGCATCAGAAGCTGAGGAGCTGGTTGTTTTCTGTGCTTTGTCATCAGATGGCTTGATGTGTAAGTCATAGATGGACAGTCACACTCAAGATTAAATTAGTAAACCCTTTTACTTTGGGAGAGGAGAATGAGGTATAGATGCATATTCCTATCCACAGAAAAATATATTTTGGTCTCAGTTCATGGGCACATTGGTAGAAAAAAATTATGTTCAAAACTGTATTTGAACAGCTTGCACCCACATCATTAGCTAATGCGTATTAAGCAGGGAAGCAACTATCTTCGAAGGCATTAAAATTAGTAGGCATGTTTGAATTGAAATTATACCACATGCTGGAGCACAATTGTCACTGGGCAGCAAGATGAAAAGGGTGAAGAGTTACTTCATGTCAGCAGCTCCCGGGTGTTGCTGCCCCGCAGGAAGACGTGAAGTGCAAGAGCAATGCAGCTGTGAGCGACAGAGCAGCTCCGTGAAGTCTCTCTGCAAAACTCAGATGATCAGACCACGGTGCTAACAGGCTTGCTCAAAATTGCTAACAGCTTGGCGGACTATTCACACCCAACAGACTATTACAGGGGCTGAGCTATCTATCTCTTATGGAAACCATTACAGAGCAAACTGTCGGGTTCAACAGACAGCAGAGGTTCCCCTTTTTACAAGAGTGAAGAATATGCCCCCTTTGCTTTGAACCCTTAAACCATGCCAAAACTGTCACCTTTGAGGGCTGAATGATCAAGGCTTGGTCTCTGCATCCAAAATGACTCTTTCTGCAAGTCCTCAGACACAGGTAAGGTAAAATACAATAGTGGAAACATTCCAATCCATACTTAAAGGAAAAATAAATAAGAATAATAAACCAAAAAGACTGATTTAAGGCAAGAAAAAGGATTGCACTTGATTTTTAGTGCCAAAGTCTTCCTCAATAAGAAGTTCAACTTTTTCTGGTTTGACACGTAGTTGCAGACAGTGTGGTTGAGTCTCAGGTCTGTCCCAGCATCAACCCACTCCAGCTGACGCAAGACATGAGATAGGAGGGAAACAACCCTCCACCACAGCCACCATTGCCCCAGTCAGCTTTCTGCTGGTATATCCACATGCAAAACGGAGTGATGTGGGCACCCCAGTTAATGAGCTCAGACAGCAGTGACAAAAGTCACTTGGGGGCTTCAAGAAAGTCTATGAGCTGCATGCTGGACTTTTCTGCCCTCAACTCCATGGGATTTTAGAGACCCAGGTCAGGATGAGATTCAGCATCACTGCTCCCTCCTTGGGAGGGAAGGTATTTTTACAGAGTCCAACAGATCCCACAGAACTCAGACAGGTTGTAAGCTAGCTTCCTGTATCCAAAGCTCAGATATATGCCCTTAGACATGTTACTTTTCCCCCTATTTGTCATGCTTTTTAATTATCTCTTTGGTTTCCTGAAATGTGACAGGAGTTTCTATTGCAAAGCCTCTCTCAGTTCTTGGTCTCCTGTGTGCTATCCTCATGTAAAGCAAAAAACATGCCAGTGAGCTCCCAACAAGACTGAGACCCATGGAAGTCTCACCCCTCAAAGAATCGTGCTCATAGCTCAGTCTATATCCCTGTCTAGGCAAAATGTTTAATGAGCATCTAACACAGCATCATTTAATAACTTATTGTTCTTAGTATACTGAGTTTCTTGTCTCTCTCTGCCTTTGTTTTCTCCCTTGACAAGGGTAACAATCAGAGCTTGATAGCATAATTAGGTAGCATAATTAGCAAGTTTCAATGGTACTTTGAGATCTTGAGATAACAGCACGCAGCAGGTGCACAGGGTATTTATTCTTAATTCTTCGGGCAAGCAGTCCCTGACCTAGGCATTGTGAAACCAAACCTTACAGAGATGGGTTGAGAGTCGAGAGGAAGTGCAAATGGCAAATTAATGCCCACAAGTAGAAACCATAACACGAGCCCAGAAGTGTTACTAGAAGTGAGGTCATGAACCTGGTAGTGAAACCAGAAGACAGGTCCATCAGCATTTCTAGTTCCAGAATGGTTTGAAAAGCACATTTTATACTGATAAATATGTTTCCACTCAAGAGTAAAATGCAGTCTTCCAGACCTGCTTTTCTTTTGAGGTCTCCCTCAAGAACAACAAAGAAAGTTCTGCCTACGCCAGCAATCTACTCAATTAGGTTTTACTTCAAGATGTGTTAAGAGATTGGAACATGATTTTAAACAAACGTTTACCCACCAAAAAAAGCCTTAACAGACTCAAACCTATATTCAAGATAGGTATACATAATCTGAATAATAATAATAAAAAACCTCTGGGACATACTGTGAACATCAGATTGGCTACAAACTTTACTAAGTGGAAAACTTCCCAGCAGGTGGTTATAATCTTTCTAGAAAGGATCAGGGCTGGATCAGCAGGGCCTCAGGGAGTTGGGTGCCCATGACTTACTGGATTTACACTGTGATAATCTAAACACAAAACTGTTGTTTTTTGGGTTACTTCATTAAAAAGACAGAATTCTGGTTTGGGACACCATGTCTACTTAAGCACTTTTCCCGTAGTCCATTTATTTTCTGTTTTTATCAATAGTAAAAACTATTGTCTTCGACGTTTGTAAAATTTATTTTTTCTTCCTGGGCACAGGACCCCTTCTTTGCCTGAAGAAGTGTATTTAATTTTTATGTGTTCTGGAAAATGTTTTTCATAGGGCGGTACTAAAAAACAAAAAAAAAAAAAAGAGAAGAAGAAAAGAAGAAAAAGAAATCCACCCCCAGAAGGGTTTTTCATTTGTCAAATATAATTTATGCCCATAAAAGATTCATTCCTTAAAATAAATACTGAAACTTCAGAGAAAGCCCCTGTGCAGGATTTCTGAGGGGAAAAAGTGCCCCGTGAATGGAAGCAGTGGTTCGCTTCATCCCCGGCCCCGCCGGTATCCTCAGCGAGTAGAGGAACAGACCGGGGTTTTTACTGGCCTCTATTGTGTCTGTTGAACTGTTGCTCTGTCTTTAGCAAAATCTCAGGCAACAGAAATCTTCTATTAAAACCACCTGCACAGCTTTGTCAGCTGAGCGCCGTGCTGTCAAGCGGCTGAGCTTCTTAAGCCAATACAAGTCATTAAGGAGAAGGTGAATTAGAGATTTAGACATTGCCGATAGTAACTATCCATGATCAATTGATATCTTCCTCCGATAAAGCGGCGCTCGGCGGCCGCCCCCTCCTCTGCCTCGTCCGCCCAGACCGCGACCACTGGATCTAATTACGGGTGAGGAACACCAGGCCCTCGTCAGCGCTGAAAGGCCATCAGTAGGCCTATCCATTAATAACTCTCCTGTGCGCTGTACATTGTAATTGTCAGACTGCAATTTACAGTAATCCTCCAATGCAAAAACTTAAATAGCTGCAGCTGATTTGAAATTCATACAACCAGTTGAAAGAGAGAAAAACAAGATGCACGGGTTAAAAGGCCAAATTGTGCAAGTGTGTGCGCTGAGTGACAGACATTTTAGTACTAGCCTGGGACCATATTTTAAAAGGTCACTGAAAACTTTTGGCTTGGGCCCTCTGACAAACAATGAACTTTCCATATATTTATTTGCCATCTCTTTGTTTTTACAGCAAGCAGAATAAATGAGTTAAATGACGTTGTGCGGGTCTGCACATTGTCAGCACAGGTTATAAGTCATTATTAAACTCCATCAAATCAGACCAAACCCGGTCTAGGCAATGAGACTAAAAGTTATTTGCATTCCTTCTGTCATAAAAAATCATATCCCCTTACCCAAGACTTTCGTTTCTTTATTAAATGCAGCCACAAGAGTATTTCAGGTCTGGCAATGTGAGCTCAGGAAAACCTACTCTGTATAACTCAGTGTAACAGCTTAGAACCGATTCCACTAAAATGTCCCAGTTGAGTGTATCTGGGCACTCAATCAAGACACACATATTACTTTTAAATAAGATTAGCCTTTATATTTTGCTGCTTAAGTTAAAACTTTTCATGTCATTCTCTCATTTTATGTAAACTCCAACATAATTCTGTTTTAGAGAATACTTCAAACAAATTAAAACCCTCGACTCGAACATGTCTAGCAAAACTTGCCTAATGGCATAGCAAGCTGTTTGGTGACACTAAAACACTTTTAAATAAGATGAATTTTCCCTGCTTTGCCCTGGCTTTGTAATTACTGCTGCCGAATAGCATACGCCTTTGGTTACAATGGCAAAAGCAGCGGCTTGCGCTCTGAAACTTATTTGACAAATAACTTACAAGTGACCTGCAACATCTGTTTAAAAAATCGTCCTTCGGTATCTGCCTCGAGTCGAGTTCAGCATTAATTATGAAATGCAAACATATCATCTGGGGCCAAGGGCGGCTTTTGCACATACACGAGTCACGGTGTGGGGACTGAGAGTGTGCCCCTTGCACAAGCCAGGAGGGAACAGAACGTGCCGGTGAGCCCCCGGCCCAGCTACCGGCTCGGCAGAGAGGGGCAGCGATGCCCAGCACCCCAAGGACATTTGCAGCAGCAGTGGGACTGCAGTGCCTCCAAAACCCAGCCCTGAGCCTCATTCATCTGGAAGGTGCCAGCAGCAGGCAGGGAGATGTTTAAGTTACCCCAGGAGCTGTGAGCACCTACGTTAGCATGAGAAGGTCTCCCCCCTTCCCACCAAGGAAACCCAGTGATGGGCATTAATAAAACTAGCTGTGACCGAAGTCATGCCCACAAAATCCTATAATGATTGAGAAGACGTGTTCTTCACCCACTAGGCTTTAAAACCTCCACCCTGCCGTACCTCTAGATAGTTTAGTGCAGTAAAGCCCGTGTGGTATAAAGTCAGCTCAGGATGAGATTCAGCTTGTAGCACAAAAGCAGATGGAACGGTGAATTGGAGCGCTTCTCTCTTGTGCAGAAAAGGGGAATATTTTTTCAAGGTCTTATAAGTCTTTTTTATGTGCAAGTCAGTAAAAAATAAAAATAAGAAATTCCGACCCTATGTAATCCTGAATTACATTATTTTGGATCTGATTTAAAAGCTATCCAAGAAGGTTTGATTCAAATAACATGTGCAGTACAGATATCCCTTCACATAGATAAATATTAATAGCATAACTATTGAACATAAACTTTTAGAGAACTATTCCATTATTGCAACTGCTTCTAACCAATATGGAAGCACATGTAAAATGCAGTTGGACAAAACTGAAACTATTGATTTCTTCAGCTCTAAAAGATATTTGCTCATAAGAGATCAAAGTCAGATCTAAAAGTTTACTTCTGCAGATCTCCGTTCTCTGCACTGCTTTTTCATTTACCTTGTTATATATGGAATTAATCAGCAACCAAGCTGGGCATTCAGTGATAACATTTCCGCAGCTAATTGTAGCATATTGGAATCCAGCAAGGAATATTATTAAACTGTCCTATAATTCACATTTTGTGTGAAAACCTGGGACTTGAAAAACACCTGCCCAAACAATTCATAAACACACTGCACAGCAAATACCTATGGTAATTCACTGGATTTACAACCGTCATATTATATTAAACATACAGTATCAAAATTTATCACCCATTACGCAGATTCCTGTTTTAATAATATCTTGTACTCGTACAATAGCACCTTCTCTCCCCCAGGATCCCGAAGCACTTTAAAACCCTGTGTACAGGAATTGCTTCATGCGCTGTGGAAATACAGCTGCCTCTGGGGTGGAGCGGGGCTTAGCAGAGGAGAGACCTTGTACACAGCAGTTATAAACACTGACAGCCTAGAGGGATGGTTGGGGACGGGGAGTGGAGAAAATTATAACTTGGTCTCAGGAGCCTAATATTAAAAGCCGAAGCAGGCGATGGAGGTGCGTAGGCAGCTGTGCCAAAATGCATGCTGAGGCAGGGCATCCTTGTTGTGGCCATCTAAGGCCCAAGCTCCAGCCTTCGTCTTGAAGAAGGCTTCGGCTCTCACCCTGTCTTTGCCCCCAGGTCTCTTGTATCCAGCCTAGCCCATGGGCTTCTCACCCCCAGCATCACCTTGCTGAATCCCCCTATTATCAGAAGATAACCCCAGGTGCACTTCCAGGAAAGCAAAGGGACCTCTGTGGTGGCAGCTGAGTGAAACTGTCCAAAAATAATATAACCTTAGAGAAAAATCAGTTAGATGCATGTATTTATGGCTAAGCCATTGACACAGTTAGAACCTGACCATCAAAGACTGCTGTTACCTGTACTGCGGAAAAACATTTGTGCTCTACAGTTGATTACATATGCAGCTTCATCTACTTCTTCACACTTGCTATCATTGCCAAAGTAATCTCCTGTGTCTTCAAGTCAGCCCCAGATCCCTCTGGCCTGGTCTCACTCAGGATCCTCTCAGAAGCTCTTTGATCACAGCAAGGAATCAACTTCTTCTGAGCATTAGGTTAGGTTTAGCTTTATAAACAATCGGTCATTGATTAAAACACTTAAAGCTGTCCCCTGAAAGTCACCACCGAAGGACATAGTCCTTCCTGTAGGACTTCAGCTAGACAACTGAAACCCTAAGCTCCAATCGCTTCTCCCTAGTTTGAGGCACATTATCTTGGGGAAGGCTCAGGGTAGAGGTTCTCCTTCAAAAAAAAAAAGCAGATTGTGCCAAAGCAGGGGATCAGGAAATGAAGCCCCCGATGCGAGCAGTCACAAGGTGAAGAACCAGCATTTGTGCTGAGTGGTGCCAGAAGGTTACAAACAGACTACCTCTAACAGCAAAAGTTTCTCACCCTTCAAACACATACCTGCTGTGCCTGCTGACCATGCCAGGGCTGAGGTAGAAGCAGCCACTCAAACTGTCCCCTTGCTGCTAGCACAGCAGACAGACCACAGCTCTTCTTGCCCCGAGGCTGCTTTGGCTGCAGGGCAGTTTTCACTACTGTAGTTAAGACATGGGGTCTGCACAGGGGTGGTCTGCAAACCAGCACAAGCTCTGAACTGCTTCAGGAAGGGGCAACATTCATTCATGGCAAGATAGCCCCTGGACACAGGACTTGTCTTGCACCCCAGAGGAATAAGTTCTGGGATACTTAAGACTTAAAAATGTTAGAAGTGGCCAAAACTAAGTGACTTCTGGAGTTCCTGGTGGCTGAGCTTGACCACTGCTTTTTGTAAGGCTCTACCTCACTCAGCCTACTTTATTCGGCCTACTTCGACTTCACTCGGCCTACTTCTACTTCACTCCTTCCCAGTCCCTCCTGCATGTCCTGCTCTCACCTGAAAACTTAATGCTAGAATAAGCAAACTCTGCCCATTTCCACCACTCTCCAGTCCCCTTCCACCATGCTCACCCCTTTACGGGGATTTATGAGCCAAGTTACCCAGGCCTGTTCCCTTTCCTTTCTGTATTTAAGCTCTCTCTGAACTGTGGCATTTCTTCCATATCATGTCCAGCCCACAGCTTTCTCCATTTGTTGACACCTCAGGCTTTTCTGCATGTCCCCACCACTCCTTGTCTCATTTATTGTAGCATCTGGGATTCCCTGACGTACATCAATGTGCCATACCCTACACAAAGTGCAGCTGTTATATATCTAGCACAGATTACATGCTAATGTTTAGTTCCTGCAGCCAAGTGCCATGTATTTAGCTGCTGCATTAAATAAGGCCTTTGGCCCAGGAAAGAAGGGTTACTACATCTTCAAGTGTCACAGATTCCTCTCCATCTCCAACTTCAACACTGCTGTTGAGGCAGAGTCCTGAGAACTTCTGCCCTTGTTTTCAGGGAGCTTTTTGGAGGCCCCGCTCTGCAGCAGCCAGTTGGACAGGCAGCGAGTACAGCTGCCTGTGCCACACTCATCTATCTAATGAGGTCCCTCTTGCCTGGAGCACATGCACTATGCAAAGCTGGGAGGAAGGTGACGAGTGTTGCTGGCAGGAATGTAATTCCCTGCTATTCCAGCTCGAATCACCCTGAAAACAATAATTTCCAAACAGAATTTGTTCTGCAAAATATTATCAATTACCGTAAGTGTGTGAAAGTATGGCAGATCTCAGCCATCAAGATCCTGAGGCTCTACTGAATTCAGGGAGAATTTTGTTCTGAAACCAGGGTCTTGCCTGCATTTAGATGACTGGACAGTGCACCACATGGAAGCAAAAATGACTGGTGTAGGTGACTGTGGTACGAGAATGTGAAAGCAGATATTTGTACTTAATGATATGTCTTCACTGATGCCTCTGCTAATGCTAGTAGTTGTGAAACAGGCAACTCGTACAAGCACAGCTGCTCCTTCATCTATATTTAGACCTTAATTTATAAAACAAAGTTGAAAATGTTAAAGTTGATGTCAAATTGTCACTGAAATACTTCTCTGAAAACTGCTTTCTGAGAGGAATAGTTGAGGACTGGACTGACAATCCCACGGTCCCCTCATGTAGCTCAGTGCTTCAGTTTGGTAAGCAAAGTGTGCAGACTTTGCATCCCATCATTACAAATGCTGAAACAGCCACAACAGCTCATGCTCACCCCGAGTAAATAAGGGGATCGTCCTCACCTTGGCAAGAGATGAGTGTGACCCTGGAGTTACTAGTCACCCACAGGACATGCTACACCAGAAGAGATCTCTTCTTCCCCTTGCCTGTCATTTTCCCTTAAGGGAACACTTACAGCTACTTGCTACAGCACGGGATCCATCCATCTCACAGCTCACAGCTCATCCAACTCACCAGCCCTGGGTGGGGAGGAAGGGGCCTTTCCTAGCAAAAGAATAATGGAACAAGTGGTTGGATATTCACAAGAGGTGGATTATCTCACAGGTAACTGGCTGTCATGCCACCCTTTGTACTTCAGAGCCTGAAAAAATAAAAAAAGCAAAACAGAAGAGGTTGACTTTTTATATTGCTGCATTTCTCAACTCTTTCCATTTATTTTATCAGAAAGACATCTGTGTTAAGTTCAAATGCATGCCAATTACAGAGCCCAGGTGGATGTCTTCCCCATGACTTCAGTTGGAGCTGGACAGGAACCCCAAACTACAGGAAATTTTCAAGTTAACAGAAGAAAATTACTTCAATTTAAGAGTTAGCATGGGGCTTCCAATAAAATATTTTTTAAAAAGTGAAGTAATATTAAAAGAAGTGTATAAGCCAGTTAAGTGGAAGATGATTAAGCTGCAAATTAAATGATACTGTTTTCATAACATATGGAAGGCCCTTGGTTATTTTTCTCAGCAAAATGAAAGTATTGTTCACATTCTACAATAAGGAAGGACATAATGATAGTTATGAGAAAAATAAAACACTTACATGTCAGTACTGGCTCCGTCCGCTGACATGGAGATTTCCTCTAAGGAACAGATTCTGCACCTGGACTCTAGTAGAAGTTTTAGGGGAAGCCCAGCCAAGCACCAGATCTGCTCCTCCATGTTTCTGGACTCAAAGCCATGATTAGCTTTGTTACCGTTTCTTTTTAGGACAAGCATATTCAAAAACTTATTCCCCTCAGTTTTCACTCAAATTCCTTTCCTGTATGGTTTTACTTAGGAAGAACAGCAGCTAACCAAATACATCTTAGCCTCATTGATATTATTATGAAACATTTATTCCTGTAATACAGAGTATGAGAAATCAGTACTTGTAAATACTTCTTTGGGTATAGAAACATTATCTTTTTACTTCCTAAAAACTGGTCACTGAGTTTTGTCAGGATGGCAAAGGGTAAATATCCTGAAAATCACAGAATGTTTGGGTTGGAGGGAACCTTAAAGATGACCCAGTTCCAGCCCCCTTCCATGGGCAAGGACACCTCCCACCAGACCAAGTTGCCCAAAGCCCCATCCAGCCTGGTCTTGAACATTTCCAGGGATGGGGCATCCACAGCTTCTCTGGGCAAACTGTGCCAGGGCCTCACCACTCTGTGAGTGAAGAATTTCTTCCTTGCATCTAACCTAAACCTTCCCAATTTTAGTTTAAAACCATTCTCCCTTGTCCTATGATTATCTGACCAAGTAAAATAAAATGTGAAGCTTGATGTTAGCTTTACTCAAATTCTTTGCTTTTTCACAGATTCACATGATTTGTTGTTTCACAGATCAAGAAAACAGGTTTATCACTAAGTCAAGCCTGATGCACCTTCAGGGGTGTGTGGGAAGAACCCAGTCACTGCTGCTTTGTGCGTATCTTAAATTTAATTTCATCAGCCATCATCAGCAGGAATACTTTATTGATTTCACCCTTTGACTTTCTGGACAACTCCAGATGCTTCACATTACTAACCAGAATGGGATGGATCACTTCTGAGACAAGTTTAGATGGTCACCCCACATCTTATTCCTCCACAATGAACAAGGTGACAACTTTTTTTTTTTTTTAATTTTCTTTCTTTTAAGTTATTTATTTATTTTATTTTCAGGCCCATTTTCCTGTTGAAAAAAATGGGGAAATAAAGTTTTCTGATTTGAGTTGCTTGCTAGAAGTTGGGGGCAAGGGCTGTGCTTACCTAGCCAACATATTTAACTATTAGTGCCAGGGGAGGAGCTAGGCGGGGAGGAGAAGCTGGAAAGCCGTAAAAGAAAGGTGCACGTTACCCACTGCAGATGCCAAGAAACCGATTGCACTGGGAAGCTTTGAAAAAGGAAAACCCCTGATCTTAGATTGGCAGGTCTACCTTGTCTCTGTGAAGCACTGACATACAACACTGGTGCACCCACCACGTCACTACAAACATGTTTTCAATATGCAGGATAAGTGAAATATTTAACAGAAAATAAATGGGAAAAATAATTAAAACCAATTTGATTATTTTGGGGACTATTAGCACAGATTAACATGCTACTCTTAAAACATGCTGAACTGTGCAAAGCTGTGTTTCTGAACCCTTGTACTCTGGGGCCTCCCAGCTCCAGCAGGAATTTTGTAGGTATAATGGTCAACACAGATCAAATCGTAGCATGTACCCCATCATTTTTAACCTGAGCGTCCCTTAAGAGTCGTCACATAACTATGAAGACAGTTCATTCATCAGAGGAAGAAGACATGCAGACTTGTATTTAAACTAGGTCAAGAAATAACGTTTTCACTTTTTTACTTTTTTTTTTCAGATTGAGACTGAACAGTAAGTTTTTGTAAACTCCAGAAGATTTATAAAAACATTAATAGGAACTAAAAACAAAAGCAAGAAGACAATACAAGGTGAACAGACCATAACTTTATTGGAGATATACTCAGCTACAATTATTACAAAAAACTATTAAAGGTAATTGTGATCCATAAGGTGCAGATTGCAAACTTCTGCAGCATGATTACAGTATGAATGAATTACATTTTATGTCCTTTAAAGACAGCTGCAGCATGTGATGGTAAATATTTTATTGTCCATCAAATTATATTTGTTATTCATTCTACTTGATTTCAACCATCTTGTCAGTCAAGCTATTTACAATAAAAATGCCTGCAATTTCCAATTCTTGTTTTCAAACATTTTTCTCTCTAACTTGCTGCTGCAGTAAATTCTGAGTGCATCTACAAAGCAATTAAAATAGTCTGTGGTTGCCATTCAAATAAATGAGGGAAATAAAAGCAAGGAGTTTATTGGATAAAATTTATTTTTAAGAAATGTAGTTAGCTTTGACAGAAGTTAATTTTAACTGCTAGTGGAGTATACTACAATGACCTCTAGATATTTACTAACATAATTCAGATTGAGTTACAGTTGATATTTAGATTATATTTCATGGTCATGAACTGTAGTGTTTTAAGTTTTAAACCTAATATGAAATTAAAGAAATTAACTTCTTGAAAATTAGAGCAGTTGGAAAAGGATCAATGTCAGTAATTAAGTACCAAAAATCAAAATCCTTCTTGCTTTACTCATATAAAAAATACAGAGATTTCCAGGAGAATGTTTTTGTAGGGAACCCCACCCAAAGCATACAAACCCAGAATACTGTCAGACAGAAGCAAGTGTAGCATCACAGCAGATCTCAACACTATTTGTCATTGTCAGATTACGCGTAATGCTGTGACTGGGATACAACAATTTCATTTTCTATACAGATAAATGCATGTAGCATAGTTATCTCATACGCAGCAACGTAAAACCCCCATTTTCCAGTTTATAGTTCTGTATTTACTTACAAGGAGAAAAATCCAAACTCTTTATATATATAAAAGCACAGGAACTTCAGGTTGTAAAAGAACGCAGTTCCATTAATTAAAATACTACTACATCAATTTGCACTAGCTGAGGATCTGGCACCTCATCCCTGGGACAACACCGTGTTTCTCCCCAGCAATGAAACTAGTCTGAATTCTTCCCTAAGTTCTGTACTCTGCAGTCACAACATACTATTGTGTAACAAGGCTAAAAAATAATAGGCTTTTTCTGTATGGACTTTAGCAGCATCAAGCTGAACAAACACTTCAGAAGTCACTACTGGACACTCAATATTCAGACAGAGCAGAGATTTAGTTGTGGCTGACCAAATTCTAGGGACTGTCATCTTGCAGAATCTACATTATACATATAATATGTTGGTTTGTTCAGAGATAATTACTGGAGTGTCAGAGGTCATTCTAATTTTAATTACTTCACATAACAGTAAAATGATGTAGTAAAAAAACAATAGCTTTAAAATACATCCAAGAGTTGTTACACACGTTCGTTGTATTTTTCCACATACAGTAAAAATGCCACAGACGTTGCAAATGACCTATTTAAGTTGTGCAAGTAAATGACACATTGCAGGCATTATAATTATCTTTTTCAAATTCAGTAAATCAGAACAGCAGCAAGGCCAAACCACATTTTTCTTCTCTGTTAAGCATTTTTTCCTTGAAATGAGGTAAAGCATGGTACCAAGTGCAATGCTTATTTGTGCTACATGAACAGAACAGCGCAAAAAAAAAGCCATAAAAATAAAAACGCAGCATAATTAGGAGGACTGTTTAAAGTACAGTATAACAGGACTTAGATAAAAAAAAAAAACAACAAGGTTCATGCCAACTAACCCCCACACTATTTATGATGAGCCTGTGTGGTTGCTTTTGAAGATGGGTTGCAACAGTCTGCTTACACTTGTGCCCACAGCTTGGCAAGTGATCTCTATCCCAACCTTCAAATGATCAGATTTAGGTCTTTAATAGCATACACTGTCCAATATCAAAACCATATCAACTGAAGGGTAAAACACACAGATGTACAACATGGAAACTAATATGATTTTTCTATCTCAAAGGATACAAAATATTTCAATGAGGTCACACTGGAAAAAAATTACGGCATTTAAAATGCATTTAAAAACGCATCAGCAGCAGAAACTACTTTAATAGTCAGCCACTACACCTTTCAGATTTCCAATTCATAGGCTTTATCTAGTAACAAAGTGATCATTAAACTGTTCTGAAATACAGAGCAAATTCAGTTAATTTTCTTTGCATCAAAAACACTCTGTACCACTTTACTGCTAACAATCACCTGAAACCCCTGAGAATCTATAACCTTGCAACAATCAGTAAGAAATTTTAGGCGTTCAAAGACTAACTTAAATTTTAGTTTTCTGTAATGCAGTTAAAACTACTTAAGACTTTCTGTATAGTCTGATTTTATCTGTTGATCGATGTCTGGTCAGAAACACATAATTGCTAACTTTACTGACCATGTATTTTCTCTAAGAAACTTCACTCTGACCCTCTAGGAGTGAGCTATAGGAGGAAGAAAGAGCTATAACTTAAAGAAAAAGCTAAAAAGCAATTTACTTTTGAAAATTTAGACTGCATGTTTTCACTGTTCCATCTCATTCACATTTTTATACACATAAAGACTTGCAGGTCTTATACTTTGCTGTTAAAATTTCATGACTGAAGTACCAAAGAAATGCTAGAATTTGTTTACAAGCTAGTATTTTAATTCTCACTCTGACTACTATAACAATGCTCCTTTCAAATATAGGAATGGTCCTTTTTGCAGAATGAAAAATGACTGAGATAGAAAATACACGAACATTTGAAAACTGTATTTCAGAAAAGCTTAATGCCTATCCCTTGCCACTAAGGCTTTTTTTTTTTTGTCTTTTTTTTTTTTTTTACTTAAGAAAGCAAGAGCTGACAGTTTTTGTTTTGTTTTAGTGTGCATTTTGTGAGGAAAGGAATAGGGTTTAAAAGCAGGAAATACAGTATTTATCTGTAATTTAATACATAAGACACAGCATCAAGTTCAAGCTATTGTGCTGGAAAACGTTAAAACACCTTGCTCTGCTTTCTCAAACTTCAAGCATAATTAAACAGGGCAAAATTGCAGCAAACCTCTACTGATATTGGTGGGAGTACAAGACCCACAGCTTTTTAAAAAGGTAAATTAAGAGGTATTACAGTTACAGTGCAAAAAATTAAAATTTCAAGCATAATATATAAACATAGCACCAAAACAGAAAAAAAACAATGCATGCAAAAAAAAAAAAAAAGAAAAAGAAAAGAAAAAAGAACTGAGGTATTTAAGTGAAGAGTGCCTACATAAATCTAATTAAAGAAGTATAGGCAAAGCCTAAAAAATAAAAGTATGATTTCCCCCCACCCCCAGTAGACCAAAACATCAATGCGCTAGTTTCTCTAAATTAAGGACCTAAATCACAGATGTATCAAAAGTACGGCAGTTATCTCAAACATCAACTTTCATGTTATTTAACAGCACGGCTTTGGTAGGTGAAATATGCATGCAACTCTGAAAAGTACAGTAAGAAATTTACGTGGAAATATCTCTAAGTGTAAAGGTGCTCCGTTCATTAAATACATAACCAATTGACTATAAAATCTGCAGCATATTTTAGGTGTGATATGTCTAAGGTTATTTTGTTAGAGTGACAACTTGCACTGTGCAATTATTCATTACTGTTTCCAGTATTGGAACTATCTAGCTTGCAGGTTTGTGTAAAATTGGAATTTTAGCCAAAGACCATATTTTGTTTATGGTATAAAAAAATCTGTAGACTAACCACCTCTGAATTGTTAAAAATAACCTAATTACATATATATGAATACAATTTCTATTATAATCCTGTAATAACTCACAGCTATAGTAATGAGTTGTACTGTAAATATAGAGCTGTATCATTGTAAAATGTGTAACAACGTGACGGGAATGTAAAACAGCTTGTTTCAAAAAAAGATCAAAAATTAAAGATTATTAATGAGGGTTTATTTATTTTTAAGGCAAGAACCTTTTTTTTTATGCAAGACTATGTGGCATAAGGAAATTGAAGTCTCGTTCTACCAGTATGCCAGCCATTTCAATTAAAATCTGTCCCTAACAAATAAGTGCAATAATGATTGGGAATGTCATCTTAGTGTAAAAAGATGACATGGAGGGAAAAAAAAAAAAAAAAAAAAAAAAAAAAGGAAAATACTGGCACACATACTTTCTTATACCCAATCATCCAGTACAGTTTATCAACTGCTTTATGACTGGCACTAGTGCACAGATTGAAGAATTTCAAGATTATTATATATAAATCTAGCAACTGCATTAGGCATAAGCTCCCTGGCCTTCTAACACTAAGCAAAGCTGTACTGACAATAAAAGTAAACCAAAAAGACCTGACAACAATTATTCTGAACACTTGCTAAATGTCATCATTAAAGCACTCTTGTGATTAAACAAAGCAGAAGTGAGGAAAGAAGACAAGATTGTGTTTGCGCAAAAAACTAACTACAATTAGTTCCAAAATTTTATACATGTTAAATGTTTTGTTAACTATTCTGTTATCAAACAAACTTTAGATTCTGTCTTCCAATTTGTTCCTCTCAACATCAACATTTTAAAAAAATTGCCTTTTTTTTTTTTATATGTGTTTTTTTCCCCATTTTATTTATTTTTTAAGAGGAGTCTCAGCTGTTTGGGACCTGAGGTTGATTTGCTTTGAGGCTTCGTAGTGCTCTTCTTGCAGCTGCAGATTTGGCAATCCTGTAGCTTCTGCCAACACCTTTAAACTTTCCCTTTCCTACAACTTCCACTGTTACTCTGACCTTTCCATCGTAAGTTCTTTCTGCAGGACTGCAAAAATATACACAAGAATTACTTACTGTCTAGGCAAGTTAATGTGAAACACAAGACCTACTTTCTCTTTTCTACAGAAGTAAAAGCAGCACAGTTAAACAGAAATCATTACTTTTCTCACTAAGTTATACGTGGGGAAAAAAATGAACACAAAGACCATCTTAGCTGCTTAGTGCAAATGAGATTAAAAGTCACTCATGACATTTAAAAATCTTCAGTAGTTTACAAAGCACAGCTTAAAAACATTTTAGGGCAATCTACAACAAAGGAAGTGTATTCTTACCTAAATTTGGCTGTCTCTGGCTCCATTTCCAGCAGCTCTCGCACTGGGGAACGGGGCACATTAGCAGAAAATTTTTCTGTTAAAAAATAAATAATAAAAAAAAGGATGCTTTTTCTCTTCATAACAGATGGCACTTTATAATTTTTTATTTTCTGAAAGCTGACAATACCTATTAATGGCCTCATCATTGGATAGTACACTTGCCAAACCATTTCCAAAGACATTCCACTATCCATATAAATGGCACCAGCAAGGGACTCAAATATATCCCCCATGGCCTTTGGTACTTCAATGTCTTCCTCTTTTTCTTCATCTTCTTCAGATCTTCTGAGCTGTTTGCAATTACAAAAAAGGAGGGGGGAGAGGAAAGGGTGGGGAGAGAAAAGAGAAAGACATTTGCTTCTTTTAAAATAAAACAAAGATCTTCAGAAATGTAACTCTCTTACATCCTATCCTGAGCTGCTTCCTTTAAGTTTTTCATTGACAACTTTCCACAGTGAAATTGTTCTTTTATTCCCCAATGAAACCATGAAACCAAGTTGCTGGATATATCATTTTTCAAATGTGGAAAAAAAAATCCCAAACACCATTGTGTACAGAGGACTTACATGCTTTGTGAATTCCTCCTTTAATAATTCTGTAGGATTTCACCATGGATCTGTTTTTTTCCCCCAATAAGAAACAGACTTGGCTCTATCAATGAATACTAGCAAGCTACTCATAACAAAAGAAGACTTCATACATTGAAGACCTCCTAGAAGGAGTCCTTAAAACCCTAAGTCAAATCTGTGGATGCAAGTTGGACGCACCTTTCCTTACCTCATCCACCTCAGAAGACATGTGTAAAATAAACATTATTAAAATAAGCCACTGATAACTGATAACCCACCCAACATTTCTACCTAAAATCAATTAAATCAAACCTGATGTGTATACCTTCCAAATAGGAGTTTTCGAGTTAAAAAATGAAATGGTTTGTGTTTTCAGTACTGTATTTCATACCAAGTACAAACTGAAGCACTTTAGAGTTACACAGAACTTAAGTAATAGAAGGAGAGAGAAATTAAGAACTATAAGGCAAGGAGCAACAGATGTTTCAGGAGTGAGATCTGAAAAAAGAAAAGCAGATGACATGGAGACACACATGGAAACCAGTCTAGCTGGCATGAGCTGCAGAAACAAAGACTCTTGCATTAACTGTGATGAAATAAGAGTTTCAGTAATTCAGTGCCAGACCAAGATAGGGAGCAGGCGTAGGGAGAGTGAAACAAGAATTTTATTTGAAACAGCTATCTCACAATTTGGTCGCAACTTCAGTGGAAATTTCTAGGCAATCTTTTTGCATACCAGCAAAAACTGAACAAAGCTAAAAATCACTCTTATGAGCTTGTAAGATGAGTTTCTAAGCTTTTTAGTTACATTGTGATGAACACAGATAATAGTTTGATCTCTGATGTGAAATGATCTGTACTATCTAAGTTTCAATGAAAATTTTTCTTAGTCAATACTTTCTCAACCTTCCCGTAAAACATATGGATTTCACTCTCTAACAGATGCAAGGACTGTAAACACATAAGGAACTGAAGCCTTTTTATTCTCAAGCTTTAAATTGTCTATCAGAAAGTAGAAGTTACTAAAGTCAGGGGAAATGTGTTTATCTAGTGCTAGAGTATTCTCAGAATATTCTCTAAGAGATTAGTCACAGTTTTTCAGAAGACACACTAGTAGGAATATCTACTTGATAACATTTTTAAAAAAGGATGACGTCCATCTCTTCCAAATCCCTGGTTAGAATTTGACCTTGAAGGCCCTTGCTCTCATACATTTTCTGAGCAGCTTATCTAGAGGACTTGGTTTTAGTCCATTCTTTAGTAAATTTTCATTATCATTATGTTTCCCACTCGGACACAGATACGATCTGTGCTTGCAAGTCTTCAGTTAAACTCTTTATCAAGTGGCTTATTTGAATGATGCTTATGCTTCCTTGTCTAGCAGATAAAAAGCTTTTTGTTTTACATTTCAAACACACTGGAGTGTAATGTGATGACACCTGCTCCAGCAGAAATCATCCAGAATAAATAGTGAGAATTTCTTACACAGTGTGCTAAATTAAATAATCCCAGCCATTGTGCCAAGATGGTATGGTTCATAGAGTTGCATGAATATCCTACCCCGAGTCAGCACTATGTGAATTAGTGCCTCTTCGTTACAATTTTATGGTATAGTAAGCTTCCAATCGATCAGAAGAGAAAGCAAGCTAAGAACAACACGGGGAAAACACTCTAATAACAACAGCTCAAAGGTGAAAATTAAATTGAAATTAACTGTCACAGAAAAATCTATAGGCAAAACTGGGCTCAAATTATTTTCTGGATGTTTTTATGTAAGTTATACCTTCTGAAGACTGTATTTTACTCTGCATATTGAATGCTTTATTACTGGGAGCCACCTGCTTTTTTGGCTGCTTTGTGCTTAAAACCGAAACATTACAAAAATGCGCATGATGCTAAAAAATCCAATGACATGCTACAAATCAGATACTCAAAACATTTTTTCTACTACCACTAACCTCAGAATCCATTCCTTGCATTTCATTCTTTTCCATTTGAAACTGCACAAAGTCATCAATAACATGAAACAGTTCAGGAGAGACAGCTTTGAAGTACTTGTGGTAGTCGTACTTTACAGCTAGTGATGCAAAAATGGTATTATTGACTAGAGCAGATCGCAGGTCAGTGAGAACTCCTGGAGAATGTTGCCGTGGGTCTTCGTAAAGGTGCTTGGTTATGAGGTAGTCCAAAATTGCATCTCCCAGGAATTCTAAGCGCTGGTAACAATCTTGAAAGCATTGGCAATAGAAGAATATATAACAACACAATTAAGTTTAGCACACACATTCTTTCCAGGCCTTTCTGGAAATGAGGTTTGGTACACTGCCCTGTGAATTCCACAAACTATCCAATGCTCACAGAAGACAACATGCATTTTAAAACAGGTATCGTTATCTTTTAAAAGGTTGTTAATGAATTATAAAAATAAGGAAAAAAACAAAAGTTTTATTTAGAAATAAAGCTACTTTTAAACCAAATGTTAATTTGTCAGGCTAGCAAAATACTTTTGTTTATAAACAATTAATGCTTGTGCCCTATTGTGCTGAGAAACATGCACAAATAAAAATCAAGAGACTCTACTACGAAATTAATTTGGAAAGAATGACAATTAATCTTCCAAAAATGAATAAAGAAATCACTACATTAAAAGCAGGGGGACATACCAATGAGATTTTTTGATGCAATTGGCCACACATTTAGAATTCTCTAAATGCACTGAACCAAGATTCCCATTCAGAAGGGGCTCTTTTAAGCTGACAAATAAAATTGGCAAGCTTTTGCTGTTTGGAAAATTGACAAGGGAGATGGGAATGGAGAGCTATGGAGGTCTATTTTTAGAAAATAAATAAAACCACCACCACCAACTAAACCTCTTGAAAGCAAACAGGGATAGGTGGGAAGAGAAGGAAGGAATACCAAATTGCTACTTGAGAGTGAAATGGCTGCTTTTATAGCAACTGAATCTAAGATACTGCAACATCACAACTAATGCTTCTTAAGAAAAGAAGCTTTGTCTGTTGCAGCAACTCCAAATTATCTTATGTGGTAAATAGAAAAGGGACTGGGATCAAAAGTTTTGGCTACGAGCGACATAATTTCATCTAGGCACTATACCCCAATGTTTCTGTTTGTTAGCATATATAAAAAGGAATCATCTACCTTCTATACGTTTTCTGAAGTTTCTGTAAAAAGTAAACGTACATGTAGGCAATACTACTTCAAATGAAAAAGCAATGGAGCATTTCAGTGCTTCGTCAGGACTGTTTCTCAATGTACTAAGTTTTCAAAATAAGTTATTCCTTTAATTAAAACAGAGACTTCTTACTCCTTGGAATAAGGAACGGATTCACTATGGGGAAAAATTCAGACTGGTGACTGCACAGGAATTTGCCATTCAAATAGGGTTACATGTTATAATAGCAAAATACTTATAATTTTAGAAAGAATGAATACTTAATTAGTATAAGCAAAAGTAATTGAAGAAGATTACAGACATACAAATTTGGATTGCAGTTACATCTTTTATGAGATCATGTACAGAATCATTAAGCAGTCTACCTGAAATTAATATTTAGTCTGATTTAGTAAACTGCTTCAATATTTACTCAATAAAATACCTAGACTTAATTAAGCCTTCCAACTCAAAACTTCAAATTGAAGTCTCTATATTTCACTATTTTAGAGACTACTGAGCTAATAAATGTTGTATAGTCTACATTTTGTCTTTAGAAGTACAGTCAAAGTGCAATATTTGGGGGATTAAATTATGGGGCAAAACTGGTAAACGTAGTTGCAAAACATGATCTCTACTTCTAGAAGAACTGTGATTTTCTGGAGTTATATAGGAACTTATCACAGCTCAATGAGGACCTAAAGTAAGTTCTATGCAACTGGTTATACAGTGTCAGAGATGAAACTTGTATCTGTATCAAGTCAAAATATGAATAATCATTGAGATACAGCTTCAACAAGTATCCCCCTTTCTAAATGAAGGCAAGATACTGTTTTCTAAGATTTTCTGTTAAGAGACTGTTGACTTCCTAAAGTAGCATGTCAGATTTTTTTTTTTAAAAAGACTGCATAGAGGAAGAAACACAACATAAACTACATCTATTACATTCATCATATAAGAAAAAAACAGTTTTCTTCAAGATAACTTACCAGTAATGGTATTATAATGGTATGAGGCATGAGTAAATGCCTGAAGAAGATAAGCCTTGTTCTTAAAACTGTAGTTTATTTTCTTCTCAAAGTTTTCGAAACCAGAAATAAGGTGATTCAGGGTTTTTTCAGCATCTGGGTGATCAAACATACACCTTGGTGGAATCTTCAAACAGCCATACTCCAGGTCTTTATAAAGAGAAGGCTCTGAATTAGCTACAGAAGCAGGAACAGAGTTTGGTGAAAGATTCTTCTGCTCACTGTTACAGTTCTCTCCGGTGGCACACAAAGTGCTTTCCCAATCAGTCTTTTTAATTACAGGGAGCACCTTCAGCCCCAATGAACACAGGAAAAGCTGAGCAGCTCTTTCACCACAGCTGGTCAGATAGCAGCCCAGCAGGGCTTCCACACAGTCTGCAATGCTTTTGTCAGCAATACACTGCTCTGTATGCAAGTCATATGAGATAGATTGTTTTCCTGCATCAACACCACAGTTTTCTTCTGATGGATTCCAGAAGCCCACTACAAAATCATCTTCTTCAACAGCCTTGCTAGGATCCAGATAGCACATAGCATCCCAAGAGCTATAGTCAAAATCATCAAAATCTGATGAAAACTGAACGTTACCCAGGGATGACTTTTTGGGTGCTTTCCATTCATAGTTCGAATCAGTGGTTGAAAAGTGAGAGAGAGAAATTTTCTTCACAAAGGCCCCTGATCCCATTAACATATTATCAATGAATTTTATATGCTCCTGATCATACTCCAAGAAATCATCTTCAAAGTCTGGTTCTTCCTTGGGTAACCTCCACATTAGGTCTTCATCCTCTTCATCATCATCATAATCCTCAAGTTTACCATTAGCCAACAAATTCTCCTTTGTCTATGAAAGAACGAAAAATAAACTACTGAGGAGGAAAATAAGAAGCTCTTATTCCACAAGTGTCATAAAAATATGATTTGAGTAATATCTGCTAATAATAAGCCTGATTTTATTTTTAGTTAATATTCCTAATGACATTGTCTAGTCAGATACACAATACAATCTCGATTAACACTATTGTTATAAGACTGGAGCAATTGTCTTGGAACACACCATTACAGGTTAAGTTATAAAGGTTTTGTATGTTCTATGTACAACACATGTGCTATGTTTCGTGGGAGCTCATGCTTACACCTATATCCAATGCACACACAACTACTCAAAAACTACTAAACAATGCCTACATGCATGCCAAAGAAAACTAAAGAAAGAATTTTAGTAAATTAACAAATTTAGAGACTTAAAAAAGGAACAGATTTGGGCATATCCTTCTCTCTGGCTACTAAGAAAGGTTACTGTAAATGTTTCATCAATGTAATTTTGAAGATTCTTTCTACATCCTTCTGTGACAAGTAGGAAGGGGCTCAAAGGGTTCACTACAGTCATAATCACCATAATCTCAGTTTTGGGATAAATAAACTGAAAACACATTCAATTAAGCACTGTAAGAACCAACTTGACCCTTGTGCTTCAATAATCACCACTTGAAGTAGCAAAATATGTTTATCCATACTCTCACATACAGTTAGTTGCAAATGATCTGCAGTGTACTCAGCAAGCTAATACAAATAAGATTACTGATTCACTGTACGTGATTTTTATATTACAGATCAAAAATAGGAGCCTAATACCAGTTGGCAAGAATTAAATGCTTGTGTGGGAGACTGTCTTGATTGCATGTATCAGGGATTCAGTAAGATTCAGTAAGTGATCTTGCTGCTTACAGAACCAAAATACAATTTAATAATTTGTAATTTTAACAAATATGAAATCTCTCCAGTTTGTCATACGTTTTACATTACCAGGATTTCATCAGAGAACATCTAAGAATGGAAAAACAGATAAATGGTACATTTACACAATATAAGTTTTTGTCTTGTACTGAAATCAACATAAACATTAAATCATGAAGTAAGATAATGCAATGTAAAGGCATCAAGGCAACTAGTATTAATCCTAAACTTTAAACAACTACTTTTTTTTTTTTTCAGGCTATGCTTATAGCCTTACCTACTTAAAAGAAAAGTTACATTTGTCACCAACTTTTTAATACATAAATTCATATCCACAACAGTAAAGTATGATATCGCATATCTCTTCCCTCCTCATATGGAGCGAATTGGTATGGACTGAAGTAAATGATAAATTGAACACAGATATGCCCAAGCTATACAATGCTGTACAATTTGCTATGGCCCCAATCCAGGAAAGCACTTAAACATATTAGCTAAATGCACAAGTAGTCTTCCTTACATCAAAAGGACTATTCACAGGCTCAACCCAGCATCATTGATGTCAGTGGGAATTCTGCCACTGAATTTGATAGGAGCAAGATCAGATTCAAAGTGCTTTTCTGGATTGGGTCCTGAAAGCCAACACCATTTTGAATCAAGTGAAACAGCCTCTATCTGCCCTCAATCTATGTATGTTATAACGGAGTTTCAGCTCTCTAATCTTGTGAATCTGTTAACCAGATGCTAATGCTGGGGACACCTCCCTTTGGGCCAAACGCACATCTCCTTAGAGGGGTGGATGGGTGGCAGCCATAAGGTGCACTAGGCAGCACTTGAACCCACCCACTTGATCAAATGGGTGGTGACCTTCATCACAACGGAGCAGGCTGTCAGGTTTAGTAAAGACTGAGAGGAAAAATGTTTCCTTTAGAAATTGATAGTTCGAATATATTTGCCAAAAATTTATGCTGCTGTAACTACCTGTTTCACACACACAAAGCAGGGATTTCAGTAACTTTAATTGTTCAATACCAAACTACAGAGTTTGATTCAAGTAGTTATTTTGGACACCAGTAGCAGCACAATGTTCAAGACAAGTTTATTTAACCAGTCCCAACTTGAGCTAGTGCCGAGCTTTTCTTATCACCCACCACCTGTCCTATCTGTCACTAAAATAAAAATACACTCCCTGAATGAACATGTTAATTTGGAAGACTCCACTGATTGTTTTTGCAAAGATTTAAAAATTGATAAATTACTATATTTTCACTCACAAGTTAATAACAATTAATTTTTAAGAAACAGAACATCTAAGTAACCTACCCTAATATTGTCTGCACAAGCATTAAAAAACTATGAAAATGAAAAATCTAAGTGGTGAGAATGCTCAGTAGCTAAACAAGCCAGGAAACAATTCTGAGAGTGGAGTTTTTTCATAATTAAAAAGCACTTCAAGTAATAATCCAAAATTAACTCCAGAGGACATGAGTTTTTCTTAAAGATCATCTGCTTAATTTTGAAGAAGTTATGGCCACTTGCAAGCTGAAGATAATTACATCGTGTTTTTTTCATGCTTTTTGGAAAAGAGGTATTTGATAAAACGAACAGACCAATCTAGGACAGGGAAGATCTTAATGCTTGAAAACACAAAAATACTAACATTTGACTATGATGTTTTAGTATAATCTGTTATAATGATAGGAGATTTCTAGCTCCCGTCGTAGACCATGACTCCATGGATAAAGAATGAAACTTAAATGTGAGGTTGCAAAACATCTAGTTGCTACTTGGCACAAAAAAAAAAAAAAAAAAAAAAAAAACAAAAAAAAACCAACCTACTACTTAGTTGTATCACTGTATTTTGGTCTGAAATTTAATATTTTATTTACAAATAAACAGTGACTAACTAGCAAAGAGGAAAAGGCCACTGAAAAGTTATGGAGAAGTGAAATGTTTTGAAAGTAATGATTAGCACCTGTCCCACATGTACTATTTCATTTTGAGAAAGGTTGAACAGCAAGTCTCTTTGAAATGAAATCTTGGCACAATACAGAACCACAATAATCAGGTTGTTTTATTCTGCAATAAACATTTATTTGCACAGCACAACTACCTATCAGCCCTCTCATGTGCCCTCTGGTGGTTCTACAATCTGAGTGTGGTCTTGGAATGGGAGAAAAGAGCAAATCCCCCCATTTCTCCTAACCTACAAACTATTCCCAAACATTTAAAAATTAAGTTACTCAGTGCTGTATATAAAGGGTCTTCTATATAAATATTACAGCAAAAACAATAATGATAATTCAATTTAAAATTTCCAAGAGAAATTTCAGATCTGGCAAACTCATGACAGCATGTTGCATGGAAAAAAGTTTGTCTTCCCACTTTTCTTTATTGGATGATGTTCAACCAATTTCCTTAGTTTGGGTACAAACTGGGATCAGTCTGCTCCTCATTTTCCTTAAGTTATGAAGTTTTAGACAGAAATGAAACAAGGGTTTATTTATTTATAAATTAAAAAGGGTTTATTTATTTTTATTTATTTGAAAATGTAGCAAAATATCTGACGGATTGGAAGATGTAGGAGTGAAAGAATATAGACCACAGTCATTACATTATCCTGATGTATAAAGATGATTATTTTTCAGCATAGTTAAAGGAAGTCTTACCACGTCATCTTTCTCCCATTTGTCAGTGTTGCTCTTGTCCTGGTTCACTATGTAACCAGGAGGAAGCCAATTGACGGGGGGATCAAAAATCGACACCACCATACGACTAGGCAGTCCTTTCTTTTTTCCAAGGCGATACAAGTTACAGTTGCTGACCTTCAGGAAAAATATTCTGATAAATCTCTGGACATACATTTATAAGATAAATTGATAAAATATAAAAGAATAAAACAATTTTACATGGTCAAGCCAGATTTTGTATCATTAGGCACTTCCTCTAGTTCTCTAAAGGGTGTTCAGCTTTCTTAACCAATTTAGAGCACAGCAAATATTATTAAGTTAAAGAGAAATATATTAGGTGCAACAACTTCAGTTAAAGAAATCTGACAGTTTAAATTCTCTTTACAAAACAGAATTACTGCTAATTTTAGAATAGTAAATATGACCTGGAGAACTATCATTGATTACCACTATTAACAATCAACATTTAAACTAGAATTATTACTATTGTGAATAGATTGACTTAACCCTTGGCAATAGAAAGTGTTAACACGGTTTTGTAAAACAAATCTTATTAACTCATAATCCAGATGTTATTTTTGAAAGATTCAGATTCTTTAAAGCAATATAAATAGAAGGGAAAAAGCCCACACACATACACAAATATCTTTTCTTTTCCTTTTGAACTACCAACTTCTGGTCTTCATTTCTCATTTTAAATACACTTTCCAGATTTCTTTTTAAAGTCTTAAAATTTGAACATGAATATTCAATCACTTTTATTTGAACTGTGCAAATTATTTAGCCTTCTTTACTTTCCAAGACTAAACTACATTAAAACATTTAATCCTCTGTGATGCCTTTTATTAAAAGTAGACAATCAAATACTTAGCATTTAATTCAAATTATCACATTATGAGGAAAAAAAAAAAACATTTTTACAATTGATTATTCCAGAATTCTAAAACAGCATTAGTAGAAGTGAAGACTACTCACTACTGTTTACATTTACGTTAGAATACTTTTATAAGTTTTGATTCAACAATTCTGTAAGATTTGTTTTTGTTTAATTTTACGTATTCTTGTAAGATTATGCAGAAAGCTTTCTTGGAAAGTAACTTAATGAAGAAACAAAGAGAAGGTCAATAAAGTTACAACCAGATGCTCTGTGCTGCTAACTCTTGATCCTTCTTCATTCAAGTTCTCCCATTAAGAGTTTCTACTCAAAGCAACTCTAATGTTTGGTCCACCAAATGTGTTCTCACTAACCCAGAACTATTAGTTTGATTCAGTCCTATTCATTCTTAGTCTGGTAACCAGCTGGTTTAGATTTAGAAATGAACCATAAAAAACCAGTTTCAATCAATTACAGCTAGGGTAACATTAATTCCTTCATCCTGCATTTATATACGCAAATATAGATGCACACACACAGAAACACACACATATATACTTTATATATATATAAATTTAATATTATATATACTATATATATAATATAAATATATATGCCTTCTATGTAATATCATTGGATAGTTAGTACTTACTTTTTTGCTTCTCATGTATGACAGCCGTCCCTCATGTGCATCAGGATAAGTGCAAAACAAGTATGTAGTGATGGCATGCTTTAAAAATGAATCACCAAGCATTTCTAGCCGCTCCAGATTAAATCCATCACTAGCATTTGAAAGAGTCAAAGCTTGAAGAATAAGACCAGGATTAGGACCAAGAGTTTTTGAGGAGTACCCACTGGAAGGGTTCTTTTCAGAATCCACTCTGTTTTTTGAAAGATTAAGAGCTGTTGAAGTACTGGTGGTCACTGCCATTTTAGGGCATCCATCTGAGGTAGATCTGTTAGCATTTCCATCAAGGTATTTATTACTCAGTAGAGTACATTCATTGCTGGGCTTGGGCTGGTTCTCACTGCTGTATAAATTCTGAATGGGATATGAGGTAGTTGGTTGTACAGGAATTTCCTGCCTGCAGTAATTCAGCTGATTTCCTTGGCAAAAGTCTCTGTTAACTAAATCACAATTGCCATTGGCAAGATTTTTATTATAAGAAACACCATTAATTGCTGCAAGTTCTGCCGAGACATCAATTTGGAGTTTACTGGGTGACTCATCGAGCAGTGTTCTGTAACTCACAGACATTTGGTCATGTTTTTCTGCAGAAGAGGTTCTATTAGCACCTTGATGTGCAGCATTTTCAGGGACTACAATTGTGCTGTGCTTACAGTAATTTTCATTCTCTACCAAAGAGGAGCTAGGTATAGAGATGAAGGATTTGCTGTCAATAGACTTTTTCCATCCGAAGTCCAAGTTAGGGTATCTGTAAAGATAACATGCTGGCTTTATTAAGAAAAAAATATTATGACAAGATGACTACATGCACATGTTTAAGAAAGCAATGCTTTTCTGTAAAAAGTGTCTGCAGCATCTAACTTCACAATTTGCAATCAAGTGTTTCTTAACTACCATTTTGACTGAAAAGTGACATGAGTTAAATGAAGGGTATCAATTTTAAATTCTCATAACAAATAATTTTTCATGTTGTTTTCAATTAGGTCAGTTATTAAACATAATGAACAATATATACCTGAAATCTGCAGGAAGTGATTTCACCCCTACACCAGCATCAGTGGCTGTTTGAGCTCTTAGTTCCTCTGCTGTCAAAAGGCAGTGCAAGCGATAAAGTATGCTGGGGAGGCAAACTGCTTTTCTCCACAGTGATGCTGGAATAGGATGTATAGCACAGAGCTCTGGAACCAGTATCTGGGGAAGCAAGAAGAAAATAATTTTACTTGTAAAATTAGTTATCAAACCACTGTTAACAGAGAGGAAACTTTAATTAAATATTTGTATTTTACCTGCTTATTCTGCAGACTTTCCCATTTTGCTTTCCTCTTCTCAGCACTGCTCAGTGGAAGTGCTTTTCCCTTCTGATTCAAATGGCGAGGAGTCAAAAGATTAAGTCTAAAATACATGTAAAAACAGTTTAATATAAGCACATAATTAATAAATAGAACTTACTAGCCTAAACTTTCCAAAGTGATGACTTATTCAGTATTCACCCTTATTGCACTGTGAAGTGACAGCACAGCCACTTCTGAAAAAAAGAAATGGACGCAAGTTACAGGTGGTATAACATAAGCTAGGTACCCCTCAGGAGAAAAAAAAAATCAGTACTTTGGAAAACACAAGCCCTTAGCAATATCACATGGAGAAAAAGAAACGGTACTTTGTTCTCAAACTACAAACATCAAACAGAAATATGGCTGTTGTTACCTTGAAGATGTGTGGTCCACATCCAGCAGCGGCTGGTTAAGATTGGTCAGGTCAAGATTATATTTTGTTTTATAATATTCAGCAAAAGTTTCATATTCAGGGGAAGGGAATTTACTGAGTGGAGTAAGATCAGTGTATACATCAGCTACATAGAATCGATGAGGCTGATCAAAATTTCGATACCTAAAAGAAAAATTCAATGCATATTATATCTTTAAAGTAAAGCTTGTACTAACTTCTTCATGTTCTAATGTGGTCAGATGATAAACTATTAAATAATTCACTTAAAGACACCCCCCACACACAACCACTAGTTTAGGTAAATCAAATACTAAATGAGAAGAATAAATAAAGATATTATAATTTGCTTTATTCTTAGTTTCCTCTGCATAAATGTTTAAATTAAATGGGGGATTTGTGTGTTCAAAACCCAATATATAGATAAAAATCTCAAGAGTAATACTATAAATTACAATTTCTTAATTCCAAATACCTAACAACTGAACTTGATAACTTGGCTTTTTAAATCTGATCTCCCTTTTGTGCTAAGATCAGTAGAAATGGAGTTGTACCTCATACAAACATTGTACTACCTCATACCTAAACTGGTATTTTAACTAAGTCATCCTCCAACTAAAAGTAGAATGCAAAAGTTCAAATACTCAATATGGTAAATTCAAAAGCCTTTCAAGGACAGCGTGTCTCTCTTAATGGAAGTAAGATGTTCGAAAACTAAAGCCAGAATGCTGTAATACCTTTGTTTAGTGATGCTACGGATTCTATGTGATAAACACATACAAGAAAATAATAATTAAACAACAACAACAACAAACAAAACAGGAAATCTAATTAAATCCTGACATCAGAAATTCAGACTTTCTAAAGGAGTCTTTACATACCTGGTTTCCTAGGTATCATCACAAGGACCTGACTGCAGTTTACTTACTATGCTTACCTACAAATCTATTCTGCCTTAATTCTATGGATCGAGGCTTCTCTTAACCCTGAGGCTCTGAAGAAATATCCCTTCTCTCTCCTTTGAAACATGCCTGGGTCAGCTTAAGCTGTTGCTTAAATTAGTAAACTATAACTGTTCTTTTGAAGTACTGGAACAGTCGTAAATAGAGACTATACAGGGCAGTGCCTAGTTAGTATGTGTAATGATACCGAAATGTCTCTTTTATTTTGTAATTTGTTGACTGGTACAGCAGTTGATCCCAGTTCAAGAAGGAATTTTCTCCTACATGAAATCAGTAAGGGACCAAATAACATAGAACACTTTGAAATAACTGTACAACATACATTGGATGTTTAGGTTTCCTTATTAACTTATTTTGTGCTTTGATCTACTTCATCTATCACGAAGCTTCTATTCAAATATCTAAATTGTCATCTCTAAATAAAATTAATATATTATCAATAAGTCTTTTTAGCTTTCTTCCAAACAGAAATTCAGTAAAATCTTATCCCCAGGCTTTCTGAAATTCTTCAGTGAAGAACATGCTGGTTAAGGAAGATTTCAGGAAATCTTTTTTCCTTATCTTATTCACAATCATGCTTATTTTAAGAATGTCCAAATAAGAGAAATACCTGATACTCACCGTGGAATGATAACAGCATCCTGGTAATCTTCTAACTTGAAAATGAAAGGCATTTCTTTTGTGTATTGTGTACTGGGAATGCCTGTACGCGCTTCAGACTTTTCAATGTCTTCCATAAACTTAAAGTCAATGTCCAAAGTGCTGGAGTCATCAACTTCAAAAAGGAAAATGCATAACGCAGTTATTCAGGGGAGAGTTTTCCAGGAGGAACTTGTATGGCAAGTTGTGAATTACAAAACCTTTTTTTTCTTATTCTGTACACATATTTGATTATTTTCATTTTACTTATCTATCCCCAAGAGATTTCAAAGGAGACATACATATGATTTTAGACCCTTACAGAGTCAGCTGAAATGTACTATAAATCAAGTCATACCATTAAGTTAAAACTAATTTGAATTGTGAAGTAATAAAAATTATAACTTAATAAAATTCCATATTGCCACGTATGGTATTATTTCTACAGCTAACCCCTGAAATTTAACAAACATTAACAAGTGTGTTAAAGAATTAAAAGTGAATATTAAAAAAACCACTCCATTCTTACCAACATTAAGAGGTAGAACACAATAGGCTGAATCAGCTTCTGTGGGTTTGAACTCTAGTGCAGGTTTCTCAAGACGAAGAATATGTGAAAAAATGTACTGGTGGAGTCGTGTTATGAGCTCAAGCATTTGCAGAGACAGAGTAAAACCAGATTTCTTAAGCTCAATAGATATTGTAACCTCTCCAGAGCGAGTATACACAGGAAAGTGAGGAATCTATATATGAAAAAAAAAAAAAGAGAAAAATTCAGAATAGGATTCTGCTACAGAGTACCAGTTGCTTAGTTCAGACAATGGTAATTATGCAAAGACTGGTACTAACATTTTGCTAATAAAAATGGTACTGGAATCCATTTAAGTGTTTAAAAGAAAATAAACATAAAGTCTCTCAGCTGTTTGAAACAAGTCATGTTTCAAACACTTGTGCTAACTCATGCTCCTTTCAAGGCTGGGGGCAGATTACACACTAAATCAGCTAATGTCCCAGCCTCCTCAAAGAGTATGAAATTACTCCAGAGGCACTCCTCTATAAGTTGGCATTCTCCTGCCACTTTCCTACTTTAACATTTGTGTCAGAAGTAGTATTTGCAACAAATTGACCCTGCTTTCGAGAAACACCATAAAACCCACCAATCAGCAGATTCTGTAATGAACTGCACTTCTTTCATGGCTGAAACTGCTGGTTGCTGTTTTCCATATCTGACAAAAAACATGCAGGATCTCTGTATCAGGTAATTTAGACTTGGACGTTGGTTAGCCAAGGAAACTCTCACAGATCTGCTTCTCCAGTGGAACTGTGCAGGACCAGGGGAGTGAAACAGAGTACTTCAGCTATCACATGAACCACCTTGACAGTCTAAATACTTTAAAATGCCTCACAGTTTGGAGCCATGTTTAAGTCTTCAGTTGCAACTCAACTGCCAAACAGAAGCAGCAGGGCAAATCTTCAAAGAAGCACCATTACTGAATCTTAATATGAAGCAGCTAATAAAGATCAAACAGCAGGACATTGGATGTGACTACATTCCATGACTACTACATGTTTCTGAGGACTGTGAGTGTGTTTTTTCTTTAACATAATGCCTCCAAAGCAGCTGAAGTAAAGTGAAAGTAGGTGTAAAAGGAAATAGTGGAAATGCATGGTACTTCAAAATAAGCACCCAATCTGAAAACCAAGTTGTCTTTATGTATGCTGCTTTTATATATATATATATATATATATATATACACTATATATATATATAGTGTATGATATCCAGGCAAACGTGCAAAAATCAACTAATTATGCACTGAAGTATGTTGTTTCCATCTCCTTAGGAAGTTTCACACAATGATATTACAGGTCTGTATGAGTCTCTACGTGAATACTACTTATTTTTGATCAACGGATGAATAATTCTCTAGCTTTAAAAACAAAACACACAAGCACTTTTTACTTCCAAAAAGCCAACTGATATAAAATGTTTTCATTATCTGCCAGAATATGAAGGCTACCGGTTCCTTCATCTCAATTTTTATTAAAATATAAATTACAAAGTTACTGTGCTTGTTAAGTATTATCACATTTCATTATAATTCAGGTTGAAGATGTGACCAGAAGGCACTTTTGATGTGGATTTGTATGATCATGTAGACAGTCCCTCCATGCTGAACATTTTGAGAACTACACTCTTTTAAGGCCTTTTTCAAAACTTTGCTCCTAGGCTTTCCAATCTATAAGACGAATAGTACTTTTCCTGCAGAACTTTGATGATAGGAACTGCTAATGGAGCACGCTGGTTTTAGCAGTGATAGTTAAGTAAGCTTCAGTACTCACTTCTATTATGGTTCCTTTAAAAGATTCTCATATTTCATCACAGGAATCCCATTCATGTGCTTGGATTAAAACCTCTGTAGAAAGGTCTACAACATGGTTTTCCTGTGACTAATCCACTACAGGTTTGTTACACTTGTCACAAAATATATTTTTAAGCCAAAATCGAAATTGAGAGTATTCACTTTAGGCAAGGGCACAGTCACTGAATTATTTCATTTGCATTCTCACCACACCGTTCCTCCCACATGTAACTATCATTTAGGGCTTTGTGCCAATTTCTATTAACACGGCCTACTTTCTCTGCTGTAGCAGACTGTGAATGCTGAAAGGACTTGTTATCATAGCTTTCCTTTAGATAAGTTAGTGCTGCAGGCCACCTCTCTAGCTGAAATTCTATTCCTATCATACTTCATGCAAAAAAGGAGGAACATTTTGAATTTGCCACTGGAAAATAATAAAAAATAAAATTGAAAAACGAAAGTGGCTGCAATAGAACAGCTTGTTCTATTAATAAAGTGGTGACTGGACTAGATATATTCCTGCTTATTTTCCAGAGGTTTCTTGATACAAGCAGCAGTTATAAAACAGAACAGTTGGAAGGGACCCACACAGATCATCAAGTCCAAGTGCCTAACCACTTTAGGGCTAACCAAAAGTTAAAGCATATTATTAATGGCATTATCCAGATGCCTTTTGCCTCTCATGGTCATTTCCAACTCTTCAGTCTGGAAAATTAGAGGTTGTGAAGCATTTAGATGAAGGAAAGGAGCTAGATTCATTACCTGAGGTATAGGTTTGGCTGTCAGTATGCCAAAACATCTCGTTGTATCCTCAGGAGGATATAGCTTTCGTCTCCTGAAGTTGAGCTCATCAGGCAATGGAGTAGTTAACACCATTCCTATCACATACAGGTAACAGGGCTGATCAGGTTTGGGATAACTATCTCTCAAACATTCTGGAATCTAAAATCAAAAAACAATATTAACATGATTAAATTAGGAAAATTCACCTAATCATTACTCTTTAAACAAGCCTCATGCATGTAATTGGAAAAAGTATTGCTAAAAATGAGGAATAAGAAAATTAATTTAGACTTTTGCTTTGTTAAGCAACGACATTTGGTCACCAGATTGACCTGGGAGTCACGAACTCCTGCAGTGCTCCAGATCTTCCTGTTTGGTAAGGCAAATTCTATTACATACCTAACTTTTCACTGTATCCACCCTGTGTTAGAAACTCAAGTCTAATTGTAGAACACAGACTTAACTTCACTATTGCCATTTTGCCAGTATCTCTGGAACACCCTTTATGTTCGAGATCTTTGGACAAATAAAACAAATCAAAAACCCTACACTCCAGTAATTCAGTTTTTATATAAGCTTGGCTGACTTTACAGTTTTATAACACAGATTATTTTCCTCAGAAAAACAGTTTCAAAATGTCATTTTTTTCCCCACTAGGGATAAACACAAACAAAATTATACGCATTGCCCCTGTTGCCCAGACAGGCATTACACTATAAAAGTTTTCCAGTAACAATTCTAGCTTGTAGATTTGAATATTTTCAACAGCCAGAAGCATTTTTAACTCTGCTGTTCATATTTCTCATAGACCCTAAGAAACCATGCTTTACGTTTGGTAGGAGTTCACTACTTTATAGGTGAAAGTGATCCTTCTGTTTATCTAAAAATAAACTGCAATACATGTAGTCATGAATTTTAAAGTTATACTGCAGCAAAACTACAGCTTTGGCTTAATGGAAAATTACTCATAAGTTTAATAACTATATTAAGCCCAAGAGGACCTTGTAGACCTTAAACATTTGCCAAAGCTTCTTTTCCAGATGTGAAAAGCTGGGACAAAAGCAAGGGAAAATATTCTTGGATTTTGTATTAAAAAAATAACTGAGAAAGAATGATGTGTCACTTGACAAATCAACTCCTCCAAACAAATGATAGTATCGTGCATTTTACAAGTAGTCCTAGCTGAAAAAATGAATAGACAGGTAAGAGGACTGAAAAAGACGCTTGAGGTGACAAGAAGCACCACAAAACACATCAAAGATCCAAGCTGATAAGTTTGTCAAGTCTTTCAAGAAAAAGTTTTTCTCATCTGACTTTCTGTCCATGATATTCTTTATGATGTCACAGTATCCTTTCCTTGGTCTTCCTAATAACTAATTATTTAAGCTACTAATAAAATTGGAGCATGTGGAGGATGCCAAGAATGGAATTCCTTAAGGGGTATCTCCGTAACTGAGGCTGTACCTGAACACAACACTGTACCCTACCACTCTGAGTATAGATGCAGACATTCCCAGATGTGACCAATGGCTACAGGCTTCTTCATTAAATGCAAAGATCATCAGCAATCTATTCTCAATGAGTTTTTCTGATTAAGTTACAAGTTAATTCTAAGGACCTTAGACAGATCCCATAACAACTGCAGGGGAACAAGGAAGGTTCCTGAGCAGTCACAAAACTTCTTACATTTCCTCTTATTATTACAAAAAAATATCTCCACAAATAACATTTAATAAGTCCAATTTTACAATCTTGTATGTCTGAAACTTGTTGTAAAAGATCTATGGATAAGCTTCTTAATGAAACAGTTATCAGTTATCTTAGGTAAGCCTTTCGTTATAATAAGTTTAATTTTTAAAGCTTCTATTTTTAAAACGAAAATATTATATTATTTGATACTCTCTAAGTTAAACAAAGAAATATCAAATTCCTTGCTCAACCATAAAAGTCACCAAACCAAGCATCTAAAAAAAACAGTGTGTAAAGGAGCAATTTCTGCATTTAATTAGTGCCTTGCAGATAATTTTGAATGCCTGGCAGACATATTTTGGCCTCCTGGATATCCCCATCCATCTTAAATTATCTCTTCCAGAAAGACAATAATTCCTCCATTGCATAACACATTTACCAAAGAACTTAAATTTTTACAAGTTATCAATGCAAGATAATTTTATAATTTTATCTCCCAGTTATCACTGTGCTAGGAAAATACAGTCAACTAGCTCTATAGAAAGTGTACATTCTTTCAATTGCAGGCATGCTTCCATAGCATACTCTTCCATAAGTTCTTTTGTAATAATAAGGTAATAGTGCAAGTTTCCATACAGCTAAAGCTGCAAAATGTTTCAAGATTAAATTAAATTGTTAAAGATTCCTATCAGGTAAGCATTGTGAGTTAGAAATTTTGTCCTCTTATCAGTACATAACATCTTAGATTGGAGATGTGGACAGCACTGAGTGTACTAACAGCTTTAGGATAGCACTGTCTTCTTTTTGTAGAGCCTGGCCTTCCTGGAACACTGGTTTCTTCTTCATCATGTAAATCAAGCTCTTCCTCATATTTAACCGTTTCTTTCCCAACTGGCATCAAATGATCATCCAGTTCACCTGAGTATTGTGAAGGATTACAAAGAAATAGCATTAAGAACAATCAAACTTTGGTCTCTTCAGGTACTATGCAGATGTGGCTGCTCAGCAAAACATCTCAACTAAATTTTTTAAATACATTAATGCACGGCTTCAAAACTTTAACTCTGGGGAAGGAGTGAAAAATGTTAAATTATACAATGTTACTATAAATAGGTACTTAATAATTTAAAAAACTTACAGTTATCAGAAATTTTAATTCACATGGAGTTATACTAAGAAAGAGGGAACATTTATATTCCCGTATCATTCTAAAAAGTGAACTACTACTGTTGATGGCATGCCCTCAATTCTGAGTTGAGCCATCAAAATGTTATTCTTGTATAAATTTATTGCTTTGAATTCAGTGAACAAAAGGTGTATCTCACCATGTGGACAACATACAAAAGCCAAACTTGTTTAAATGAAATATCAGTATTTCCGTATTGCATTCAAAGCACTGATAACATGGAATTCTCTTTAAAACATTCTATAAGAACATGCTTCATTACTAGAGACAACTAAAATAATCCTGCAATGTCTTATTTCTGGACAATGACTTACAATGCAGTAAATACAATTAATTTGGGGCTCTATATTTTAAATATTTGTTAAGATTCACTTTAACAAACATGAATATTTTTTGGCCATGGTATGTAGTTCCTGATCTATAACCAACACCTTCTAGGGAATAAGATTTTTTTCCGTTTTACATTAAGTATATTCAATGTAAAAAATTGTTTGTCTCTTACTAATATTGCATTTGCAATAGAATATGTTAAATAAGAAAATTTCCCTGGAAAATGACTTTAGCTTAAAAGGTCAGCTAAATCATTAGTTAGCTAAATCATTAACTGCATGATGACATCACAGAGCAAGGCAAGAGAAAGGAAGTTACAGTAGATGGACATATCAGAAATCCATATATATGCATAACAGTCACACCTTCTTCAATCTGTAATTATCAAAAAACACTTTACCAAAGAGACGTTGCTTTTCAAATTCTTACCAATTTTGTGCAGTTTTTCACAGCAAATAAGAGCTACAACTCTCTCAGCCAATCTTGCACAACTCATTGGAGGACCCTAAAAATGTATAAATGTTTCTTAAATACTTCAGTTAATTAGCACATTACTTATTATATGTTAGAAACAATTTAACATAAAAATATTAGGCAAGCAATGCTTAATAAAATATTACACCAATGAAAGTTTCATGAAGATACTTACACTCATTTTCCATGGAAACCACAATTACAAGCTTTCAAACTGAAAACTATTATTGATCAAAAACAATAAAGCACTTATTCCTTTGACCGATATATAAACATGCAAAAAATACCCAAAGCATTGGGAAGGATATCTAAGTATTTTTGTCCATGGAATAAACAGTAACTGCTGGAATACAGGTAACAGAAATAGACACATTTAAATGCAGTTACAGAGCACAACACAGGAAGAGAAAAATTGTGTGATTTTCATTAATGACATTGAAAATAATCTAAAAGAAGCGTGCACGCATCTATACCAACATATTCACTTATTTCCATGCTTTTTCTTCCACAGATACCTACAACAATTGAAGCTCGAAGAGGTGAGTTGATTGGCAGGTAGAGAGTAGAGTAAAATGTATGATCAGGTAGTTCTCGGGTTTTACACTTGGGAGCTAGGTGTGTAAATGGATCACTTGGTAATCTAGCGCAGTACCTAAATTGACAAGAGATTTTTCAAATCATCAGAACTTGCAAATTGAAACCTAAAGACATTTCAATGAACACTTGCCTTACTGGAGTGAACACTACATAAATCATTTCACGATACACTGAGCACTGCAAGGGGACGTGCATGACTGATGTTCAGCTGACTGCCAAATAGGAGACCTCAAAGTCCTTTTCCACAAATCTGGTCTCTCAACAGGTAGTTCCAATGTTGTAATGATGCACAAGACTATTCTGTCCCATGTACCACAGCTTGCTTTTGTCTTTTTTCAGTCTCTACGGTTCACTGTGTCCTATTTCTCCAATTTGTCAAGGTTCCCCTCCAAATGGTAGCCCTTCCTCTGCTGTAGTTATGTCCCCTGCCTCCTTAAAAGGTGTTAAAGGTAAACGTGTTGAGGATGCATTCTATACTACCAGGTCAATGAATTGAACTGCATCGGATCTGCTAATGGCCCATGACACACACAAACAGACACCAGCTAGCCTTTGAATCATCTACCACTACACTCTGTGAATCTGACTGCTTTGCCATGTTTTATTTGCCAGACCATCCCACTCAAATGGTCTACATCTCACAAATATGGCTACTGATGTGCTATGGCAATTCCATCAAAAGCTTTACTTAAGTGAAGTAAATGACATTTCGCTGATTTTCCCTTGTTCATAGAGTCAAACTTTTCAACACAGAATACAACAGGATTGGATCAAGGGCAAAAACTGCCCTTGATGACACTGTGGGCTACTGCAAAACACCTTTTCTTTACACATCTAGGAACACATTCTATAAGGACTTGATCCATATAACTAAGGGAAAGTTGAGCAGTTTGTACCTCTCTGGCTCGTCGTCTTTGCCTTTTTGGAAGAGGGTCACAACATTCACCTTTTCCTGTCTCTGGACCTTCTCTAACTGCCATGACTTTACAAAGATGGAATCAGCTTGTTCCCTTGGAAACATATTATCCTGTCTTGTGGAATGGTATTATGTTCAGCTTACTATGTTTTTGTTTTTGAATACAACGACAAAAACAACAGCAACACATTGATGTGGCAAATGTGAATATCAGAATTGGAAGATTTTACTACAGTTTTAACATGCTACTTATCTATTTTTAAATCTAGTTTGGTATCAGGGGGGGAAAAGGACCTTATTAGCTAGTTTGAAATTAAGTTCTCAGGACAGCTTTAAATTACAGAACAGTTTTAATTACAAAGGAATCTATTATTACATTTATTATATCAGAGCTAGAACCTCTGTAGTATAAAGAGACAGAAAGTGAACTATCCCTTCAAACCAGCGCAATTCCTGTAGTATAAAGAGACAGAAAGTGAACTATCCCTTCAAACCAGCGCAATTCCTTTCTTTCGAAGAGAAGACCCTGTTCAAGATTCCCAAGACGAAATATGTACAATGCCCCAGCCTGTGCTCCCATGTTCCAAGACAAACTTACAAGCTTTTTATTCACAGACGAAAAGTAAAAGTGAACATGCCTCCTACCTATTTATGTGTCCAATTGCAGTGTTAATAGTAACTCTTGGACTGTTCTCATCTGGCCTCAACACATAGGGTGGAAATACATCATCATCATCAACAATGGGTTCAGTTTCAGTTTCACCAGCATCACCAGATTTTGAGCATTTGTTTCTCAGGATCTTAACATTTCAAGAACACAATATGATGAGAGATGTTTACTTTAACGCATACTATGATAATTTAACAAAAACAGGAACGTTCCTCTGGCCACATACCTTCTCAATTGCTTTGTATGTCTTAAGATCTTCTTCAAAACTTTTAATTTTGTCTGTATCTGCTAACATTATGTAATTGGAAATTGGTGCTCTAGCTCTTCCTTTTGACTGCACATAGGAACGGTATTCTGTGGGCAAATCAAAACGCACCACCAAGTTGCATTTTGGTATGTCAACACCCTCTTCTACAATACTAGTAGCAATAAGTAGGTTGGTCTCATGTGCTCGAAATTTTCTAAGAACCTGCAAAAGCAATGAAGATGAATTTGAGAGATTAATCTGACACTTGACTGCATCACCCATTTCCTCAAAAGCTACTACAATTTAGGAGAATTGATCAGATATTCGAAAAATTTGTCTAAGTATGCAGATATAAAGCTACTATAAAATGTATTTTCAGAAACACAGCAAGACCATTTTGTCAGAATAGTCAGATTTTTAGCAATTATATCTGATATATATCTGAAATTATGCAAGTCTAATGAGATACTGCAGCCACTAGCAACAGAAGAACTCACCTATTTTATTTATTTATTTTTAAATAGAGCGTAACAAAATGCTGCATTCAGGAGAGCATTTTTTTTTCAATCAACTATTTCTAAGGTTGAAACATCCTGTTTGGGGGCAAAAAAGCCACATTCTAGAGTTGGTACTTCTCATATTTATACTGTTTAGTAAACATTAAGGATTTTTTTTTCGAGGTGGAAAAAAGAAGGGTCAGAAGAAACATAAGAAGTATATTCCAGAACATTAGCAGTTGTGTCATTATATTAGAAATTCTAGAAAAGAAAAAAGTATTAAAAAAAACTAAAAAATAAAATATGCAGATTGTACCATGTTAATAAAGAAAGAAGATCCCCCCCAAAATGAAAAGTTTATGTTTTAAATTTGTTATTGAATAGGTGCCAACAACATCCACTGATTTCAAGTTTTTGTACATGTGGCATATGATCAGCTAACCTTCATTGGTGGATTGAACCCATGCTAGTTTATGACATTTTTAAAGGCTTTATGTTCTGGTTGACAGATGTGTCTTTTTGCACCCCTTTCATGCATGTAAGTGTATTTATATATACACGTATGTGCATGTGTATATGTGTGTTTGTTTTTAATCAGATTTATTAGGCATGATTAGCTTTATTACTTATATGACACAACATTTTTTATTTTAAATACATTCACTATTCAATTCCTGATCTACTACACTTCAGGAGTTTTACTACATAAAGTTTTGTTTTCTTTCGTTTTTTTTTTTACAGTGCATTTAAGTTAACGTTCTTTAACATTATTCTCTCCTCACCATATAAAAGGCCAAATTTATACAAGTACACAATGATTTCAGAAGGATACCAGATGACAAAATCATCACACAAGCTAGAAAGTTGACAACCCAGCTGGGGTATGGGGGAGGAATGCATTTGTCTTCAAAATATTTTACATGCATATGAGGTCAAAATCATGGAGTTCTATATTTATGTAATTTAGAGATTGACAAAACTCACTTTTAGCAAAAATAAACATAAAAGCAGCTTAATAATTGTTAAAAACGCCAGGAACCCTGACTTTCTGTACAGTATTACTGTACCACTATTAACCCAACGGAGAACAATTAAATGACTGATGATCTCACAAGACAGGAGCATAATTTTACATGAAGTTTTAATTTGTTTGTACAATGTGACATAGCAATTTATCTAAACATCTGTTATTTTTATGAAAAACATCTGTATGTCAAATTAGTATGCATATTTGTTAAACCATGGGTATTCCCTGAACTTCCAGTGACTGTGCCCAGACTCTGTCTGTTAAAAAAAAAAATCTGAATGTACTGCTAGTTTCAATTATTTTTCTTGAAGTTACCTCTTCCTGTTTTCTGAATTCTACTTCCATCTGCTTGTTACGAGGCTGATTCTTGCCAATGCCATGTCCAGTTATAAAATTGCTACTGATGTAAGCCAGTTCTGGATCTTGTTTACCAGCTTCTTTTATCAACCTAAAAATATTACATGTGTTTTTAGAAGTCACACAAACCAAAAAATGGAAGACAATCTTTTGTTTACAATAACTATGTTAAAAGTGGAAACATGAAAATTATGCATCTTGCTAGCACATAAGCTAGCCTTAGATTTCTTTAAAAAGACTAATCTCTAGTGAAAAACCTCTACGATGATAGTAAGACGGACCATGTACACAGCATGTGACTGCATGCATCACACACATTTTAGACTTACGGTAAAACCTGTTGTTAAAAACCAGGTATTTTTAAGCCAAGCTACTACTCTAAAGCTTCCTGTTGTTACTAAACCCTATTCATGACATTTTAGTGAATTTCATTTTCTGTAAATGACTAACTGTAGCAGAAAGACCTTTAACTGCTCCCTCAAAAAGTATGTTTCCTCAACATAAGGTGTTCATTCAGTTTATTCCCCTACATCTTTCTTTAGCTTATAAAAGCAGAAAAGGCTGACTAAGGCAATGCTTTGATTTCACAGACAAGCTGGAAGATTGCTTGTATAAATAAAGTACTGAATCTAGAATGAGGTATTTGTGGATTTAAGAGCATAATTACCTTGTGCAATCAAAGTAATTGCTTATGCCGTAGCATCCTTAGTTGATCTGTTTTCAGTATGGACAGAATCTGGGATTTCTCAACCATAGCAGACTTATGAGCAGCAGAGCCAATAGAATCAAGGGGTTACATACAAAAAAATTACACCTCTTGCATGTCTCACTAGAGCCTTCCCAGTACCAGTTTTCTCATATCACATCCATCTGTCCATCAACTGGTCTTCCTCACATGTAAGGACAACCTGCCTTCATACACCAATTCCTCGCACTTATATCTCGAGCAGTTCTGCCTCACAGAAGAGGCTGGGTGTTGTGTTAGCCCCAGCTACATACCTAGCACATGCCCATACCTAGCACATGCCCAGCTAGCTGCTGTCAAACAGAATAGAAAATAGCAAAGTTTTCCTGCTCTCTCTCCCCCACTGGAATACTGCTCAAGTCACCGATTTTAATGAAGTTTATGTGAACATAAAGCACTTTTAAGGCTTCCTTCCTTTGTCCTCTGTTTAAACTGGAACTGTCATGGAGAATAAGCAAGAAAATGGAAAAGCTTCAAGTAGTTTGGCATATCCTTATAGAAAAGGACAGCACAAGGACATAGGTGTATTAGAATGACTCCAGAGGAGGGCCACAAAGACGATCAAGGGGTTGGAGCACCTCTCCTGTGAAGACAGGCTGAGAGTTGGGATTGTTCAGCCTGGAGAAGGCTCTGGGACCTTATAGCGTTCTCCCAGTATCTAGAGGGGACTACAGGAGAGCTGAGGAAAGACTCATTGTCAGATAGTACAGTGATAGGACAAGGTGGAATGGCTTTAAACTAAAAGAGTGAAGGTTTAGATTAGGTATTAGGAAGAAATTCTTCACTCAGAAGGCAGTGAGGCACTGGAACAGTTTGCCCAGAGAAGCTGTGCATGCTCCATCCCTGGAGGTGTTCGAGGCCAGGCTGGATGGGGCTTGCATAGGGTATGGCAGGGGACTGGAATTATATTATCTTTAAGGTCCCTTCCAACCCAAAACATTCTGTGATTCTCTTGTACTAGAGCAAATGCTCTGTTAGCTGAACAGATTCCCATTTCTATATGCAGCCTAGGCCCTAGGGAGAGGCATTCTAAGAAATTAAGAGTTATAATGGGAGCCAAGCCTTATTTTTCTTTTATTTCTCCATGTGGCATTTCTGCCAAGTTGTATAGCTTCAATTTGAACATCTATCTAGTAAGCATTCCAAACATTCCTACTGTGTCTCACTCATTACAGAAATGGACAAAAATTAAAAGCAACTGAATAAACATGTCACTGTGCACAGCTTTGGAAAGTTCTTGAGAAACATTTAAGACTTTAACATTGTGGTCAAAAAGAAAATTAAGTAGTGATAGCTAGTAGGTATTGTTTACCAAACAGACCCAAATTTCTGCTTTCAGACCCTTCTCTAGGGAAGTTGTGAGGCACTGCAACGAAAACAGATGGACATGGGGCCTCACAAAGTGATTTCAGCTTCCTCTAAGCTCCATTTCAGATCAGGAATGAACTGTATAGACCAAACAAAACAGTAAATGAGCTACTTCATCAGTTGTGTATAGTAATAACAAAAAAAAAGTTGTTTTGGGGCAGGAGATGGGTTGGTTTTGTTTGTTTGCTTTTATCTTTCCCCTCTCTCTAGTCAGTAGCATTTACAACATAAGCAGTGGCTGCTGCTAAAGATTTCTAAAGAAAGATTAGTCCTAATTACTGTGTCAGAGGAAAATCCTACCCATTTCCTTCCACAAAGTCCAACACAGGCTACAAGTGTTGTCCTTCCTCATTTATCATGAAACAATGGACTTCATAAAACAGGATTATAGTCTTGAAGTTTTACTGTAGGACAGATTTAAAAATATATATATAATACTACTTTTAGTTCTGATCCATACTGGATTATTGGGAGCTTGAGGGACTTTAGTATACTAATTCAAAAGTTTGTGACTTCCTTATTCAGGAAACAGTATTTCTACCTCTATGTATCAACATAGCTGCAATCAGCAGAGGGCCTTGAACTAAATCCTCTGTTTAAGTGAGCCTACACTAAGATTCTCCACCGAAGACCTCCAGGCTTCCAACAACCAACCCAAGGGTGCTGATCTTCCAGGAATTTTGAGACCAGGTGTACATGAGGTACAGGTGCATTGTGAAATTATGTTAGCTAACTTTCAAAATTGGATAAAAAATATATATACAGTTTGATTTTTTGCTGCCCATAGCCTGTACCAAAAGGGGCCTAAAGCTTAAAGATGGCAGAAATCAGTTACCTACTGGATCTAGATATCATTCTCTGTTGGTTTCAATAGTAGTTAGTATATAGAATAGTACATAAGTCACAGTCTACAAGAACAGACAGCAGGAAAAAAAAAGTATTTTGACCTCATTCATAATTTAAAAGAAAAATAAAATTTCACATTTCCATTCATTCCCTGTAGGGTAGTGAAATAATCATTTCAACTCAACAAAAAAAAAGTTATCATGATCTATTGACGCTATTTCTTCAAGAGTTAATAACAGAACACGTTCATTTCACTGAGTAGCTTAATTTGCATTATATAGCATATTTATGTAAACACATTAAAGAGTGCAGAAAAGCAAACAAAAAAGATGAAGTTCACAAAAAACACATAGGCAAGTCTGCAGATCAAAGACTATATTATGTAATACAAACTATTCAGTCAGGCAAAAGGTAACAACAAAAGGGTCAGATTCAGAGGTAAACGGAACTCAAACAGATTGCACAGGACATTTAGCACACTATTATAAAACCTACCTCCCCTCCCCACCAAAATCAAGATGCAAATAAATCAGATGTCACTCAGTTTGTGGCAAATGGCATTTAAGAATTTTAAATTTTATGTATAATTATCATGGATCACATTCAGGAATAAGAATTGATAAGGAACGAGAGTACTGCAAAGTGTACCTTGGCAAATATTCCAGGGTTCATATTTTTCTTGTTGCATACTGTAAGAAAGTACTTAGTGTTTTACTGAATAGGCGTTTTTATAAACACCAACTGTTAAAGTAGTACTGGTAAATCTTAAGATATATTTGTGTAAGGGCAAATTTGATTTCTGTGGACTGGATCATATAATAATGTGATTTAGTAAGGTAATGGTAAAATTTCCAGAACCATTGCACTCAGAAAGCTAAAGGAATTTCCAGCATCCATTGCAAACATAAATTAAAAGACCGATTAGTACAAGTCAGTATATGTCTATTTTACAGTTAAGGTACAGTGTTTCACCTTCTAAACAAATCAAATTACAAACTCAGGTCCAAAATGAGCCCTCGAGTATAATTTTCAAAAACATTTGGCCCTTCCCATCCACCCCATATACACATAACCTGATTTTTTTGTTATTCTTTCTTTACATAAATCCAGTATTGTCTCCTAAACCAACTTTAAAAGGAGTTCTGAAAATACATGATATACAATATCCTACATATTCACAATACTAACATCCATGTGCTGGCAGCTGTGCTTTTTTAAATTTTTTTTTTTAAATAAAGAAGATTTACCTATTTAGAACAACTGCTGTGTATCTTCTTTCCACAAAAATAATTCCACATAAAATATTAGTAAAAGGAGATGGGAAATTAGTCTCTGGCTTCTCTTTCTCCTCAATTTCTTCATCCTCATCATCATCTTCAGAATCACTCCAAGACACATAATTATCCTGATTCCTATTGTTATACCATTCAACGCTTTCAAACTGCTGCCGTTCATATGGTTTGTATTTGCGCAAGATTTCAAGCAGCTTTATTACTTTTGGGGTTACAAATTTCAGGTCAAGTGAGGCAGGTGAGAAGTGCTCTTCACAGAGTGCATGTATTTTCCTTAGGAAAGTGTCTGTAAACAGTAAAAATTTCCTGTGCAGCTCCTCTTGTTCATGTTTGATATACTTCTGTAGCTCTCTCACCATCATCCCAGCTACCTTATCTGCACACCAGGGTCCCAGAACAACCAACACAGCTCGACAGTCTGACAATATCTACAACAAATGAATTCAAATATCAGTTTAATACATTCATGAATTATTCATGTAAGACTGGGATCTTGTTTCTCATATAGCACAACCTTTGTAAGGATTATGATACCTATTCTATTACAAAAATATTTAAAATTGGCTTCTGTCATTTAGAGAACCTTGGAAACTTTGGTTCAAAGTCACAATTAAACTTTAAAATTCTGACATTTCTGAACCTCAAAAATCATTTAAATTTTTGGTGAAACTGTTATTTGAAATTTACCTTATGATAATTATGCTGAAAAGGAGAATACTTCTTGAGGCAGTAAACAAAGCAGAAAGAATTATCCCTTATGTTTAACATTGAACTAATAACAAAATAAATGCTTTAGTAGGGATTTTTCTATTTGTTAGTGATACTTCCCAAGCTTTCAAACATATCTGAGCAGGAAGTTGCAAAGTTGCATTAGGTTAATCTTAATAAGTCTCACCTTTCAAAGGAAAAAAATCTGGGGTATGTACGTTTTTCCAATAGGAAAAACAGGGAACTATACACTACACAGAAAAAAAAAGCATAGACTCTTAAGTACCATAAACATCTTATCTGATTGCAAGGTTTTTTCTCCCACAGATTCAAGTGATCAAACACTAAACAAGGAAATACAGAAATGGGTTACAAACAACACTACTAATGATCTGCATGTCCTGTTAAAAAAGAACCATTTCAAAACAGTCAGGATATTAGTTTTCAGTTGTCCTCTTTCTTAATCCTTTCTTGAAGCAACATAGAGTAAGTTTTCTTTACACTATCTTCCCTAACATTTGTTAGCTGTGGGACTTGAAGGCATTTTTTTTTCTAAACAAATTGTAACTGCATACAGAGGCTTGATTCTCCCTACAGCCAAGACAAAAAGACACCACAGGTGGAAAACATTTCTTTTTCTTAATATGGGTGCCTCCATCTTCTTGTAGAGCTTCTTGTAGAGCTACTGGATGAGCAAACAAGCACAGAGAGCTACGTGCATCAGAAGCATAGCAGTTAATCCACTCCTCTGGACTATACAAATCCTTGGGATTGCACCCAGCTGCCAGTATTCCGTATGTATTTTACCCTATTGCATTTTAAGTTTAGCACAAAATTAACCAAGACTTCCTCTTCTCATGCAATTGCGACAGACTGAAAAGTAGAAATATAGCCTGCCTTACTTATCATCCTTCTCTCTGGCACAAATAATCTTTTTTTCTGGACAGTGCCAGAGTGCTGGTTTTCTAGGAATGTTTAAGGAAACTCTCTTCAGCCCAAAATATTCCAGAAATAGGATTGCCAACTTCCTCATAGATTGCCTTAGAAATACAACTTCCTTCTATATTCTTGTTAAATAAAGAGACTTAAGTACTTACATAGTTGTACCTCACGAGGCAATTTCAAAGCACAAACCCCAAAGGAATAAAAGGGTGCTTTGACCTCACACCTAAAGTGTGGCAGGTCCCTACTCAATAGATGCTCACCATGCCTTCTGTATTTTACTCTGCCATCCTGCATGACAACACGTGGGCAAATACATAGGAAGCTTCAGGTCGAAATTCCATTCCACTAATTCAACGTTGTTCTAAAATAAATTGTGGAAGTTGTAGGGCTATGGTTGGAATTTTTGCCTCTACTCTTACTTTATCATCTTGTAATACAACTACACAGAGCTTTTCCTAATATTCCCTGAGGCATTATTTCCTCTTCTGTACTGAATTATTCAAAGGTCATTGGAAATCATAAAGATTTCAAATTCTTGACTTCAGAAATGAGGGTGCAGAATATTTTTCTGCCTTAAGCTAATTCAAATACAAGATTCTCAAACTAGATGAAGTTCTGATCTAGGAATTGATGTTTGACATTTAAACCCCAATCATTACCTGCACTGGAACACAAAAATAAGTCTTTTTGCGTAGATATGCTAGGCTGATTTAGGAAGTTTCAGTTAGCTTAGAAAGTTTCAATAACATAACATATACAGAAAAGAAAAACAGTAGTATGATTTCAATTCCCATTTTTTTTTCCCCACACATGTTATGTCCTTACCTGTTTTGAAATTAATGTAGAATCTCTTTCCTTTGAATGCACAGATATGTTGCAGTCATTTAGAAAATGAAGCGCTTCATCTAATTCCTTTAATAATCTTCCATACAACCCACTTTTGTCAGTATATGGTCCACAGTCTACAACAATCTCACATGGCTGAGAAGTATATCTTAATTAAGGGCAAAGATCAAGTTATTTCAGCCTGTTAAGGTTACATGGCAAATAGCAAGGGCAATATGTAGTATAGTCAAGTATGTTTCTCCACCATGACTGACTAGAGTTACACAGTTAAATATATAAAAAAAAGGTAGAATTAAAGTAAAAAAAAAAAAAAACACTGAATACCAAACTACCTTGTTCTAAAATAGTATTCTTTCTCATATTCTTCCTAAAAAAGAGGTTAATATCACTACCTACACTTCAAGTATCAGAAAATTTATGGCAAAGCACATTGTATTTACTTGATCACGATCTTCACTTCCGGTATTCCAAAGTGTACTCTTTTGATATGCCAAACAAATAAAATACACGTAACAGTTTTAGGTCCGTATATGCAGTTACACAAGTAAAGTATTTATTCTTCTTGAATGTCACAACTAGAAGTGAGAAATTCGTAAAAGCAAATGGTTCACATCGGCTCAGAAAAATACATTCAAGAAAAACAAATAAAAACACAAAGCAACTATTCCAGAACATGTTTTTGATGTTATCTGAAACTCGGTTCATACAAAACAGTACAGCTGGTGCAAGAAAATGTGTCATTTATTAATTGTTTCACATTAATTTTCCTCCACAGCAAACAGTCACGTTATCACTACTTTTGTTTAAAAATTCACAGCATTTTATAGTATGTAAAAAACACAGTGTAAAACACTCGCTTTACTATTCCAGTAGTGTTTTTACTGTTTCCTCTTATCTCCCTCTGGCTTTCATTACCATCTAAACCCAGAGTAGTCATTTAAAACAACAAAAAAATCCATACAACTTCTCTGGCATCTTGTACTGTGGATGTTGCAACGTTTTTCTAAATGAAATAGCAACATTACAGCATACACTGAACATAAATCAGCTACTCCAAACATAAGACAGTGAGTTTTACAACAAAAAATGTTACGGTATGATTCTTATTTTTGTCTTTTTTTTCCCAACATAAAATGTCTGAATATTAAAGCAAAGCACTCTTCTTACTTAACCTTAAAGAAAGATGTACTTTGACAGTGGTTACTCAAAAAGCAATTTTATATTTTTATCTTCCTGTCCATACCCCATATGGACATATCGGCACCAGATACACACACCTTTCTTAAGGTTTCAACTGGGAAACAACTGTACTGATTTATTCCTTGTTAAATGAAAATGCAGTTGTGAATTAAACAGCTATAATTGTACAACATACCTGTCTAAGACCACCAAATCAGTTGCAGTTTCAGCATTGCTCTTTAGTATTTTCTCCAGTTTCTGGATCTTCTCCTCTAACTCAGCAGGATCACATTTCCCATTTAAAATGGAAGCAGTTAATCCCAGGATTCGAGGACATGATGGGTAATTCTCACAGATCTGTAAATTAAACCAAAATGAAATACCTTTGGGCAGTTGTTTCCAGCATCCTGCAAGCCTATCAAACTACCGGGCAAGAAGCTTAATAGGAAATTAGTATTTGAATAGCGAGTATTGGACAGGGAAGCAAACAGATTTTCTACTCAATTGCCTGGAATTTAACCTATAGAACCAAATATTTTACAGCAATCACATTTAAAGATAAATATTTACTTGGTAGAAATATATAGAGAAATAGACTGTTAGCATTGCACAGGATATCCTTGTCACATTTACAACAGACACACGCATCATAATACACACCATGAAAAAAAAAAAGTATTATCTAAGAAATAAAGTACACATGGTTTGGTTAAACTTGAAGAAAGATCTAGAAAGACATCTGTTATAAAGGTTAACCATATTATATAAACCAAATACCACACAGAGACAGCAATATTCCAAAAAAAGCTCTACAAACATTCAGAAATCAGTATTTTAAAAATAAACTGATTAGTACAGCCTATTTCCAAACAATCACCCTCAAATATTTTACTCAATGAATTTAGAAAATTTATTTAATTCCATTTTTTTTTCTGTTAATGCCAGGTTTTTCTTTAATCACCACTATAAGATATAGTAAACACACTATTTTTCTGCCTCATAATATCAATGAAGTGTTAATTCAGTACAGTAAATTAACAATTCCACAACATGCTAAAATATGGTTCCATTGATAAAATGGAACCACAAAATATGGTTCGTTCAATAGCAAAAAGTGGCTTCATTCCAAATTCTCCAACCTTTCCACCACACTCATTCTCCTCAACAAAGCATTAAAAAGTTCATGCAGGGGAAACTAACCTTCATAATTTCACGGTATGGGTGGTCCTGGATTGCAAGATGGCACTCATCGAACACCAGAAGATTAATATTTGACAAGGATAAATATTCATTTCTTAGAACAGTCAAAGCAACATGACATGTCATAACCAGAACCTAGATAAAAGTAGGGGGAAAAAGCGTTAGTAAAAAAAAGGTACAAACTGCCTGAGGTCAAAGTGAAATCCAAGAGCTCTTCTGCAGGTCTTGCTATGTAGTATTATCAAATGTGAATGCCATTAATTCAACTACCTACATCCCCTTAGTACATGGGAGAAAAAACATTATGTACTTGAGAAAGTAATCTAAGGGTCTATACATATCTCCAGTCACACGCCTAGAAAAAATAAACACAATATATGATATTAACACCAGCAAGACTACACAGAACAAGTGTCACTGAATTCAGTGACCCTTATCTGCCCCACCATCACGTCTACAGCAAGAAAAATATTTCTGCATAAACCGATAACCACGTGCTCATGCAGCAAAAATTAACAAAATTGTCACGGAAGGGGCAAAACCTAAAGTGGGATTAATGGCAGCAACACAAGATTTTTAAAAGGCCAACCTTTAATTCAAAGTTATCACTCAAATGTAAATCTAAACACTTTAAAAATTGCATCCTGCCCTCTAGCACCAGAACTTCTGTACAAAGTTAGAATGATTATTTACAATTTAAAGAGGGCATCATTTAGGCATCACAGTTAAGTAAGTTTTAATGGCACTGAGGGTTCTGTTAATTCTAAAAACAGAGGCACGGGACAGGGTATATATATGTTGCACACAAATTTGACTAGTTCAGCTTCTTTCTCAGACTCTAGAGTTCTGAAATCATTATTTGACAATGCCTATGCCAATACAAGTACTACAACTAGGCCCTAATAACAAATCCTATTACTGAGTACTGGCGTAACTGGTAAGAAAATTTATCTAATGAGCTAACAGAATAATTTTAGCTCTTCAGAAGAGCTTCAGGTTTATTTTAGATTTCTTAAAAAAAAAAACTCATTTAACTAAAGTTGTTGGAGTTAGAAAATAATAAAAGTTCTTCCAAGAGAGAGCTACTGGATAATACATTGCTGCTACATTTTCATGCTATAATCAGCAAGAACTGCCCAGAACAGTATCTCAAATTTCTCAGTTTAGGCTTCATGGATTTTATTAGCAGTAAACACATATTAAGACCATCTCTTAGTTTCAAGACTTATGTTACAGAAATCAGCATATAATTATAGCACACAATTTTATCAAAAAATTCAACTTTTATGTACTATTATGCTAACATTGAACCACCTATGAAAATATTATTATATTACAACTAAAGGCAATGATTTTCCATCTAAAAAGAGAACTATACAGAAACCCAAAAAGGCAGAAATAAAAAGCATGACAAAAAGATAAATGCTCTGATCTCTGATGACCACTCAAGTTTTAACATCTTTATTTATTACCTAACATTTATACATATTTTAATGGCATTTAAAGTACAACCTGCACATTAAAAATTTCTTCTGCAATCATCATTATGAACCACAAGGTAAGGAGACTGGAAACAAAGGATTAAAAAGAGACAGGTTTTTGAAACAACCTGAGTACCTTCTTCATAATTTCTTAAAATTGATACACAAGTCTCACCAACACGCTAAATTTCTTATAGAACCATAATGAAAGAAACCATCAGTTCTCATCAAGCCTAACTTATTGTAGACTCTATTTATATTTGTAGTTTATAATTAATACATTACCTGATGCTTAGAGAATTCCTGACTCCATTTCTCTTTTGTCCATGATTCAGTTACCTCTAAACTTGAATACTCTCCCACTTTAAGATCTGAATGTGTCCTGACAGCTGACACTTGTTGAGCAACTTGATTTGCTTAAAAGAAAGAGACAAAAACCCCTCAATCACATAAAAATTAGTGTATGAAAAAAAAAACCCTTAAGATGTTTGCTCTATTACTAGCACCATATTTCATAATGTGATCTTTGTTAGGCCAAACCAGGCTGGCTGCATGGCAACTACCTCCATGTGAAACTACAGGAAGGAAACAAATTGCTAATTAATCTGCACTTCAGATTTTATGCCTTGATTTTAAACCAGAAAACAGGAAATGTCAAAGGTAAAGAGTTTGTATCGAGCGTATGACAGGCAAAAAGTAAAAGGTATCCATCACATTCTTTAATCAGCTCAATATCCTTACCGCTAAGGTCTTCATGCAAAAGTTTCTCCCAACTCTGCTTTCACACAACTTCTGTTAAGGAGTATCCCATGACAGTAATATTAGCACATTTGGGAACTTTGTATACTTCTCTTCTTACCTGAGTTGACCAAGAACACAGTTCTTCTTCCATTTTTGTTGAAATCTCCCCTGATCTGATAGGACAGCTCTTTAGTGAGTAGTACTGCAATAAAAGTCTTCCCTGAGCCAGTGTTTAAACAGACTATTGTATTATGATCCAAAGCTGCTTCAAGCAGTTCAACCTAGGTTTAAAAATAATATTATTTGCAGCAATGCAGTGAAAAGGCTGACAAAAAAACAACCCAAGTGGTAAATAAACTACAGTCAAGACAGTATTACCTCTTAGAGGTCTTTCTCCCAGTGCCACAGGATTAACAGTGTTCTTTACCAATGTAGTCCTTCATTAGTGACATGGTCTTGCTTCTAGAACTAAATTCCTCTAGTATCATAATTTATTCATGTTCTAAATAGCTCTCTAACTATAGCTTTTTAAGAGACGATTACGTTACTAGCCATACTGTCTGAAACAACAACTAGTGCTTTTAAATCTAATTATATACATCAATTCAGTCAAATATGCAAGTATGCTAGCTCACTGTGACGTAACATTTTCAGTAATACTAGCCAAATGCTAGTATTTCAGGCACCTCTGCAGGGCACAAAGAAAACTGAAATTCCAGAAATCAGAAATAGCTTTCTGTAGCAAACTGGAAATCAGAGTGCGCTGACAACATTTCTTACATTACTGAAGTGTTTTGACACATATGTGAATCAAAATCTATATTTACTATGTAGAAGACAGAAGGGGACATGACTCTATGCATATAATCACGGTGCACAATGTCGTATCTATTGTATCTGCCCCTAAAAGCATCTTGCAGAGAGCAGAGCAAGAGAATGTTCAGCTTAAAAGTTTGTTTTATCAGAGCAAACTGAGAAGAGGGAATGGGGATTATTATAAAAGTAGAATGCGGCCAAGGTAAGAAAACAGAGATAACTAGCTCCCAATAGGTGGAGCTATAAGAGACATATGCCAAGGCTGTATCCAACACTACTTTCTCCAGCTGCTCTAGTTCTTTTTCTATTAATGTATTTAATTTTACTAATATATTAATGTCAGAAGAGCAAGTATTATCACTAGTACCTGATATTTTCTTGGCGTATAAATGTTATCGTGAATTGCTTCTTGTTGCCATGGTAGTCCAAAAAAAGGACCCATTGGGGAGGAAGCAGGGGTCATGAGCTGCAGTCCCGCCATGCTGAGGGATTGCAAAGCAGGGCTTTTCATTCATTCATCCAGTGTTTCTTTCATTGCATTTTTGTTCCAGCACAGCCTACTATGAGAAGAAAGAAAAACAGTATTAGATATAGTCATAACATTAAAGCAAAAACAAAACAAAATCTAAGAAAAAAATACTTCACTCAAATTTTACTTCCAGTAAGCATGAAGTCTCACTATTTTCAGTGAACACTTCAACTTCAAACTTAGAGATTTTTTCACTTTAAGATGTGTATTCATCAAAGTACGAAAGAAATTCAAAAGGAGCTGCACTTTACAGGGCATAAGTTCATTCTAGCCATTTGGACTTGCACGTTTCTGAATAAAGTTCTATTTGGTTCCATTTATTTTCTGATGAACCCCCTTTTAAAATTTCTAGATTAATGAAATAAAGTTGCTCTAGCCTTGCTTCATGAAAGAAAATAGATTTAAGATCATAGGTTCTAAATAGGTCTATCAATTTTTTATTCTTTTTTATTTTAATCAAAGGAAAATGAATGGGAACTTCAAAAGAACCTGTCTACAAATAAACAGCTAACTTAACCCAGAATCTGTTGAAGAGCTGATGGCAATTTAACTGCTGATGATTGCTGATGACTCTGGTAAGAACAAATAGAGAACGGGTCCCTTGTCAAGTTAACCGTAAGTTTCCAGAAATATACCCTAATTAACAGACAAACCATTCACAATTTGATGACAATTAAGCACCAGAAAATACTCTCTCCTACCAGAGGGAAAGTCCTCATCACTGAGGGCTTTAAGGAACATTTGATAACTGTCAGGAAGATCAAGGTATAAATCAATTCTACCTATCCCAGGGAGACTGAATAGACAAGGCAAGAATCACAGAATCACAGAGTTTCTAGTTTGGAAGAGACCTCAAGATCATTGAGTCCAACCTCTAATCTAACACTAACAGTCCCCACTAAACCATATCCCTAAGCTCTACATCTAAACGTCTTTTAAAGACCTCCAGGGATGGTGACTCCACCACTTCCCTGGGCAGCCCGTTCCAATGTCTAACAACCCTTTTGGTAAATAAGTTCTTCCTAACATCCAACCTAAGACTCCCCTGGTGCAACTTAAGCCCATTCCCCTTCGTCCTGTCACCAGGCACATGGGAGAACAGACCAACCCCCACCTCGCTACAGCCTCCTTTGCGGTACCTGTAGAGAGCGATAAGGTCACCCCTGAGCCTCCTCTTCTCCAGGCTGAACAAGCCCAGCTCCCTCAGCCGCTCCTCATGGGACTTGTTCTCCAGGCCCCTCACCAGCTTCCTCACCCTTCTCTGGACTCGCTCAAGCACCTCCATGTCCTTCTTGTAGCGAGGGGCCCAAAACTGAACACAGTACTTGAGGTGCAGCCTCACCAGAGCCGAGTACAGGGGGACGATCACCTCCCTAGCCCTGCTGGTCACACTGTTTCTGATACAAGCCAGGATGCCGTTGGCCTTCTTGGCCACCTGAGCACACTGCTGGCTCATATTCAGCCGACTGTCCACCATCACTCCCAGGTCCTTCTCTGCCTGGCAGCTCTCCAACCACTCATCTCCCAGCCTGTAGCTCTGCTTGGGGTTATTGCGCCCCAGGTGCGGGACCCGGCACTTGGCCTTGTTGAACTTCATGTAGTTGACCTCAGCCCATCGGTGCAGCCTATCCAGATCCTCCTGCAGAGCCTTCCTGCCCTCGAGCAGATCGACACACGCACCTAACTTGGTGTCATCTGCAAACTTACTGAGGGTGCACTCAATGCCCTCATCCAGATCATCAATTAAGATATTGAAAGTGTACCACAGCAATATTTGCTGTAATAGAAATATACTGCGTCAACTCAGATAAACTTTTTGAACACTTCCCTCTGCCTTCAAAGCAGATACATATCCAATTCAACTACACAATGTTTTCAATAGCTGGTTTTCCTCAACATTTCCAGATGCTCTGCATTCATTTTATGCCTTTTTTTTTGAGACTGATGCTAAAACTAAACATGGCTTCAAATTGAAGACTTAAAAATGTATGAGAAAAAGCTAATTAACACCCTACTGTATAGAAATGTCCTTGCTATTCTGTGTAACAGGAAAAACTATTTTTGCAACTGTTGCACTAGGAAAGAACATCTGTAATTCTGAGACAAGTATGATATGGTATGTAATAGAAAACACTGACCTCTGAAGGTTATGAGAAATAACTACTTTGAAAGACTATAAATAAAGCAGTACAAATAAAAAAGGATTCATTTCTCTTTGTATCAAGACACAATTTTCTTTTATTTACAATACAGTGTAAGCTCTTCATTGTATATTCATGTTTCGAAGTTAAATATTACAATTTACACCATGTCTAGAGATTGACTTGTATTCTAATGTAACTAACATTAAGTAACTACAAGAAGTTCTGATGAGATCAGACTGATTCAGTCTAGTTTCTATTTCCAGTATACCCTGTAAGACAAAAAGAAGGCATTACTTTGAATTATATGATCATTCCCCTTGGACATTCATGCAGAAAAAATGCCACTTTACAGAAAAAAAAAGTCAGAGACAAAGCTTTGTTTCATTTTTTTATTTTCCAAAGGGGCAGGAGAATCCTGAAGGACAGTGTTGTTAAGTTCAAGTAACACTGCTGCACTCCATTATGAAGGCAAACAGAAACAAATACTTAGTGAAAAAGAGGGTAAACTTAACTTCTTGGTCTTTGACTCAGGGATCAACGTACTTTCCTCTCTATCAAAAAAAAAAAAAAAGCATTTCTCTACTAAAAGGAGACTGCTACTGTTCCAGGAACCTAGTCTGATATTTTAATTTGAGCTTCACAGAAACTGTCAGGGTTAGAAGATACCATAAATAAGACATGTAGTCAAAGGCTTAATAGAAAAAAAAGAATTAACATTTTTTCCAAGGATGTACTAGAGAATGCCCTGGATATTTTAACTGATTTTTCCAGTTGCTTTTGAATGAATCTCCAAACTCAATCAAATCTTGTAAGTACTTCGCATTTACTTTTTCAGTCCTGTAACCTAAGTTACTGTTTTCAGTCTGGGTCTTTCAGATTTTCTAAATGGAAAAGAACAGATCAATATAATATTGCTTTATTTGATTGCAAATACGAAGCCAACATAGGTTACACACATCAAATCCAGAAATAATTTTTTATTCACTTCAGTTGTAATAGAAGAAGAGTCCTGGAGATTTTAAAGTTTTCGTACTTTTCAGGCTGTATACGAGAACATGCAGGTTCTGTAATTGGACTAGTCACTTTATACAATGTTCAAATCCAGTAAGACCTAAAATGTATTTGGTTCAATCCCTCTTTGGAACCAGGGGCTTCATGAATGGCTGCTCCTTCACTGAAGTTTCCACAGCTCTGTGCCATACAAGACAAGTAGCACAAAGCCTATATGTGCCTATGTATGTTTATATGTGTATGTATACGTTTATAAAGATGATAATCCTTGATATTCTGATCTACTGAGCATTTACATATCAAACATACTGATGTTAACCAATATGTAATTAATCAAATTGTATCAGTCACATGGCAAGGACTCTCATGCGATACACAATCTTCCTGGATACTGGTAGTACTCATCTAGAAGCTCTGGGCACTGCTAACATAAAAGCAGCTTTTGTATGAACTGACAGCTGAGGTGCACAAGAGTGGGGGAGACTAGTGGAAAGTCCCCCCCCCCAAAGGAATAGATGAGGCTATCCTTTAATGTATCTAGCTTCTCTTTTTTACATTCAAATGAGTATCATACTATTTGGTAACACACACTGAAAAAAGTCCTTTGAAGAACATAAAGGTCTTTCTGATGACTATAACATTTCATTGAAATGGCATCAGGCACTTTTCTCTACTTCCACAAAGTAACTCATGTAGAAGCATAGTTTCTATTTGCTTTTCAGTTTTAAAACGAGACCTGGTAACAGTCTTCATAATTGCTCAAGGTTGGAATGAACCAGAAAAAAATACATATATTTTTCTGCCAATGTAATTCCCCCAACATTTTCATGGGTAAACTCAACTACTTTGGTCTTATAAAGCATTTGGGATCAGAGGTTCCTCCTCTTTGTTTACTATTCCACCTATTTTGTGTTTCTTTTCAAACCATAAATATAACTTTGGGAATAAACATATTAAAATATTAAAAATTAAGTATGTTTGAGAAGTCTTTTAGTAAAACAAACTTAGGATCTTTAGGATATAATATTCACAAAGAAGCTTATCTCCTTTTCAATATACTTCTCCATGACAATGTTATGTTAGCTATTTCACTACAAGGAGCACAGAGATTCATACTTAAATACAGCTCCAGATTGATCCTCTGAAGCACTGCCTTGCTTCTGTGAAAAGCTGCACACACCAAACTAGTTTTGTTTTCTACATAGCTTCATGAAATACCTGCTCTTAAATATAATCATCTCATCAAGATCAAAAAGCATTCTCATTAAAAATCATGCAATTTTTTGAAGTGCAAAGGAAGAAGTATGTATGCATTAGTAACTTAAAGCAGCGTTTTCTTCTTCAGTTAATCATACTATTATTACTCTATAAATCTGACTCCCCAAAAAGCAGGGTTTAGCTATCATGAACTGCATGATTAATTAGCAAAATAACAGTGAAGCTCTCATCAGGCAGAGCACACTTGGGAATAGCTTTGATTCCCACCCACTGCATGGTTACTCAGGTAATAAGAAAGAAGTCCACCTCCATAAACACTATTGCTACTGCCTGGTGTGCTGAACAGTTTCCTACAGGCCTTCATTTTTATTATTTGTACTGGAAGCATATAAGATCTGACAAGACCAATGTCAATGTTATTATGGGAATAGGCCATAATAATGAAGTAATTATATCATTATAAGTCTCTATTTCAATAGCAAGGAAAAATATCAAGTTCTTCAATAAAAGAAAAGCAGTGCAAGACCATCTAGAAATAAGAAGGGGAAAAACACATCTACTTGAAGAACAGGTTTTAAATTGGAAACAGTTGAGATATAAGTACATATGTTCAGAATTTGTGGACAGAAGTTAACTGAGCCCTGAAACTAGCTAAAAGGGAAGCAGAAAAAAAAAAAACCTCCTGCTCTGCCAGTATAAGTAACAAAGATATCTGCACAGATGTTCTATCTTTACCAACTGCGTTATTTGGATATTGATACAGCAAGAAACTAATAACTTGCTGAAGTCAAATTTGGAGGGAAAAATACAGGAAACAGAAGTCCTGCTTCCTGTTGCTCTAGACTAGGCTACAAAAGCTGGACAAAGCAGCATAGTATCCAGCTTTATCTGTTCTAAGAAAATAAATACTGAAAGGTCCAATTTTTTGGCCACAAGTCTCAGTAGTTTAACAGCAAAATCCACAACTTGATATCCTTACTTTAATGTGTGTATATGTGAACACAGAGTGAACTGTAAACTTCAATTAAAATTAGTGTTCTACCCTTTAAAGAAATGTATTTCAAAAAGGTACATTTAATAGCAGCTTCTTCCAAGCTAGAATGATTCTGGAATAATGGTATAGGTTTTTCAGCCACAGGACCATACCCAAGTTGAAACAGTCCCTTGGTGCACAAAAAAACTTCCAGTTTTACTGCATTAAGGAATACAAGCCAAACCAAGCAGGGCACTCACCTGAAATAGGACATCCTGGACCTAGCTCTGCTCCAAGGACTGTTTAAAACATTTATAGAATGACACTGGAGTAAACACAGAAGAGACTAGAGCCACTGGGATTCATCTTTCAAGTTTTTAACCATGACTTGCATCCACTTGCATGCATATTATGTGTTATATTTATAACAAGTTAAATACAACACTCCCTCCTATTAAGAGCAAAAATTTATTACTGCCAAATACAACATATTTCCTCTGCCTTCAAGACCTCTAGCCTTGATGTCTGAATTTCTACCTGACAGTCTTAACGATAAAAAAATACTTCTAATGCTATAGGGTTTCATCTTCGCCTACAAATTTCCGATTTATTATCTAAAAACATTGTCAGCACTGGAAGAAAAAACAGATTAACCTCTGATCGGAAGAAATGAAACACTTACTTGAGAGTAAATAAACCACAACCCATACAAGAAGTAGGAATAGAAACTTGCTGCTTGTATATTGTCTCACATGAGCACCTAAAGAGTCTGAACATCACACTCTTACGACAAATCATCCGTCTGAGTGCTACATTAAACATGAATTTGCTAAAAGATCTAATATAGAAAATTCTTTCTTGGTGATGGATGAACAAATAAAAATAAATTTGTAAAATACTAAGAATACAAAGTACAGAATCAATGTAAGTGTTAATGTTTGTTTTGTGTTTTTTTTTTTTTATGGAAAATATTCAGTTAACACTGAAGTTTTTGGTATAGTGACGTCTTTTTATCATGTTAGCTCTCTCCATCAAGAATTATTTTGCTCAAGTGAATGTAAACATACAAGATTCCTCCATTATCTGGTTACTGAATCAGGATCAAAAGTATGCTTTCCTAAGTTTCTGAAGGACATTGCTTGGCCCAGATGTTTAAAGTAAGGAAATACTGTCAAATAGTATAATTAAAGATGATGAATCAGAAATCCCTGCTATTGCATGCTATCTTTAACATATTTCAACATATACAGTGAAGCTGCACAAAACATTCCTTATCAATTATCCTTCAAAGACCTTCACCAGATGCACTAACAGTTTTTGTTGTCCTACAATATTTTAAAAAATAAAAATTTAGATCTATTCATTTTCAAGACATACAAACAGAATACATAAATGCTTATAAAGCTTCAACTTACGTATTCCTTCAAAAAACCAGCTTCCCTAGTTTTCCTAGTACAATCAGTATTCACCATGAATGTTCATCTTGAACTACATTTTATTTGTTGTACTTCTATGATTTAGAAACAACCTTATAGTACAACCAGAACATTGGTCTCTAACAGCAAACCAAGGGAGTCAAAGGTTGCTTTTTGTTATTCAGAAAACTTTAATTGGAGAACCTAGGAAAACAGATTACACTGAGGCTCCACATTTGAATAAGCTGCTTCTGAAGAATTTCTACATGCAACACGATATAGTTAGCAGCTGGAATGCCTGCTGGACTCCTCCTAAACTACTGACAAAAGGAGATAAATACAGTATAATGTGACACTTAGATTCCGATAAATGCGCAACCCCTGAAGTCCTTCAAGTGTTCAGCCGCTGGTACATGCAAACCTGGATTTGAGGCAAATGCCTAATAAACACTTTCTGTTGCAATTAGCCAAGCTCTATCAACAGACCCAGCAAGACACAGTTCACACCAACAAACTTATGCTGCTGTACATTGTAACAGACCCTAAAGCAATAGGATTATAACTTGATATATCAGCATAGTGTACGTGGGCTATAAGGTATTTGCCAGTATAAAAATAAAATGAGAAAATTAAAACATCTGTTTTCTAGCAGATCAGTACTGACACAAGCATACAAGGCATTCAGAGTAAGTTTAAAAAGGAAACAGTTCTCCAGTAACAAATACAGTCATGCAGCCAGATACTGGGACAAACTAATCTTTTAAAAAGATGCATACAAGTACCAGTGAAAATGGCATATTTATACAGTTCATTAATCAGGGGTGCAGAACTGCTGGGATGCAAATTCCTCCTTTCACCCCCTTAACACAGCAGGCAAGAGATAAAACTTGAAGCACACAGTATTTAAATACAAGGCAAAGGGAGGTGAGGACAGGTGAAACTAGGTACACATATGCCCTCACTATGACAAACTGCATATCCTTTTTTTTTTTTTAATACCCAACTTTAATTAGATAGCCTCTCTTGTTTTTGCTCAACTATAACCCAAACTGAAGCATACTACTGAGAGCAAGACCAAAACTAGTTATCTTACATCTACTTTCCTTTTTATCTCCTGAAACATAAACTTAAATTCTAATTCCAACACTTTTCATCTTCCCTCTTCCCCTTTCTTTTCTTATTTCACCTACACAACCATATTTGAATGTAAAATCCACAAGAAATGTTAAACAATAACCACTTTAAGAACACATTTCTAATTGTATCCAGTTTTACAGAAAATAAAGTCATGTGTTGCATAGCAAACACCTTTCTTTATGCCATTGCTTTACCTAACCATCCACGGATAACATAATGTAGGTATTTTCATTATTCTTTCCAAAGAAAGTCAATGTAAGTTTCTATATCCACACGCACAGCAGTCACTTAATGGTCCTGAAGGAGCTTTAAATATAAACCAGGAGAACATACTGAAGCGGTGCACAAAAATCTGTTTCTCCCATACCACAAAGCACGGACTTACCGTTTTAATTTCTGCAGCCTCTGTGCTTATGCTTTCCAAACTGCATTTTGACATCATGATATCAGCTTGTAGGTTAATCACATAATTTGCAACCTTCGGCTCTTAAAAAACAACAACAAAAAATCCCTCTGAAGTATAAAAATGATTTGAAAAGGGAACTACAATATCAGGGTTAATTGTGGAAATTCATTTGGTTATAAACATTATAAGGGTGTCAGTGCTATCCTAAAATCATTCATTTCTCTTGGCCAGTTAAAGTCCATCCTGAACATGAATTATTTTACTTTAGTAGTAGAAACAAAAAATTAAAGAGTGATTTAAACGCTAACTTTTGATAGTTTAAATATGTGAGGAAAGCATATTTCCCTAATCCTTCGTAACAGATTACTATGATTAATATTAATAATTGGTTCATATGAAAAATACAGTAGAAGTAGGTTTTAAACGGTTTCCTATCTTTCAAATGTAATGTTTTTTCCATGCACAAGTACTTTCATTTCACTTAACATTTAAAAAAATCTGAATTTCATTTGAAACTACAATACAGTAAATTGATAAAAAAAGACGGAACAATTTCTAAGCACACTAGCACATGTATATTTAAAGTAATATTTTGCAAATAATAAATATCAATTTGTATAAAAACATTTAACTACACAAGTAAAGTCAGCAGTAATTCATGACAATTTCACAGATACATTAGAAACTTCATAAAAGTCTAACTTAAAACACAAAACATAGTATGTTTTACAGTATTTACAATATTCTCAAGGCTCTAAAGCAAAAAATTTAGATGAGATATTCACCTAAAGTGTTAGTTTTCCCAGACCTAGAGAGATTCTGAAGTCATTTTTTTTGTCAATACTGAAAACTTAAATGCAAAATGAACCTTGATGAAAATTTCTACTCCAATCAGTTCCATAAAGTTAACGAGAAGGACACTCCCAAGATTACTTCAGTATGTTCATTTTTACCTCAAATGCTGATGCTGAGCTTTTCCAGAGTTTCCAAGCCTGTAATTTTGTTTCACCCTAGGTAACCTAAAAGGCAATATAAAAAGAGAGCATTTTAACATGAATTGCCATAAAAATCAATTGTGCCATGTGGTAGTCTGCTTTCTTGCATTTTAATATTTAGCTCTGTAGCAACAGCACATGGTCCTTCAAAATCTAATTATCATATGTCCTTTTTTGGCTAGGGATACAGACAGTCAGCATCTGAAAGCCATAAGTACTCAGGAGATATTTGCATATTTTCTGTTTTATCTGCTAAAGTAATTGCTAGCTGAGTACAACTAGATTTACAATTTTCTTCCCCTGTGCTCCCTCCACACAAGTTTCACCTAATACTGTGATGAGGTCTTAAAGCAATTTATCAGCTGACACTTTTGAAAAAGCTTAAAGAATACGTGCTTCTTTTGAGAAAGCAAAATAAACCGTTTTTGCTTTATTTTACAGCAAGAAGGTGTAGGAACGGAAAGCAGAAAATCTGATGAGTACCGTGTTCACGTATTAAATAGACCGACAAATCGCACTGCCAGGGATACTTTTCAAGTTCATGTTTGCATCACACACATACATCTTTTTCTGCACAAAATACAGTAAATTACTGGTAGGATATAGTGAGTAGAACTTAAATTGATTATAATACGTTCCTGTTATGTCTAGATTATTCATCTACTCACCGCCTCCAAACATGAACCAGAATACGTATTGCACCGAACCAGAAAATAGCCTAACAACAGAAAACTGTCACTTCTGCAGGAAAAATATAGAAATAAACCACAGTTTATATTGTTTCTTCCTGCTTCTCTTGCAACTACAGCATTTAGTTACCCTTCCACATAACCAACACGAAGTCTCAATTATTTGTCAGCAGAGCTAATGCCATGTATTGCTTCACACAGCAAATACACTTTATTCTATAATCATAGATGGCAAGCAGAAAGCAAACAAATTGGTAGGTAAGATTTGGGAGAACCAAACAAGTGTGTAATTCTCCACCAAGCCCAACAATTTCCTTTGGCACATCCCAGCTGTAAACCAGAAGACTGCAGCCTTAATCGATTGGCAGGCAGGAATTACAGTAGGTCCTTTTAATGCTGAAAGGAACATATAACCAGACAGGCCACATTCCTGAGATGCAGTCAAGTTCCCCTACAAAACAGCAAACTTCTACACCATTAGCAACTAAATGGTGCTGGTGCACCCCCCCCCCCCCCCCCCAGACAAAAGCCTAGTGAAGCAGCCAGCTGGTCCTGCAGACCCAAGGCATGTGCAGCTTGCCAACAATCCCAGCCCAGCAAGGGACACAGACAGGGCTTACCCCAGTAAATAACAAAACAGCCAGTTTTGATTGCCTACAAAAATCAGAGCCTAGTCTGATGTGATTTTTTCAACCACAGAATACATGTATATAATACAATACATATAATTTTACTCTACACTAGCTATAAGTCCTGTTAAAAAAGCAGAGGAGAAAAAGGAAAAGTGACTTTTTAAATGACATTGATACCACTAACAACAGAAGACATTCTAGAAAACTTAACAGTTTGAGAAGCTTAACAATTTTTGAGAGCTTAATATTCACATATTTCATCTAAAGGTAGAAGGTAAGCATTCCAAAACAGATTGTTATTTTGTCTAATTAGGCACACTGCAAACATGCCAAATAACTGAAGTATAAAGCAGCGACATGGAAAAAACAATCAGGCCCTATAAAGATGTCTAGAAAAGCATCCAAAAAACAACACGATTTACTTCTGCAGATCTTCAGTGCCCTGCAAGCAAACAAGTCTCTGCCAAACTCAGCCAAGACCTTCAAGTATCTAGGCTATCTGCTACTGCAAAAAAAGACAAGCATACAAATGTACCATGGAGTATGTAGAAGAATATAGCAACAGGTCTCTTTTTTCATACTGTGGTTTTATAATTCAGTATTTGAAAATCAACTTGATGTGATACCTAGCTGTTGCTATTTAAAAAAAAAAAAAAAGAAAAGATTGGAAGATAGATGAATGAAATATTAGAAACAAAAGATCTGGTGTCACACAGCAGGCAATGAACTGAATTTGAAACAGATTATCAGTGTTCCCTCCCCATCTACAGTTTTAAGTTAAACAACTATTCCTTCCATCCATATAACAATATTAATACTCAGTTAAACTATTATTCAGGTACTGTTACCAGCTTGACAATGAACTTATCTTGTAAGAAAATCTATGCAATCAGACTGAAGCTCACAAGAGAGATGGGGTGAACCACCTTCATGCAAACACAAATAAATTGTAGTGTGATTCAAAGTCCTGCAGCATCAGAGGTTAGAAATCACCATTATAGTTAAGAGGAAGTCCTTTGGGCTGGCATCCTGTGTGTGTACGTGTTATAAAGTGGAGTCAGTACCAAGTGGGAGTCAGCTTTCTCTTCAATGCATTATCCCAGCAACCTTATATTTCAAGTGTTTTTCTTTGGTTTATTACACTGCAAACAAAGCTAGTCAGGAATGACAGTAAAAACTCCATACTACCTCAGATGCACTCAAAAAAAAAATTTCTCTTAGCGTCTGAGGAACTAATAAGCCTTCTCCATGGAAATCAGGGAAAAAAACACACTCAGAACACCCCTTTAAATGAGAAGCCAACTGTAAGAACATTGAAACAATTAATAGATTTAACAATTCAAGTCAAATTACTTCATGTGATACTTATCTCGCCTTTTGTTTCAAGTTATACTTGAAAACGTACCCATTTAAAAATCACAGTTAAGGGCATAGATACTAATTTATGCAGTTAAGGATATTATTACATCAATATCACAAGAAAACATAAGCAAACATATCTAAGAATTTATCTATCATGCAGTTCTTTACTTGTGTAGCAAGTTATTTACTGGTAATTATTTAATTTAGCTAAAGGTTATATTTAAGCCTCTCAGGCAAGTGTGTTTTGACAGGAAGGCAATTAAGCAGACCTTAGGGCAGGGATTTCTCTTTTCCCCAGCCCAGGGGCAAGCTGTGAGGCAAGTACAGTTCCAAAGCACCAATTATTCTTGCTTATGCTAAGTAAAAGCAGCAGCTGCCCCCTGAATATAACCCCACATGGGGATTTCAAGCCCGTTATTTGTGTAAACAAAAACATAAATCCTTCCTCCCCCTGTGGCAAAAAGTCAAGCTCTCCAAAACACAGGTGTTTGACAGTTTTCTGTTCTTTCTCTGCCAGAACATCCAAAGTTACTAACAGAGTCCTACAACACAAGAGGTCTCTGAAATTATTAGTGTCACAATGCAAAAAAAACTATGTATATCTGGGTTTTAAGCCATCTTTTACAGTTTTCACTAACAGTCTACATGAGAGTTCAAATCTCATAGCGTTGATTATAATATTAATTCATCTATCACCTGAAAATCAGTGTGGAAATAGTACACTTAATTTCCCCAAAGTAATTTAGGTATTAATAACAGTGCAAATTAACTGATCCTAATGGAACACACAAAATATGGAAGTATTACGTACCGGTTACTACATTATTTAACTACATTTTGGGCTTTGTGTTTTTTAATCTGTTTTCCCAAAAGAGAAAAGCTTCTTGCTAATCACTCTACAAGTCTGTATACACTCTTTCCTGGCCAACTACCTGTGGGCACGCTACTGGAATTTTCTTTTATGTGAAGCTGGGATAGAATCAATGTTAAGGTCATAAAGATATACTATAAAGACAGCCAACTAACACTCCCAAAATTAACAGACCTTTGATGTCTTTTTGCATTCATGTCTGTTTTCTTGCGTCAAAAAGAAGAAACACCCCACCATACCTTCTCAGATACCAGGGAATCCAATCTCCAGATATCTTCAGATAGAGGGGAAAAAAGGATGACAGGAAGGGTAGGGAGAAAACTTCATTCATTTTAATTCATTTAATGCATTTTTTTCTTCAGTAATCTGTAAGACGTTTCTATTTGCCTGCCAATTTTTATTATTTTATTTTAAACAGACTATATAATAACGTCTAAAGGTGTAGATGAAAACATTCTGTGGAATCTTAACAGTGTTTCAAGTGCACTCACACAAAATATGAAGAACAGAATTCCCCACTGCCAGACAAGAATGCACGTGCCTGTTTGCAGAGCAATCTGAATAAATTACAAAATGGAAAAGATTATTAGAAAAGGAGGTAATTTACACATCTGGCTAACCAACTTACTGTGCACAGCACAAGAAAATAGAGGTTTTCATAGTAAGCCATTTCTTGTTTTAAGAGCTGAGAATCAACAAGGCTAACAAATTATCTGCATAATGATAATCTCAGATCACCAAGTACAGTGCATTTGGCAGTGTTAACATAACCAACGCTAAAAATTTTGCACATCGTGAAGCACTTCACATGGATTCCAGGTATTTTGAATTTTCTAAGAATTGAAATTTAACAGTAGTTATTACTGCTGTCTATTTGAGTCACACTGAAAAAATTGCAATCCTTGGGAAGGCAGATGCTTTTATATCCTACAGAAGGACTGGGTCTCACCCCCTGAATAGCTATTACATACCCGGAGGAGTACAATGAACATTGCATTAAAAGCTACAGCATTTTACAAATAATGCTATTCCCTCCATATAAACATATGCATATAAGTTAGAACTTTTTTTGCATTATTTACAGTTAAACAAATTAAGAATAATAAGACTTCAACTTATAAAGAATTAGTGATTTTTAGTTATTTCAATGAATTGGTCTCTTTTCAATATTGTCTAAAAAGACACACATATTTGCATACTGCCTGGCATTCAAAGAAGCCTTTAAAATTACATTTTGACATTATGAAGCTAGAAGTTTCATATAGTATTTTTGCATCAGGTTCTTTGCAGTACTGTTAGCATTCAAAAATAACCAGCAACAAGAAACCAATTTGGATATTTTAAAAAAAAATACTTGATGAAAAGATGGCAATAGGATAGCTGAAGTCCTTAGCAAAGGTAAAGTTGCAAAAAGCAGCATAGGACAAGACACATTTGTTTTGTGTATTTTTAGTCCTGAACTAGAGGTAAGAAAAACTGGAATGGTTTGTAAGTATTATCTTGTGCTCTATAACTTAAGGCTTGCAATGAAAAAGAAAAAAAGAAAAAACATCTTTATTTATCAGATGTCTCAAACAGAAATCTTAGGAGTGTAAATATTGCCTTACTATTGACTCTGAAAAATAAAAATATTTAAGATGCACAAAATATAACTGGAACACCTTCTTGTGCACTATGCATGCGATCACTGATGCCTAACAGTAACAAGCTTAAAATTTAAAGCCCCCCCCTTTAAATGCCTTTCACTATCTCATCAACTATGAAAGACACAGAAGGTCAAACAGACAGCCAAACAAATCAGTGAGGTTGTGAAGTGCCCTGTTCATCTTAAGGGTCCCCTAACTGCAGTGCTGATGCAGCTAAACACCAGTAGCACTCAGAGCCTGTGCACACAAATCAGAGAACAGACCTGATCTGGAGTCAGCTGTCTGTGAATCTTCCACAGGAGCAGAACAAATACAAAGTGATAAAGAATTACTGGAGATGAAATAGGTATCCGTGAGATAATTCTCTGTGTGTATGTTAGCAAGCATTTTTGTCTAATGCCAAGTCTACATTATAGGTAAGAACCTTTTTAATCCAGTGCAGCATTAGTCCAATTTCTCATGTTAGCTCTGTACATCACAAATACAGTAATGTGTATTTATACTATGCACCTCACCAAAAAAAGGTAACTAAGCTGCTCCTCCTTGCTGGATAATAAAAAAAAGCTTCAAAAATTGAAATAAGCTGTTTTGCTACTACCTACATGAGATTAAAAAAATAGGGAAGATAAGCATATTTACCTTTTACTTCTCAAAACTGGAGTGGAAGCTATCCCTACCTATAAACAAAAGCATTACACAACAATGAACATAACAGGGATGTTCCAGATATCAAAGCTATTACTGAATATCGCATCAATTCATTTAATGATTATTGAGGCATGTTAGCAAGCAAAAATAATGGAATTTTGCTAAACAATTCCACTTTTTCTATATTCTTACATAAAGCCATTCATGGCTGAGAAATAGTGTTTTAAAGCAGTTAAATCCCGGTAAATGATGCAGTTGAGAGTTTCTGATGTTAGTTTGGGTTCTGGAAGCAATATAACACTGTAGTACTCCACCTGGCAGTTAACCCTTCTGCCCAGGGGAACTCAGAATATATTCATCGAGTTCTTTCAGTGCCAGATCTAGCCTGAATAACCAGCACAATATTGCACTGGGAAGATAGACATACCTACAGGATCTTGGTCCACATTCGTCGGTTAAACGGAATTCCTCTATTCTGTAGCACTAAAGCATAGTCCTACAATTCAATCAGCTGAGAATTGTATTTTCAGGGCAGAACATAAAGATACAAATTCAGAAGAGCTTTTATAAAAAATATGTATCATTGTAGATTTTGCTCTGCTCTCAGTTCTAGCTTGCACTAAAGTTGCCAAATCACCTACACTTATGCCTAGTATCATCTGATTGATGGGGGATAAGCAAGCAGGTTGTTTGATTCCAGCACAATTAAGCAGCAAACGGCAGATAGTCATAGATAAAACCCTTCACTTTTTTTTTTTGTGATTTGTCAGTTCTGAGGTTTTAGAAAAAAGAAAGATCTGAGTTCTGTGATGTCCACCAGGCAGCTGCATGAGCAGAGCCTGGACTATCGTCCCCTTCCACCGGTGTCCTAAGCTTCTACTCTGGATATATTAGGATACACCAAAAAAAAAAAAAATAGCTTAACAGGTATATTCACTACAGAAATCTTGGAGGCATGGAAGGAAAGACAAGAGAAAAGGTAAGGAGTGGAACACATCACCATGTTGACTCTGGAGAAGGAAAAACAGATTCACATGTGAATCTCTAACTTGCACTTAGCACCATATCATTCTTCCAACCTGGGTTGAGAAAATTCAGTGTTTGACATTTATGACTCATTTTAGGGCAGCACATCGTGGAAACATTCCTTGACACCTTTTGTTATCTGACCCTTGGGCAGCTCTACAAATGCTTCAACACTTTCACTTAACAATGAGTATTGGATGAGGCACATTTTCTTGCCCTCGCTTATCCTCCCCATGCCCTGCAGGTGACCAATTCCATAGGTCAAACTAAGCACACAACTCTCCGGAGGACAATCAAATCCAGACTAAAGAGATCCATGAAGCAGCATGCAAGGGTATGGAAGGAGCAGCAGCTGTAACGAACACAACCTTTTAGGCATTATCAGAAAAATGCTGCCAGCACTTACATGACAAAGAACAATGAAAGCTCAATCTAGGTATGAAGGAATTAAAGAAATAGGTTTCTAGAGGCAAAGAAAAACATGAGTGCAAGCAAAACTTTCAAGAAGTAGAGATACTCGTGCTCAATTTAAAAAAAAAATACTGAAAGTCGTAAGACACCAAGTAAGAGACATTTAAAAGCAAGGGAATAATACACAGTTTAGGGCAAAATAATTATTCCACCACAACGTCCCAATGAAGAAGGTCTGACTAAATCCACAGCATTAACACCCCTTAATTCAATATTGACTTTTACTAGGAAACTTTAAATAATCAGTTAAAAATTCATTTAGGTTTTGAGGTTTCCTTTGAAACAATTCTTTACTGATATTAATTACCTGGGTCTACAACTGATGAATGAGCCTCCAGTGAGTTAGGAGGGTACTATTAGCACTATTAACATTCACTTACTTCATTTACCTTGTTAATCGGTATATTCCATTATGCAGAACATTATTTGTCTGCCTATTACACATATTGTGGTGTATTTAGAAAGAATTTAGAACTCAGTTATAAACACATTTTAATTATTAAACAGCATTATTAAACAAAACTTTACAATATGTAAATATTTAAATATAACTGGCTTTTTTTACTGAATAGTAATTTGATTTTATCACCTATAGCTAATGAGCTGACTTATTTGAGTGGGCATGAAGAGAGACACCAACACACTGAAAGATGATACTTGAGTGGTATGACTTTCAGAATGATTTACACAGATGAAGTGCTTAACTTTCAATTGAGATTTGAAAGATTTTCCACTTCTTCCTCTGAATTGCTTTCTTAACTCTAAAGAAGGAGACAAAACCGAGGAAATCTAACTTCTCTTTAGTTAACAGATTAATTACAATACCTTTCTTGCATAAGAAAAATGAAAAGTACTGTTACTTCGAACAAATGCACAGATTAGTTTATACCACTTTAAATACTTAATTAGACCAACATTTGCTGAACACAGAATACAATACTGACACGTAAGCTCATTTTCTCCCTAACTACATATAATGTATAAAAAGGTGGCCATTTTTAAAATTTACAATTAAAGCTACTTCAGCATCTTCCAAACATACACTAAAACTGAGGAAAAAACCTCCTGTAGATTTAGGCCTGTACTATTTGTAATAAGGAGTTTTGAAATGAAATTGTAAAGTTATAGTTACTAGAACTGTGACACTGCTGGACAGATAAGACCTTAGAGAAAGTGAGTCTAATCAATCAAGGCAATTAAGTTAGAAAGTAGAAGTGAATTAAACCTTTACAGGCAACCTGTCACTGAGGAGTGGCCCTACTACTTTGCTTCAGTTAGGATTAAACACAGAACATATGCAGGTTTAACACATCTTAGTTTCACCAGTGGTATTTCGTTTTAGCTCTCAAATACTCTCACACAAGTCCATGTCTGGTTGTACAGTCAAAGTTTTCTAGAATATATAAAGAGGAAATGTGATATCCCTGGTACAGAAATATTAAGTGTCTCCTGTATTTTTGTCATGACTTCTCTTCCATTTTCACTCAGCAGTGAGACAAAATGCTATCCTCTTGTCAGCTTAACATGCATTAAATAGGGACAGCCATACATACAAGAACATCCCTCTTCTATTGACTCTTCAACCCACGTGCTGTCTCCCACTCTAATGTTTGCACAACCATTTCCAGGTAATTTGTGACCAGAACATAACAGTAATAAAATCACACAGAAGAAAGTTGTTTCTTAGATGAAGCAGTGGACTTTATGCACCACACAGCTTCAAGTTTCAGACATGCTTGCACTCAAAGCTTCATAGCATGTACCACTAAGCCGGGGACACACGCATTTTCTTCCTAGGCAGGAATGGCAGCTCAAATGCATGTCAAACTACATACAGACCAGCATATGTGAGGAGCTTATGCACCTCAGATGCTTAAATGTAAAAAAGGATTTACTGTTTTGAGTATTACCTCCATGGTCATATAACACCTAGCTAGAATGAAAAACATAAAATGTTTATTTTCTTTAGAAGTTTTCTACTCTTGTCTTTTTAGTTAAACCTCTGGACAGTATCATAACACCAACTGCAAATCCTCCTGTATTAATTATTGTCTACAATTTCATATTAAAATTATATATAGTCAAATGCTATTCTAAATAGCATGTCTGTTAATTGAAAGTAATGGATATTCTTTACCCAATAAATCTAGTAGGATAGAAAAGTTTAGCCCTTACTTTAAGTGTGGAAAACCAAAGAGTGAAAGTCACTCTGTTCACTTTTTGGACATTCTTGCTCAAATTTTTGATGCATTTAACTGTATTATCACCAATAAATTACATGTGTTTTTTAAAAACTGCAGTCAATATCCACCCCTAAACCGACAGTAACTCAGAGAAAAACACAGCCTGGATAACTTGTATAGCCTAATCTCTACCTTCCATCTAGTTTTAGAGACCATTACTCAAATTGAGGGGAAAAAAAATCAGACAGTTTTCCTGGCTTACAAAGGTGACTTGCCTTTTCCAACTACTTCAACCTGTTAATTATGTGAGAAGTTCAGAAGTATTTAAAGATTTATGTTATGGATAATGTGAGGTGCTAAAGCTTTGATTTCAGATTAAGGATTACAAATCTCTATCATGCTGGCAGTAAACAGACTAGTATTTTTTTTTTCAAGTCAAGACAACGTTTTGACCTTCCCTTGCTGAAACCTAACCACTCTGTTTCCAAAAGCTCCTAAGGCTAACCAGACAAAGATTTAAAAAAAAAGTTTCAGAAGAATGTGAAACAGCATAAATGAAAACACTCATCTTCAAGTTATTAGACTTTGATTTGTATTCAATTTTACCACTATCCTAGAATACACAATCACTGTTTGATGAAAACAAGAAGATGTTCTAAAACTTAGACCATTTTCTTGAATAGCTCCTGAATTACAGAGTCATGAATCTACACTACCACTAGATAGAAGTGACAGGTTTTATACAAGGCATAACTTTGGACCTGAGTTTTCCAAAGCTAGTAAGCTAGAGCACAAGTGTTCCATCTTGCTACCACTTTCTGATGGTATTATCTTTGTTTAAAAGCTGTTGAAGACTCAGAATATTATTCAGTAAAAAAGTATCATTAAGTGGAGGTTTGAATCCATTAGACTTTCCACACCATAAACTTTCACCCCCCACACACTTTGGTTCATATCCTATATTCACCCCAGCTTATTTTCATATACAAAACCCACACGATAACTATAATAATGCATCCAATTATAAGAACAGTTGTTAACAAAAGTAAGAAAGTGGAATGTTGAAAAAATATGAAACAACTTTAATTAACATGTGAGAAATCAATATTCACATAGTATGGAAGTATTGACTGATTCAATAGGGAAGACAATCAAGTGGAGCGAAGTATGAGACCCCTGATCCAATCCCATGGCAACCTAGTGCTAGACAGAAGAACCCTGCTCTTCTCACTGCTCCTTCCCTTCTCTAAACAGCTGTGGCATTTGTCTGACTTGGAAAAAATAGTTCAACTCCCTAACCATGTCATTTTTCTTCTTTACCTAGGCAAGCTTCTACTTGCTGAACCAGCAGAAATCAAGTGTAGGGGGAGGTCAGATGAGTATTAGAGCTGGCATGAGGAGACAGTTGTCATCCATTCTGACAGCCATCAGCTGGCCTATGTGACAGAAAACAAGCAAATTGGGTTCAAGAGGTTTTTGACTGTCACTCAAAGAGAGACCAAGTTCTTTATTGCCAACTGTTGCTGACCTGTGCTACACTAAGTGACAAGAATCCTAAAATTCCACCAACAAAACTTCTTGCTCTCCAGTCCAAAACCAATTAATCGAATGCAACAAAAGAAAACATCTAGTGGCAGCAGACATCAGTAACAGGATGACCAGATAAAAGACTTTTAACAACTGTTAATAGCTGGCAGGCAATGTATACATTAGTAGCATTATCAGCACATTACTCCAAATGCTTGCCAGAAATCAGCACCTGCTTCATCATTATGCCAGTCACTACATGCCCTAAAATCATCCAGCAGTTTGTTACACGCCCTCATCCACCAAGATAAAACACAGTCGGTGGACAGTTTCAACTAATCACAGATTTTGTTACTGAAAACGCATCTTCTATTTAATAGAAGTAACACAGAATTAAGACAACCACTTTCCAGAAAGTTCAGTATTAATTAAGGCAGGTTTCACGTCTCAATATCTACACAGCAGAGCATTAACTATGCAAAGATTACCATAGGGAAAATTACTCATCTCCTGGAAGTTGACTGTATGTCTTTCAAAGACCCAGGGAGCTCAAATGTTTTTGGCATTCTCCCAGTCTTTTTTTTTCAGTGAATGACTTCAAGGTTAAAATGCAGGCCTAGGTTGTACATTACCTTCATAAAACCTACACCTCCTGCCCCGGAGTTCTGTCTGTGCCACAGCTCAAGCTCTTTCCTCTCAAATCCCAGGACAGGAACTCTTTAGTGCATATTTTTGTCATACTTCTTCAGAGAAAGATTTCACTAAATTGTAGTCTTTCTGATTACACAGCAAACAAATCAACTGATGTATTCAGCATATAATCATATAGACTTGAATAGCTGGGTATACATTTCTTAATTATTTATAATCCTTGATAGCATACAAATAAACAACTTTCTCTTGCAGTGCCAGTTACAGCTTTCTGTGTTTCTTCAGTGTCAAAATAAGTCAATTCAGGAGGCTCATGTGGACAGAGTTCAATGTTATTTAGAGCAAGAGAGGAAAAAGTCATTACAAGTAGTAAAAAATTAAAATGTGGTCCCTGGGATCCTGTTTAATTCTCCCAAGCAAACAGAAATTGGAGGCCTTGCTTAGAATAACTGTAGAAATAGTAAGAGAGAAAAATAACCCCTAGGCTCTTAGTAACATGCTCGTGTCACTTTCCTCTTACAGTCTCTGCCATTCAGGTTGACTCCAGGTTGAAACTATTCATTTCCTCAGGTCAATTTTCTCCTTGTTTAGCACCACAGAAACAGGAAAGCATTAGAAGTAAGAACAATAAATAAGTAAGAAATACACACAGAACCTCCAAGGGACTCATAGAGCACATGGCAGAAAACACGGATCTAATCAAGTTTTTAATCAAGTTTTCTTTTTGACGTGGTGTACTTTTCATGCCCATTATCCACCTTCACTCTCAGCTTCTAAAGCCTTAGAGATTATTTTGAAAGTACTAAGTCAAACAGCAATAGTAAATAAAAGTGATCTTCTGTAGTGGGAGAGGCATGTGTCATTTCCCCCCCAACCCAGTCCTTCTGAGATCATATCACTTCTTGATTAATAACTTCACAGAGCAGATCAGCAATACAGACATTTAACTTTAGTGCCATGGTGGCACTAAGGTTGTAGGTAACCAGAAAAAAAAAAAAAAGTTGAAAACTCAGTTATATTGAATGCATTTGCTTTCCCTTATGGTCTCTTCCGAAAAGAAAAACCTACTACGTATTGACCACAAAGTTAGCAAGGCAGACAGATTTGGCTACTCAGAAATACAAAACTTAAGTGAGGATCTAAGAGTCTCACTTGAGAGTGATTATACTTGGTCATCTCTAATGATAAAGGTGTTAGTGCTGAGATGATTGAACATATAAAGCCAAAATAAGTCAGCTTAAAGGTATCTAATTCTCCTCATGTACAAAGGCAGAATACAAACATCTAATAACTGTCCTTGATTTAAGCACTTCAAAGTTAAACTCAGAGGATGGGGCAAAAAGAGAGATACCTGAATGAACTCTAGACCACCACAGATCATCTCTACAAGTTTTTACGCATCTAACAACTATGGAGCAAATTTACATTGTTCACTTCTTGAAGAATATACACAGCCAAAGAGCCAGCAACAGTTACAAGAAAGCTGTAAGAAACTTGATCAAGATCACAGATGAGGGAGGGAGGCTGTTGCAAATGAAAAAGAAACATGAATTGCAAAGTTAGCCAGCCCAGACAAGTTTGTATAGACATATCAGCTCAAGGGAGTCAAAAAAGTTAACTTCAGAAAAACTGTATTTGCCTCTGTTCCCATGTGGAAAGGAAATACATGCAAGGAGGTCTAAAATTCCAGCCAGCTTTCATAATGATTTTTTAAAAGTCTTTAATTCTTGCGTTTTCAAGGAGACCAACTGCTACCTAGTCAGGTTTTTAGCATCTCTGCTGAAGAAACTCTACATGGCTTGACATTTTATCAGGAATAAGAGACTCCAAAAGAGAGACAGGCACTGGAAACCAGGTTTTAATAATTAACAGTAAGGGTTGGGGATTTTCTTGTGTACACAAATGGTAAAGAAAAAATAAAACAAGAAAATAAACCAAGGACACTAATGAGTGATTTATGAAAATTACAAAAAGAATCTAAAAACCCACAATGCCAACTTAAAGAGTCCCAGCCTGTCCACTTCTATTCCTAGCAGCCATCCCACTGCATCTCAGACAAATTCACACTTATTTGGTGAACTCAGTTAAGGAACTGATCCTTCATGAATAGCAACAAAAGATGCAAAACATGGGCAGGAACTGATTATCACACATGGCAGCATTTGCAGTACTACGTGATGGACATAAACGGGGGAAAAAAAAAAGCAGAGCAAACAAGTTTTTCTACAAGACTTTTGAATTTGCAAGGATGGAGAGAGAATGATTTTGGTTCTATTGCCTTGGTCAGAAGGGACACACCTCTCCCACTGGCTCAGTCAAAAAAAATGCAGATTCATGTATTTGCAGCTACATAAAAGCCACAGCATGTACAAAAGACACTGGGTCCAGGAATACAAGGAAAAGTTGGAGAATATTGCTCTTCCTTCTTTTCCCACCAGAGAAAAGACATTTCAACATCTCCAACATTCCTGCACAGAAGCTGTGTAATCATGCAAGTAAAATTATTTATGTTAGCTTCAGTTCTCCACAAGTCCAGACATTGCAGCAATTTGAAGGTAAGAAATACCAGGGAAAACTTCCTTAACTAACCCAGTCTGCAGTAAAGAGCAGAAATAACAAGGAAGTTTGAGATACGCTGCTTAAGTTCAAACTTGAACATTTGTGACATCAGTAGGTAAGGCATGGAAGAACTACCAAAACCAAGGGTTCACCTAACAGAGTATACTTCATTAAAGTTGCATGCTGCTGTGCCCCATAGGTTCTGTCCTTTAGCATGGTTTTTTAATGCCATTCCTACAACTGCCAATCCCCTCAAATGGTCAGCACAGCTTGAACACTAAGCCTTCAAATTCAAATCAAAGACTGCAGTAACTTCAGCTAAAAAGTGAATTTCCAGTTTTTACTATATATCAGGTTTCTCTTCTGGTTTATCACAATCCATATAGAAGTCATGAAAGGCTGAAGGATAAAGACAGAAGTCTATATGGAGTGGAGAAACCATGATTTTCCTTTACTTATTATTTGCCTTCAAGATAGCATGTTCAAAAAGCACATTTCACACAGAGGTCATAGCTCCGTACAGTACCACAATTACATTTGTACTTAATTTAAAGGGAGCCAATTCCAAGGGAGGGAAGCTTGGAGACAGAGGGTGTAAAATAATTTCTGTGCTATCAGTATGAAAAAATTACTGCTGAAATACAAAGGTGATGGGACACAGATGGTCAGTGGCTACACAGCGAGCCATTATGACAGGAGGGAAGTGGAGCACAGCAGGCACCTCACTGCTCTGCCAGCAACCTATCAAGCTCCATATCCGCAGTTTGTACCACACCAACTCCACGAGAGAAAAACTAGATTTTCTCTCCAATAATTATGAAATAATTGTATAATCCATGTCAAATATGTTTTGATGCTTGACAGATTAGATTAAGGCCATAAATAAAACTCATCTGTAGTCTTAGCACTACAATGCTCATCACTCTATAATGCTCATCCTTAAGCGTACAATCCTTTCCAAAAATCTTCTTGAACTCTTGCTCTCACTCACATTCTACAGCTTACCCAAAGAAAAAACAAGTCAGCTCCAGGTTTACCATACCCATTTTACTAGGTTGCTCCTTGCTCTTCTAAAGAAGATAAAAAATGCTTTCTGTTTGTTTTTGCTAGTAATTTGCACCCAGTTACAGATCAACGCACACACAGAAAGTATACATGGGGAAAGCAGCAGTACTCAAACTCTAATAAGGTGCACCTGAAGAAGCTTTGTGTCAAGGAAAAAGGACCTTATAATTCTTAGAAACAGGAAATGTATGGAATACACAAAAACGTGTGGTTTTTTTTTTTTGAACTATAGATTCTGCTTTTTATTCCCATAACCTACAGAGCATTAAGGTAGATCTCAAAAACCAAGTAAAATTCCTATAAAAAAAAAAAAGGTTTGTATAATATGTCAGAAAAAGTATCTTTCCAGCTTGTTAGTATCTTTCCAGCTCTGCCAGCATCCAATGGAGGACATATTGGAAGGAGTATAATACTAAGGGAAGCCTTGAATTTACCTAATTTACCATCCACTGACCAGTTACCTTGATGTTTGCTGAGTCTGAGAAGACATTTCTGTGTTTGATAGTTTCTGATACCCCCACCCCCCAAATGAATCGTTTCCGTTTTCAGGGAAACTTTTGGCATTTCTAATATGCTGCACCAGGCATTTTAATTATCCATTCATTTGTTCTGAAACTGTAAACTACAGTAACCTTTCAAAAACAGGTGAAAAAAATATTACTGCATAATGCTCCTTGCCCCTCCTCTGGGGACTTTTCCCCAGGTGAAAAGTCCTAGTCAATTTCGCCTCTACCTTTTATCTTAGCCTAACAGACCCTTTCTGAGGTAGAAGAGACAGGAAAAATACACAGATTACATTCAGCATTAAAATATGGGCTCAGAAAGGATTTAAACTATGTCACATTGACGCTAGTCTATTTTAATTTAATTTTTAATTCCAGCTTTTTTTTAAAAAAAAAAAAACTTTTTGATTGCTCAGTACTGGGCTGCCACTTGCACAGCACTGAAGAATCACCAAGACACTTTCATAAACAGCAGTAGCTAATTCCAAGTTCATAAACAGCAGTAGCTAATTCCAAGTTCAGCACTTCTGAATACATAGGTATATACTTTTAAATCCTATGCATTAATAAATAATGAATTGGCAATACAATGACTATATACATATAAGCACCTTCCAGTTGTGATCTTCCAGGAACATCTCCAAACCTTTTGTAGTTATGAAGACTACAACATATCTTGGAGACACAGAGAAGGGGAAAGCTGCTCTTCATAGAAAGATTTAGAACATATCTTGGAGACACAGAGAAGGGGAAAGCTGCTCTTCATAGAAAGATTTAGAACAATTATAGCATATTAGAAGTCATTCCAGTTTGTGTCTACATCAACTGGTTAAAAACAAACACTACACCTCAGCTTACCGAAGACATGCATGCAGTTTGCACTTCAAGACAGCACAGATAGTTTATATCGTAAAACAGAAAATATAAGACATAATACAATATAACAGAAAGTGTCTACAAAGTTAATTCTATTTTGATTTTTTGTTTTCCCTTGTTCCTTTAGAAGTGGTCATCACCTTTAAACCTACAACTTTCACCACTTTAGCTCACAGCATAACTTGATGGTCAATACCTTAATGCAAAGATTGTTGATATCTTATAACCTGAAGCGCCAAACAAGACTGCTGATATCTCATAATGTGGAGTGCCAAACAGCCTCCAGACTTTCAATATTTGAAGTTAAACGAACTGGTGATTTACTTTCTGGAAATAATGATTTATGAGGAACGGCAATACACTAAGAAACCCCCCAGGTGTCAATATCACAATCCGTTTTCTACTCATTCACCCTTTTTTTCAGTTTCACCCCCGGCACCAACCAACCCCAGCACAGAACTACGCCTTTTTCCACCTCCTGGCCTTTTTCAGCCCCGAACCACGCGGCACGAGGCACGCCTTCACCACCCTGCCGCTACATTTTCCTTCTGCGAGCGCTCGGGGAGGGGGAGAGCGGCGCGGGGCCGTGCTGCGGGCACACCGCCTCACGCAGCACCTCGCGCGCCGGCCCGGAGCGGCACCCCCTGCCCCCTGCCCCGCGTCCCCCTCACGCAGACAAAGCCGTGAGGGGCCGGAGCGCGGCCCCCGCCTCACGCACCCGCGGGGCCGGGCCGCGGCCGCCATCTCCTACCTGCTGTGACGGGAGGCGGCCCGGCGCGTCCCCCCGCTACAGGCCGCGTCTCATTGTGCCGCCGCCGCCGCCATTTGCCCGCCGCCGCCGCGCTGCCCCCGGCTGTCAGGTTCCTCCATTCACCTGGGCCCCCGCGCGGCCACCTCCCCCTGCCTGACCCCCCCCTTACGCCGCCGGCCCTACGCAAACGGAGCACCTCCCCCAGCCCTCCCACCCATACCAACGGGGGCCGCCCAACGCCCGCGACGCAAGCCCGCTCCGAGAATTCCGCCCTGCGCAGCTCGCACGCTCCCCATCGCCGCGCTGTGAAAGGAGCCGCGCGATTGGCGGCGGGAGGCGGGTAAAAGGTGAAAGGTTCACGGACCGGCCAATCCGCTCGCGGGACACGGCAGCTGCCAGGGAGCCGCCGGGTGGTCCCGGCGCTCACGTGTGTGCGCCCTCCCCTCCCCCCGCCGGAGCGCCGCCAAGCTCTCGGCCTCGGCTGCCCCGCCCCCCCGCCTCTGCCCTGCGCATGCGCGCGGGCGGGGCTCGCGCGCGCGGGAGGTGGCGGGCTTAGCGCTGAGGCGAAGGGCGGTGGTCGCCATGTTGGGGGGGTCGGAGCACGGCTGGATCGGGCTCTAGTGCTCGGGTTGTAGGGTGGGGAGGTGGTGAGGCCGTCCTCAGGGCACTGCTCTTTTCTCCGGGGCAGGAGTGGTCTTGAAGAATTGAACCTGACTGAACGGAAGGCAAAAAGCAGTTCTTGATGACTTCAGTCAGTCTCAGGGCACAGCAGTGCTTCATCTCCAGTGATTCTGTGTAGTGAAATTCCACATATTCGTATACACAGGTGGTCAGAGTGTCCTTTCTGCTCATCGGGGAGTTGGCATGCACAGCCCTTGCTGGTGCTAGGCCAGAAGGGGGAAGAAAAAAGGGCCACTAGATCCATTTGTGCTCCCTCAGCCGCATCTCCTTCTGCCATTGCTTGGGACAGCGTTGACTAGCTGGACCATTGGTCTCCAGTCTATTATCAGAACTCACTTGAGTGACATTGCAAGCTACAGATATATTAAAAAAAAAAAAAAAAAAAAAAAAAAAAAAGTTATTGGATTAAGCAGCTGATCTAGGGTAACTATTTTTTTCCACCATCAAAACCCTTCAACCAGAGGTGAAGTAACTGAAAAATGCATGGTGAATAGACAAGAACACAATTTTTATTGTACCTCATATGCTACAGTTTTCCAACTTTTATTTCCTTGGCACAACTGACATCAGTATCTTCAAGTCCTTTGAAAACTGGAGGGGGGGTGGAAGTTGCAAGAAAAAAAGTCTTGGATCTAAGTTACCTAAATGGTGCTGCAGTGCAACAAGACTGCCAAATAATAACTGATGTAGGAGAATGTTTGGTTTTAAGTGTGAGGAACTGGTCAGTAAGATAGGGCACAGGACTGAAATGTATCACTTGAGCAGAACTAGCCCGTATGGATTTTCCTTACAGTTTATTTTACTTTCAAATCCCAGTTTATTATAAGCCCCTAGCCCCTACCTCCCACGGCATCACCTGCCAACACCATTCTCTTTGTGATTGGTGAGAAGACTGAATCTTCCTCGCAGAGATAAAGCTAATAATCAAACCTCCAACCTTGATTACAGCATGACTTGGATCCATAGCTAGAGCCCAGGCCAGAGAGATGTGTAGATAATCATAGAACCATAGAATTATTAAGGTTGGAAAAGACCTTCGAGATCAGCTGGTCCAACCATCACCCTACCACCAATGTCACCCACTAAACCATGTCCCTAAGCACCACGTCCAACCTTTCCTTGAACACCCCCAGGGACGGTGACTCCACCACCTCCCTGGGCAACCCGTCCCAATGCCTGACTGCTCTTTCTGAGAAGAAATGTAAATTGAGGTAGATCACCAGAGAGCTGAAATTCAATAATCACATCCCACTTTTGTCTGGTCTTATCCCCACATAAATGGCAGTTTTATGGAATGAGAGGGGAATCATCCTGCTGAATGGGGGGTCCAGTCATCACTTACAGTAGGGTTGGAGCACAAAATTGCCACTTCACTCTTGAACAGCTATCTGGAAGCAACCTTGAAAAAGCTGTATCTGGCTCATTGGCAAGCCCCTACCTGCTCAACACGTTGTGCTCACCCTTTGCAGTACCAGTCAATGTTTTCAGTGTCAACACAAGCTGTTGAGACTATACTGGTGCTGTCCGTGAATTTAACATCTCAACTTTTTTACCTTGGTGCCCTTTTTTCAGGGTTCATTTACATTACCAACATATGAATTGTTGACCAGCAAGAGAGTTTTTGGTGGTTGCTGTTTTTTCTTCTGAGCATGGTAAAAAGAACTGTGCCAAAGATGGAAATAAGCAGTGCAAATCTTTACTGACAACAGCAACAGTTTGATTTGATCTCATTTTGTCTGCTAAATGCAAAATTCAGTTCTCCTGTTTAACTTTCCCTCCCTATCCCTCACTCACAAGTGTCCAAAAACCCGTAATTTTCCATAGTTTTCCTACTCTTTGTGCAAGAAAAATATATGTATTTGCCATACTTTACCACAGTGATGGGATATACACACTAAAACTCAGAACAGGCCTACCTGCGGTGCTGGTAGTGAGTGGTCAGATCTATGGACTGACTGCCCATAGAAATCACCACACCAACAATGTAAAGATATAGCCACATCTGTACAATATGGTCATTTTTGTGGAAGGAAACCTTTAAATAACTTAAATATACACAGCTGACCCCATTCTGCCTACTCCTGGCACCTCCTTTTGACAGTGGATGGAGTTAGTTTCGTGCTGTGTTTCACTGATCATGTTTGCCCTGCTGCACACTACAAGTTGTTTCAGGCATGCAGTTACACTTGTGTCAGTCCAGGTAGGAAAGTCAGGACTATCCTAAGATCACACTTCCTGACAGAGGGACTGGAGATCATACTTGTTGCCTAACGAAGATGGTAAATGCAGTACAGAGCCACTTGCCCCTTTTTAGTTGGGCTGAATGCAATGGGTATACAGCAAAGGATCTGTCACCAGAGATCCATCTTTCCTCATCCATCTGCACTCTGCCAGGGACTTACTGCTTCCTTAGTATGACTGTTTGTGCCTACTAAATCAGTATGAGGAGATAAAGGTAACTGGAGCACACTGAGGTTCATTTAAACCTCTGTGAAATGATTTCAGATGAAAAGTGACAAGAGAGACCTATATTTTTACTACATTGTTTCTTTTACCTAGCTCAAACCTCTGTTGTTCTTTAGAGCATGTCTTTTGTAACGCCCGTATTATTAAATATCACAATATTAAGAATTTTTATACCATTAAAGGGGCACCCTTCTGTTTTTTATGGATGGAAGAATAATTGTATGCCATGACAAAACCTTAGGAAGAGGAGCAGCTGTTCAGCCTTATCCAGTGGGAGCTGTCAGAACATATGGGTCTATTTTTCCAATTTTAACTGAAGTACTGAAGGAAATTGGCATTCTTGATTATTTCTAACATAAAATAAAGCAGAAAGAAACCTGCCTTAATCCTCTGCAGGCCATGATTAAATAATGAATTTTATCCAATTCAAGGAGGTTCAAAGAGAAGGCAAGCAGAATACTTAAAACACAGAAAAAAAATACAAATGCCAGGAGAATTCTGGAAGTTATTTTCTTATAAAGAAAAGGGTGTCTTTCTCCACAGCTACTTCCTCCTTGAGCATGCCAGCTGACAGGAGTTTTTGATTTAAAAGCACAGTTAGGATAAAACCTGTGCTATCCTTTATTTGTGTATCACCACTACCCACTCCTTTGAAGGAATGGATATTTTTTTGCTATATGCATGTATTATGACAGCTATTCTTCAGAGTTTAAGGCCAAATCAAAAATCAACCTTTAATTTCACAAATTTCTTACAAAAAAAAAATATAATTAAAAAGTCATCAATGTGATAAAAACCTCTAAAAAATTGCACTAAGTTCTTGGCATTCTAAGTTTGATTAAAATTAAAAAAAAAAAAAAAAAAAAAAAAAAAAAGGCAGCTATAAAAACAAAGCAAAGAGGCCATTCAATGAAAGGATTAGAATAGCCCAACTAATTAAAATCCAGAACAGAAAAAGTGATAATGCACTAAATTACAGCTTTCAAAATATCTTTAGTGCTGGAATTATAGATGGTTTACTCTATGGGATAACTGCTGTAAGACAAAACCAACAACAAGAAGAGACATTTATCTCTCCCTTTTTTAAAAATCATATCACAAGATGATGCTGGTTTTATTTCTTTTACCTTTTTTTTTCTTTCTTTTTTTTTTTTTTCTGTTGGATAAGAGTAACAAAATGTGCATGGGTTAGAATGGAGGTAAAATTCAATAAAAAAAAACCTCACTGTGTGACAAGCAATTGTCTTTTTCATGCTACAGAACCTTGAAATTATGCCAGTGGAAACCAGGCTTTGTGCTTTTTGGCTCTACACATCTCATCACGATCCAAAATGGATTCTGAAGAGATTCCTTCCCGCGAGTCAATGGTGACCTCTGTTGTTCCCTGCTGTTGATACCAGCCACAATGCTGTTTTGTCATTGCATCACATGTAATTTCAATAATGCGCTTCAAAACAAGCTGGCACTTATTGAGAAAATATGGGCCAGAGTGTTGTGAGCAAGTTTCTGGCCAGGAAAGGACGTGTCTATTCTGCACCCTGCTTGAAAAAATTGAAATTGAGACTTTCCTCTCAAACGGCCCCCAGCCTGGCTACCAGGTTTTTTAGTTCAGAACTGTGAATCACTGCAGAAAAGAGCAGTTACAAACACTTAAAACCACAGTGTTAATAATAACATCTGCAATGTATTATGAGAAAAAGCTGCAGGTATAATTACGGAAGAGGCAATTGGAAGAAAGAACGAACCTCTATTCGAGCAGAGTCCATTCTTAAAACTTTAAAGAAGGTGTTAGGTTGCACAAACTTTTGGTTCCCCCCTAGGATGCTATTTAAAAAAAAAAATCTGAGTGCTTTCACACTTCAGTGGCTCAGAGTTCATAATTCTAAATAAGGATGTTTCCCCCAGTGCAAGCAAAACTTTAATATTTTAAACTGCTGTTGTGTCTTTTCTGACCTTTTTAAATGTCTGGTTTACTTTTCAAATCCATATTGAAAATGGGATATCAACTCATTCACTCTCCCTATGCAGAGTCAGCATTGACGATTATTTCCTAAAAAGAAGAAGAAAAATAAAATAATAGTAATAATAAATGTTGCTATTCCTTAATATGGAAAGCCATTGCTTCAAAGAAGCTTCAGTACAAAAGATTGATCATACCTAACGAGCAAAGGTTCCTAATATCCTTGAAATACACACTTTTTGTCCTCCTTTTTACCAGAGAATCAAGAACGAACACTTTGCAATGTAAAATCTGCCTAGCTACTATTTTTACAATGCTTCTTGCTAACATGCAGAAAATCTGTATCAGCAAAGTGATCAATCAGTTCCCCAGGGTGCACATCAGCCATAAAAGTAACGCAAAAATAATCAGTTCAAAGTATTTACAGCAGATGGAGCTATACATTTTGCTTTGATCATACCTTACCTCACATTCCAAGGTAAAGTGTGCAGTTTGGCAAGGACAGAGTTCTGCCAATGGTGCAGTCTAGCCAAGTCTTAGTCACAGTAGGCATTTCATGAATTGTTGTGATGAACTGTCCTGGAAATATTCCTTGTAACATCATTATAAATAGCAACTCAAGAAAAGATTGTTGCTGTATACTACCGGGCTATTGGTGTTTTAAGAGAAGGGGCTCTCAGATATTCTATTTGCCTGGCAAGTGAAAGGAATTTGTGCTCTTGCTAGGTTTTGTTTATCTGTCAGGTAAAATAAGCACTGAAGAGAGATCAGAGGTTTCAATATACAGTACCAACCAGAATATATACCTGATGCCCACAGGTTATCCTTAAGAAGTTTGGGTTTTCTCACAACCACGATATGCATACCGGTTCCTTACGTGAAATGAACCCTGTGCTAGTCTTATTACTGTCATGACCCAGACAGATTGTTACGTTTCCTATGCTGCATTTCCATCTTCTTTAAGCTACAAAAATTGTTTACACAACAAGGATAAGGGAGACTGGTTTTCTAGTTGCTACCACAATGACTTTTCTCCAGTTCACTGAAAAAAATCAAATCCAGCAATTCCTGTTCTCATTGTGTTAGAGTTTGAACAAAAGCTTGGATCCCATACTCTTGTAAAAATCTTACCCTATTCCCATTGGACGCAAATACCCCAAATTCGCCATAGCATTATTATCTTACTGTCCATAAGCATTGGGTGTGGGGGAGGATGGGCCACAAAATAGGTACCAGCTACTGCAGGGGTGGTGAGAAACACATTTAAAGTATGTGAGGTGATTTCATTTTGCAACAAGGAATAGAGGAACATTTACAAAAAGCATGATACCCAGCAGCCTTTAAGTTTAGTTAGAGAAGAACTCCTATGCCATTCCCCATATGCTCTTTATCCATTTTAGTTGGATCTTTCAGGAGGCAGATCATGGGTCTGATTCTGAATTGTGTTGCATCTCTGTTGTACTTTATTTCCCTTTGCTCATATACTGCCAAAGGAATTAAGGTGTAGAGGGAAGAGCATAGTAAATATGAATCAGTTTTACACCTAGTAATTTACTAAACCATTGGTCTAAACATTTAGACTCCTGCACAGAAACAGGCCAGATAAGCTGAATTGTAAGAATAGTGTATAATTCAGCACAGCTGTTATGAAAGCTTGCCTTTTTAATACCCATTTCTACACATTAACAAATGTAGTAATGTATAATCACCTTCATAAAAACTTAAGAATTCATTCCATTTGTTGACTGGAATTTCAGTTTAGCTTCTTCCTCCAAAATTAAAAGTCATTGTTTTGTTAGATGGGGAAACAATACTCTCTGCTAAAAAGTGAATAGCTTCTGGGCACTAAAATGCATAATAAGATGGTGATTGGAATATTTGGAATGGATATTTGGAATAACAAAATGGTGATTTCTACTGAAATCAAGAGGAAAAGGACAAACCCACAGATGACAGATTATATACAGGAAGCCTGTCCATTTATTTCAAAATCAGAGATTTTATAAAATAAAGTAGAACTATTCACTAGTAAATACTAATCTTGTTACAGAGTAGCAGTTTCTAAAAACGTTTTCTTTGCTATTTTACGAACTATACACAAGAATACATTTCTTCCTCACAAAAATTAGCTTTGAGCAACAAGTGCAAATGTTCAATACATACCACTGATTGAAAGCATTTAGAAGAAATGTATTTGAAATTACACAAAAATTAATCTCCTTCAGTATGTCTTTGGAAGACACTCAAATCCACCTAGCATGTTCTCATTTAAATAACCATCATTCCTTACCACTTGCCAAAGAGAAACATGTATTCCACATATTACATCCCTTACTTATAAATTTTTTCTTCAGCAAAAATGTCCCTCATTAACTCTTTAGCAAACTAGCACTTTACAAGTTAAATTTTAAACTAGAGAACTTTAACAAGAAGGGTAAAACAGGTTTTTTTTCCCACCTTTTTCACAGAAGAATAAAAGAACATGAAATGGTATGCCAAACTAAAACTTGTTTTGTTGAAGCAAAAATAGAGGTTGATTTTTTTATTGAAACAAGAAGACATATTTGACTTGTGTAAGTTATTTGGCATTAAAAAAATGCATTTTTTTCTCTACCCCCCCCCCAAAAAAAAATCATCAGCATATAATTTGAAAGTTAATTATTTAAATTGGGCCAGTTATTTCTAACTAAACACTGGTTCTGTGATAGTCTAGTGACAGCTATGGATCAGGACAGTGCGGCAGGAAGGGTTCCTTGGACACAGAGCAAACATATTCCATGAATCAAAGAGATTCCAGGAAGGCCCAGTGAAAGTAATGAAGCTACTTGGGGAATAAAATGTTACCTGACTTGAACACAACAGTGAAGGCCAGGATCTAGCCATTCTTGTAACGTTACGTTTTACTATTTCTCACTGAGGTAAAATTAATTATTTTTATTGCCCCTTCTAACCTTTTCATGAGAAAAGAATTGTAGTAGTCACCCAGGGGCCAATTTTATGTTCCAGAGATGTAGACTTAGACATTCCCCTCACAGTGAGAAAATAACTCACTTCTCATTTTCCATTATCGGCAGTAGCAGCTGCCTGGAAAGGAGTCACTGAAAGTGCCACTGAGATGGAAGGAAGCTTTCCATGTTTCATATTCAGAGGAAGAAATAAATGCTCTGATATCACACAATTTCAGCTAAAGTAACCCTGAACTAGACATAGAACTTGAGAATAAAAGGTTAATTTTCCATGCTTTGTGAGCTATAGAGTTGTGTGTCAAGAGATGGACAAAATAAGCAGGCTACCCCATTCAGAATGTCTTCTCCAGTATCCTTTACACGGGCATATAAATCCCATCTTCCGGCAAGAACAGGTTCACCTGCGTGCGGTAGGAACTAGCCCTAGCACAAGTCCTGAAATCTGAACTGTTGTAAGGCAGGCAGCTGTAAATCAGTATCATCGGTAGCATGCAGAAGGGAAGAACTTGATGTTATCTACCCGGCAAAAAATCTGTATGACATGGAAATATAAAAATTTAGTGTTTTTTTCCTTCTTTCAGATTCACCACCTTTTAGCCCAGTGGAAAATGGGGTGAGCGGTTGTTGGGGTAGGTACAGCTTCTGGCTGTAGAAGTTGGGGAATTTTCACTGGCACATTCCAACCAGCAATCATACCATTGTGTTCCAGCCATTCATTCCCCACCATTGTTCCCTTAATAAAAAATGGCAGTGCATGGTAACTTCCTAGAAAGAATAGAGCATTGATCCTACAGAATTTATGCAAACTTTTATGCATGCAAAGGGGTCAACTGAAGTCTGTGGCATTTTTTGTGTACATCGGATTGAAGGGGTTCCAGCCCTAAGGTAATGCATAGCGTTGGTGGCTACGTCCCGTCCTATGTGATTAAAGCTGACTTTAGTCCCCTCAGGGCCAGATCCTGTAGCGTGTGCTTAGCACACAGATGTGTTGCACTGACTTCCACAGAAGTCGAGGAACTGAACACATCGCTGGATGCATTCACGTTTGCTTTTGGCAAGAAGGGACTCCAAGTACTTAAAGCTAGCACAAGTGATGATGCACTATTATACCTATTGTCCCAGTAGATTCCTGAATATGAGAACACATACGGTGGCCAAATTCATCTTCTAAAAGCTCTGATTATGTAAGAGTCAGTACAGAAAACCCTTAAAAAGAAATGAAAACCAAAATCACAAAACCTGGGTACCCCAGGAAACTCTACGGCACACTACTTGGATAAAGAAGTTAGAGTCGTACTGAGCTGGAGCAAAATGACCATCACCAGAAGATGTAGAGGATTTAAGTGTGTTTAGACACCAAATATCAAGATGTTGAAATTTCAGCCTCAGGAAGTGTTTTAATGGAAGAAAGTAGCTTAATCATTCAGTATATTTTGCAACTTTAGCTGAAAGTTAACATCACAAAATAATATATTGCTATGCGGCTTGAAGAATCACACAATTGTACTCAAACCATTTCCTGTGTTTTTCAAGTCTGCTGTTCATTAAGAGCTCTTCCTCTCTTTGCAGTTTCCAGTTTTCAAATGGATGATGCAACCTATGCATAGCTCAATGTTCATTCTCATGAATCATAATCAATAAATAATCATATCACATACACAGATTTTTACAGGTATTCTTAAAATGGTTTTACAGTTCTATTAAATATATAGATAAAATAATCACTGCTATATAAAAAAATCTTTTTAAAACAGCTGAACTCTGAAGCTTTGCATAAAATTCTGTAGACACATTCATTACAATCTAGAAACTCAATAAAAATACATTTTAGAGCTCAATCTATCAAAAATATTCATGGCATTGAAAAGTGATTGTCATTTTTTTTACTGCAATCTGTACTTGCCCCGTCTTTGCAGTGATAACGTCTTACAACTTAGCAAAGGCTGTGTTCATTTCATTTTCTGTTTAACCCATTTCTTCAGCTCTAAGACACTTGCTCCATAAATGTCTAGTGATGTTCTGTCTTTTTGCACTTATTGCACTTTCTATAAAATTCACTACAATGAAACATTTTGCAGTGAAGTTACCTAACTACAATAACATTGAACCATCCGCATATAGCTGTCTCACAGTCTGTAATGGTGCTTTTGTGAACACCACACACCCTTATCCAGTAATCCTCAAACACTTCCCAACACTTGCACTTCCCAATACTCTGCTATCCATACGCTTGCTCAGCAAGAACCAGTCTTATCATAGATTCACAGAATCCTTTAGGTTGGCAAAGACCTCCATCATCATCAAGTCAACTGTTAACCTAGCACTGCCAAGTCCACCACTAAACCCTAAGCCCAAGCACCACATACATCTACACGTCTTCTGAATACCTCCAGGGATGGTGACAGCCACTTCTCTGGGCAGCCTGTTACAATGCCTCACAACCCTTTCAGTGAAGAAATGTCTCCTAATATCAACCTAAACCTCCCCTGGTGCAACTTGAGGCCATTTCCTCTTGTCCTATCACTTGGTGCTTGGGAGAAAAGACAGGCTCTCACTCACCTCGCTACAACCTCCTTTGAGGCAGCTGTAGAACATGATGAGGTCTCCCCTGAGCTTCCTTTTCTCTATGCTAAACAACTCCAGCTCCCTCAGCTGCTCATCATAAGACCCTCAAGACCCTTCACCAGCTTCATTGCTCTTTGGACACACTCCAGCACCTCGATGTCCTTCCTGTAGCGAGGGGCCCAAAACTGAACACAGTACTTGAGGTGTGGCCTCACCAGAGCAAAGTACAGAGGGACAATCACTTCCCCAGTCCTGCTGGCCACACTATTCCTGATACAAGCCAGGATGCTGTTGGCCTTCTTGGCCATCTGAGCACATCGACATGGGCTTAACAGATCAGTAGCCATATATGTCTGAATTCTGCTACCAAGCCAAAGTATCACATGAGATCAGTTCAAGTTTAGTATTCTTCAAAAGCCCAGGCCTTTCAGGAAAAAGTTCCTTATTCAGACAGTGCACAGATCTGTCAGAAAAAAATGGATTGATAAAAGATCGCCCACCAGCATTTAAAACCTCAGATGCCTCAAGACAGTCTTCTAGCTAGCATGCTAAAATGGGCTTTGCTGCAGCGAGTGCTTCACAATCAGGCTTTTAGACTGTAAGCTAAGAGTAGGATACAGAGTCCAAAAAGGAGCAACAATTTCAGAACAGGGCACTTGCAGTGAGAGATTGGATCTTGCACCTGGCTCACAAGACACTGTAAGTGGGAGGAGCTGCTGCGCATGCAGATGTCTTTTTTTTTGCAGGTCCAGATAATGTCAGAACTCCTGGAGAGCTCAGTCTCTCTTCATGCACAGCTGACCATACCAGCATAATCACTCGTAACTCTATCCTGGATCTTCTTACACCAGCAATGGCTGGCTAAGGTAGACTGCTTCTGTTATATCTATATTATATTATATGTAAAACAGCCAAATACCAAGTATCATGTACTTATTAATTAATTTTCACTGATTTTACATGGAAGAAAACATCTCCATGTTTTCATGGGCTAGTTTAAACATTGGGTGAAATTATCAAGACAACTGCTGCATGCTGTTTGACATTAAACAGCTCATTTCACTGTTTCAGCTGTTGGTCATCAGTGGGAGGGAAGAAAGAAAAGCCTTGGTTTTGTCTTTCTTAAAAGAAAATATTGTGTAATGAAATTGTACATCATCAGTGCATGCCATTCACTTTTCCATTCGTTATGAATATGAGTCGTTTAGATGAGACATCCGAAGATCTTCTCATTAATTTTCTTGGGAGGAGGGAGAGAAGACAGAAGGAAACTTATTTTCCTTGATTGAACTTTGATACCTGTAAAGTTCAATTAAGAGGCTGTAATCCAACTCCAGATGATCTCTGTTGAACAATAAGAAGCATGGAAGAAACAAAGGAAGAGATGCAAAAATACAAAGAAAAAGTTGTCATAAACCAAGGGAGCCGCTGAAGACTGGCACATAGTGAAGAGCTCTCAACACTGTTGCTCCAATATACTACTGTACGTTGCTTGTTCCTGCTATTAAATAGGTGCCATGGTATTCAGGATAAGAATTTTGTATTTTTTTTTTCCAGAGAAAAAGCAGTGTCCCTAGCACTTCAATGTTGTATTGTAGCCTACTTCAAGAAAACATCTTTAAAAGTTCTAAAATAGATTTTCTTTTGGAAGAAAGTATTACTGTCTTCATCAACAAGCACAAATAGTGTGAGACACAAAATCAGATGACTCAAAATGTTGAAAATTTTCACTGGAAATATAAAAGACTTTTTTTTTTTTAACTTACATTGGTTTACAGTAAATCAAGTTGAAAAGCTTGGATCTGCCGCTCACCAAGCGCAAAGGATCTACTTTTTATGTTCAAGGGGTGAATCCAGCTCCAGTCAAGACAGAACAGAAAAGATTTCCATTTTCTATTGAATGAAAGAGATTCTGAATTTCTTTCTGTGTTTAGGATATCCTACCATGCACTGTTGCTATCACATGCTAACCTCTCCTCTTAAAAAAAAAAAAAAAAGGAAAGAAGAAAAAAAAGCTTACAAAGAAGAATGTAGTGTGATGAGCAGTTAGGATTTCACCAGCAGATGACCTGACTACAAGCAGGTTTTTAAATACCTGCAAATAAAGCTTCTTGAATACCTTTTCAAAGATGGCCACCATTCAGTAACATACAAAAAGCAAACTTCTTCAGGTATTCTCTACAGAAGTCTCCAGATGAAGATTTCCCTTATATTCTCTCCTAAGCAGCCACTAGCCTGTATGTTCTTCACACTTCTCCACAACCAATTTGTTCCTGCAAACTAAACATAACAGATGCAGGATAAAAGTAAAATCCTATTCCCCCTCCACAAATAAACCCTCCACCTGACTTTGTTGCTCCGCTGTCTTGCCATTAGCACTATAGTCAGTTCCTGTGGTGAGCAAGTTCCACCAACTCTGCTCTACCTCCAGCTCTCCCAGAGAACTCTGTGGAAAATGTGAAAATGCATCTCTAGCATCCCTTGCAGGTGGGCCAGATTCATGGGCAAGCCAACAACACATCTTCCACAGCTGTTGGGCTCTACCTAAGTGAATGAAGCCAGAAGAATTATTTTTGAAGACTAGAGCTCTGAATTGTTCATATTTCTACTGATAATTATCCATTTTTATTTAGCATCTTATAAAGCAAGGCACAAATGTACAAAATTGCAGCTACTAAATAAAGTCATTTTTATATATATTTACAAAGTTGTCGTAATATAAAATGTGCTTCAACACTCTCATAGCACAACAGCAGGGGAACTGAGGAGAACCTGATAGTGAACACAAATATCAGGTCCTATGTTTCTGTTTGTGCTTCACCTGAAGGTACATACTCATATGCAGATACACAAAGCAATCAGGCTGCCGTCTTTTATCTTTCCACACCTCACGGAGATCAAACCTTGCTGCTAAGAAGCTGTGGAACGACTAAAAAGCAGTAGATCAGCAACCAGAGGAAAATGATGAAGTAGAACAGCTCCGACTGATCAACACTTGGAGCCTGCTGAGTAGATGCTGGAGTCTCACTTGCTTCCATGTCTTTTTTATTCCTGAAAATAGGAGAGAATTTGATAAGAGACAGGAAAAAGAAGAAGAAAACTCCCACTGTTAACACTTTCTCTAAAAATCACAGGGTCACTAACAGCCAGCAGTTAAATGAATCACTTCAATCTAATCAGTTGGAGGACAAGCTAACTTTGAGATGCGTAATGGGTTTCAGCAGTGTGTTTCCTTAGGAGTCAAAACATAGCAATTAATCACCTGAAAACTCTGGACAAGTTCTCAGGTAGCTTAAACACATGCCAATGTAGTACACTCCTTTAACATAAGGTGACTTCCAACAGTCAAAAAGATACCTCTCTATTTGCAGAAAGGCAGCTTTGGGCAACACTTATATCACACTTTGATTTATACAATGTAATCTGACTTGATATACTTTCCCCAAATCAGCTACATTTAGAGTTTCTCATGTCAGATACACAAAAATTAAAAAGAAGAGGCCAAAGACTTTCAGAAACAAATTAGCATCTGGGGGGTTGTAGAATAACTCCAAAAGTCCAACTGCAGGTCTTGGGGGCAAAGCCTGATGGACTCTATCACTGAGCTCTCACAAAACCAAGAAAAGCTCTTCTTTATAATGGTGCAAGACAGTAATATTATAAACTGAGTGCACATGTATCATGCCCTTGTATACATTTTTTTTTAAATCTTATTTTCAGGAAAACTTTTTTGGCCTGTCTTAATGAGTCTGGCATCCTGCTTGGGCATCCTGCTCACTCAGATATGGTACTGGATATATATCAGAGTATTACACAGAAATTGCTCTATATCAGCTATATGAGGGCCTCATATATGAAGTCCTTCCACACTTTACTTGGTCTGAAATACCCACTGTGTTGAAAAAGAGCTGACAATCCTGCTAAGACAGCTGAACCTTTCCTCTCAAGCCAACCAAAGACATTTTAATGAAGTTTTATATCTTATACCTATGCGAAATATGGACTCTAAACCAGTATACAAGATGTCCAGCCTGTCTACCATTATATATTTTTTTCCTTTGTAACATTATTAGAAGCTATAACTAAGTAGAAGTTATAGATTCCTTGCAGAAGATTTTGTTGAAATAAGAAACACTCACCTGATGATTGGTAGATCTTCACCCACATCTGTCATCATCTGGTTGTTTTCACCAAAGATTTCCTTAAACAAACAAATGACCAGTAATGGAAGAGATGAGGAAAGGGAAAGAAAAAAAAAAAAAAAAAAAAAAAGAATAAAAAAGAAAGGAGGGGAGGGGAGAAGAAGTTCAGTGTCTCACAAAAATGGTAGTTTTGTGTGCATTCTATGTAGAACATCTAGTGTTTACTCAAATAAAATGAAAGTGTGCTTCTAAATTTATTCTGCACCCATACATTCACCACTGCAGTCTAGTATACACACAGAAAAGGAAAAAACTCTCCTCCTTTATATACCTTTCCTTTACAGCATTGCAAAATCAAAGCACCTGTGTGAAACATCAGTTTCACTGAACATTGGTGGCAGCATTTCTTTATAATTCCAAGAAGGTCCCAATTTTATTTTGTGCTGAAAAGAGACATACTCCTATCCTTGCTCAGCACACCCAGACTGCTGTTGCTATCCTTTCTGAGTTAAAAACCCAGAGCTCAGTCATGGAGTATGCTCTCAAGAAATCAATATGAATTACATCTGCCATTAAGGATGCAGTTTCACATTACAACTAAATTTCTTTGAGGGTTAGCTGATTCTACTTATATATACACAAGATATATTATAATATAATACAATACACTACTACTACAAAAGAGAGACAAAAAGACCAATCTTTGGTAAAAAGTGCATTTTAAGAGACACTCAGCATTTCTGCGGGGCAGTGACCAGGATACGTACATGTATACAGTGAGTGAACAAACCAAAAGAAATTGGAGCTGCAAGTAAAGGCAGCCTCAAAGAAGTGAAACATTTCAACTATAGTTATGACAAAGTAAACCTCAAAATTAGAATATATTTAATTTGAATTTTAAGTAGTCCTTTGTGGTTTGCTCAAGGTTTAGTAAGGTTCAATTACATTTATTTTGAAGAGTTCAGGAAAGCTTTTAAGTTATTCCTGGTTTTAGTACTAAAATACTTAGGGTATTTTAGGGTCTTAGGGTTTTTGTGTTATCATAGAACATAGAGAGAGTAGACCCTTTTACAGTCTTTGACCATTTGGAATTTAAGAGAAATAGTGAAATAGGAATAGAAAGGTAAATTTCCACTTACCTTCTCAGAAGTATTAGGAACCCTTTTTCGGAGATGAATATTGGAATCGTCGCTAGTTCTGAAATGTACATAAAAGCAAAATGTTTTAATTTACAAAGCTATTTTTTGCTTTGACTTCAGAGAGAGCCACTACAGTTGCACGTGCTAGTTTTAGGTTATGTGAAACCATAGACATTCATTGTTGTATGTTTTAGCATACGGATTTGAATTTATCAGTAACATTATAAACAATAGCTTTGGGAAAATCTTAAAATTCTTTTTTGATAAAAAAATCCCAATGCTCAAATTTAAATCTCTTCTGGAAAATAGTATCTGATATATGGTTTTTGCAGCTTTGACATCATATAGATTTAAGTGAAACTTACAGCTAAGTGAGGTTCTATGGTTGTGTACTTATAATTGACAGATTGCAGGGAACTGAAAGCCTGACAAAGGAGATGGTTTTTTCTAAGCAAATACTTTCAAAAGCATTAGAGTGCTATAGTGACAAGCATTGACAAATGACAGTTTGTGTCCCACTCAAATGCATTACCTAAGAACTAAATTAGAATATAAGAGGGAAGAGAAGTGAATGGATTAAAATTAGCAATGTGTCTCTTTCACTTCTTCAGACAGAAAAAAGGCCGACAAATATCTATTGGAATGATGCAGTGTTGTGCTCACACATGGTGTCACAATGCACGCGCATTATTTCATCTACATTGCAAAACACTCCCTTGGAAAAAAGTTTACAACACAGCCATGCTCAAACTGGGATTCCAGTTGGTTTTGTGTAGCTAAGATTGTACAGCAAAGTCAAATCAAGTCCCACTGGCACTAAATTGCTTGACATGTTTAAGAGAAACACAGGAGGAAACCAATGATCCAGTACAATGCTCCTAAAGGAAGTCTACAAGAAAACTCCAGTTTCAACATCCAAACATCAAGGCACACTTTAGAAGCCCAGGCATTCGTATCAGTTATCTACATTTAAGAGAATGTCAATGTGAAATACCTGGTAAATTCATGACAATTAGCAATTTCTTCCAGTTCATCTTGTAACAGAGTAGTAATCCCAACTTTTGAGATCTGTAAGTCTTCTGCTTTTATCATATTTTTGTTTTTTTCCTCCCTATTGCTACTTTCTTTCAGTATCTTTCCCATTGTTGCTAAATCATCTAGATGGTTGAAATCTACAGCCTGTTGAAATTAAGAAACATTTTCTGTTAGACAACAAGACTGATTCCCCATCCTTCCAAATATCTTAGCAGTACAGCTTACTCAGATGATAGACTATGTGTCACACAAGATTGAAGGTACCACTAAAGAGAGCAAAACTTTTTAAAAAAATACCTTGAAAAGCATTTTGGATACATTGAACTATAAAATATCACCAGTTAAACCTACATGCAATTAGTTGACAGTTCTTTCTAGATAAGAACGTAAGAAATCACGACATGACATGACTCTGAAGTAATCTGCTAAGACTTTTTTTTTTCTTTTTTAATCTATCTCAAATTGGCCTGTTGGAGATAACAGAAATTTGACTTCATTACCTTAATGACTGCCAGTTACCAAAACAAGTCTAAGCAACAACTAGAGTAACATTCAAACACTTAAATGGACACTCCTTCCAGAAAAACTCTGCCTAAAATTACTACACTGGAAAATGTGCAAGACAATTCAAAATCGGCATCTGCAAGAATAAATACAACACTGCACTTTGCAAAAATCCAAAACACAAATAATTGCTCAAAATCATCTCTCTTCCTCCTTCCGCAGTGTAGATAAATCTTCATTTTATACACATAATTTAACCTACTCAAATTAGTTTGTTTTCATAGACAATCTTATTTAGATTCAGATAAAATATACCTTTACTTTTACCCTTTCTATATCAACAATGCTGCTTCCTGTTCTTCTCATTACAAATTACTTTTAAAAAAATACTCTGTGATAATTTTTTATATCCAGGGATTACAAAGGAACTTCAAAATATTTTAAAACATCAATAAAATTCACATTTCTGAAGTATAATTTGTGCTTATTCTTTCTTTTGATAATTTCTGCAATATTATTTGTGCTTATTCTTTCTTTTGATAATTTCACATCTCAGGAAGCTGCAATTCCATTCGTTCCAGTAGAGGGCTGTGACAAACAGTGTTACGGGACAGGAGACCAAGATTTTACAAACATTTTACATATTTCTCCGAAGAGCGTGCAAAATTAAAAGAAATGGCAGCCATTCAGTTCAGATACTAGTCCCCCCATATATGCACAGAGAAATGCAGTTAATAAAAAATGAAATACCTCAGAATGTTGCAGAATTGTGGTATCTTCGTTGCTGGTGGCCTTTTGACCATCTTTTTCATTTTCTAATTCTTCTACTAGTAATAGTACTTCTTCTTCATAGGAAGAATTCCCATGACCATTGATATCTATTGTTTCCTCCTCTTCATTCTCAGTATCCATTTCTGATGCAGGAACTCCTAGATTATTCCCTAAATCTGGCTCTGGAGCATCTTCCAAGTAGTCCTGTGCTGGTATCCCCTCCTCATGTAAAACATCTGTTACTGTTTCACAAGAGTTTTCATTTTCAGTATCATAATCTTCAAGACAAGGCTCAACATAAGCATCCAGAACTGCTGATATGGGAACGTTATAATGTGGATAATAGAAGAGATCATGGGGTATTACTGACACTTTTGAAGAACTGGGTAGCACTTCCGCTGAAGACTCATCTTCATCATAGCTGTCCAGGTCCTCTGCATTTTTGGGAACATCTGAGAGAGAGTCATCAGATGTTTCTAGAAGTGTAGATAGTTCTTGGCTTTCGAGATTAGGACCATTCACTGAACAGTGGTTAGATTCTGTTGTCTCAAAGACAGGCGATTGCTTTGTATGTTCATTTTCTGGCAGTTTCAGTATTTCCTCATTTAGAAGATGGAGAACATACTTATGCGTATCTTCTTGTTTCGAGGTATCTTCTGGTAAAAGAATTGACGTTTGGGGCTTGCTCTCTTCTACTTTATTTATAGATTCATCTGTAAGTATACCTGAAGTCCAGGACAATGGACTTAAAGAAGAAGTATTGGCTGAAAGGCTCTTAGTTTCATTGTCATACTCAGTATAGGTTTCTTTAGTTAATTCTTCAGAGTAGTCTTCAAAAGAGTCAACAGAATTTTTCTGGTCTGTCAGAACAGCTGGAGAAAGGTCATCATTCTGTTTCAGTGGGTCATCAGACATGTCCCCTTCACCTGGCATCAATTTATCACTAAGCACTTGCCGGGAGGAACTGGATTCAAAACGGATAGATCCTGTAATGTGAAGCGAGGTAGGCCTTTGAGGCTCCTCTTCCAAGGTTTCCTGTGAATCATCTAACACTTGACTCAATTTGCCATTACATTCTTCAGGAGTGGTTTCTGACAGGATTCTCTCAGGGGTGTCATGAATATGAACCTTCGGAGGAGCAGGGTGACTCCTTTCATGATTAACAGTATACATGTTTTCTTCACTTTCACTTAAAATCAAGATTTTGCTTTCCTTTTCTGAAGGTGTGTCTTTGATGTGAACATATGTGGACTCAATTGGAAGTTCCTTGTCAGGATCTGTAAAGTCTTCCTATGAGTGATGATACACCATTAAAGAACAAATCATACCTCACATATCATTTTACTTCTCCCAAATGCTACAGTAACTAGCCCATCACCCACCCCATTACCTTTTGAATGGCCAATTAATGACTCGTTTATTTTGAAAGTAGGGAAACAAATCTGGCAAGCCAAATGAGTTGAAGAAAGCTCAACATGAAGCTGCTTGTACAGGAAGATTAGAACGCAGACAAGCCTACTCCTCAGTTGTTAACATATTCATCTCTCCCTGCTGCACCTGTGGAGACAACTGACTTGCTTTTTTGGGACACAATCCCCAAATCAACTACATCTACTGTGAAACATATTCATCTACCAGATTATTCGGTTCCAATAGACTGTATTGAAAATAATAAATAGGCTTTTTCTTTCCCCATTATAATGTCCATAAGTCTTAATGCCAAACAACGTTAATGCTCATCTAATGTAATAATCATGATCAGATTATTTTAATAATTTTAATTCCAGTGACTTTAGTAGTGTCCACCAATTCTATGTTATGAAATATATACCAAGTGGAACCTTCAGTCAATAAATGAGAGGAAATACCTTTAATGTAGGAACCATGATTTACGTACATGTACTCAAGCACAAAAAAAATAAATAAATACTCAAGGGACACTGAATCTCCTGGGAACCCTTTCAATCCAAAAAGACTATGCTGAACTAGGTTTGCCTAGAAGTATGAGCAGCCTCCAGAACAGTTTTTCAACATACGCAGATCTTTACTTAAGTTCCTGGGACTTCTAATTTTTCCTCCAGTTTTGTGTCCTATTCTTTAATTACTCTTTAAGTTGATCATCTGTTTCTCCCAAGGGCCTTTGTCAGGTCTTGCTGAGGCCTGCTCCTCAATCCTTTATTTTTCATAAATCTGCCTTAAGGCCTTGGTCCTTGAAGCTGTAAAATATTTCATGCTTACAATGAGTGCTTTTGACTGCTGTATTGATGCGATTCAGTCTCTGATATCTTGTGTTTGATACAATATCTGCTAAATTCAGATTGATTGTGGCCCTCAAACTTGAGAAGACTGAAGTCAAAAAAAATTTAAAGTCCAACAAATCATCATAGATGAGGGGATAAACTTCAGCCTTATTCTGAAACTAATATAGCAAAGTAGCAGAGCCTATGTAACCATTTCTGTCCTCTGAAAGCTATAATTGGATGTAAAGGTTTAAAAGCAGAGCTCTTCCTGAAGCAGTTTAGCAATGTTCAATGAAAGTCCACCTGACTGGATTTAACAGAAAATGTGAACAACTAAAACTGAGCTTGTGGTTTATTTTGAGTAGCACAGAAAGAAACCTAGAAGATAAATGCAATATCTGACTTTACTAAGTACACCCAAGCAAATAAAAATGATGTGACGTAAGAGTAAACACTTACCCCTTCCAACTCAGGGAAGTGTTCCAGAAACTGCGCCACGTAGGTCACAATTGAGTGCTCATCGGGGGATTCCACCATTATATCTGTGGAGACAGACACAAGGTACATCAGCATGCTCGGCCTTAAAGCCTTCTTGCAGAGGAACAGGCCGCTAGACATTACTCTGCCTTCTTGATGAGAGAAATAGCAGCTACAGACACTATAGTACAGACTGTACTCTTTAGAGTTCTCACCATCTTAATCACATTCTTTTTTCCTGTTTCCAAACACACACTAAACCCAGAACAGGGTCACTTTTCATCTGCCTAGATAATGTCGTTTACCGTATATATGTCATTATCACTAGACAGTGATCTTGCTGAGTGACAGCACAGAGACTTATTTGTAGCAGAACCCATTCTTTTGAAAGGTGACCCAAGAAAGCATAAATAACCAAAGTGTGCTTTCAATCATAAAGTCAAGGCCTAACACCCGTGTAACAGTGTTCAATAAAAAACAGTGCAAGAAGCTGCTCTACTTATATACATACACTTATTTGCACACTTATATATGCTTATGTACACATATTTATATATGCAAGTATATATATGAACTGTAGAAAAGTAACTGGGAAATGCAAATACATCTGAATAGATATCTACTCATTTTCCTTGTGTGGCAGCTCACACACTTCGTCCTGGAGTGACATTTAGTCTCTGTAAACTGTAGGCATTATGAAATGCTGCAACTGCACTGCGACACCTCTCAGCTCATCAGGCTGGTGATTAATACTCAACAGTAATACCAATGTCACGTAGCATCTAATCATTACACAGCACCAGTGTATGTAGATAAAACTACGGTGAGATCTCTGCCCCCATGAGCTTACAAGTATGACTGGAAGCATACAACTACTAGCCAGGGACCACTTCATTTTTCTTATCATTCAGCCCCACACAATGATCACATCAACAATCTAATCACTCGGAGGTTTTAGTAGGTGTGATGATGCAATATTCATGAATTCATTATTGTTTGAATGTTACCCAACAACATTGATGTAAACATTTTACCTTCCGGCTCGAGGAGCCTAGGAACACCCAGCTTATTTTGTGCAATGCTGAAAGCATCCTCCAAGTTTTCTCGAGCTGTTTTCTCCAGTGCTTGCTTCATGTCTACCAAAGTGGAGTCTATGGCTTTTATGACAGCCAGGAAAGCCAGGCCGCTCCTCCAACTGCTGGCAAAGTCCTGAACTGCAACACCGTACCTGAACAGAAGCACATAATGGCAGTCATGTTACAAAATCCAAAATAAAGGCATCATCATTTTCAAAGGTAAAAGTAAGGTTGTTGAGTCACACTAGTCACATCTGAGGTCTTTTGGATTTCAAAACACACAAAATACTTTAATAAAACACAAGGATTCATAGGCTGGATCACTGTGGCCAACAACTGACATCAACATGCTTGTAGGAAGCAGTGAAAACAAAGCCCTCAAATACTCAGCAACCACACTTAACATTCACAAAAACAAATGTCTGTGTGATTCCTGTTTCTGTTGTGTTCCAGCATTTTAATGCCATAGCTTGGGACGACTGCCAACACTTAAGTACTTAAAAAACATAAGCATAAATGGTTTGCTTTCCTGTGTCCTTGGCCTTCTGTAGCAGAAAATCATGCTTTGCCAGGTGCAAAGAGTGTCAGTGTATGTACAGATCACAAGCACATTAGATGTCCAAAGTTTTGCAGGAAAGTACAATCACTGAACTTGCAATGAAGTCACTGCAGCCTCAGAATAGAAAGTTCTGCACAAGTCATTGGTTAAGGTGGTAATAATGATGCAATTATGTTTTAATAGCCCAGTTGCAAGAACAATTTTATCCTAATAAATGCTTTGATTTCTACACTTTGGCTAGAATGAAGCCTATGGCCTTTATTTCTCTCATTCTAATTCTTCTTATGCCACCTCCCTGTTAATGACATTATCAGCATTATTTTGGGAGTAAAACTTCCTCTATGATCTGCACTGGCAGCAGTTAACTGTGGTTATCAATAGGACAAGTTTATCTGCACAACAAGCACCATTAGCTTCATTGGAGATAACCAAGGGATGTGGCCCACAGGACCAAGTAATTAAGAAGCAATTTTTTATCTTTAGTACCATACACAGAACATCTGTGTTCACAGGCAGATTTGGACATATAAGTCTAGCAACAGACAAAAATGGCAAATATACTGCTATCAAATTTGCATAAGCAAGTTTGTCCCATGCCCTCTGTAAAAATCTCTGGCAGTTACCCCTTCAAGATAATAATATATGTAAAATACATGCCAAACACTTATGTGTGCATTAGACAATAAAGTATTTTAACTTGACATTAACACTGTGTGGCATTACTAAACAAAATGTTTTGGTGAAAGATTTTTTTTTAATTAAAGATGAGAGAGATGTACTGATCAATGGAAATTGACCCAAAATGTAATACATTCATAAGAAACAATCTAAGATTTAGCCCCTTCTCATCCTTAATTTTGAAGAAATGAAGCTTCTAATACAAACACTATCCTTCAAGAAAACTCTGCAGAAAACATCCCTCAGGGCTGCTGCTTAATTTAAAAGGCTGCTGTTAAAGTCTTTCAACATGTGGTTGTTGTTTTATTTCTTCATTTAGTAAAAGATACCTAGCAGACTACACAGAAGTTGGGAGGAGGAGAGGGAAGATGGAATGATCCTGTTTTAAATGGTGCCAAGCAGATTAGTGCAAGTTAAAGTTTAACACTCAAGTCACGAAGCCAGCAACAGCCTGCTTCAAGGTCAGATGGTTGCTTTAGACACAGGTATGCAGTGATACACTTGGCTGCAGATCCCTCGTGCCTGCAGACTTCAAAAGCAGAAAAGCCCTGGGCCATGGTGATACACACATTAGGCGAGGGATGAGATCTGGCTTCAACAGGACAGGTGGATGCAGTTTTCTAGGACACTTTGCTCACTTACTTCCTGGTTTTCCTCTGAACCCAGATTAAAAGGGCTCTGATGGCTTTCCGCTGGTCTTTCACCGTGACAGACATGTTCCTCTCCACGTTGGGAGTGCTGGGGTGAGATGTGTCTGACTCTGGCCCGCTGGGCCCGGATGAGAGGCTGGACGAGGAGGAGTTCCTGTTGAGGTTGCCTGTCAGCTCTTTAATCTGTAACAAAAGGTGAAATGCACGGCGCTCCGATTTAACACCGGATGAATGGAAAACCGAATGTTTGTTTTCAGGCAAATTATCATGCTCCTAAGATAACGGGGGCCATAACTGAATTTTAAGAGGTAATTATAGACCTGTCCATTACAACTCCCAACGTGACAGCAGCAGCAGCCCAGCTGGCAACCCCAGGAAACTAAAAGGGCACGGGATCGGTTAAGACTGAACTGAAAATGTTCATAGCAAACAAAAAGCAAAGAAATGTGTCCTTTCAGTTAGTTTAACTGAAATAATTTTATCTGCAGGACTCACTCGAGTGAAACATTTTTAGTCAAGAAATGGTGACCTGCAACAGATTCCCATCCTTGGTCTGCACTGATAGTTGAGTCCAGATTATTCACCATGCTGCTTTCAGGTCCCCTGTGATTCTCTTGCCAAGTCCGTCTGGCCAAACTGCTGTTGTACTGCATTGTTCAGCTTGAAGTGCTCAGCCACAGAGAGAAACCCCAGTACCACTTCAAGGCCGAGCATATTTTTTAAACCCACAGCCACTTTAGAAATGAGCCCAAGAGAATGAAAGAACATTTGCGCCTCACAGTCTTATGAGAGTTGCAGAGACCCTCCCTCCATCTCTCTCTCTCCATTAACATTTGGTACTGTTCAGAAGGTTATCAAAATAGATGTAGATTAGTGAGCAGTTTTAATCTGACTAAACCCGAGACTAAATCAAATTTCTAAATCATGTTTAGATCAACTCTATCAGTTCCAAAACTTCAGGCCCTTCAGCATCTTTCATTTGGCCATCTACATCAGTTGTAAAGTTTGGCCGCAGTAAGTAGGTCTCCAGGGATCAGTGATTCTGCATGGAATTTGCCACCACGCTGGACCAGTTCCAGATAAGGTTATTGAAAATAAACTGTGACCTGAAACCAAATCTGAGACATTGGTGCAGATCCAGGGAACCTGGAGCAGAATCTTGAGAAGGCACAGAAGAGAAGGGAAAGAAGTAATCTGAAGCTTTAATTCTGGTCCAAGTCAAACCAGGGCTCAAACTGCCTCCTATTCACACCAAAATAGGTCTAATGAAATAAAATGAAAACAGCTGCAGGTATTAAATTAACCTATATCAGGAGGAAAAAAGCTCAGGTTTAGCATGCTTAATTATGTTTTTCAGGATTAAAAATCAATTTAAAAATTGATTGTTCACTTATGATTAATGTATTCAAGTTTTATTACCTGAAAAAACAAGATTATGTTCCATATTAGTCCAAGTACCAGAGAGGAATTTCCATCTGCTATTTCTGCTGCATCAATGCTAACAAGCTTTACCTGTAGAAGAGATCATAAATTCACAGACAAATTAAAAAAAAAAAAGTATAAATGCAAAAAAATGCACTGGTCTGAACTGAGACTGTTGGATATGTCCAGCACATTCCTGCCACTGACCAGCCAGACAAACGCAAGATTGAAATCTTGTGTTAACAATAATTTTCCTTGATCACAGCCACTGTGCTCCATGAAGTCTTATCTCAAGCCTCCTAAGCCTGTAGCATAGTCTGCAGAACAGGAGTGAACCCAGTTGTACGGCCTAAGACCACAAATGCATTGCCTCCACACAAACAAGGAACAAGAATGGTGTCCCCTCCGGTGGATCCTATTCTTAAAAAGCAGAGGGCAGGTATGTACCTCCTGTCTTCCTCTGGCTAGGTTTCAACAGATTGGCTGGAATGCACATGAACCCCAGGGAAGAGGGCAGGATTGAAGCCACTTCCCATTTAAAAACAAAACAAAACAACAATAACAAAAAACTTAAAATTGTAGTGGATCTGCCCCTTCTGTTTTGCTATGCATCGCCAATCTCTTTGCTTATCTCACCTTACACTGCTTGTCACAGAACTCTGAGGAAATCAGTTAGCAAAGGATAAGTTTGCCTAATCCAAGCAAACTCTAGGGTTTCCCACATTGAAGTCTCTTCCACATGATAACACCAGAATGTTATTCTCTTAGACAACACAGACTTGTTTTTGGCAAAGGTCATGGAGAAGGGAGGAAGCAAGGAAGTTGTCAGCACTGCACATGACACTCAGAGTGAGTTAAAGCCCAGCATACAGCCCATTTATCATTTATTTATAAATTCCGTACATGATGAATCACTTAGCAGAGCTTTACCCTGCTGCCCCAGTTCCACAGAAGCGTTTGCTGATGGATTCCACCCATTGTGGTTTAATATCTAACCTCGAAGCTCTTGGCAGCCAAGGCATGTTGCCAGCACTTTCATCACTACCCTTCACTAACTGGATTGGTTAAACTGAAAAACAGAGAGCAGAATAACTTTTTATCTAGTGGTTTGCACAACAGTTTTCAGTCCTAGCGAGAAGACACCTCTAGCTGTCATACTTCAAGGCTTGGATTTTCTTACTAGCTCCAAAGTATTTGGCATGGGAAAACCTTTAAGACCTAGTGTGTTTTAATGAAAAGTTTAGCGTGTTTGTCCAAAATGGGGTGCAATAAAATACCAGCTGCTTACTCTTAAGGAAACAAGGATTGCATGGAAAAATAGTTGTTCTGGCACAACTAATTAGAAGGTTGCCTGTGTCTAAGGCTCCTCCTGCCTGGCCTTGCTCAATGAATTTCCCGACTGTCACCTGGCGTGGTCCTGGCAACCAGACATGCTTCAGCTGCAACTCCACAATGTTGACATCAACAGAAAGAAAAAATCTCATCCGCCAGCAGGCCTTAGCTGGCTCTGCATGGAAGGCATGGTCGCAGAAACTGTTAAGAAAGCTAAGAACTTGTATGGTATTTCTTAGCAGTTCTATATCAGGCCAGGTAGACCTATATATTTAGGGCCGCATCAGCCCCAGACTGCAACGCTTGGAAGATAGTGCACAAATTCTTGGCCATTCACAGTCTCTTCTGGGGAACAGGATAAAGGAAGTTAAACCTCCCAAATCTACGAGATCATAAGAGATCCACTAATGCCTCACACCATGCTCATTCCTGCACTGGGGTTCTCGCAACTCCCTGGTATAACTAGAACTTCTGCCGGATCTCTGGAGCAAGACCTAAGCTCATTAAAGGAAGCCAGCAAAGTGACAGCAGTCACTGATACGGAATCCCCTGCTAGGCATGGCTTTGCTCCTCCACACGCACACACACACAAGATCCCTCTTTATCTATAAAGCTTAATCCTCTAGATAATTCATGCCCTGGAGTTAATAGGATCATGAGTTATATTTTATACTAAATACTATCATGGAGAAGCTGTAAAAGTTTATTTCAGATACTAAATAAAAAGATCTTCCAGCACAGCAAGAATGCTGTAATCCTTTGTAGGGCATAGTCCACTGCTTGCTTTCTCATTCTGAAAGATCTGGGCATACCAGGTAAATAAGTTGTCATGTGGCTGGGGAACTTGACACCATTACTTTTCATCACTTTTCAAGAGCAGCAAGCTCTCAACACACAGACCACATCAATATTGCTTTGGAAGAAAGCTCTAATGGAAGAAATCAAAAAAAAAATGAAATAATTCAAGCTACAGAGCTGATGTTGCTTGGTCACTTACATCTGTGTCGTTTTTTTTAGGAATTGATGTTGCAGTGGTGCCACACTGACTATATGGAAAGTTATATCCTTATAAGGTTTTGATTCCTGGAATTATACATTTATGTCATGTTCCCGGATTTAATTTTCTCTTGCCTTTGACTCATGATCAGCTGCTGCAGCAGTTTACCAGATAAATACATGATCTGTAATACCGAAAGTATTTCTGATGAAAGGAAAGAAAGCCATCTACCTTCAAAGTAACTGAAGTAATGCCACTAATAGCCAGTTCATAAAGATTACCTGCATTTCTTTTTATTTTCTTTTAATATTGGGTTCCTGATCTTTTAATCCTATTGAACTTTTACATTATAAAATGAACAAATAATCCTTGTTTTGGACTCTGTAGGTGTTCTCTTTGTAGATTTTTATATGGCTTTTCAGCCTTGCTGTTAAAGTAAGTCACAATGCCTAAGAGGTATATATTCCTCTTATATACATGCCCTGCATCAGACTAGTTACGATCACAATAATTACAATTTGCAACATAAATCAAGAGAAGAGATTAAGACCAGCCTTTGGAAATACTCACATTACTGTCCTCCAAGAACTTAAGTGCTTTGGCTATGTTGTTCAAACGAAAAATGCGATGGGTTGAAGACTTATACTCGTGCATCTAGAAAAAAATAAGAACCAGATCAGTTTAAAAATGGAATTATGTACCCTTTCACACAAAGCTTAAAAACCCCTACAAAATAAAGCTAAGGAAATCAACCTATATAAAAGCATTACCATTTCTTCTGATCAGTAAAGAATTTCAACCATGGGATCAGCCCAGGCTGTAGAAAAGCAGGGTTAGCAACCGGTTTTCCTGCTCTCCAGATGTTACATCTCTCTTGGACCTGCCAGGTTGATTATTTATATAATCACTCCCCAGCCACATCCAGTCACAGGCACAAATTTACCTGAAAATTCATAATAATATACATATATACATATATTTGTCTTGAGTTAAATTAAATGTTCCTAACTGGGAAGCATGAGCAGTTTTTCTACCAGGCAGAGGCAGGTGGGAGGCAGCATCCTTCACTTTGGCAGAGATGAAACAGATTTGTTGCATGCTTGTCTCCCTGCAATTCCACTTCGGCACACTGTTAGTACCACCTGTGTGCAGGAACGCCTAACTGCCAGCACAGGTTGGCCGGCTCAACTCATCTCCTTCATTGCCCTCCTCCCTGACCTCCCAGTGCACAGCCTGGGGTTTGCTGTTAGGTGTCTCCCCCTTCAATTCCTTTCCAGCCTGGCTCTGCTAGCTGTGTGAATGCAGACAGAAACACTGCTGCTTCTGCTACAGCCCAAACTGCGTGAATATTACAAAACAGGTTGTTTGAATCTGTGACTACAGTGAGCACTCATGCTGTAGGATGCGTATGGCTCGGTCACTATGGAGCATCACCATGCAATTACAAGCTCAGCTGCAGTGGTGAGATGGCTGCAGAGCAAATCTCTCCCCATATCTAAAAGCAAGTGTGGTACCCACACAGAAGAGACTTCAACCTTTGCTGACAAGGTTGAAGTCAAAAGAAAATACTAAAGCCAACTGATGAAGCACTGGGTATTTCCATTTCTGGTATGTGGAACTTTATACAGATCTTACAGAAAAAGAGAGAAAGAGATGCTGGTAAGTGAAATTTTTGCCAATCTGATTTAGATCCTACCAGTAAGACTAAAGAAATCAGAGACAGGATACCAGAGCTAAACTCACAACTACACCACACAAAGGCATCCAGCATCAGCAGGCCTGTTAAGTGTCACAATGTTTTTAGACAAAATAAAAATAGAATTTATGGATTAAAAAAAACAATACAATTATCCCCAGAAGTTTATCTTTCCTTGATAACATGACCTGTGTGAACTCCAAATGAAGTAGGTGAGTATTAATATATTTAAGCCTTAAAAACCTGAGGGGAGGCACATCTACACTAATCACACACCATTCATACCTCGTGGTTAGTTATTTCCTTGAGATCTAAGTTACAGCTCAGGACACCAGCCTGTAACATGAGGAAATCACAACAGAACTGCTGAAATGCTTCTCACTGTACCCAAGACATGGGACCAAATCCTCCCTTACTGCTTGAGTGTCAGTACATTGGTACTTGGAACACGCAGAGCTCCACAGCAAGGCAGGTTCCTTCCCCTTGAACACCTACCAGCTTTTGTCCTGACAGGACTTCCAGCAGCGCCATCAAGATTTTGCCATCTTGTATATCCATAAACAAATCTTTCACTTTCAGAGGAGGCTTGCACTGTGGAGTAAAGAAAGCAGACAGATTTTAAAACAGATTTTTGCTTGGTGAGTCACCATTATTGCAGAGAACAGGAAGGAGAGTTTTACAAGACAGAGATACTAGAAATAAATCTCAGCCTGCAGGAAGAAAGGACCAAGTTTTCTTCACATCAGTGGCACTTCTGCCCTAGGGATGTCTAGGTTAAAACTGAGATACAGTGATCTTGTAGCTGAGATCAGAAACAATTTATTCCAGATCTCCCATACCTGAATCTCATACTAAAGCTTCTGCCTGGGAAGCAAGCACCTAAGGGCTGATGCTGATCCCTCCAACTAAGACAGCTCCAGCAGAAGTGAATCCCACTTCATACTGCACTAAACAAGCCTCAGATCCAGCTGACCACAATATGCTGTCTCCTCTGTAACGTTTCTGGCAGTGCCATTCTGTTTCCCAGTATTTTCTCAGTACTTTAGCAACGTGTTATATTTTGTCTCTTTCTTCTCAGCAAACTCCTCCAAGGGGAGCCACCTCCCCACTTCACAGAGGTGTCTGATGCTGTGAGCTCTGTGAGGCACGCGCCAAGGCAGCACAGCCCTTAAAGGTAGTCTCAGCTGCAGCAATTAGGCTCCATTCAGGTGTCACTCAGGCATGTGTCCCAAAGGAACCAAGCCTTTTTATCTTTGGTTGGCCAATGCACTGCTGTTTGGTTAAGCACTGCTTCTGGCAAGCCAGGACTGTACATTTTTGTTCCTATTCTTTAATCTAGCCAAGACTACTAAACAATGCTCCATACTGAAAGAAAGAAAAGCACTGTTCATTTCAGGATTAAATAAACTATCTGAAAAACACAAATCCAAAGCTTTTTCATTTGCTTCTAACAAGATAAGAACCACCAGAAGTCACAGAAATGTGGACTGCCCCCAACCATCCCATGACCATCAGAGATATCTCCTCTCAAAAGGAGATCCACATGGGATGGTCTGCTCCAAAATGGGACACATCACACCTCAAGTTTCCTGAAAAAATACCAGAGGAAGACTTCACTGCTGCCTTTATAAGAAAGAAGCCCCTCTGCAAGAAGTGCTTCTCTGAGGAGAAAGACAGAAGCTGTTTCCCTCACTGGGTGTCCTTGGGGAATCACCTGTAATTAGAGAGCTTTAGCAATGCTCTCATTATTTACAGGGATGTGTTTGTTACGACCCTTCCAGGAAACAAATAAATAAAAAATGACATTAATGTAGCAGTAGACTTTTTCCCTTTCTTCAGAAAAGCATTTTTCTTTATTGAATCAGAGAGGGAAAATAAATGTGTGCACTCCAGAGAAAGCAGTTCACCTACCCACAAAGTTTCTAAGACTTCATATGTTTGGCAGGGCAGAATTAACAGCACTCAACCTTTTTCATGATCTAATTCCTTTTGTAAATTAACTACCTTTTCCAGAGTCAAACCTTTTTGACAACCTATTTGACAAACCTTTTTGACAACCTTCAAATTGTGTTAGTTTAAAGCTCTAGAGCCTGATTCACGAAGGAATCGCATAACGCTGTCTTCATTCCAATAAACCTTTGGGAGCAATTGATAGTCAAAACATTACCAGCTGGCCTTATTCTGATTTTCCAATGAGATTTAAGAGGATCAATTTATTCCTTCAGGAACATTCACTGCAGAGTAGTGGACTTAAGCAACTATATATGTTATGCCTTTCTTCTTAAATCCATTTGCTTTACCATGTCAGAAATGCAGTCACTTTCCCGAGCTACACGAGCTAGTCTGGAGATGACTTGTAGTCCAGACTTAGTCCTGGTCTGTACTTCATGTAATTTAACCACAGACACTACCAGCACTGTGAACCCAAACTCCAGTCTGTTAGGACAGTTGGTCCAGGTCAGGAAGCTGCACTAAGCATTACTGCTGTCTCATTAATACAAACTTTTTTTTTTTTTTTTTTCCTTTTCTCATCCTCAACAACAGGAGAATCCTCCTCTGGATGGCAAACTGCTCATGAGACTTACTACTTATCTATTATCAATAGAACAATAAGTTAGCTTCAATAGCCATATTATGATGTGTTTAAAAAACAACTATATATTAAAAATATGATGGGATGTCCAAGAATTAGTTCCCTAACATAAGTGGATATGTAAAGATCACATTATACAGGCCCTCTGTAAATGAATGACAAATAATTAATGTCTCCCATCTGGAGATCTGTGATGAAGCCAGGTTCTGAAGAACCACCTGACTCTGGCTGTGATATCTCAGATACTTGAACTTCCAGTCCAGGGAAGCACAGTTATCATCCCTTCAGAGCAGCCTAAACCACATTTGATTTTATGTGGCTATGTGGCATTCTGTGGGAAAATTATAGCCTTGCAATAGCAGTCAGTAGCATTAAAGACAGAAAGGTACTTGAGATGACTTAAAGCCAGCCAAGCATTAATTGCACCTGAAAAGCAATATTCATTTACCCAGAAACATGCTTCCAGCTCCTACTCACTCTCCTACAAACCTTCCCATACACACAGAAGTTATCCTTGTTTCCAAATTCTAGCTATCTTTAAAGGAAATAACATAGTCTGTCTACTGTTGTGTCCTTGTACTTTGATATCAAGACTGTCAGTCTTACCTTTCCCAAATGCAGGTTTATCCATCTGGTAAAGGTCCTCTTCTGTACATTTTCCCGTTCCACTAGAAATATCAGAAACAAAACACAGCACTCAAGTTTCAGGAGGAAATGCTTATAGGAGATCTCAAAAACGTATGCACAAAAAGGTCAAAATTCATGAGGGGCCTGTGAATAAAACAAATATCTTCCAAATCAGGACACATAAGCTTGAGTTATGGTATTTCATTCCATTTCTTCGCCCAGACATTACCTATGCACTTGTAGATGCATTCTAAATTACGCAGGAAAAAGTCTCTGTTGGTTTTGCCATCTTCAATGTAGCTTTTGAGAGATGAACTTTACATGTTGTGCACAGCTCTCCAGTGGTGTTAGGCTCTGAGCAGTCAGCTTGACCCTTCTGCATCAATTTATAGGATTCTTGGCCTGACACCGTCATGCAAATTGGGCTGCTGTGGATTCCAATGTACTTACTTGCATGCACAAGGAAACAGGACCACACTGGTCAACACAACAATTTTGTCTTCATTCTCATGAATGGAAAAGCTTCCTCAAATCTCATCTTCCCAATCTCCCAACCAGTGCATTTCAAATAAAAATTCCAAGTCTCTACGTTGATGAATCATTTTATTTATATTACAGTAAGACGAGAAGCACTTGTTCCTTGCCAGAAGCGCTGTATGCTAGGAGCTGTACAAATAGCTCCTGTGCCAGCTGAAGAGTTTTTAATCACATATTCCATTTCCCAAATCCATTTCCATAGTGAACTACAGCAAAAGTGTAAGGGAATCATATTTCTGACCAACTTTCATTTAGCTTCTAATATAAAAAAGTTTACATTTAAAATAAATGAGTAGACTGACAAAGTAATATTTCATTTTAGAGACAATTATTCTCAAGTGGTTCTCCAATTTCACATGAATTAAGGAAATCCGGCAATTTATGAACAAAAAACATTAAAACTAGTTATATGATGTATTTTGATCTACTCATAGAGCATATCAAATGTATTTTAAAACCATTTTGTATTTCCTTAGCCCTGCACAACTAGCTAACCTATCTACTGGGAAATCGCATTCTGTAAAAGTCTGGTTTGTTTTTATTGGTCAGGCTAATTATAGGCTAAGTAGTAGCTTCCGTAAATCAAATTTTAATATTGTTCTTTTTGATCATTTTAAGTGAAGGGTCAGCAGCCTCTAATCATATATATAATTGCTTTCCGTATTTTGATGTATTGGAATAGAGCTTTCAGCATGAATTACATCTGTCACTGACAGGCATTCAGGCCTTCTCAGTCCTCTTATTCCTGTAAAACCTGATTTTATGTAAGATCGGTTAAAAAAAGTCCTTACCCCTTAAGAGCTTCACAAAACATGGAAAATGCCAAACTAATTATTGCTGTTGGCTTTTCTTTTAAAGTATCTTAGAAGAATCTGCACAGATTTGAAAGAGCTCTCTATAAATGAAACTGTAAATTATGTTAGGGTCTAGAATATCTGTAAAAAAAAAAAAAAAAAAAAAAAAAAAAAAAAAAACTGCAGCATTTACTCCCTACAAATCTCAAAGTACCATAACCTACTGGACGTGTTACATCTTTCTTGGGCTTTCTTTCCTCCAGCACCTCAACCCCAGCACTGGCTCTTGACGTGCTCGCACATCCACATCAGTACAGCACTCAGAGGCAGGCAAGTAACTTCAACAACTGATCTGTTGAAATTCACTTTGGAGGGCCGGTGGACATTAATGGTAAGCCAGATTTGTTCCCAAATACACTGCTTTTTGTTTAAATACCCATGTTGGTGCAAAAGGGGAGGCAGAACAGCAGGAAATGGGGCCACCTCTTTCTCAAGCTGGTCTGAAATGCTCAGGAGAGCTGGGGTGGGCAGTGCCAGGTCTCAGGGAGGACAGGAGACCTTCCAAATGGGTTGGCTAGCCAGACTTCCAATGGCCACCAAAATCAAGACACAAAGAAGGGTGCAGAGAAGTAAAATTAATGTTTTCTAATATGTTTTCTAATTTCATCACAGGCTTGGTTTCAGTCAGTTCTTATTTTTCACCAATTTGACATTCTTCATTTTCAAGGTAAATAAGGATGCAAAAGGGAGCTATGTTTATGTACAGTTCACCCATATAACTGAACACACTGTGGCTCCTATTTTACTGCAGAAATTCTGCCATCGATGTAAATTAGAGTTACATATATGCCTGAAAGGATGGGCAAGCCAAGCTGGTATTACTGCTTCAGGAAACTCACATACCAAGAGGAAAAAAAAAAAAAGGCAGGCACACGCAGGAGAGCACTTGAAGATAGAGAGAAATTCCTGACGCTACTCAGTGAACTTTTCTACAGCAGACTCCTTGCAGTAAGAGTGATGACCCCAGAACAGACACTGTACTGGTCTAAAGCAAGAATAACTGGATGGGGAGGAGGAAAGGGGAGGAAATGTATTTATAAAATCCCTGAGGCAGACAAACTCTAATGCAGGCCATATGCTTTCCTGTAGAGCTAATAGGAAAAGTTCAGCACAGGTATCTACTGATGTGTGCCTTTAATGGTTATTTTTCTCTAGCTTTGTAGACCTCCCAGTTTTGGTACAGCCCCTCCTCTCCACAGCCTTTTCATTTTCAAGGATTGTAGAAACTCTATAAACTTTATATAGGTTCTATAAATTAAATGGAATCTTTTTTCCTCCTTCACACCTACTATTGTATAAAAGTGAAGAAAATCATTCAAGTCTAAAGTTCATATGCTGATGTATATAGTTTACTGAAACTGCACTGGGTTTACTGGGCAGCTAGAGAGCAATAACACCATTATAAAATAATAATTACACACACCATATGGCTGACCTGCACACAAATCCAATGCATTATGCTGGGAGAGGAGGATGCCTGCTGTGAGGGTTGGATTCGAAGATGTAATGCTGGAAGGCAGTAAAAAGTTAAGAACTGCTGTTTTGGTTAAGCTCAGCTCAAGCCTTGATATAAGAGACAAAAATATAAAGAGGAATTTTGACCACCCCACATGAGCCAGGTCCTCCATACTCTTCCAATAAGTTGAAATGCAGCAGGCTCTCACAGTAATGTCTACAGTTCTGCAGACGCACAGTATTTATACTGAAGTACACAGGCTCTGATATAGACTCACTAACTTGCCACATCCCACATCCACTTCATCAGTAGGCAGTGGCCACCACGGAACCAGCTCGTGTCCTCTATGGCTCTGGAGGCATCGGAGTAGCAGTACAGTATGTGCACCCCAGTCAGATTGCCAATAAATATTCACAGAGATATGTACTCTGGTTTGTCAGATCTAATGGCAAAGGCAACTCATTTGTCACAGAATGAAACCAAGCTAATTCAAAGCCGCTTGGGCAAATTCATGGCTAAGTTGATACGAACAAGTTCGTCTGGCTCCCTTGTTGCACCATTTCTGTCCCCACCAGCCTAAAAATTCCTTAGGCATGTGCTGCTAATGCTATTTCTTCCTCCTTCACGTCTCCTCAAAGGCCACTGCTATTGCAATGCATACAAGAAGCCAATCCCCAGCCTCTACCTTCTACAGCAAATTGGAGATAGCAAATATTGATTTGCTTTTAAATACTATTTATTCAGTTGTTGTAGAACCAGTTATGAATAATCCTCTGAGGCACACCACCATGGGGCTGGGCACATGAAGGAAGTACGATATGTGGAAACTGATCTGAGTGGAACACTTGGCAGTGTGTAATTACACAGCTTCAGAAAATTGCTTGATTTGCATGTATGGATACTACTCCCAAAGCAAAGCAAAAGGCCACTTAAATTTGTTTCTGAAGCTATTAGCATTTCATCCAGGATATCATCAGCAGGTGACATTAAAACCTCACAACAGGCCAGGCTAGCTTTTAGGTTTGCTTGTTACTTACCTTCAAGACATCTCGTTAACTACTAGTGTTATAACACGCACAAAAGCCAGCTTCCTCATTTCTACCAGAGGTCATAACCTCTACAGATACATGATCTACTCAAGTTATTAAGTTTTTAAGAAGGAAATGGTGGTGTTGGGCACCTAACTGTTTAGGGGGATGCTGTGACTGCCCTTGTCTTCAGATGTAATAGCTTGCCAATGGCCCACAGAGCCAGTTTATACCCTTTCCTGGCTCTGGAGGTATCAGAGCATCTGTTGAAGTCTGAAGTCAGGATAAAGTTGCACTTCTCATTGAACAAACAAAACAAACAAACAAACAAAAGGCAAATATATGACATTTAAATACTATATGACATTTAAATACTATAGCCTAAGTCCAAAATTAAACACATGGCCCAGGCACCCTAAATCTTGTGAAATGGAATGCAAATTTCTCTCCTTCTGCCTTCCTCACCCCAAAACCCCAGCTCATACAGTCAAGCAATTAATAAGTCTTTAATGAACATGCAGTGAACAATCTACTGAAATCACCCAAATTCTAGGTTGCTAAATAAAACGAGAACTGGACTTTAACCTGGGTTTTGTGGTATTCCTACATGGTGACTCAAATCTAGGTATTTCTGATTGCTACTCATCATGCTATCAAGGCGAAAAAATATTCATGCTTTCTCTGCAAACTTAATGCTCATGAAGAAAGCTGGACTGATATCTTTAAAACAGGATTTTCCTAACACTAGCTCATGTGCTGCCCACAGTGCTCCAAGCTTGCTTGTACTACTACTGTCTCGAACACCAAAGAAGAGTGTGTCCAGACATAAAAGCCCATGCTGTTTTTATGCCTAATGATGAGGCTGCCAGCAATAGCATTAACGGAGGAGAATTTCCCAGGGTTTTGTTTTATCAGGTAGTGATATGTCTGTATAGACCCAGACTGCTGGCACCGAGTAGCCAGGCTGACATATTGTCAACTCACCAAAACCAGTGTGATGTCTGACCGAGGCCTGCATCAGTAAATTTGTGTATACAGAGCAGCTGGGGCACATGAATCCTACCCTGCCGTTCCACCTTTCTTGCTTATATAGGTGAGTAATTGCATATGTCATGTGGGCAAATAAGGGCCATGACATCATTTACAATAGGCAGCCAGACATAGGACATTGATGTTGGATACAGGATGTCAACAGAGCTGGAGAGAAGCACAGCCCCTTGTCCAGGAGAGCTTTTACTGTTGGAACACAATGTGTGGGACAAAGCTCAGACAGAAAGAGAGAAGGAGGAGCGCAGATGAAAGACAAGGCACCTGCAAGAAGCAACAAATCCTACGTGGGAAGGGTGATTGGAGGTGAGCTGTAACAAAAAATAAAATAAAATAAAATAAAATAAAATAAAATAAAATAAAATAAAATAAAATAAAATAAAATAAAA
>CM021735.1:49318169-49588170 GCA_011075105.1 Heteronetta atricapilla
AATAAAATAAAATAAAATAAAATAAAATAAAATAAAATAAAATAAAAAATAAAAAGTAAAATAACAAAGTAAAATAAAAAAATATAACAAAGTAAAATAAAGTAAAATAAAGTAAAGAGAGGGGTGAGAAAGGGCAGCTGCTGGGGACAGCAACTCACAGCAGGACAAATGGAAAGTTGAAAATGAAATGTGTAAAGTAGGGCAGGGAAGAGTGCAATTAAATTTTCTAGAGTTGACTGGTTCATCCAAACACAGAGGTACTTTAAACACATTGAACTATAAACTTTCCGAGACTCAATCTCCATTATATAATTTACAAGAGGCTGAAAAAATAGCTCACAAGACAATGTAAGACAACATGTAGGAAACATACTCCTCTCAAGTTTGTATAGGACAGCAAAGCTACACTGCCCAGTAAATACTCATTACTTACAAGAAAATCTCCATGTTTGTAGGAGTGTGAATTTTAATGGCATAATCAAAGTATAAGGAATAGTTTTATCCAAATTGCCCACAAAATTCATTTTATAAGCTTCTGAATTCCTGGGAATTGTATATTTTCTTTGTGCTTAAGGACCCCCCAAGCAGCTTAGAGGATTAATATAATTTTTCTTTTTGATCTATATAGGGGATGAAGGCTTTGTTGTGTACCATATGCCAATTTGATGTAATTTGGAGCACATGAAATATTAAATCTTAAAAACTCTGTTTTTCTAAAGGAAACATTAACTACACTATATAATATGAGACTGCTCTCAAGTTACCTCCTATGAAATAGGGCCTCTAAGCCTTCCAGATGAAGTTGTTAAGTTAATTGTTGAAACTGACTCATTTATTAGGGTCCTTATTAAATTTCTATTGCAGGTGTTGAAAGCTTGAGGCTTTTTCTTTCCATCAAAATTGCAAAGTCTTAGTCTTACTGGCTCAAAATTCCTTAAAACTCAGGTTGGTAGTGCAGAATTCAAACCTGGCAGGATCACAGGCATGACATTTTCATTAGCTGCAGTTAAACAGGTTTCTCTTGGAGTTCAGTTTCTGGCTCTAGCAAAATATTTAGTGCTGCAATTGGTGTATTAGGATTACATACACAAAACAAATATTATGGGATGAATAGGAGATTTCTAAAAAAATCTCTTAGTATTTCAATCCTCCCAATGTCTGAGACAGATGTTCCTCTTACCAAAGCATTAGATAGATGAATTTACTTGTAAATTCTACTAGGCTCTGGGAGAGAAATCCTACATAAAATATTACTATTAGAGCTGATCAAAATAGCTTCCAATGAGAGGGATTTATTTTTCCCCCTTGAAAAGTAATTTGGTAGTGGCAGATGGTAAAGATTCCTCTCCCCGTACCCTTGGCTACAAAGTAAATATCTCTGTTCTAATGACTTTTTTATGCATTGAAAATGTTATTGAACAGATTAACATTTTTCATTTACATATCAGGAATGTTCTTATTAAAAAAATGCCATTTTTCAAAAAAGAGATACAATTATGTTCTGAACACTCTGAAAGAAACAAACATCAGTGTTTACAGGGAATGTTACTGGACCCCACTAAGTAGTAATAAGGTTAAATTCAATAGCTTTGGAATTGATCTAACAAGTGATTTAAGCATTGATCCAGTAGGGCATTTTCAGACTGTGCACACCAACTATTGTGGTATATCACATGCTGTACAAGGAGCTTAATACCTCCTCCTGTACCTGAAAATAAACATGGTTTGCTATTACCAGCAGTAACCAGTAGGAGCAATTCACATTTACAACATCTTGATTTAAGATTTTCTCCTGGCCTGGGGTTCACTATGTCCCAATGCTTTTTGCAATACTAGCACCAGTTTCTGAAAACGGTTCACCTCCTGAGGCTCCTGATGCTTCTTGGGGGTGTTTAAGTCCTAGGTACTTAGAGGTATTTTTTACCCCTTCTCAGCATGGTTTTACCAGCACTAGCACTGTTGTTTCCCTCCCACTGACACGGAGAAGGATGCCTAATACTCATACCAATACCTGCACCAACAGTATTAATATCTATATAACACTGCTAATTGAAGGTCTCGTGATCATCCCATAGCACCTGAGAAGAAAACAACAGCAGCTTCCTACCTCAACCAAGTAAGGGCAAATCACAAAAAAGTCCATACTTCTCCATTTACCCTTACTTGTTCTGGTAAACCTAGACCATGAAACGTTCCTTATTACTTATGTTTTTTTTCCTTCCAGAGGGAAAATACATCCTTTTGGCTGGTTAATTTTGTTGAGACATCAAAAGCTGAAATGCAACAAGATACTCTGCTTTACATCAGTTCTGACAGCAGTGCTAAAGCCTGAATAATTAGAGACGAGTAAAGAAGCCCAACAAAACCCACACGGTGTGTCACGGTTACTTGTTGACACTCAGAGCTGGAGATACGCTGGGGTGTGCTCAGATTCCCACAGCTTCCCATGCACAACTCAGCAGGTAATGGTAATGGATTGGTGATTAACAGTGCTTGTAGGCACCTGAAAGCATTGTAACTGCATTTGTGAGTAGAAGGAAGAAAATGCAGGCATAGGAGACCATCAATACATCTGCTTTCAAGCAAACATCCGGGAGAGCTTCCTGAGGCCGCAGTCAGCCTGTAACACAAAATCTGAACGCCGGCAATTAATGGCCAGGGCCTTCAAAAGAACTACGAGGTGGAACAGGAGGCCCGAGGAGACAGCTGCCAGAGACACGTAATCCTGTCTGGAATTTGCCTGTAACTGGGGGAAATCTGTACTTAGAAGACAGTGGTTTAATTTTCTAAAATCAGGTAATGCACAGAAATGCACACTGGGGTGTCTGTGACTTCTCGATTTTTCCTTTCTCCCTTCCCTATTACTCTCAAACAATTTGGGGACATCACCCTGCCAGCAAATAATCCAAACCAAGAAATGCTTCTGATGCCTTCTGAACAGGACACGACAGCACAAGAGAAGCTCAGAAGTAAAACTTAATTTACTTGTACAGTACTGCAAGAACAGTATTAAATGCCAGAAGGCGTAACCCACTGCATGGGCCACCAAAACAGTGTACGCTCAGGAAAAGAAGGGGCCTCAGACAGGTCTCCCTAGCAAAAAATGTAATTACTGTAACACCGCATCCTGCCTTCCTTCCACTTTTTCAGCCCAGTGACGTCTGTTGTCAAAGCCACTACACAGCACTGCAGAAACAGAGTGAGGAACATGGTGGTCAGATGAATATTGGAAACATGCAGAAATAATGCAACTCTGAGATCAAAAGCTTGAAGAGATTTATGGAGATTAATATTAACTAGCACAAAATCCTGTGGCTTTAGAGGAATAAGCAGATGCTTTGTCCATTGTGGGGCAGACACATGATCTAAAGGAGAGGGTATGGGACCGTTCTTGGAGACATGGAGAGAAAAACAAAAACAAACAAAAACACACCATAAGAGATAGGAGCTACACTGGAATGTGCTGTGCAAAAGAGCAAGGTAACTACCATTTAAAAATGGATGAAGGCAGAGTATAAGCTGCTAAAACTGGATGAAAATGGCTTAAAAGATGAACGACAGTAGAGGTCCTTTTTGAGATTCATTGTAAAATGCAAGAGTCTAGCAGGGACAAGTAGATACCCCAGAGGAGTTGTCATTTGTCTTACATGACCTGCTACGAGGAATGCTTCAAGACTGGTACACCTTCTATTCTAAGACAAGGGCTGCTGCTGCAGAACTTGCAGGCAGACCATGGCTAGCAAACATCTGAGAGTTCACCTGTGTTGACCACATAGCCTTCCCCATGAGACCCTGACCCTAACTCTGGCCCCTCTCCGACCCTGACGTGGGCTTCATGGGCAGCACAGCAGAAAGCCTGTGTCCCTCTGAACACCAGTGAGCGTTGCTTTAGGCAGCACAGGGAATCACGAGTTGGGAATCCTGGGCATTACTCTGGCTCATGCTATCCAGTTGCCAGCAGGTACCACAAAAACTATTTTTCCCTATAATGAAAACAAAATGAATTACAAGTGCCTTCTGCTCCCTGACTGCAAGAGATTGTGAAGAAATTTTTAAACAAAAGTCAGTAGCAGTTTTCCTTTGTTCCAGCAGGCTTTGAAACCAGGCTATAACGTGTGTAGGTTGTTCAGAAATAACATCAGCATGGTTTACCGATTAATAGAAACCAGAAGGTGTCAGACAAAGCCCTGGCCTGGGCTTGGATTGAGGCCTATGTAGCACTCACAATCCCAGTCTTCCCAGTCTCCCAAAATGTGACAATGAGACCCTCAAGTGACTGAAGGTTTTTAAGGTATTGCACATTTTTAGCTGCATGCCTGAAGCCAGGTTTCAGCAAAATCATCAGAATGAAAACCCAAGGAAAATAAAAGTGTTCTCTGGTTCTGAGGATCCAACACCAAAATAGTGCCATTTTCTGGCATTAAACCAATGCCCCCAAAAGACCAGAATGGACTGTAGATATTTTGTGTCTTCAACACTGACACTGTCATACCTCCTGACTCCATTAAATAGTTCATGATTTTTTTTTTTTTGCAACTGTTTTCCAAAATTGAAATGAGGACACTACAGAAACCATGAAAACACACACCTGTTCCTTCATGCCCCACAGGAAACACCCACAAAGAAGAAAAAGCAAACATATAAAAGACTTTAGACTTAATTTCCAAGCATATGTTTATGTTATTTATGGACAATTCCAGATGTTTCCAGATGTAGCAGACAGGCCTTCCAGACGTGCAGTATTACTCACTGCAAGACAGTCTTGTTTCAAGCAAAAACCCGTCCCTATACTCTGTGTTTGCACAGTATCTTCAATCCAACGAGCAATGCGATCCTCCTCATCAGTGCTTCATGTCACTGGGGACAAGACACAGCTTTATCTCCCTTTAAAGAAGAGAAAATGGGAGTATCAAGAAGTTTGAGGACAAGGATTTTCTCTCTAAGAAAAAATGTGAGCAACCCCCAAATGGCTGGCCCTGTGTGCAGGTCTGATTTGATTTCACCATGCCGAACACTGGAAGGCAGAGGTTTACAAAGGGCTGTGATGGGACAGGATCAGGGACACCAGAGCAGTGCCAATTGCTTATCCCACAAGCATCAAGCCGTTCCTTTAACACAGCTAGCGGTGCTCACATGGCATCACATCTTTCCAAGAGGAATCATTTTTAAAAAAAAAGCTTGTGGAAAAAAACATGTTTTGTTGCACTGAAAACACGTGTTTTATTGCTTTGAACTGTGTTCAACGTGCTAACACTCTCTCCTGGGATGGATTTAGGAGATATACTTCAAAATGCGAAGCAGGCCATTTGATTTGCGCAGAAGTGCAGAGATCCGACATTCCAAAGCAAGGCAGATCTTCAAATACATGCCACATGGCACAGCACAGGAGGAACAAAGACACCTTGAAAAGAGAGGGAGCTTCTCGTCAGCTGGTCTGCAGAGTTTCTGCAGCCCTTTGAATCACTTTTCTACTTTCATTTTTCTTTTAATACCAATTAAAATGACTTATCAGCAGCTTCCTGGTGCTCTCAGCCACTCCCCGAGACTATCAGAGCAGAAGAAGGAGCGGTGCTTGGTGGCCCTGCAGTCCCAGCTGTGCAGAAGCAGGGTTTCACATACCCTTTAGCCCAGTGTAGATCGGTACTGCCACTAAGGAGCTTAGCAAACATTTCAGCCAGCGCAGGGGAGGGCATCAAGCAGCTTCTTGGCAGCAGGGCTGGCCTTCTGTGTACACAAACCCTTGGCTTGAGAGCACTTGTATGTCTACACGGCACCAGCAGATGAGCTCGCTCGCTCCCCCGACACTCCGTTTGCACTGCCTCGCTCCTCTCGCCTGCAGCCAGAATTACAGGATTCTGGTGGCTGTGAGCTCTTCGCGCTTTTTACCGACGTGCCACATCAAACCATGAAGGTTGTGCAATGGGCATAACGCAGAGCATGAAGACTGACAGCATTCCTACTTCTGTAGGAGTCAGAAAAGCCCTAATCAGCCTGCTCCTGTCCTGCCTCTTCTTCTCACTGTGACAGGCACACCTGCCAATTTCAGCACAGAGGCTTACTAATGGCTGGTATGTGCTAGATAGGGTTAATTTATAATACATCCACCTCCTTTCGGCCTGCAGATACTGACAGAGCTGGAATACACATGCTGTCCAACAGAAAAATCTCTATTCAGCCTCCTTCATCATCATGGGATGTGAAATAGATGGATGAGCCTAGGCGAAGGACAGCAAGGACGCTGCTGCTTACAGCTTCACATTCTTGAGTTCCTCAAGGAAAAGCCAACTTAGGGGGACAACCCAGTAAAATATGAAAAGATGCTAAAAGCAGCAGGAAGGCTACCCTGCATGCAGCCCCTGGCAGGAGTGTGCAGGTCCCAGCACCTTCCTATCAGCAACACTGGGATCAACTGAGCTAATACAAGCACAGACATTGGGTTTTGGGTGACAGAGGATGATGAGACGTTCTCTTCACTAAGGCCACGTCTACACTTAGACCTAGAGACTTCAAGGATGTTTAATTGCTAATGACTTATCTACTCGTACACTATTCTTACTCAAAATATATGTACGTATATGTATTTCTGAATCTCACAGAGCCATATTAGCCCTATCAGAGTCATTTTGTCTTCACATGGTGCTTTAAGTTGAGAAGATTTTGCAGGTGGTAAAGGTTCCTGCGTTGCAGTCAGTGCCCTGCCTTGCTCGCACCATTCAGCAACTGCTTAGTTTGGAGAGCCAGGTTTTATGGTGTGGAGCTTAACTCTTAGGAACAATGTCTACTTTTCACAGCTGTACAAAATGACCTAAGGCAAACCAAACACTTCAGGAATCTGAGACCTGACTCATGGGTTTAGAAAGCCTGAGTCTGTATATCCCCGGTGTCTGTCATTCAGGGGTCATGGAAAAGACGTCACTAAGTGCTTCAAGGACTCTGCAGGCCTGGAGTGTGCATGGCAATGAGCTTCATCAAAGTACTTGCCGCACAAAAGGTACAGGTGAAGTCAGACCAGAGAACCGAGTAATCATGACTAAAACATGATCATACAGTCATACACTTTCCCTCAGGATTAGAAACACAATGAAATCTTCATTGAGAAAAAAATATATATATCAGGAACCCGACTACCTGATGGCAGCCTCTTGCATGGCAAGAGAGAAACACTAAGTCTTTAAGCATAAGAAGCTACCTTGAAACCAAGGTATCATTAAAAGAAAGGAGTCTCAAGGCCAAACAGCATTTAGACTCTACTATGACATATTGCTGGGAAGGTCAGGTATATCATGGTGTGAGCTCAGGAAATTATATGTAAAACACAAAGAGGAGAAGAGAAGTCAAACAAAGTCTTAAGCTCAAAGTCTTAAATGGATAAATGACTTCCTTTCAGACCTTGGGCAAATTTCCATGCTCTCTACGCTTGTCATCTTTAACAGGGGAATCATTCATGCTTCAAAAAGATCTTGAAATTAAACCTGCATACATTGACTGCAAAGGCATTCAGACACTTGAGCGACAACTACGCAGCCAGGCCGTGGTGTTCAGAAAATAACCTGTTCATCGGGTGATTTTTCTGGTGCACCCATCCAACACTATACCCGCTGTTCAGTCAGATCACTTACCCTGCCAAAAGGACTGTCAACAGGACTTGATAAAACCGTGTGCCACTCCCGTCCTGGATTTCGTTGCAATTGTATAAAATCCAATCCCAATGCAGGAAAGTTGTAAAGACAGCAACACCTCTTACCTACTAGCCTTATGATAGTGGAAGTAACTGGGGGGGAAAAACCACAGCTGAACTTCATTCATCACAGCAGCCCACTCTTCCCCTGCTCACATGCATTACTTTTACAAGCCAGTCTCCAGAAGAGTCAGGATGGGATTTTTGTTCCATGTAACTTCACTCAGAAGAAGAGACTGAAACTTTCCATGATTATCTTTCAGTTTATTTTTCCCTTACTAATAATGGCTGCAATTTAGCCATAAGAATGGCTTTGAAAATATACCACCTCTGTTTCGATTTATTTCTACAGCTGCAGAATTACATTGTTTAACTTTTCTCTCTTAAGTGGATTTCCTTTGGCTTTGGCTCCTATTTAATAAAGTGACGAGTTTACTGAAAACAGCCTTTGCAGTTTCAGCGTATTAGTATGACAAAGCCCAACTTGATTGAAAAATAACTTCGCTCCACGTGGTTTTACTGCCAGCAGCTCAGGCTGTTGACTACAGCTGTGCCTGGCCGCCAGACCAGTTGTTTCACTTTTTGGTTGTTATCAAAGGGTCAGCAATAGCAATCCCAATAACACGGATGCTCTTAATTTTCATGGTGTGTGCAGGGAAGGTAGGGACCATCTGCCTAGAGACAGGTCATCAGAAAATGGCTTTTCCTGGTTTTCTGGAAGTCAGTGAGCAGCACCGGTGATAGAGGAAAAGCAAGGAAAGCAACTCTGGACCAAAGAAAGCTGTGTAATTATTCACAAGGAGGTATGCCAGATGAAAGACAGGGGTGGAATTTAAGTAGGAAAAGCTTGTCAGAAATCCCTAAGCATATAATTTAATTGGCATTTGATGCTATGACACCACAACATGCTGCACACCTCTTCTGGAGAGCTTTCATCGCCCATCGCATCCCGCAGCGCCCCGGGCACCATTGGGTCCCACGGAGACTCCTTGTGTCAGTACCACAGCGAAAGATAGGCATCAGGATTTAGGTTTTATTTGTCTGCTAAAACAAACAGACTTAATCTATAGACAGCTTTATTACAAAATAAATAACAGTTTATCTGTTCTTTTGACACTCAGAAGGTTTAAAGGTTTAAATTTAAGGTTGTTTTATGGACATCCACATTAAACTGCACACATGTAAGCCAACAAAGACTCTAACATTAGCAGACGAGAAGCAAGGAACCTGGGCCTTTCAAATTCACAAGACAACCTTCATTTGCTGCTGACTTTCACAAATGCCAGTATTGGCCCAGAGAGCTTTAGTAGAAAAATTACCAGTTTATTTACTTGTGTCCACTGAACATAGGTTTTTAAAGCTTAATGATATAATTTCTTACATTTATATATTTCCAGACCACTCCTTCCATTAAAAATAAAATAAAATAAAATGATAAAATCTAATATAGAAATACAAGGGACATACTTCTGTCACTGATAATGTGCAAAGAAGAATAAAATGGAGTTTCTGAATAAATTTATTACAATTTATAAAACAGTGACAAAAATGCAAGTAGACAGTCTCTGATTTTGACAGAAACCTCCCTGGTAAAGAACACAGACTCTGCTCACTACCTGAGAGTGAACAGTCACATAGAGAACTTGTCTTGTAAGGAAGATATCAGCAGGTTAAGAGATGAAATTTTGCCTGGTTTCAGGAGGAAGAGCTACTCAAAGGAAACACTTTTGGCCAGTATAAACTGGCCCTTTTGATCCGGATTTCTAAAAGCTTTAATAATTGATCCTTGCAATTTTATGAACAAAGGTAGGGAATTATCATTATACAGATTTTACAATACGCTGTAGTCAATTGACTTGCCTGATGTCACGCACAAAGCCAAGCAGCATTGCTCTTTAGGTCCTATTTTGCATGGCGTGTAGGGATATGCTTAGCAAGTGCACATTTGGCTGCAGTTGCTATGCAAGCGGCAGATCTTTAAGCTGCAGCCTGCGTGGGCCCTTTTCTCAATGAAATCCACTGAGATACTGGACTCCGCGGTTAAAATAGGTTTTACCACACAGGTCTGAAACAGATAAATCTGGAGCAGAATGTACTTGCTATAAAAAGTAGGGGGGGAAATTTCTTCAAACTGACATTTGTCCCAAGAGTCACATAAAATTTCATGTCTCAGGGTTGTCTTCTAGAGAAACTAATGTTTCCCTGGAAACATGTTTCTAAATACAGTTGCTCTACTCATCTCTCATACTAACAGTTTGTTCTTCAAGTACAGAGACAGGCTAACCACTACTGAGTTTGTGTCCCTGAAACTTACTTGCTCTGGTCGAATTTCGTAATTTCTCAGGACCCATCTATTTTTAAGAATTGAGGCAGCAACAGAAGTAGCCCATGGTCCAAGATATTCCCAAAAGTTAATGAATGCAAGTCCCCAGTGCATGAGGAGGAGCCCTAATGCATTTTTCTCCTCTGGAACAGGAAAGCAGATGCCCTACGCTTAAACACTCAAATCTGAGACAGCTGGTGCTTGAGCAGGCACTGATGGCACTCCAGGAAAGGGTCTGTACCTTGACTTTGCACTAGGCTTGGCACACTGCAGCACCAATCACTTATAAAAGAATCATAAAGTCATAGAATCATTAAGGGTGGAAAAGACCTTCAATATCACCTGGTCCAACCATCCCCCTACCACCAATGTCACCCACTAAACCATGTCCCTAAGCGCCAGGTCAAACCTTTCCTTGAACACCCCCAGGGATGGAGATTCCACCACTTCCCTGGGCAACCCGTCCCAGTGCCTGACTGCTCTTTCTGAAAAGAAATGTCTCCTAATTTCTAACCAGCTGAGATATGAAGGAGCTCTGAGGAGCTCTTGGGAACCAGTGGAGCAAATTTGTAAAGTCACTATGGTACTTGGGTTCTGGAGATGGGTTCTCTTCTTGCCCAGGCACTAGCATAAGCATTTGTCTCTCTCTTAGTTTCTTCCAGAAATATATATATATATATATATAAATGCTGATGAATACTTCACTATGAGAGCACAAAAACAAGGAGCTGCGTATTTCCAGCACCCTCTCTGATTAGCCTGCATTGAACTTCTTGCCAATATCCACCTACAGCTACACAGCAGTGCTGGTCCTGGCATGCTTCCTAACATGATCTCCAAGTTGCAGTGGGTTTGGCAGAATGTTTGTATTTCATGTCTCTGCCTAGGAAGAATCGGCTCTGAAGAAAAGTGGGTGGATGATTCCAGCCTTTGCCCTGTCTTTATGCTTTACCAGAACAGAGGTGCTAGAAGGCATCACGCTGATCTCTGTGACTACCTACCTGGCAGATGGATTCTTTTTTCAGTGATAAACAATTCCTTTTTTTCTTTGATACAAGAAGTGGCAAGAGAAAAATTACTTGATCTGAAGAAGAGAAACCTTAAGATTTGACAGACAATTTTTTTTTTCCTGTGTGAGGTCTGTAACATCTGAGTGGCACTGATAGAGACTAATCGGAAGAGAATTCCAGCAGAAGAACTATGGGACATCAAATGAAAACATCAGGAGGCAAGTTTAAAAACAAAATTAAGGGAAGTCCCTCTTCACACACAGTATAGTCAGCTTGTGGAAGACCTCACAGCCAGACACTGTGGTCTTAACACACTTATTGAGGGCCTAGGTGGAGACAGGTTCACAGAACAGAAACCCACCCTTGTTTACCAAGTATAATGAACTCCGTCCTGTCTCTGGAAGTCCCCAGCAAATGGCTGCAGCCTAGCTGAGGAATTTGTGAATACTCTTGCCCAGTTCTTTTGACCACTATCAGGAAGAGAGACTTGGCCAGACGGACCTTTGGTGTGACATATAGCCTCCAGCACTTTCTTCCATCATGTGTTGTGGTGGACAACTCTCAGCACTAGGACAGGCTAGAGAGAGGCTGGCCTTGTGGCATTGTATTATATCCCTAGAGGCTGAAGTAAGAGATTACTTTGGATAAAAGGCCCTGGGAGACAGAAAATAAATGAAAAACTTTTCTGTTTTCATCCCATGTTCATCCAGCAATCCATGTGCTCATGGGAAAACGAGAGGTTTGAGCTTGGTTTTCTTTTGGACCATTCCCCCTTTGTCCAACATACAGTAGGACTTCCACCACTGCAGATGAGGAGATGACTGGTACCATATATATATACAGCAAATTACACTTGGTTTTGAATAATCTTGGATGGTCTCAACCTTAGGCTGATAGAAACATTTAAAGGGGAGAGGGGAGGAAAGGAGGGACCTGGATGACAGAATCCTTTTGGTTACCTACTCCAAGAGCTTTTAATTCACTTTTGCTGGTTAAAAGTAACACTCCTGCTAAAGCCAACTGCTTTAAAACACAATTTTGTTAATTTAAAGTGTATTACCCTATTTATAAAACAGCCGGTCCTGTTAAACCAGCAGTCTGTTAATAAAACAGCCATGAAAACTTTCTGCAGTGTGTATCTTATGGGGTGTAGCAATCACTGAGCCCATGGGTGGGAGAGAAGCATTGGCATCCAGAGCCGAACACAGAACAGAGAAAACCCTACAGCAAGCATAAGAACTAAAGCAAGCTAGCAGGCCTGCTGTCACACCCTGAAGGTTGCCACCACCCAGCACTCACCAAGGAAAGCACATTCCAGATCCAGGGCCCTTCCTTGCCGAAAAGGACTGCCACAATTACTCCCAGCAACAAGCCTAACCCATCAGACTGCAGATCTCTACGGGAAAGCAAAACCCAGAAATAAAGACAGGAAAGTGATACAAAATTATTCTCAGATAGGTCATCATGGAGAATATTTTTAGACTAGAAACAGTCTGCTTGGTGTGGACTGGAATGAAAAGAGCGGTTCCTTTCTCCTACCCGCAGAGTGGGTGCTTTTCACTGATGCCAACATCCTTGCGAGATTTATTTCTCCATTCCCCTGAACTTTTATTTCAGCCTCCCAACCCCAGTTGCACCTCAGAAATCATATGCCATATTTGCCCATTTCAGGTTTCTGTTTTGCCTTGGGCTGAATAGAGAGTGTATGAACACCATTATTTTTCCTGGTCCTTCATCAGAAGAGATTCCTGTACTTTGGTGTAGGTTTGCTGAACACCCAGAGGCATGGGCTATGCTTCCATTAGTTTCCTAACAATGTATTTCCTTCACAGGTAAGGTCAACATTACATTTACTTGTATTTACATTATATTTACCTGCTTTAGAAAAGAAACATTATGGTATTAACTGAGTGTATTTATAGGAACCTGCAGCTTCCAGGAGTGTCAGCACTTACTGTCCAACATACTTGGCCCATAACAGCATCCTAGGACTTTGAGGAGAGAAATTATCAGTCAAATACCAAGCTAAGAATTCAATTCAGATAAATTGTGCCAGTGTGGTGCTATACAAGAATGCTCTTTTAATTCAAGACATCTCATTGCTGCCTGTGTTCTTCTCTGGAAAAAATATACTATTTCTTAACTGGTAGTTTTTCAGGAATTGCACCCGGAGCAAAAGAGAAGAACCCCCTAATTACTGAAAAGGGATCTGGGTTCTTACTGAGTGAGCAATTCAGTCCCCACGTGCTGCAGCTACCATCCTCATGACGTACACCCAAGGTGCAGATCCCAGCATTTTGTTCACAAAGCCACCTGTGCTGCAGTCCCGAGGACACCTACCCTTCAGTGTATCTGCCACCACCTGCAGTTTGTGGGAAGGAATCTCTCACGCCGTAATTTTTAAACCTCCCATGATTTGCTTCAGTCTAAGAACATGCTCATCAGCAGTTTCCTAGGGCTTTGAGACTCCTTTTCCACTTCAGACACAGAGGGGAGAAGCCGGAATTGTTCCACACCAAGGATCACGGCCAGCAATCCATATATTTTGGAGAAGACTTTTTTTTTAATAGTTTATTTTTTTCAGATTGTAACATGGTTCAATCAGAGTCAATGGCCAGTGTGGCAGACCTGAATTTCCCCGTCAGTTTGGCAGCATTCAGTGTAGGGCTTCACTCCAGATGCTTGGTCAGTAACAGCCACGGGCTGGCCTCTCTCACAGGGAGGGAGGCACTAGCTTTCTCTTCACTTCGGTGCCTTCCTGGTGCTTGATTCAAATTTTCAAATTGTACCAAACATCCATGAAACCATGTTAATGTCTGTAGCTGTCTATACTAGGAGGTTTGTAGGTAGTATCTGGTGGTTCAGCCAGCTCTGCAAACCAACACACATGGTCCTGCCTTAAACTAGCAGAACCCTCTGTCCTGAGTAGAGTTGGCACTATGAGTAATATCAGGTATATCAGTCCTTAGAAATGGACAATTTCTGTCCTCTACTTAGTAGTTTTGGATGGGAAAAGAAGTTTTATCACAATGTTACAGACCCAGTGAGGCCTAATTCAAACATCCACGTGTCCCCTACATGCCCATTCGTAGACGCATGACCTTGTGCTCCATTTTCCTTCTGTCAGTGTCCCAGATCACTGTCCCAGATCTGCACCCTCTTGCCAATTCCTCTCAAAACTGCAGCCAAACTCGCTCCTGACCCAGGCCTGCTGAAACGCTCCTTGCTTGCTGAGCCACCTGCAGAGCCGCGGGAGGTCCCCCAGGGACGGCGAGGCAGCCGTGCATACCACCAGAAGCAGGGGCACCGTGCACAGGCCTGGCTGTAGACACCCGGTGTTGCCCCACTGGGGGTTTCTGCAAGCCTGGGACCTGCGCGGTGCTATCCTCCTGCCTCCTATTCCCCCTTGCCACAGCATGCAAGGAGGAATTTTACTTTAAACCCTGTTCATCACTGTCTAAAATATGCACCGTGGATAAGATGCTACATTTTCTCTTTGCTAATCTCTTTGAGCTCCCTTAATTGCAGCCTGGAAGCTTCTTCCACACTAGTAACTGGTATTATTTTACCCTTTCTCTTAAGAGTTCAGCTGGCTTTGCTATTTACAGGCATTTCTCAAGGGCTGAATCTGTTCCTCAGTTTTTCATGGGATACAAAGTCACATGTTCCACAGATTATCCCACCATCCATCCCTCTTCTGCTCTTTGAATCAGGTCAGAAAAGAAAAAAAAAAAACACTGCGTACCTCTCCCTCAGTAGTACAGCCCATTAAAAATTAATACAACAAATATTTTAAATAGAAGAAAGAAATACTTTGGATTCACCATCTTGCCACCTCCACCATTCTACTACTGGACAGTACAATTAAATAAAGCTTTTTAATGTTTTTGTATGTTTGTTTGTTTGTTTTTGTTTTGTCTTTTCTCCTATGGTCCTCTCTGCACTCAGGATTCATTCTTGATTCCACATGCTCACAAGTATTTGTTGACAGGAAAACCATTTTTCCAGCTAGTTTATGCTGGATGTATACTCTTCTAGGTATTGCTACTTTTCTTTCTCTTTCTATTCTTTATTTGCTAGATTGACCACTTCAACTCTACTACACATACCAAGTACTGGAAAATACCAAGTTTCAGAAAAGATGAGTAAAGGCTACTTTCAGAAAGATCCAGGCTAATTCTAAGACCAGAGTGAGGAAGCACTGCAAGGATTGCTTATGTCTCACCAGGGGCACACAGCCTGTCTTGGTCACACGCCACCAAATTCCTCCCCTCTGTAACTTGGGTTTCTTCCTGGAAATTGAATGCAAGTTGCTCCAACTTGCTTTTCAGCAGTTCCTGTGCTTCTGCATAAACATGGCACTTCTCAGGCTCTTTCTCCAGCATTGGTAATTTGACTTCCACTAGGAATGTCCCTTTACAACATCATGACAAAAAAAAATCATCCCCTTTTATTCAAGGAAAATGTGAATGCAAATCAGCAGCATTTTATACTTCATTTTTCTGCATACATATGAAAACTGGCTAAAAAGCAAGCACGGCAGACCAGCACTGTAAATAATTCAGTGGCATGAGCAGCTTCTCTGCGGAAGCAGCATTACATTTTAAACTTTAAAATATTGCAACAATTAGCAAACAGCTCTATCTGCCACTTCATTTAAAAAGCCCCACTGTCAACTGTGCATTAGTCAATTAAGTGCTTTTTATTGAGATTTCCAAAAGGATCACCAACTCCTGCTATATAATTTGGACACAACTCCTTATAAGATTAGTCAACAGCTCAGAGCTTCTGCCCCAAAATAAGTAAAGTAGAATGCATCAAAAAGGGCCAAGCAATTGCTAAGTGACAGAAAGTAATACTTTCCATGCCAAGAGGACTCTGGGTGGGAGGGAAGAAGAGAGAGAAGGAAGGATTTATGTGCATCATTAAAGATGCATCAATCTCTAGATTTTCTCTTCTTATCAGTGTCAACATCTCACTTATTTTTGTAGCTCCAAAAAATATAAAATCCAACTGCACTTTACTGAAATATTAAGTTTCTGTATGTTTTGGTTAAATTTATACTATGTTTCAGAATTATTTTCAAAAATGTGAAGTATACTGAGTTTTATTGAATTATAAGGAATGAAGAAATCTGTTAAATCTTTAACCATTTTATTCTACCCATCAGAAAGATCTTTTTTAAAATTAAAAAACAAACAACAAGAACAAAAACTAATCCTGCTAGTAGCAAAATAACTTTAAACTGTGAATGGGATATAAGCCCTGCAGCCATGTTTGCAGATGGAGCCCTCAGACTCCCCTCTTCCAGCGCACAAGCAGGAAGGGAAAGAGATAAAAGGCTGCCACAGGGAGAGCTGTAGTGCACAGGGACAGGGCACATACCTGGTGCACCTCCTGAGCCCCGAGCAGTATTTGGAGATTCCAGATCACCTGGATGTTAGGAGCCTAAACAATATACCCATTCTTTAACAAACTGTTGAGATGTCTTACTGGATATTTCTTTAGTAATCTGCCAGATTTTTCTGGCAGATTTTTTAGTATGATTATTTCCATCATCTTTTATCCCCTTGCCAGCTTAAACAGCCACTCTGAAACAGCTGAAGTATTTGATTAATGTTTTCAAGAAAAAACACACCCCTACCCTTATCAAAATCATGCTATGTATTTTAACAATTATCGATGTTTCCAAGACAAAAGACAAGAAAAGAAATTATGAACAGTGTGGTTTTTCCCCATATGCATTCAATTTCTGCATTTCCCATAATAATTTGGGGCCAAGGTGTAGGTTTTATAATTTCCCCTGAAAATACCTAATGTATTTTCCTCAAATACCTATTCCACATAAGGGTTGGGGCTGTCTTCCCTAGACAAGAGTCTGCCTCCTAAAAGCTTTGCAAAGGAAAATCAATTTTTAGTTCATTTTCATTATCTTCAGAGATAAACATGGTAACTTAATAGCATAAACAGCAAAGAACAGCACTGTAGTTCAACAGTACAGTAAATCCATCCTAAAGCTTGAAGAACCAGATTTTTTTTAAAAAGCCACATCATACAAAATGCTAAACTAATATAAACCTATCCTACCTGCTTTATTATTTGAAACAAGTTCTAAGTTAACTTTGTACGACCAAGTTTTAGACCACATCAGTTATTTTCTGGTCTCTAGCAGCTGGCATATAAGGATAAAACCACCAAACCCTTCGTTTGCACATTCTGGTGAATTCATCAGAGCAGTAATTGTGAGCACACCTGTGATATGGCTCACCTCTGTGTTGCTTTATCGTACAGTAACAACACACATTCAGTATTAACAGTGATGATCTAGGTAGGTAGTGTTAAAATCCCCACCCCCCCCACCCCCCCAAGTTTTAACAAGCTGGAGCATTATGAAATGCTTCCTGCATGAGTTGGGCTATCCCCCATTATTCCAAGTACCATCTCCTGGCATCAAGCAGGAGGGAAAAACCTAACAGGAAGTCTGCTGTCGGTTTATCTTGTATTTTAGCATAGGCAGCTGCTATCCAACCCAGGACAGTCTCAGACTTGCTTTCAGAGCCACTGTGGGTATCAGAGGAACAAGAAAAGCAGATTCTGCCTGTCCCACTTTGCCCACAATTCCTCTTCGAAGAAGGTCTGGAAGCAAAGCTAAAGCCTTACACCCATACGTATCTTGGCTGGCAAGAGCCTGGATCAGCGCTTATTCTCAAGGAAAGCAATATTCTCAAGAAAGGTAGTGAGAGAGAGTCTTTAAAAGCAAATAAGTTGGATCTACTACTTTTAATATGAATATCATATTTGAATAGGTGTATAACTCAATTACAAGTCATCCAGTATTACCTGGTCTTGTAAACAGCAGATGGTAACTAAAGCATTTAACCATCACTGTGACTTAGAAGTGTTAATGTGGATAGATTCAAATCTTCATCCTGGGAAGTAATCAAAAGCAGAAACGCATAAATGGAGAACTAACTGCCTGCACCGGGCTTCATCAGTCACATAACATTTATTTCACTCACAACTGCAAGTCTGCAATAGCAATCAGTATCTCTTGAGGAAGAAGAGCCCTAACAGATCAGCAGCTTGCTTTCTATTTTGTCCTTCAGTACTACACGACTGAACTCAACGTGTAGTGCCACATCTGTTTTTTCCTACCTTTATCACAGATTCACAGTTTACATACCCCAGGAGGGCATGCAAATAGTCCTTGCACAAAGATTTGCTTAATGTTCTCCAGCAGTTCACAAACCCAAACAGCCTAAGCAAAGTGGGAGATAGGGAAGAACGGACTAAACCTGTCTGTGACTCCATGGGAAACCAGATGCAGGATTTGATCCCAGCTAAAATTAACCTGGTGGACAAAAGGGTTTATTTTAACTCGGTCACTCGATCCAATTCACTACACAGTCACACAAACACTTGTGCCTGTATGAGCCAAGGGGGAAAAGGGTGTGTTAGAGCTCTGCCTCTCTTGGCAGCAGCACTGGTTTATTTCTATTTAAACTGTATGTAAAACTATGTCTTAATAGCCCTTGAGCCATTTTATTTAGTCTCCTGAGTCACACATACATCACACAGATTTTTGCTGCTGTCCAGACTGGAGACACTCAATAAACAAAGCATGAGTCTTCACCCAGTACTGAAAACTATGATATGTTTAATTAAATATTCAGTGATCCAATGGATGTCTCTAATGGCTGCATTTTTAGAAATATTTGTAGTTTGGTAGTTAGAGCAGAGGGTTGCCAAGATATCCTGCCAACAGGAGAGAAGCAAACAAGTTAATTAGCCTTTGTGCCCCACTGCCGCTACCTTTCATAAGTACTTTGTAAGATCTCAGCATGAAAGCTAATATTTTGATTGCATGTCTGTGAAAGAATAACTGACAAAAACTTAAGATTCTTGAGACCCTTAAAAACATCTAAACATATAACAGACAGCTGTGATACAAACCTAAGAAGTTCAATGAATGTGAATAGGGTGACTGTCCATCCTCTCCTGTGTATTCACAGTGCTGCTAAGAGACACCGTGCCTGCATTACAGGAGAGGTCCTCATTTCACGATTTTACTCATTTTCTCTCTCCATGCTGTCCCTAATCCTTTACCTCTGCCTACCCTGCAGTTAGCTACAGAATTTAATGTACACACAGTTGATTTAGAAGAGTTAAATTACACATTGGTTAGTGGATCATCCCAAATCTACCCCCAACAATGTAAGAACTTGTTTTTCTCAAGTGGCTGAAGATGTCAGGATCAAGACCCACCTTCCTCCTTGCCTTCTTTGCATTCATCTTCCCCCCACTATTTTCCTAATGCTTATTTCCCCATCCAGGCTTTGATCTTTTCTGTAATCTGGGTACACAGTTATCTGTACCTCTTCCTTTCCCTGTTCTTCCTCTCCTTCTCACAGGAGATAAACCAGCACAGATTTGTAGAGGTAGTTCCCTTACCACACAACAAGCTAGAGAAGCAGGACTACACATAACACGTTTGTGATGCTGCTCTGAGATAGCAGTGGTTAGCGGAGCGTTGCACATATCCAGTCACGCTGGCTATAATATTTCAGGTCAGGACAAAATGAACAAAATGCCCCTCAGGCATCCAGGCATTACACTGCCCAAAGGCAGCTGATGCACCATCTCAGGAGGCCTGACAGCAGGATTTATCCCCGCTCATGCATTAAATATCAGAATCACAAGGGGCTGCTGCCTTTTAAATCCAGCTAACCATAAAAGGATCTTCTATACTGGTTATTTCAAATCTGAGGGAATGAATAATTTAGAGGCACTATGCACTCTGTACAAGAATTAAATCTTTAGTTAGGAGCAGGAAAACATCTAACAGATCAAGATTTTCATGTACAAAATAAAAAAGAAGAGCAAAAGATCAATCATCCAGACGTACACAGAGCAGGATGGCACTGGGGACCTGATGTGCAAAACACACACCCACTGATCCCTAATCACCCTGGCTCCAAGCTGGGAAACACGTTCAGCATGCAGGCACGTCCTTGCCTTGCACAGCTGGTCTCACAGCTGCCCTCACACCACGCTGGTGGCACGGCACGGGCAGAGGAGGATTCCCTCTCCCTCAGACTGATTTCACAAACAGCTTCAGGATGAAACACGCCACACACAGCCAAAGGAGAGCGGCGCACAGGCTGTGGGATTTGACTTTCATTAGAAGCAAGATGCCACACCAGTGGAAAATAAACAATAAACTTATCTTGTTCCAGCGACTTAATGCTGCACAAACAGAAGCTGGCTAAATATAGACCATGCCTGCAAAATCTGCCTCCACAGGTGAAGCCAACTGAAAGCCCTGCTTGTGCCAAAGCCTGAGCAAGTTTTGTTGCTGGTTGTGGTCCTGGGCAAGGGGGCTCGGTGCTGCTATCCCAACCCACCGCTGCTGGGTTCGCTGAGACCAGGTGGGCACACACCTACCAGGCAGGATGGCAGGTGGAACAAATGCTCTTTTGCTCCAGAAATCTTTGTTTTACATCCCACACACATGAAGGGTCTGTAGCAGAGCAGGCAGCTGCCCCTCCCTCCCTAATAGCCTGACAGCTTTCCTGTGCCAATGTGAAGTCCTCTTAACCTTAGGAGTGGGAGGAAAAGGTCTACGAATATACCTCAGACTAAGAGGTGGATCTATAATTTCAGGCGAGGACATTAAAACATTAGAGAAGAGCTTCTGAAGACAAAGCCTTTTTGAATGCTCAGCTCACTGCGCTGAACTTTAACACCTGAAGACACCATGGAGGAGTCTCTGCCTCCCCTTATCAACGAGTCCTCACTGCCGTAGGATGCAGCGTTCCAGCATCAGTCACAGCCAATACTCTGAGGTGAACCTCCAAGTTGGATTTTCCAGGTGTGTGAACCCTGGAAACCTGTGAGCCAAAGGTCAGCGTGTGGTGAGGGCACAGTGCTCAGGCGCAGTTCCTGGCCTTTGGGGACAAAATCCTGAGCACTTGAGGCATTGCATTTCTCCAGAGCAGGGTGGGCAGAACTGTCACAGCAGTAAATTAGGTGGCATAAAAATCACTTGTATTTCCTCCCTTAGTTCTTTTAAAAGCTGGGCTATTTTAGGCAAAGAAAAGCCATTGTTTTAACAAGTGGTAATTGCCCATTAACATTTTTTCTACATTAGCACATCAGTATTTTTTTTAGGTCTCCTTTCGAACTGTGAGCTGACCAAGTTCAAGAGGAACACTGTGAAAACCCAGGCCAAATGCACATCGCATCTCTCCTCATGCAGCCACAGGTATGCCGGATGGAAGGGACCTCTGGAAGTCTCTCGCCCAACCTCCTGCTCAGAGCAGGACTATTCCCAACATGAGATTACAGCTTGCCAAGCCTTCAAAACCTCCAGAGACAGAGATCATGTGGCCTCTCTTGGAGCCTCCCAGGGCTCTTTCCAGTGCTCAACCAAGCAACCAAGTGAGGCTACTGCCCCTCATTGCATTGTCTGGCACCACTGGGAAGAGTCTGGTGTTCTGTAACTGCCAGATAGTAACTGAATTCCTCCAATTGCTAGATTCCTCCCTTAGCCTGCTCTTCTCCAAACTAAACAAGCTTATATCCCATAATGTCTTTTCCTGGGATGTGCCCTAGTCACCCCTACCATCTCTGCAGTCTTTCACTGGACCTTCTCCACATCCCTCTTGACCTCAGGGGCCCACCGTCGGTCACAGAATTCCTCATCAGTACCAAGCAAGCACAATATCTTCCTGAGCAATGCAGCCCAGTCAAGGGTTCCTGTTATCTGCAGTCAAGGTGCACTGCTGGGTTGTTGCCTGATACCTTCTGGCATCCACTGTAATACTCACATCCTTATCAGCAGGGCTACAAGTCATCCAGCCACTTCCCAGCATCTACCAGTGCAAGGGGTTATTCTGTCCTAGGTGTAAAACGTTATACCTTTTCTTACTGACCTCCATGAGCTTCATGTTGGCCTACTCCCCAAGTTTATCCCTCTGGATTTGGGCTCTCCCACCTGGCAAGTCAGTTGCTCCCCCTAATTAAGTGTCATCAGCATGTTTGTGGAAGGTACTCCGTGACTTCAACAGCTTGATGATGAAAATGTGAAGCACTGTGGCTCCCCACATCGAGCCCTGAAAACTGCTCACTACTTGGTGCCAGCTGGATGTCAACCCTTTGATCTCCTGCACTCCAGCCAACGGTGGTCCCGGCAGTTTTCAACCCACCTAACCATCTGTTCACCCAGGCTGTGTCTGCAGTATCGGAAAGGCCATTCTCCACTGGCAGAATTTGGCAGCTTTGAATCTTTCCTAGACTGGCAAAGCTGAAAATACACAGATGGGATAAGAAGCCATAATATCTCTGAATTAAATTTTTAAAGTCCCAAACAATCTGAGACTTCAGGGTGCAGAGGTCAGTGCTGAACAGTACCATCAATTTATCAACTGAAGAACAGCAGTCTGTATGTTCTTTAGCTTACTGAAAATTGATGGTAGTGTTCACAGATGAAATCAATGTCCAACAGAACTTCAGGTGCCTATCCAAGTGCACTTTCCAAGAATTAAGTTATTTTCAAAGTCAATAGCTGCCATTAAAGTCTTACTTCTAAAACCAAAGAAGGTTTTCTCTGTACTGTGGCCTTGTTAGCGGTTAACAAGGTCACGCTTTCCAGACAAGCACAGCACTTGGAAGAAAAGATTTTGTAGCTTTGAGAGAAGCCACTAAAAGAATGACTAGCATGGGATCCAAACCTGAAGTAAAAAAATGATGACAAAAACACACTGACTGACGTCAGCGAGAACTGGGTATTCAGATAAAGAGATTACCAATTTGGGTGTACGTCCACAAATTAGCAATTAGGAAAAATTGCTTTCAGCTGCATTTTGCTGTTTTTAAAAATTAATGACATGTAATTAACACTAATTTAAGGACAGATGAAAGCCCATGTTGGTGCTGAGAGGAGACACGCCTGACACAAAACAGCTACCTCAAACACAGCTCTGGTGGTGTCAGCTAGAATATTTCCACCGTGTTCCCAAACCAAAATTACAACAGCTTTAATCTCTCTGCCTTCTCAGGCACTTCCTGCCCATTAATCTTTCCCTTTGCCCATGGTCTGATTTCAACAAAGGTACAAGAGAAGAATAAATTCATTGTGCTCCTTATTACTGTACAGACTGCCAGCCATCAGCCAGCCACTGCTCCATGCACACCCTCACATAATGGCACGGATCTATTGCCCTGATACTGCTTACACACCTGAATTTGGAGCAGGAGCCTGTGAAACGTACCCTGTGATGCGTACACTGCTACAGCTACATGAAAACAGATAAATGTATCCAGGTTCAACAGTAAAATGAGTTCGCTGGAAGATTTCCTGACAACTTCACATAATCTACCCTGACAACATTTCCTGCCTTGAAATAAGAGCCACCTGGCTCTGTGCAGCCCATCCCCGTGCAAGGCTAACCCCTGCGCAGGATGCACCACAGGCAGGGTAGGTATATGATTGCTGTCAATGTGAATCTCCAGTTGTTACAAGCAAGCAAAACAGTGAAGTGCCAGGGTGATGCCATGAAAAAGCTATTTGGCATTACAGAAGCGTGACTCCATGTTTATCATGGGCTCACTGAGGAGGTGCACAGGGTAAGCCCCCTGCCTGGTCAGCACCTCAACCAAAGGCAACTCCTCTCACAAGCACCCTTCCCACAAATTCCAGCTCACACCACAGCATACTTTGAAGTGATATCGTCAAAGTTAACCTCTTCCGATACCCCGCCCTGTAAAAGCACGTGCTTGTTACAGGCTTAAACACATCAGACTTGCAGACTTATTCTAAAGAAATTTGCCCCCAGCATTTGGCCAACCAAACAAACCGTAAAACCCTCGTACAGTGTGGCTTACCGTGAATTTTTCTGGACAGTGATCGGTCTGGATCTGACCTACATGTTGGTCAGACCTAGCACCTCATTTGCAACAGTGGCCAATAGCAGATATTAGTCAATGCACACAATGAAGGACAACAGGGACTGGTCCTCAGCTGAGCTTCCGATTGCCAAACACCTGGCACATCAATATCCAAACCAGGTGTCAGTGGTGCATTTCTCCTGAATGGCCAAGGCATCCCCTTTTCTCTTAACCATACCCTCTCCTGTCCTGTTGACTACCGTGATATTCTCTTTTTTTTTTTTTTTTTTTTTTTTTCCCCTGGTCTAACCAGCATTTATATCTGGTCAACACCAGTAAATTATGTCCCTGGACCCATAGGAACATTTCTCAAGTTCTCCAGCCCCACTTCATTGAACAGGCTCTGAGGTTCCCCACTGGGGCTACAGCCAAGACTCAGGTTAATTGCCCAGTTACTGCACGAAGCCAGCACTCCTCTGGGCTCACCACACATCACTTTTACTAGTGGGGCTTAGCAGACACTAGCCCCTGCAGTATAACTGCTTGTGTGTAGTTCATGTGGCTTCCTTAAAGAAAGGTCTTTGTAAGTCTAACAATTATTCTGGAGCCCCAGCCAGGCATCCCCTTTCTTCAGATGGTGGAGAAGCTCAGGGATCTCATTTGATTTCCATTTCCTCTGACACTTATCTCTACCATCTCAAGTTCATCAGTCTTTTATTAATAAAAGGTTAGTTCTTACAGCCACTCTGAGAAGCTCAAACAGGCTGAAACCAGAAGTCAGTAATTTTATTACCAGCAGAACTTCACAGCAGAAGTTTTACTGCAAACAGGACTTGCACCCCCTTACCTGTTACACACAGTGTGTGGCCACCCTGAACAAAGCTCCCTTTTTGTGCTTCCTCACCCTCCCCCACGACATTTGGAAAAATGCTGAAAAGCTTTAACCCTCCTCTGACTTGATTGCAGCAGGTCCCCCCATACCAGGACCTGGAGAAAGCAGAGAAGGCATCCCCTGCAGCAGCTGAGCAGAGGTGCAGGGAAACAGGAATTTCCCTTTAGGGACAGGCTGCAGAGAATTACCTGGTTGCTTAGAAACACACGATTAAAGCCAGCTCACTTTTCCCCTTCCTTCACACATTCACTTAGGGAGAGGCCGTAAATTGGCTGCTTGGGAGATTCAGGACGGACCATCTGTGGGGTGAGACCCGGGGTCACCGCTCCGGTCAAACAGCAGGCAGGGGGCAAGAAGAGTTGTGTGCTCCCCCTTCCCCATCTGTGTTAGCTGCCTTTGATTTCCATCGAGAAGTTTCTCCTCGCTGAGTTGTATCCATCAGAATGAGACTCAGTTGTACAGCTCAGCAGCCGAGTCGTGTGTGCTAGGATTTTGGCTCCGATGGCAATCAGTCGAGGGAATGCAGTCAGGGCAAAGGAAGCAAGAATGAGCAGCTGATATTTACAGCAGATTATATTTAAAACACAAATTACATTAATTTCTGCGCCTCTTAGTAATGTTTCCTACGTGAGCTGCCAAAGCATAGGTGATCAGCAGCCTTGCTGCATGTTTGTGTGTTACATACCTAGAGAAGTCTGGCAGAAAGACTGATTAAAAACATAGAAATACAAATGCTGTTTTGCCTACCCACCTTCACATAGCATGGAAGTTGGAAAAGCCATCTAGATAAAACAGATCTGGACTTAATCTCATGCAGTTTATGGTCAAACCAGTTTAACATGAAAAAGCACCATCCCTACTGCAAACATTAGAGCAGAGCCCACAATGTGTGCTCAAGAGCTTTAATGAAGTTTCTGCAAGAAGAAAGCTCTTCAGGGCTGGTATAACAGATCAAAATACAGATGAACTGAGATCTGTCTATAAAGTAACAGAATTTGGAATAAGATACTGGAAAGTGCCCAGAATTTAGATGCTTTAACATTAATTCACATTTGCAGACATAGCTCCCAGACTTAAGTGGACTAGATCTGCTGTGTAGTACCTAGTAACCAAGACAAGAGCCAACGGTGTGGTTATCATTATGCTGTATAGTTATTACTAGCCGAGGGTTAATTATTAGCAGAGCTGAAAATCAGAAAGAGCTTGATCCAGACTGCATAGCTATGTACACACACACAAAGCCACTACCCTGAAGCACTTCCAGTCTACTTCCAGACAAGTTCAACGCAGTTCAGACGTGTACAAGGTGGCACGTCATGTTAGGGTGGAAGTGACAGAGAGACCACAGCCATGCTGCTCTTGAAAAGAGTTTACACCTTCATGAGTAGGAGTTGTCAGGGATTTCCACTGTGGTTTTTTTGGAATACCACTTCAACCATTGCTTAAAAACAGTTAATATCGCTACAACAAAGTTACATTTTGAACATTAATAAAGTGCTACATAAGTAAAATCTCCCTTTGACATGAGAAAGATTTTTTTCAGAGGAAGGACTAGAGCTGGCTCCTGCTTCATGCTGTGTGCTTTGCTGTGAAAGCAAAGAGCTGTGCAAGGACAGGTTTGCAACTACCGTATCTCTGATTTTGTCAGAAGTTACTCAGTGATTCTGGCTGGTGCGATGGGGAATAGGAAAAGAAGGGAACAAAGTAAGAAAACGGGAAAACAAAACAAAACAAAATTAAAAAAAAAAAAAAAAAACAACAAAAAAAAAAAAAAAAAAAACACCAAAAACTGAAATCACCTGACAACTGATTTTGAAATCAATGGAAACTCAGATTTGGTAGAGCCGTTTGTTCTTTTCCACAGCAAAATGCTTTCTGGGCTTTCTACATGAAGCATTAATGGATCTCAACCAAAGATGTCATAGAATCTTGTCTTGTCCCAGGGATGAACATCCTGACCATATCCAGGATTTTTTTTCACTCATTTGTCCTGTTGCCCCTAAAGAGAAATTCAGCATTAACCCAAATAACTCAATTTTAATAAATATAATTTTAACTGTTGATAAGCACTAGATACTCAATCTGCATTGGGAAAGAAAACAAGGAACTCGAATGTGGGCAGGCAGAGACAGCTGAATTCAGAATACAGTGGCAGGTGGGAATCAGCACTTGCCAGTCATGTTAGCCTCCACCCAGGAGAGTGCAGATGAGTAAATCTGGAGGTTTCCAAGGCAGATGCGGTGAGTGAGGAACGAAGGTGATTAATGGGACCACAATCTTCTGTAAACACCATGGGAGAAAAATGAAAGGAGTTTATGCTGGCAAAATGAAATAAAAACAAATAGCCAAGCCACCTAAACAAGGCAACATTTATACATGATGAAGGAGGCTGTGCAGAGAACACTCTGCCCTTTGACATGCTCTAGTAGCGTGTGTGGTGCATAAGGGCAGGCTGACGGGACCATGCGCTCCTCATGAGCAGGGCAGCTCTTGTTTGCCAGAAAAGGATTAGTGTTTACAGAAAAGAATTAGTGCTTCCAAAAGGAAATCGGGGTGACCTCTGCATTCCCCCCATCCTCAAGATGCAAGGAAATAACACAGGGAATGGGGAAATTTACTTATTTGTGTGCAAGCCAATTTGAGAAAAAATGGAGGGCTCTGTTTTACAGCCAGCCTGCAATGGGATGGGCTCCGTGTGACCCGGCATGACAAGGAGAAGTCTCCAGGTAGCTGGGCGGTCAGCCAGCCACGGCAAGAGAGGACAAACACTCCTGTTATCTCCTACCCCCACTGAAAACAGTGACTCCCAGCTCATGGCGTATATCTGTCCATCCCTTAAGGACTTGTGCTTGGTACCACGGCCAGGATAGTAGCAATGCATGTGTTTAAAATATGGGTTTTACATATCTGCGCAACTATTTTGTCAATAACTGCAGACAATTAAAAATTACAGCTCCAGAGGAAATCTGTGTGCCTAGGACATCCAACTCATACACAGCTTGGGACCAAGAGGGAGAAATGCCAAAATGGTAAAGAGAGCCCTGGGGGAGTCATGAGCCAGGATGGCTGGGAGCAGAAATTGCACCCAGTCAATGGAAAGCACCACAACCCATGGTGTTTGCCATTAAAATTTGAAGCAATGAAAAAGATAACTTGAGTGGGGCTGAAGGCAACACAAGGGACCTTCCAGACATGTCATACAAGCAGCTACAGTGACGGCAGATATGAGCAGACTGCATTTTTATCAAGGCAACCCCTGCCAGCATAGTTTCGCAGCGAGTCTTCCAAACAACCCCCCTGCTATTTACACTGAAGCTCTCCCAAATGTGACTCTCGCTTGTAAACACGTTTCCACTTTGACTGCTCTCCTGGTCTTGGCAGGAGCAGGAAAGGTGAATTCACTGCCACAGCTGCTCCTGTAACTAGGCCAGCAGCCTGGCGAGGCCTTGGTAGGCCCTCACTTGTACCCTCCTGGAGCACTCTCCAGGTATTTGCCCTGCATGAGTAAACCCAGGTAGGCTGAACTTCAAATAGGCCTCACCCTACGGAGTCAAATGAGCAAGGGAAAATGCTTGTGTGATTTGTAGTATTTACATTGCAAGCAATGGAACCTCTTGTTTTGACGCATTATACATGCCTGAATTGCTAACAAGACTACAGACTCCACAGGCACATTTTATACATTGTTTTTTGTCATGAAACACTTCTGTGGGACTCTGTTAAGGACCAGAAAACTCAGGTTATGGCAGGATAACTAGACAATGCCATCCTGCCTACAGTTCTATTTAATCCATCCATCTGCTACCTATCAAGGTCAAATTTCACATTTTGCAACGGCATTGGCTTCAGTAGTCAGACCAGGCCCTGTCTGTGATTTTTGCTAATTTTTTATTCTCAGTCAGTCACGGCTGTAATCATATTTATGTGTAGTCATACTATCAAAGCCATGATGTACTTTCAAAAGATTATGTGTATTAATGAAAGAATATTTTTTTTCCTCCTCAATAGTAACAAATTAAAGAACAACATATGCAAGGCAATAAATAATCTGGATTTATTCAAACTAACCTTGAATTTGTTTGTTTCTTTCATAGTTTGCGGTCAGCAAGGCACAGGGCTAACTTCATTGATTTCTATTACAAAGATAAGTGTGCCACAACAAAGAAGACTGAGGCGAGGTAGTAGCCTTTATTAGGCCAACAAACAGGAGCTGGAAAAACAACAGAGCAACTTATCAGTCAGCCTAATAAAAGACATTACCTCTCCCTGCAAACCTTACATAGCTTGTACCATGGCAGCAACTTTACTGCTCAAATATTTATCATCCTAACAATTAAATTCTGCATTGACTGGGAGTCACAGAGCAGCCTCAGTTTATAATTTACTTCTGCAACTAAACAAGGTTCTCAGTGCAGAAGGACAAAAAAAAAAACAGAGCAGCACCAGTACTGGAAACACAGATGATAGCATTTTGCTGGCGTGGGCATTGGATCTGCAAGTTCCTCCACCCACACACTGCAAAGCCAGCATCTGCAGAGAACCCCCAGAAGCAAAGCCACGGGCTCTGGGACCAAATTACCGCCAAGATGACACTGTTTAGAATTACCGTCACCAGAGTAGGAGGGCCTGTGCCCCACATAACTGATCTGGGAAGTGAGCTGCTCTCCAGTGGGCACGCAGGGCACACTGGGGACCCCTGCGAGGCAGCAACAAGCGCCTTAGGCAGTGAAAGCGATTTCTCATTCCACATTTGCTGGCATGACATTGAATTATGACAGTGTTTTCTGAGAGGTTGGAGGAATAATTATATGGCATGGATCACCAGGCAAACAGGTAAGGTGTAGCCAAGGGGTGGTGTAGGGATACCCAGCAGAGTTTAGGGAAGAGGAGGTTTCCCTGGAGCATCCCCAAGTCTGGAAAAAGATTAGTAAGCTGTTTTGAGGGAACTGGCACATTAAGGTATATCACTCTGCCTTGTCAACTGCACAGTAAACATACCCCTACACACAGATGTGGCCCTTGGTAAGCATCCTTGTCATTAAAAGCTCAGGCATCCCTCAGTGACTTTCTTGTTGAAGCAGAAATGCATGGAAATGCTCTGGAATTTCTTTCCTAGCCTGTATGTGTTTAGAGGAGACACATAGCAACTCCTCCTCACTGCCTCAAGGCAATGACAAAACCAAGAGCCAGAATTACACACACATTAGCCTCACTGCCACCACTGGGGCAGGACAGGGCTCTGTGCTCAGCCTTCCCAGCCAAACCTCTCCTCTGCCAGTGCCTCTGGGCGCAGCCTCCAGCCACTGTCTCTGGGACCCAGCCCAGCTCCAAAGGTGTTCATCCTGCTGCAAAGCACACGCTTGGCCCCATTCCAGGTCCCTGCCACTGTCCCCCACCTCCCTCAGCCCTTCTTCTCTGTCTGGTGACATGTTTCTTGGTGCACTGCTGGCCTCCAGGCAGGTGGACTTCACAGCTTGCCTGGCATCCACCTCCTCTGCCACGGACTTTGGTTGGCTTCGAGTGGACGGTGCCAGTAGCTGGGAGCTCATCGCAAGGAAAATACCGACAAAGGTAATCCTCATCTAGAAAAAGCATCCTTAATTCAGTTTACATTCAGCTATGAAAAGTGAAAGTAGAGCTACCTTAGTTTTGTAGAGGAATGTCATGCTGACATCCAGAGTGGTTTGGTTGGTCAGCTTTCAGGAAAGTTAATTTGGATTCACTTTGGAGTGTACTCATGTAAGACACATGCTTTGTTATCCCTTAACTACATCATATCTGTGGCTGTAGCCAGGCTCACTGCTCTGTGGCACAGTAAATAAATGCTAAATCTGTGTTTTAATAGCATCAGGCAGGCAGCAGCTGTTACTGCTGAATGCCCAGCAGATTGCTATTGCTCTCAGGATTCTCATCAGTGAAGGTACTGAATAGCCTTAAGATATTATGGTCTGAAAACAAATGTTTCTTTCATAACCAGCACCTTAAAAAAAAAAAAAAAAAGTTGTATGTTGTGAAGAGATGACAAAAAGACTCTCCTATTCCCCTACTATGGGCACTAGGCTGTTGAATTTTTATCTAAAGAGGAAAATAAGACATTACACAATTTTCTGAAAGAACATGTTATAGTAATAGAAGACAGGATACAGAATTAAATGTTTAATTCATGGCTTGTCAGAGCCTTGAGGCAAGACCTTTTGGGCTTGTTAATTGCTCTTCTGAGTAGTCCAGGAGCCATAATAATGCCTCCTACAACTAGGCAAATACATGAAGCCATAGTAACATCCACCTAGGGGCTTCCACATCACTCTTGCTGCACAGGTATGCTGCTGCCCACCTGACAATATGCCAACTAAGTCCCAGTATACGGGATATCAGGCTGGATCTAAGAATCCGGATTCTCTAAGTATTCTCTAAGTATCTGGATCTTATTCTGGTATGCATTTCTATATATTCAGGTTTTTGGACTGCAGACAGATCTATAAACTGACTAGTTGTCTTGTGTCCCATGGAGGACTCCCACTGCCTGCCCTGAGCCTTTGCATGTAACCATTTTGCATGTAACCACTGTGCACTCGAGACCAGCAGAAATGAGTGGCTCTGCAGCTGCAGCAGCCTGATTTAGCCCAACTGAGCTCAATGGCAAAAAATTCAGTGGGTGCAAGATCAGATCCCAGTTGCAGGCAAGGATATTAATATGACAAAAAGGGAGGATGAAGGCATAACAGTTTCTATATATATGTTACAGGGGTTTGCATATGTACTAATGTACTAATTTGGCAGATCTAAGTCATCAAAAATATTAATCAAAGTATTTTTTTTAGTTTCCTATGCCATAACAAACTCTTTTTCCCCATCCACATTGAAAAAACTAGAATTTTTCACCCCAGCAGGCAAAATCATAGGCTTTTATCTACCTACTTGTTCAAGTTTCTTCTATTCACATGTTCTAGTGCAGAATATGCTACTCCAGCCAATTCTCTGATAATAGTCTGGCAAGCATTCCTAGCCACTACTGCTTCTACTTTGTTAGACCCCACCAGAAGTTAACTTCAAGGACTTTAGAAAGGCTTCTCTACTGCTGTTTCCAATTTGTTATATGATCCAGTTAGAGTCATTCACTGAGTCGTCAGAGAGATGAACTTGCCTCTAAAGCAGAGGGATCAGTTGCCTTCCTGCTCTGTCAGCCTCTCCCACTCCAGCCCTTTTGGAAACTCCGAAACTATCTTCTTCTTGTCCTGTTTTAATTGTCTTCCCCTGCAAATCCCTTAGAGGTCTTCACTGATAACTGTGTCGCTTTTTACACCACATCAGAAAGAATCTCGTTTTCAAGCCCTTTCCTTCCCCTTTGGTATTATTTTCTGATAAATCAAAATTACCTTAAAAACTCATTAATAAAATGTAACTCAATATCTTTCATAAAGCAGCTCTTCTCTACGAGGCTGAGGTTTACTTCTGTAAAGCTGGTGGAAGAGCAAGAAAACAGATTTGTCCCATAATTGTACTGTTCTAAGTCATACTCTGTTCATGAAGTTATTGAAGCACATTATTTTTTTACTGCTAATGTACTTTCTTAAAGATAATCCAATTATTTCTCAGGGTCAAGAATATGAAAAAGCAGAAGGACTCAGGAGATGTGATTAAAAAACAAGGTGGTTAAAGATCCCTGGTTTAGACACACTTCATCTGGAAACCATCAGTATTGTCTCATGAAACTTGGTAGTATAAATGAAGCTATCAATTACATGATAGTAGAATAAAGTTTCACAGCAAGTGAAACATCCTTTGTGTATTTCAAATCACATTACAGAGAAGAGACAAACTGTTTTGGAACATCATCTGTATAAAAATATTGACTATTAATTAAATATAACAGGCCTCCCATTGAGGGCAGTTCAAGTCAGTTACTAAAATGCAATGAAACTGAGGACCTCCAGACTTAGGCCAGACTCAAAACGCTAATTTCTTGCTCAGAAAATAAATAATCTCTTAGCTACTTTTGAATTGAAAAGGAACATGACTCAAACCAAGACATAAACCATTCAATGTGCAGCTCCCACCTCTGACACTTTAATTCTAGCAATGTTACTGTCCTTTACAAACTTAACAATTTAGGTTTTGACATCTACAAGGGGCATACACAGAATTCACAGTTTCCCCAAGACCCAGGGTTTACAGCCCAAGTAAGCAAATTAAAGGCAAAGCATGAGAAATGGAAAGTGTGAGCAACAGTAAAATGTCACTTAATCTTGTGAGTTCCGCTTTTAATAAATTTTAACAGCTCCCCCATTGGAAGTATGGTAAATAACCATTAGCAGTAAGTACTGTTTGGTGTAGTTTTTTCTTCTGTGACCTACTCATTTGGTCCAAGAGAGACAAGTCTTTAAGAACAGGATGGGTCCACTGCAATTGCAACACAAAGGGCAGTCTTTAACTTCATGCCAAAAATACTAGCACAGATGGTGAATCAACATTTTGCAGGAAAATCCATGTGCTTCCACATTAATGAGACACGGGTTACAAGAACACAGTATTATACGTTGTCGTCACAATGTCACATGCAATTTGTTGTCCAAGCCTAGGTATCCAGATGGTATCAAGAGTACTCCAAACTTTTTATATGCACAAAGCTTTCATTATAATTTAAAATGGTTTCAGAAAACATACTGTTTTTTCCAAGTATTCCCAGTTCACTTTTAACTGCTGAACACGTCCTGTGTTTTGCTTGCAGTGGATTAATAGGGAGCATGTACATGCATTACAAAACCTCCAAGGCAGTGTTGGGAAGTGCTAGCAGAGGAGAGGGGAGCTGTGCAGAACCATCACATTCCCAAAATGCAGAGGAGAAGGAAATGAGAAGCAAAGAGCTGCATGGTGCTTCCCTGGTGGGTACACCAGCGAGGACTTCAGAGAGGATCTGGTCTCTGGAAACCATGTCCATAGACCTGCATGTGGGATGGCACCAAAGCAGAACTTGGGAACTACACAATCCCCGTTCACACAGATAAAAATAGCTCCAACTAGAAGCAGTGGCGCTTCTGCTTCAGATCAGGTTTAACCTTCTCCACCCATGACAGGGTTTATCCATTTTGGAGCCAAAGCAACTGGACTTGATGCCAGCTAACTAAGAGCAGTTATTAGCACACTTTCCTTTCTGACTGGAGCCACAGAAATCTTTATAAAAAGGTCCCAGTGAAATAATTGCTTTCTTTTCACTTCACCCTAGCAGACTCCCACAGGTTTGACTATTTTCTCTCTTTTAAGTAAATTGTGCAGCCTCTCTTAAAAAGCTCACTTTTTCAAAAAGCAGCCTTGAACATAACCGTCTAAATTTGACATATCCTTTCCTATGTTTCAAAGCCAGAGAAGGGTTTTTCTAGAAGAAGATGACACCTTTTCTACTCAAGGAGATTGAAAATCTGCTACAGGGAAAAAGAAAAAAAAAAAAAAAGAGAGAGAGAATGGAATTAACTGCTGGGAGAGTATGTGGGTGGCAGGATTTGGTCTTTAATCTGAAAGATGAAGATATACGTCAGCGCTTCTCCACAGACATACCTATAGGAGATCTAGTTGTTTTCCTCTTTGCATTGCTATAGGCTTGTATTGTTTTCTGATGATACCCCTTATTTCTAGGTTAGCTTCCTGCTGATCTCTTTGCATGAAGTCCAAAACACTAAGAGGCTAACAGAGCAAGAAAAGCTTCAGTCCTTTTTCATCAATGCATTTACCTTTCTAAGTGCCTCAAACAAATTCCTCTTGAAATTAAAAATCGTTTTGTCAGCCATGCAGCAGACCACGTGGCTGAGAGACTTACACTGGTAACCAGAGGAGGCGGCTGCTCAGCTGATGGATATAAATAGTAAAATCCTAGTCAACAGGATATTATTGTTCTTTGGGGTTCCCAAAGAAGCCTTAAGCAATGGATCAGCTCCTACATGCATGCTGATCACAAGTCAGCGCTGGGGTGCAGTGAGCAAGGCAGCACAGGAGCAGCCCTGTCCTGGGAAGACTCTGGGCTACTTCAGAAGTGGCCAGGTGTTGGTAACGCTCACACTCACGTGGGAAGAACAATTGAAAAACCAGGTGGTAAAAGGCTCAGGAAAATACCAATGTTAATTCCTTTACATATTAATAACTTGTCTTTAACTTTCGTGAGACTAGAGAGCAGTGTTTTCCCGTGTTCATGCCATGAAGCCAAACCTTCATGGCATGAAGGACATCATTAGATAAATTCCAAAGAGCTTGAGAAACGGGGAAAAGAAAACAAAGATAACTTCCCAGAGAAGATCAGAACAGCTTATTTATCAAGTTGCAACTCCACAAGATACTGGCTTCAAATGGCTCCAAGTCAGGGCAGCTTACACTCTCAGGTGTCACAGAGCTGCCATTATAATCTGTATTGCAAGGTGAGGCAATTCATTGCTTCGCCCCTCTATGATGTGACTTGGTTTTGAGCAATGTGATTGCTCTCCTATTTCTATTTTTCTGTTAACTCTCTCACTTCCTTCTCTTGCAGAACATACCCTTATAATATTCCAGGGCAGGCAGACATCTTTAGATAGATCTGTCTCTACATTCAGGCAGGATTAATACCTCATGCATGCCCTAAGCAAGCTCTCTGTTGGTCTTTGTCTCCACCCACACCTGAGCTCTTCCAGACCCACACACAAAGGACACATGGTTTCATGCCACTAGACACAGCACTGCTCTGTGTTAAATTAACATTTAGGTGATTCTGAGAACCAAACTTAAGAGTACAATTTGACAGCCTGGGATAAATTTGATCTGATTCATTTATACATGCAAACGGAAAGCTTTTAGTATACATTCCGCAAGAAAAAGAAATCATAGTTCCTGGAGATGTTCATGATGAAGGATATTCTTCTGGCTTCTAGTAGGAAGTTTACTTCCTTCCCCAGCTCCACTTTATCTTCTTTCTAGCAACACACACTCAAAGCAAAGCAAACAGAACTCCTGGAATAAACTCAGAGAACTGAAAGTACAGCAAGAAGAGGCCAAGAAAGCACAGCTGACTTGGCTCTTGACTGAGATAATTCCAAAGCATTCAGAAGAAAAAAGTTTTACCTGAAGATGATAAAATAGTAACTCATAAAGATAGTCAACATAAGACTTCAGAAAATACATCTTCCCAGGCAGGATGAAGTAGAATAAAGGAAGTTGTCTACATTCCATAAACATTTGGTTCTACTTGTACCATAAAAACCTAAGCCAAGCCAAAATGAAGTATACTTGCACTCAGTTTTGACCAAGTGTGCTTGCACTCAGTTAGTCTTGACCTACCAACTTTTATGCATTGCAGAGAACACCAACAAATGTGAGTAAATCCAGAAGGAAACCGTCCACAGCCAAACAACGGAACCGCACACACTGGGACGACAGGTGGGTTGGTAGCTTCATGTGAGTTAGCAAGTTGTAAAACTTTATTATAGACGATAAATGTATTGCAGTGCATGTAAATTGTTAGGTGACAGGTATTGCTGTCAGATGGTGAAGGAAAGAAAAAGAACGTGTAAAAGGAGGAAAGTGGTCATGTAGTTAGAGTGGTCACACTGGAAAGAGAAGACCAAGGTTCAAGGCCTGCTCCACCAAAACTTTCCATGCTCACACACAGAAGAGTATGTTATTAGGCTACTAGGATAAGTTTGAAATAATTCCTCTGGCTTTCAAGTGCCTTTGTTCCCCAACCCTGAAATAGGGATGCATCTAGACAAATACATCAAAACCATGAGACACTCAAATGCTAAGAAAGAAAAATAGTTCCCTGTTAGTTACTATGCATTAAGGACACACTTCAATTTTAATCAAGACAAATGCAAAGCAGTGGGGAAAAATCCTACAGGCATCGTTATTATCTGAGCACCAGAACACAAGCTGAGACCCTCTCTGTAAAACCACAATTGCTAAATGGTACTTCCACGTACCTAAAAGCCCATCCTTCTCTAAGAATGCAGTGTGCAAGAACGCACATGTGTAACAGGACTGCCAAGTCCAAATGAAGTGGGCAGCCTCTGGGAACCTTTCTGTCACATGGACCTCACGTTAGCACATTCTGCTGTTTTCCATGCAGCTCCTGGGAGGCAGCCCATGTTTAGGCTCCAGAACTGATCATTAGTGTGATAAATGAAATGAGTGGAAACTCCTGCTCACAGAGCCCAAACTGCAGCAGCTCTCCCATCAGTCACTGCTCTAAGTTTTGTTTCGTTAGTGAAACAAGAGTATGAGAGGTCAAGTGAATGTTCAGTTCATAATTAAGTGCCTCAGTGACAAAGCTGTCTACTGGCTTGAGTGACGCAACATCAGTGTCTCAGATCCAGGCTTGCTGTAGGCATCCAGACCACCTCTGCAAATGGCTTTCATCAGTATCAGCAGAAAAGTGAAGGACTAAAAGATGAATGAAAAAAAAATTGCTCTAGAGCTAGTTGTGGGATAAGCAAAGAAACAATGTTTAGACACTCCAACAAATGAAAGGAAGTCAAGGACTTGAAAGGCACCCAAGATCTCAGTGGGCTGAAACTAAATCTGAATATAACTGGCTGTGTCAATTAGTTTCAAATCAGCCTTGAGAAACATGTAGGCATCAGCTTTCCAGACCTCAGCAGCTACATGGGGATCTCTCAGCACCTGAGGACAGCCCCCCCTTGGCCACATTCAGGACCAGATGGGAAGCACACCTGCCCTTCTCCTGCCAACACAGGCTACCATCTCCAGGGTCATGGCCACTTCCTGACTTCAGAGCAGTCACATTGCTGCAACCTCCAAGTTCTTAATTAAACTCACGATGAGTGATACTGTCAACTGCAGCATTACAGGCAAAGGGGTTTATGGCATTCCTTAACTGCATTAGCAACCAAAACATGGTGCTTCCTCTTGATACACGTGGTTTCTGAAGACAATTAAATCTCCTGTCCTTTCTGGTCCTTTAGATAAACATGCAGTGTTTTAAAGTTTTGAAAGACCAACATTGAATAGATCAAAAAGACCTTCTACCTTCAAAAGAAATGCAGCTTAGCCAGCAAAAATTCAGGCTCTGTTTTCTTTTAGCCAAGGTCAATAATTATATTCACTTCTGAAAGATGGCTGAGCACAAGTTCTTTTTAACCAGCATTATGGCCCCTTTGAAACTGTTTCTTTATAATGGGCAGAAATGAAAGAATTCATGCAAGAGTCCCTGTAACTTTAAATCAGGCCTTGTCCTGTCTCCAGGGAGATCTTTAGAAGAAAAAAAAAAAAAAAAGAAAAGAAAAGAAAAAAAAAAAAAAAAAGGAAAGAAAGAGAGAGAGCAACAGGAATTGAATTTTGTTTAGTGGCATTAATCATCCGGGATGGGAAGTCCCCAGCCCAGCGTGGAATCTGGGAACAAGGATGGGGACCAAATGCTTCCCCAGTGACTCTAAGTGATAACGGGTGAAGTCGCTCAAAATTCATGACAGATATAGGCCTACTGAGTACTTGTCAGAAATGTAGATGGGGCAAAACATATCTCAACACATTGTTATCAATATTACATATCATGTGCAGGTGCTGACTGCAGTCCCTCCCTCACTGTCGTTAGGCTCCTGAGGACCATGATGCTGGGACCAGGTGCTCCCCTTCCCTGTGGCTCTTCCCCATCTGCCCACTTCTGTTTGCTTTCTTACTCCCCCTGGGCAAAAAGCCCAGGCAGACTTATGTTTCCTTCCTGACATATGCCCCAGACAATACTTCTAAAGTGGACATTTCATATGCTATTTCTAAATGCTATGTTTTTATTAACTTATAACTGCAGCTCATGTTTACAATGACCATCAGTAAGAGCCAGAAAGCTTTAGCCATGCGTCCAGATGCAGTCACACACAGGATGAGTTTTTAACAAAGTTATTTTCATTGCCATTGCTTTCATGTGTCACGGTGCCAGCAGTCTCTCGCCTTTCCCCTTTCTCACTGAGCTAAGAAGCACAATCAGCCCTTAGTGGTGAACTACACTGGTGCATCCGTAAACACCTACTGACATGCGTTAGTTAGGGGTTTCTTTGCTAAGACTAAAACAAAATGGCAAAGCACTTCCACCTGACCGCTAGAGCACAAGTGAGTAACGCATGGAGGACAATCCATCGAGGTGTTTGTTGTACTGTTATTTGGGTTTCTTGAAGAAAACAGAAAAACATGCTGGGAGATTAAAAATGTAGCTTATACTAGGCACTGGAGAGTTATGAGACAATAACAAGATTAGTGCACATCAGGTTTCAGAGGGTTTAATAAGTGAATTATTCTGAGGGAGAGGGCCAGGACAGTAGGACCTACCATTTCACCATTAACAGTGATGGTAAGCTGGGTGGGGAGGGAAAAAACGCACGTAGGCAGTTTATTTGAAGTGCATTTTCTTTCCTGTAAATACTTTCTTCCTGGTGTAGCATATTAAATGTTTTCTTTTAAGGACTCTTTGTTAACCCGGAGACTGCAGCTGGCGTGCCACGGTGACCAACAGGCACCTGAGCCAATTCAGTCCCTCTGGGGGAGAATCCTGGGTGTGAGACCTAAACCTCAGATTCAGTGTAAGTCTGGCTAAAATGTGGTCATCCACCCTGGGGGTCCTGCTATAAGAACCGGAGCACCATGGCATCCACCATGATGGAGGTTAATTAGACACCTGAGACTTATTTCACAACCACAAGAAAACTGAAAAGTCCGGTTGCCCAGAAAAACAAAATTCCAGTCCAGATGAGTATGATTTATTGCCAGCAGGAGAGATTTGTCCTTAACTTGTCTTTGCACTTAAAATACCTGTGCACCTGGTGCTGCAATTTGATCTAGCTGGGCCATCTCCTCGTAGAACATCCCTGACTTCAGCAGGGCTCTGGGTGGACTCACGGGCACGGGGCATTATCAGAGAGCGAGGCAGCACTGCAGCCTGTGGGATCTGCACTGGGGTCTGGCTGGCGTGTAAATCTGACCCTCGGGGCACCAACTGTGTTCCCTGGTAATGGACGCTGCCCAAGAGCAGAGACTTCTTTGCCTGACTTGGGACTTTACAAAATGCACTCAGCCCCAGTGTTAATTAGAGGAGGGTGAAGATCCGACGGGATACATGCATTAAAGAAAATAAGGGCTGCAATATAAATAGTTCTATTTGAAATTAATTCTGAGGAGCATATTTAGTGAGCATGTACTTTATAAACAGATGGAATTATGCTTCCAAAACAGAAAAACATGAAAATAAATTGCTATAATGAAGGAAATCAACAACACTGATCAAGAAAGACCTCATTTCTGACCAAAAGCAGTAAAAAATGATAACATAAAAATTACAAGAAACAAGGTAACTCCTTGTTCACAGAATCACTGGGTCTGAATTATATTGATGTACAGCAGGAGTAACTTCCAAGATGCTGCAATACAAAATATGTTTTTTCATATTTAAATTAGTGGAAAATAGTTAACAGAATCTCTCTAAGTAATTCACTATTTTAATGATTGTACCTTGAATAATGTCATGAGATTGAGTAATTGGTATAGAGATTAGAGTTAGCTTTTTAGTGTCTTTGATAACATATTTTCAGATTCAATGGGATTTCTGGATTTAGAAAGAAATCCTTCCTGTTGGCAGGTTACATGTCCGCAGGCACTCATTCTGTAGACATGCAGGCTGTTGCTCTTATGATCCTCCTTAGAAGATGCAGATTTAAACTTGTGTTTGTGGTTATGAAGCTTCAAACTACAGCTAAAACACCGCTCAGCTATTTGCACAGAAGTATGCGGCAATTATAATGAAGTAAAATCCATCCTGCAATCCTCCACCTACAGTCCCTGCACTTAACTGGGTGGGGAGAGATAAAAATAGAGTAGTAGGTAAAGAGACATGCAGGGAAAGACTGTTATTTCTTTAAAAGTGCTATGATGCCCTTCGCCACACCAGCACTGACACAGATGTGACTGCTTATCTGGTGATTTCTTCTCGTGAATAGATAATTTTGAGATTTTTTTTGAATTCTACATAGACAGATAAAATTTGGCTCCTACCCTCTTGGACATATGTCCTTAACAAGTATTCTGCAACAACACTAAGTTTAAACAACACAGTGCATAACCAAATAGTGCATAAATGGACAATGACAAGCTGAAATGCCCAAGGTTGCTCCTAGTCCAACAGAAAGCCGTCTTTAAAACGGAAGAAGGAAACAATTTTGTAATATTTTCAAAGTAAATCTACAAATACTTCAGGATGCAAGTGGCATAACCTTGAAATTGTCTTGGAGAAAGAAAATTCTTTGAATTTCTGTCCAAGCTTTGTGGACAAACCAAAAAATAAGCAGGAGGAACTACGAGAAGTACATAATACATTTTTAACTGGCTTTGGTTTTAATATTATGTTTTGAAGGCTGTCATTTTTAAACTAATGCCATTCAACTTGAGGCAAGCGATACCTTCTGAGATGTCACCAGCTCTCGGGAGTAATGCTGAGGCTGGGCCCTACCTGAGCAGCAGCTCCTCAAGGAAAGAACGAGAAGGTGATGCTGGTGAGTGACAGCAGACCAACCCTATGTCTCCAGCCAGGTCCATGCATGGAGGCCAAACAAGAAAAGTGTCTCTTATGATGAAGTGCTAATACACGGGTGTTAAAGTTCATTTGACTGTGGAGCTACTGGGCATGATTTCAATTTGGTGTAATTTCATCCCTGCAATGGGACAGAGAACCCAGACTTCTAATTTGTTAGAGAAATTAGGCATTGACCTTGTTAAAACTGCATGCTGAAACATGCAATCTGTACTTTCTCTTACCTCTCACAGCTCCTTCATTTCACTGCCAGTGTTTCCTGCATTTGGCGCAGGTAAATCTTCCTGCCATTGCTGACAAACACCGTAAGCCGTCTCCACCAGTAGAATTATCTTTCCACCATCATCTTTAGTTTCTTATACGTGGATTTGAAACTGTATTTTGGGGTTTTGTATTTATAATTCCTATTTAACTTGTATATAGAGCAACATCACTTTGTGGTTCTACTTTCATCTAAGGCTCTCCAGGCAGTTTAATCTTTCTAAATGTCACCTTAATCCACAATGAGCTCCACTAAAATTAACATGCCTACGGGCAGAATGAAATGCCATTGAATATGGGGACAAGTTATGGAAAAGTTAAAGTAACAAACTGTTACAACACCTTACTTTTGTCAGAATGAATGGCTACATTAAAAAAGGTTTCCTTCCATTGATAAAATTTCCATGTGTTTCAAAAGCATGTCAAACTACAGCAACCCGGTCAAATGCTGATGTATCTTGTAATTAAGAAAAACAAAAATCACTCTCTGCAGTTGAGTGCAACAGTTGTAGTCATTATGCTTTATGCATAAATAGATATACAAGAATACAGAGAGAGAAACATTTTCAAGAGTTCCTGACTGACTATGAACACCAGCCTTTGGATGTGCATCAGAGATGCACAAGCCCCAAGATGTAAAGAGATGTAGATACGTTCACTGAAAGAGAGTTAACTATCATAAGCACCTGTATTACCTCTGAAGACATAGGCTTCGGGACATGTTATCTCAAAGGAAGCTGGGGTTCATACCATTAACAACCACAGTTATCGCTTATAACAAAAGCTTATAAAGCTATATAACAAAAAAAAAAAAAAAAAAAAAAAAAAAGCTTATAACATTCTAGATCTAGAAGGCAAGCAAAATCAGGGAGCACTGTGAGTTTATTACCAAGTGATGAAGCAGTATTACAAACCAGGGCAAGGATGGAGAGCCTATGGGGCTGGTATGGCACGTATTATTTCTTTCAGCCTGCGATCACTATTTTGAATTATTTCTGACAACACTACAATATGCTCCTGTCCAGCACTCAAAATGTGTTTGAAGACCATGCAACCTTCAGCAGAGAAAGCCTGAGACACAGGAAAGTATTTAAATGCAGTGGAATCAAGGAATATACAGCCATGGATTTCTGTGGGATCTGGATCAAACCCTGAGTAAACAGCAAAATGAAAAGTAGCAGGACTTTGGGCTCCTTGTCTTGTCCTGATAGAAGAATAGCAGACTTCTACCATTCCAGACCACGTACACTATTATAAATACAAGAAATCAGCTTTTATATCATAGTCATTTTTAAATGGTTATAATAGCACTCGTTTTCCAGAGATGGAAAAAACTTCTGACTATACAAGCATTCACCTCTACATATTCCATTCCAAGGAATATAAGGAAAGAAACACAGTATTGAATATACATTTGGACTATAGCAAAGTGCTGAATTTAGGACCAAAATATCATCTAAAAGAGAGTAACTCCTGCTGCTGAGGATGCTGCCTCTTGCTAGCGAGTGCAATTCACCATGTACGGAAGTATATTTTTGATGATCCTAAATCAAGCTTCCAGTAAGGAAGATTTTAAAATAATCTTATGTTGTAACAAAATGTTCCCACTGGTGGTATAACGAAAGAAAGAAAGAAAAATCTCCTGGCAGGAAATTAATTATTGAACATTCCACAGCTTGATGATGTGCTCCTACGTTCTGTGCAGGCTTTCCATTTTTCTCTCTCAGTACGTGGAGAAATTCACTACGGAGAATATACAAATAGAACAAAGAGCAAAAGAATATCAGTTATTAAACACATTTAGAGACCAAACAGAACTGGAGTGAGGAACTTGGTTTGAGTGTCACCACACCTGGTGCTCACTACCTCTTACATTTACCTCTTCTCCATCAGATTGCCACTTTTGCTTCTGTTCCCTGAAAATACCTCTGTTGGAAATGGAAGAGATACTCCTGGAGTTAGCATCACTCACAACAGGTTAGAAACACTACTTCCTTCATTAAAATAAATAAATAAACAAATAAATAAATAATAATAAAAAAGAATTGAAAATCTCAGTTTTTGATGGAAAGGGACAATAAAAGCTTATCAACATAAGCTCATATCTAAATAATCAGCTGTACCTCCATTTTCAAAAGCATCTGTTGTTTATTTTTTTTTTCCTCTATGTCCAGTCACTTTAGCAAATTTCACTACTGTCAATTTTGGTCTTCAGATGAGAAACATCTGAAAAAAAAATGCACATTATAATTTCACCAATCTGTATTACACCAAAATGTATAGGTCCTGGGGCTACTTCTGCACCCAGCACATGCACCTTGAACAGTACCTGACCTGCGTGGGATCTCACTACTGCAAAAACACCCCCATGAGAGCAGGCGCTGCTCCCAGTAACCAGCATCCTGGATCCTTCAGCGGGGTTTTGTGGAGCTACCACACTGAGAAGGAACACGCGACAGACTGAAACCACATATGCCTTCTTCAAATAGCATTTTAAGCCAGCAGTGCACTACAGCTTAGCTAAGAAATGCTGAAGAACTTTTCAACAGAAATTAATACTTTCAGCTTTTAAAAAAGGAGGCAGAAAGAGTATGGAAAGCTGCTACAGCAGATGGTTGCATGATGCCTGCGGGAGCTTGAATACCAGGTACGCTGCTGAGGTGCTAAGGATACCCTTCCTCATGGTCATCACCACTGTCTCCTTGGGCTCTTCCATCGGCTGCTGGACAGGATGGCTCGGACACAGCAGGACAGTAATGCCTCCATCTGCCTTCCAGACCTGCAGGGCTCCCATTTGGCTAGCTGCCTGCATTAGCAGAAGACGGTCAGTCTCCACCTCTACATGCAGACATGCCAGTGTGTTCATGCGTTGTTCATAACTGCAAATACCTAGCTGCTGCCAACTGAACTCTCTTTACAACATACTCTCTGTGCATCACAGATACTTCTTGGGTCCATATTCATACCACAGGGTCCCCAGAGACTAGAAAGCACTTTCACCAATTCAACATTCCCCATTGAAAGGATGCATTTTGGAATAAGACAAACCACCGACTTCCTAACACGTACCCCAAGCACAGCTGGTCTGCAGGAGCGAGCGCAGCGCTGCAGGAGCAGGAGCCGTGGCAGCAGATAGGGACCTGGCCACCCAGGCTCCTTCATGTGGCCCAGAGCAGCAGGGCCCTGCAGGGGCTCTGCCAGTGCTGCTGGAAACTGCATCAGCCCCAGCTACTTCTCATCCTAGAGTCCTGACTTTCTGGCACATCAAACCCGTTATTGATTCTGCAGCCGATAGACAATGATACCAGAGATGATTCAGATCGCATTCTTTTGGGAGGATGTGTTTTGAATTATAAAGCAGAAGCAAGTTTAATTACTACGTATGAACATAAAGCATATGCTGCCATTTTACAAGAAAGCATACTGAGGAAAAGCACCATGCTTTGCCACTGAGCTCCTGCGTGACAAAAATCACACTCTCCCAAGTATCAGACTTACCATCTGTAAAATGTTTTCCATTTCTAGAAGATAATGTGAGAGCTCTGTGTTACAAATCATATATGCTGTAAGTGAAAGATATTATTACTTGTTTTGGAGCAGCACCTTAGAACTAATGCATTTTCTCTCCTGTAAGAGCCCACACCAAGCATAAAACTTCTTAAAACCCTACTTAGTAGCGCAAAAAAGGTGACAACTGCTAGATCTCTCAAAATTCCTCTTGTATGGCGAGAAGGAGACAGGAGTTCTTTTCATGAACATAATGTTATTCAAAGGAATTTGCCCTGTAGGATGACATTCTCCTACAGGACTATAGGAATTTTAGAGAAAGTTGTGTACATTCACATAAATGCATTTTAAGTTCCAGAGGGGAAAGGAGTTTAATTTCTTACATAAATGACTGAGAGGCAAAGTGAAAAACATGTTGTTGTTGTTGTTGAACAAAATATTTCTTTTCTATTCCTTCTCATAAAAGGACATGAGTTAAGGATTAAATCTATTTTAATCACTAGGGTTTTGAGCAACAAGAGATCAGATGCAGGCCATCCCTGCTAACACACAGAAACAAAAGAGACAGAGACGAGTCAGAAACGTAGAATTATATCGCAATGAAAGACTGGCAAAACCCATGGGAAGTTCAACCTGGAACTGCCTGCCCTGGCCAATCAGAATCTGAATTTCAGAGGTTATAAAGATGCAAATCAAAATGTTGAAGAATGACCCCATCCACTGTTAAATAATGAGCTGAAAGAATGGCTAATTTGGGTCTCCTTTCTGATAAATTATACATGTTCTACCATCAAACACAACCAAAAACTAATTTCCAGCAACTGCACGGTCTCTGTCAGCAGAAAGAGCTTTAATACCATTCTGCAGAAACAGCAAGATAATGACCTATAATTCAAGTCTATTATTTTTATGGGACATGAAGATGCATCGCAGTACATTACAAGCCGTTGATTAAGATTGGTATGCAGCATTAAACAAATTGTTCTCCCTTGCCTATAAACCAAGGATGCTTTTGATTCTTCCATCCACTCGTGCTGCCCTTGCCCATCACGAAGAGTTTGCAGGCGAGGGGCAGAGATAACTTGGAGGAACTACAGCACGGCCGCCCAGCTGCGCTCAAACCTGGAGATCTGCATCCCTCCCGCCGGCACAGCCCGTGGCAGAGCCTCCGTGGATGATTTCCCCAAATCCCTGTCCGTGTTTACTCAACAGCAGCCGCTCGGGACGTGCGCTGGGTGGGCGCTGGGCTGTCCAGCAGCCTCCCTCCCTCCTTCCCTCCCTCCCTCCCGGCTGCTCGGCACACAGAGCTGAGCATCTCCAGCCCGCGGCATCCCCGCGTCCCGCCCGCTCCGGGCTGCGGAGGCGAGAGGCCGGACCCCCGCTACGGGGCGAGCCCGGCACCTCCCCGACGGCAGTTCCGACGGGGCCGGGCCCCCGACCCCCTGCGCTGCGCTCCGGGGAAACTTTGCCCCCCTGCTGGCCCCGGGGGAGAAGCAGGGGAAGGGGAGCGGGGCGGCGTGGGAGGGGTTTGGGGGGGGGGGTGTTTACCTTGGAGGTTCTGCACTCGGATGTCGCTGATGTGCCCGATCAGCTCCTCGCGCTGGAACCAGTCCCACTCCTGCCCGGCCATGGGGCCGCGGGGGCGGCCCGCTCCGTGCCGCTCCGTGCCGTGCCGGGGCTGGGGGTGTGCCGGGACCCGGCGGCACGGCCACCGCCACCGCCACCGGCAGCGGCACCGTCGGCGGGCGCGGAGCGGAGCGCGGAGGGGAGGGGGGGGAGGCGGCCGCTCTCCGCTCCCCGCCCCGCGGCCCTGCCTCCCTCCCCCTGCCCTGCCTCCCTCCCTCCCTCCCTGCCTCCCGCCTCCACCCGCCGGGCGGAGCGGAGCGGGGCAGGGTGCGGGGCTGTGCCCGCCGCCCCCGTCCTGCGACCCCCACCAGGAGCCGACCCCGGCCCGGCCGCCCCCTCAGCCGCCCCCACCCCGGCCGCTCCCTCGGTGCCCTCACAGCCCCCGCCTCATGTGGGCACCCCAAAGCGAACCCCCTCTCCCGCCAGCCGCTGAAATAACCGCCTCTGTAAACGGGAAGCCCTTCCAGGCTGTCTTCGTGCTCTTTAGCCTGCTTTCAGCAGCCTACGCGGGCTGTCGGATTTCCTCTGGGGCTGTTCTCCCACCGGACACCTCCCCTCACACCGCCCTTCACCTCAGCCGCACGCTGACTGCGAGCATGGCATGGCTACGGCCGGCCTGCCGTGAGCGTGTCCCTGACAGGGCATTTCGTTACAGCCGCTGGCGTTCCCTGCGGGTTTTGTTTGCTTCTCCTGCCGTGAGGACTGTATAATGTAAACAACGAAATTGACACAATCCAGTCAGACTCGTCCAGTATCACTAGTTAGACTACCAAAACACTCGAGCTGAGATCTGCAGAGCTAACTATAAACAAACGAGCTGGAGATTGTGGCTCTTTCAAGTGGGGAGTGTTTGTGCGATCCCAAGGGAACGCCTGCGCCCCGCGACCCGCTGTGTCACCCGGCAGTGCTCTTCCCACAGCCTGCTCAGGTGATTTTCTCTGTTACACGTCAAACAAAATAAGGTGGAGATGGTGGAAATGTGACATCATCCGCAGAGTATCTGATACGTGAACTACTTATCGTCGCTCCAACAAGCACCGGTCGCTTATCCAGCCCAGCCCACGGGAGCCCGGGGCTGCCCTCAGCTTTATGACCGGTTACATGTCAAGGCTCCAAAGTTTTGCACAAATGTACAGGAAGGTGAATGCCATGCCATAGCGCTTATAAGCCTGGATGTGAGGAACAGAAGAAACAGTCATGAAATGGAAAACATATCTGAACGCCAGCAGACTTGTCCAAATGGCGGTGCCAGGGTCTGACTTCATCTAGCGCTGGGAAGTCCCATTTTTTCCCAGGCTGCTGCTGTTGACAGCCACCAGCACCAGGTGGGGATGGCAGAAGTTTCATCTCACCATGTGTGGGCACCCTGCAGGAGCTGGTGTTCACCGAGCTCACCAGACAACTGCTCCCGGTCTCCGCTAGCCCTCGTGAGACCTCTGCTTGCTCTGTACAGTACGGGCAGCTGTGGAAACACAGCCAGGAAAAGGCACAGGTAAATGGGCAAGGAGAAACAGAAAGCTCTGCAACCTTCAGCAGCGAAAGGTGCACACAGGGGTGCAGCAGAAGGACCAAAGGTGAAGAGGAAGCAATAAAGCCAGTCCTCGCTGCCAGCCCTGCCCGCTGTGTGGTGTTACAGCTGATTCACTGCTTCCCGCACCTCATGCCGGGGCTGCCTTATCTGCTCCTGCTTTCAGCTTGTGCCCTACCTGGTGCGAGAGGTGCCCGGCTCCATCTCCAGGGTGCCCGAGGGAGCAGCCCTGGTGCCTCTGACATCTCCAGGCCTGCTGGGCAGCCAGGTCAGACCTGCACAGTCTGGGTCTCAGGGTCAGGCTGGGTGGAAGATGTAAATGATTAACAGTGTGGGCACAAGCAAATTTAAACTCCCATTTAGGGGGAGGAGAAAGCGTGTTAAACCTTTTTTTTTTTTTTTTTTTTTTTTTTTTTTTAACCTATGAAAACATTTCTTCTCTGTACCCTTTCCCCCTGAAGGAGGAAAACCCATCAAAATGGCAACAGACAATGAGGACCAGCAGGTAATACTGCCTGGGACCTCCCGCTCATCCTGGCAGCCAGCCCTTCTGCGGGGAGTCGGGCAGGATCTCAGCCTTGGCCGGGGGTCCAGGCCCATCCGACAGGTTGGCCACTGCTTTCTAGCCCAGCACATCAACATAAGCTGCATCAGCCTCTTCTTCCACGAGGACACTGGTCTGTGAGATGTTGTAAGTGAACACTGGAGCAGCAGTGTGCAGGTCCATCCAGGGAGGCAGCAGGTGTGTGGCCTGGGTTTATCCAGCTGAGCCTTTCAGACAGCTCCTCAGCACCTGCCCCAAACCAGCTCTGTAGTGAGCAGAAACCCTCCTGGGTACAACCTCCACTGAGATAGCTGTAACAAAGTGCAATATGTGCAGAAACACATGCTCCAAAATGAAAAACTTAAGCCCCTAAAATTGTAAGGACAGTAAAATTTGTGAGATGAAAAAAGCCATTTTTATAATCATTTTTCTTTATGTTTTTATTGTATTCAAGTTCTTCCCTGCTACCATGTGGTCTATGAATCAGCTCTAGAAGTATGAAATCTGAGATTCTCACATAAAGCTAGATCTCCAAACGTTATGTTACTTGTCATAAAATCAGTAAATGCTTGTGGGAAATTATCTGTGAAAACACTATATGCCTACTAAGAAGTAACTGATTATATACAGTGAGGAATAAAGAACTTCTCTTAAACAAAAAGTGATTTCAGATTTTGTTATTGAAGTTCGTTTGCCTTTTGATGTTTAAGGACAATTCTCTAACTGAAAAAGCAGGTTACATTTAATTAAGTCCCTTGGCTCAGATTCGTTACTCAGGGCAACATTATAAACACTTGGCAGAGACTCTGAACTATAATAACAGGTTTATTAAAAAAAGATTTTGGTCACATACAAGAAGACAAGGAGTCTAATAGGAAGTTCATGGAGAACTCACCATTCTTCATCACCTTTATCTTTTTGGTTTCTAGTGTACGCAGAATAAAGATATTAAAAAGCTTTGTTTGCCATCTGCATTTGTTTCCTTTGCATATCTTACCTGTGAGTGATTTAATGATTTGAATTCTCAGTTTGAGAAGAAAACTTATACTTGAAGATTGTCTGATAGTAGAAAAATAAAAAAACAACAGACCACACAAATCCTACAGCTACGTTTTGTGCCTGTCCAGATCAAGGGGGCTTTGTGGCTCCTGCTAAAACATCAAGGGAAGGTGTCTGCCACAAAGGAAACTACAGATATATTTATGACATTGTAACTACATTGCTTTGGTTAATGAACAGAGTTCCCCATATGAACAATCATTCCAGGCACAGATTATTTTCTGGCTTTGTTTAAACCAGTTCCAGAGCAATGAAAACCAGGAAAAGATGTCTCTCTTGCAATAGGCACATCCACGCGAGGGCACTGTGAATATTCACCCCAAACCTCACAGGAGCATAACTTCCTATACTGGCTATCCCTGACTGCTCTGGTCAAAGAGCTAAAAAAATATCTCCTCAGCAAACCCTTCTAGACCTCCCTCCACCCACATGCCCCAAACATCGCTGTTGCACTCTGCAAGGCCTGCTCGAGACAAATACAGTGTTTCTGGAAAGGTTTTGGATATTTGGGTTCTGACCCTACACTACCAGCACAGCCCTCAGGTCTTCCCACACTGTTAGCTCCTCAATGAGGCTACGGAGAAGACAACGATCTCACTCAGTTTTTAATACACGTAGGTTTTTTTTTTTTTTTTTTTTGAAGTCTTCCTGGCTGAAGACTAAAAACAGAGGCTTTCTTACTTTACAGCTGAATGAGGAAAAGACAGAAAGGTTGAAATCTGTAACCTTCAACCAAAAGCAATCCAAATTATCATTTAACTCTCACATTTTACAGTTACAGTACAACCTGACCTGGATAGTGACTCCATTTCAAGGCAATAAGTATGCCACCACAGGTCTCATCAACACTTCATTTTTCTTGTTTAGCCTATATCTGAAACACCAAGGAGTGCCAGCCATGAGAAAAGATTCATTAACTGTGCCAGATGAATAGCTAAGCGAAGATTTTGCTTTTATTACCCTGTCCGACAGCAGCCACCCTCCAGTCTGGCTCCTCCACCCACACACATGTAAACACTGGGAGGGGTACCATGTAAAGTTGACTTTCAAAGCAAAACGCAAGAAAAGTCAGGAGAAAAAAGCGAGTCTAATTCAACAAAGAAAGCAGGAGACACTCAAGAAAAGGTGCAAAAGGAATGAGAGAGGCTGTATTAAGTGGATTAAGCAAGTGGAAGAAGTGAGGTTATGAAAAAATAAAAAGCATAAAATGTAAATGCTCTATGGGCGTTTCCTTGAAGGCACGGAAGACCAGTAAAATGTGTGGTCTACTTCTCCAACAAAGTTCAGTAACAAGCAACAAATTAATTGATAAAATTAATATAATCAATAAAATGAATATCAGCTTTAAAAGCAGAGTGCTGTGCCCCACTAAACCAGTCCCAATCCCGATCCCTTTCAGCTGCTATCAGAGGAAGTAGGTGTGGTGCCTGGTGGCCCTGCCTTGATGTACCACTGAGAGTACGAACAAACTCTGCATGTCAAGTGGCCTCTCTTCTTCTGCTCTGTTGTGTCTCCTCCTTCCTTGACTCCTAGAAACCCTTAGGACATCAACTGCCATAACTTAATGGCAAGAAGTAGACTGCAGGATTTGCTGAAATGTCTCGGTTTGCCATAACCAACTTTTGCCATACACCTCTAACTTGGATAGGTTGAGCTGGATTTGTATTGTTTTCTTGGTGAAATTTGTATGTACCAACCCAGCACTTTCCAGTGAGCAGTAGTATTTTCAAGACTGTGTCTTTTGGGGTGATGATGTCCCATCAGGAAAAACTTCCACACGAGAACCGTGTAGGTGAAGTCCTAGAGTTTCTGCACCAGTGCAGGTGCTGTGGTGGAAGCAGGGTTGTGTGGGTCACTCCCTGTCCTTCCTCTGTTCTTGGTTTGTTGTTGTTGTTGTTGTTTTTGTTGCTGTTGTTTGTTTGTTTTCCTTTGATGAATGAGCATGGTTTATTTTAAGATGTGATTTACTGAAAACTTGGGTGATTTACTTGTTAGAGGCAGTAGGATAGGCCCTTCCCTGGCCTGCAGGCTGGCTTTCTTACATGCAGTTTGATTTTCTGTCGTTCTTTCATGCAGTCTGAAGGCTGGAAGAAAAGGAGGGTTGTTATGTAAAACTCATTTGAATATTATGCACTTGTGGAGCTGATTTGTTTCTGTTGCCAGGGCCCTTTTGTTCAAAATCTTCCCCTTCACTAGAGCAAAACCCTTCCTTAAATTCACAGAGGACCTGACAGTAAAAACTCTATAAAGTTTTTGGAAACTTGTTCATTATTTTTCCCTTTTCCCCCTTCCTATTATTTTTCCTTTGTTTCTGGTGGATATAGGATGCAGTTGATCTCATCCGTTTGACAGTACTGTGTAATTCTTCTCCTTTGGGACTTACTTGCTCTCAGTTGTGTGTGACCAATTGATTTTATGACTTTCATACTTCCTTCTGTATGTTCCAGCATGTTATGAAGATTTGTTGCCCCAGCAGATACTGAACAAAGGCTGCAATGTGTAGCTATAACTGGACCGGTTTTCCAGGTATAGATGGCCTAAAGGCCAGGGAAAAGACCCATGAAGTGAGGCTTTCATCTTTGGAACATCTGTGTGTCTCCTAAGAGTTTTCAACTTTTCCACAATCTGTTCCCATAACATCTATTTAATCATTTCATCCTGCCTGATCTCAGTGCAAGGGTAGAGATGCCAGCCTGGTGCCAGCAGTAGCTTAAATAATGTCCCAAGAAATGGTAAACCCAATGCCATGCAAGGGCTGCCCGTGATTTGGGATGGTGGCTGTTTATGTAGATAGCAACAGTTGGTGAAGTTGTGCAGGTAGAAGCAATCCAAACCACATCCGAATGATGCTCTGGGCAGGACAACTCCCTTTGCTGCACAGTGTTCAGCTCCAGGTGACCCTAGCTGGCTTGGTGACCTTCGTCTGCCTGAATTATCTCAATTAGAGAAATTTGAGGTACTTTCACTGTATGCACGATAAATAAAAGTCAAGGGTTCTGGAATAATATTCACTGGCAAATACTATTTCTGGACATAACTACGAATATTTAACATGGTGTAAATGATAAATCAGCTGTCTCCTACGCCAACCAGAAATGAATACTTCAAGTGGAAAAAGGAGATTGCATAGTCTATTTTTTACCCCTTGAACACTAGGATTGGAAGCAAGGCAGCAGGTAGTCATTACAGTGCTTAAGCGCTGTAGTTGCAGATGCTATAAAAATGATGATAACGTTGCTGGCTTTTATACACAGCTTTCCATCTGTAGATCTCAAATCTTCTGTATATTGCAATTTTGTGTAATTTCCTGACTTAACATGCCTGAAACAAAATCTACTAGCCCTGAAATAATATTTCATATTATAGAAAACAACCTGCATATTCTTGCAATAAAATGTTTGTGGAGCAATGAATTATGTGTGATCTATCCTGCTTACTTCATCATAACAAAACAAATTAGCTTCTTATAAGCAAGCAAGCAAGAATGCTCCTTTTAAGCTGCCTGACCCCTTTTACAACATTGGAGATGTCAAATATTCTCCAAATACAACATTCAGCTAAACTGCCTGTCGATGCAGCTCACTTCAGAAGTAATTCCACCTTCCTTCTACTTGTTTGTTTCTATTTGAAGAAATGGCTTCTATTTTACATCCAATGTCAAGTCAGCCTGACTGTGATGTGAGAAGAGATTCCATCCCTGGCCTCCCCAAAAATCATCGGCTTGGCAAATAGCAGAAATACATAAATATTTCAAATTGAGGGGCAGTTCCCTGTAGTTGATGAATAAGCTGATTTTTTTTTTTTTTTTTTTTTGAAATTAGGTGCGTGACCCTGCTGATTGCCTAACCTGCCAGGCTGAGGTTTTTGCAGTAAAAGATGCACTAATGTTTCCAAGCCCTTCAGGAGCAGGCATTTTCAAACCTTACTTGTATTTCACTGAATATTTAATGTAGCAGTTCTGCCAGAAGCCTCTGAGAATAGGGAGAATTAAAACCCGGCAGCCGTTCCTTAGCAGAAGGAGGTTGGTGATTTTGAAAATTTGTCCTTACCATGTATCAAAGCGTGACCTTGAGGAGCACTACCAATGTCAAACATGCCCCTGTGGTTCCTGCAGCTGACAGGTTAGAAGTCATGACCAGTGATACTTCACCTGATCACAGTTAACTGTAAGCATCTAGCAGGCTTTATCAACTTCTTTATCAACCTGGATTGTAGGTGAGAGTTGAGGGGCTAAGAAATTGATGGATTTTTATGAATTTTTGCTTTGTTTTGCCTGTTTAATAACTGTAAAAATGATCAGCAGTTAAGGAGGAAGACAAGGATAGGAGCATTACCACTTGGCTATTGCTCTTAACTCAGCTTTGATGGGCATGTCTGTTACTTTGCTTCTGAGAAAGATTCGGGAATACATCCATTTATGCTATAACTCCACTGACTTCAACTGGCAGGTGAAGTCAGAGTACAAAATTCCATTGATGTTGAATTCAGGACATGTTTGGCAATGGAAAACACCCTGTAACTCTCCCCTTAGCAGACCTGCTGAAAGTAAAGACATCTGGTGCATCTGCTACTGGCCCAAACCAACACAGCAGGGATGGGTTTGAATGGAAGACCCCCCAAGCCGTAGCTGTTTCCAATATTGTAGAACTGCCAGTGTAAAAATCTGCCAAAGGAAAGCTCCCAGGTTTGGGAAGATCTGGCAGGCTGTCCAATCCATTCAGGGATTTTCTCTGTTATATCCCACAGGTTTTTGTACAAGTCAATGGCTTATCGCATATAATTGAAAGAAACTTTTATAGGCACTCTTTGAGATTCCAGGAAGAGGTGAAAGCATGACCTCGTGCCGTCACACTGGCGTGTTTTGCATTTTGACTTCAGTGCTTGTTATCTGATTTTACACCACTCGCTGAATTTTATTGCACAATTGATGGAAAAAATATTTATCCGTCCAGGAGCTCTTTCTGATGATGACCACTGAAACAGCATTGAAGTATTTAATGAAGAGGCAAAAGTGTTCAGGGCTCTTCATGCGTGTAGTTCATTTTCTTTTTGAGAAGAAAACAGCAGCCATCAATGGGTTTTTAAATGCAGTTGGGACAAGAAAGACAAAAACCAATGGTTGCAAGCTGAAGCCAAGACAAATCCAAATGAGGAGATTTTAATAGTGAGTCAGTCATCCAAAGAAATGATGGTTTGCCAACTCCTAGTGTCTTTAGAGAGAGAGTAGGCCTTTCGAGATGTGCCATAGCCAAACACAGTACAGTTTATTCAAAAGTGGGTTAATTGTGCAAAGTGTAATGGTCTGCAACGTAAAAGCCAGATCAGAGGGTCCGTCTAATGGTCCTTTGCCTTTAGTTTTATGAGGTTGATTTTAAAATGGCATTGCTTTTCTTTGCATTTTCCTAGCTCTCATAAAGACCAGCTCCAAGAGTTTTAATGCCGCTCCGTACAGATTTCTACCTTGGGAAAAGAAGCCACTGAGTAAAGCAAAAGTAGTAACAGCAACTGCAAAGTGGTAACAGGGTACAGTTAGTGCCCAGCCGCTGGGAACTAATGTACTCATTCACCAAGCTGCAAAGCTGCCGTCAGGCGGCATTTTTTGTCGCTATCAAACAGCTTGTGCTTAGATCCACTGACAAAGGTGAATGGTTTGATGGTCATAATTTAATCCTCGGCTACCAATACAGTAAGACAGTTGCTAAAACATACAGCCCAATCTTTCAAGGCTATCCTGCACATAAAAACAAAAGCACTGGCATATTTGAAAACACGTGTTGCTAGATGTTTGTTGCAGTTCATACCTCTGTGTGTACAGAGCCCGTGTGCCCTCTCTGTCATGAGTGTGTATAAAATTATAAATGTATGTGAGATATGGATGTGTGCACACATCTGCACGTGGCCAGTGCCATCTCTAGCAGTCACACACATCTGCGCACAAGGAGTCACTGCGTCATGTTCTTCACACACAGCCTCACAAAGACTCATCTCTTTCACAGAGTATCCTCAAAGAGAGGCTCGGAAACACAGACAGTGGGTGCCCTGCAACTTCTGACACTTTTAGAAAGCTGCTATTCCCCATTTATATGTGTTCTGAGAGAAAAAAACAGATAGGTACAGGGCTTCAGGAAGTTATAGTTATTCGCTGAATTCAGAGCACCTGAATTTGGGAAATTTGGACATTAGCCTTCAGCTCCGGCTTAGGTCGTTACATGATCACATGTAAGTCAAATCTCTGAATTTAGATTTACATGCAGGACTGGATGCTGTTGCTTACCAAGCCCTAATTCTCCCAGCTCTTGTGAGCTGGTATACTCATGTTATCTTCACATAGAGGAAGTTTCAGAAAAGCTATGTGGTTTTATTATCACCTGTGTAAATAGAAAGCAATGGCTGTATTTTGACTGATGAAAGCGATGAGACAGCAATCAGGCTTTTATTTTCCTTCATATTTTCGGATAGGGTACCAGATACATCCTTGTTCAACTCTCTTTTACGTTCTTTCCCAGAGCAACCCAGTTAGTACTGCATGTGCTTAACCCCTCTAGCCTCACCAGGAATGGTTTAAAAGGTGCTAACCTAAGGCCATCAGGGCAGGGAGATGGTGTTACCTCCCCAGGTTATGGAAGGGGTTGCAGACCCAGTACCAGAAATTCTCACTGTTTCCTTCTCATTGCTGTTGTAAATTATGTTCTCTTAAAAGTCCAGTTCCTGCCAGGAATTCCCAAATATATTCACTGTTTTGGGGTTTAGGAGAGAAAGGGAAAGGGAAAGAGAAAGGCCACAGTGCTTAGTGTTAAAAAAATAAAAAATATATTAAAAAAATAAAAATAAAAAAGGGGGCAATTTCTGAGCTGATTTCAATGATTTTTGAGCAGCTGCAAGTGAATGTATGCTCTGCACAGCTGAACCGAAGTCATTTCATTTCTCAGCTGATGGGGAAAGATCACAGTCTGTTTAACAGCAGACATCCTTTCTGAAGGAAAACCACTGGGTACTCAGCCCGCTGCCTGAAACCAGAGAAGAGATCCCTGCAGCCACCAGTTACAGGGAGTATGACGCTGTGTGTACGGATTACACCCGCAGCAGCATCCAGGAGCACACTCCCACTGCTAGAGGGATACACTCCCACCTGCTCATTTCACCTAGAGCATAACCCTCAGCTTCACTCAAAGCCAGCTCAGTCTCTTGCCAGCAGCCCAGCAGCAGCTAGCAATGCACAGCACAGCCCAGCTCACGCTGTTTGGGCCCACAAAACAGCCATTGAGCACTGGTCAGGAGCCCTTAGCATCAGTGAAATGCAATGTAAATTCTCGCAGAACTCATTGTTTTGACAAAGATCACATGCAATTTGTTGCCAAGCAGCCTACGCAAATATTTAAAGCCTGCCTCTTTCTCCGACACATTTTTTTTAAAAAATAGAAAATAACAAGAGCTTTTAATCTGTGCCACGTAGGCTGAGAGGGAGTTAACCCCTTCCCTTACAGACCCAGACCCAAGGATGACGGGATTACTGCAATGTGTTTCATGGCGACAATGCTGGGGAGGACTTGACTTGGAGGCTGGCAGGGGATTTATTGGCTTGGGCTGAGGTTGTCATACATTGTTGATGCCTTGTGGGTCTTCCCAATTCCCTCCCCTCTTGAAAGGTAGGTAGTCTTTTCTGGCTAGCATTGATGGAATTATCTGATTTCTAATTGCCGCCTCCTCATCTCAAGACCATTCCAGGTTTCTGGCCCATTTAGGTGGAACTGCTACATTTGACCTTGTTTTTCTTCCTCCCTCCCTCGCTCCCTGCCCTCACTCATATCTAAGCACATGCTTAGCTGACGTGCTGAATCTTCAGATGGGAACAATGTCCAGTCTGTTAAAATGAGGCAAGAGTGCCAGCTCTAGATGTTTTGTGTAGTAAACTGGAAGTAGATACCATTTTAAAAATACTTGTAATTATTTTTACTCCTACCAGACTTCAGTTTCACCAGTATGAGCTATCATGCTAAGTTTTTCTGTCTCTGGAAACAGTCTCCAGGCACAGGGCTGTCTGGTCACCCAAGAATTATCATCAGTATCGCACAGGATAGACCTCTTATGAAAAATAAACTAAGCATAAATATAAACAATGGCCCAAATCCCAGCTGCATTTTTCCACAGGAACAGGCCTTCAACCTATGTGCATCTCTGTGTTCGCAACGGCACTACAGGAGGAGTCATTTCCCAGCCAAATGATGCCCTGGACCAGTGGCCCCAGGGTCTGACTGCAAGGAGACATTTATGATCTGTGAGGATTATAAAGGTAATGAGGATGGCCCTGAGAACTGCTTTGAAAGTTCACCACTCATATCCCTTGCATATGTCAAGTAAATTATTAGAAAGACTGTTTTCAGGACATTTTCTGACCACTTCTCTCTCATATTTGATTTATTAGGTTCAGGTATTCTGCTTTTTGAAACCAACGTTTCATATTCAGAGCAGAGTCACATAAATACAATCCGAGCTCCCTGAGATTGTACTTCATATGATACATCTCATGCCACTTTTAAATCTGTTCCCCCAAACCGATTTCAGAACTGCCTGGAATCAGACTGCAAATGCCATTTAGGGTGGCTTGACCTATATTTGCCAAAAAAAAAATTAAAACTGGTTGAAAAGTATCCCCATTTTAGCAATGACCTTGTTATTTATAATCAGGTCTTGACCCTATATTATCTGTTAATTATGACCATTTCCATCAAAATGTCATTTATCCACACATTCATAACGATGTAATACCATACAACTTGCATAACTAAGGTAAACTAAAATAGCTTATCTTCTGGTTCTGTAACTATGCAAATACCTACAGCAAATGTGCCATGATGGGATCATCACGGTGGTAAAGTTATTTATGTGCATAACTGTTTTCAGGATCGAGATTCTAATGTGTAAAAACAATTTTAGATATTTATCTTACTTTTAGCTATATTTACCAGCTGTGATTTTTTGTGTTTCCTTCAGTAAGCACAGGAAGAGTAGACTAATAGATAGGTTTTCCTTTTGTTTCCAGTTTGTTTCACCTGTGGTTCTCATTCACTGGCAACGACATTCCTTCTTCCCCATGGAAAACGGGAGCCCAGGGATGATCGGACTGGGGGAGCCAGGAGGGGCGTCCAGTACCCACCCCTGGAACTGTGACTAGCACTAGGAGAGTCAAAAGGCCCAAGAACCTCTTTGCTAGTGGATGAGTGCTCATCTGTCCTCTGTATTAGAAGCCTCCTTCGTTTGTTAAACAGAGATATTGGAATAAAAGCTGACACATTTTGTTGAGCATTGCTTCTGATTTTTTGGTTAATGCTGTTCTGGGTATTATTGTTACCTCTGTACAGATCTGCTAACAGGGTAAATTGGACTACGGGGAGCTTTTTAATATGCCCTAGGAGCAGCTTTTGTGCTGCCTAATCGTGTGAGGAGAATAGCTGGCTTGATCCCACCACCTCCAGCTCCCATGCAAGGCCCATTTCTCTGATGTTACAAGATGGATAGAAGCAGAGCTCCCGCAGCAGCCTGGATCCATCGATATCTCGGTTACATCCACCTCGCACCCTGCTGCCTGCCAGCCTGGTGGCTTTCCTGGGAAGGAAGTCGCTACATGGGCTAAAAGCCACCTTTATTCTCCTTCCCTCTTTCTATCCTCCTTTCCCTGCTCCATGCTTGCCCATGGAAAGGCCACGCCAAGCCTTGGAGCCCTGGAGGACCAGAGAAGAGGAGAGGGCATCAGAGGATCCCTCTTTGCATCCACCGATCATCTTAAGAAATGGCTGCTGCTATAACCGCTGATGGCAAAGCGTTTTTCCCCGTGCCTGATCACACCCTCAGAAAGAAGCCTGCGGCACTCGTCAGGCAGCCGGCCGAAAACCGCCCGTGGCACCGGCCGCCATTTGGGGCCCGGCCGGCGGCGCGGCCTGAGGCCTGGGCAGCGCTGCCCTCTGCTGGCGCCGCGGCGAACGGCCGGCAGCGGGGAGCCGTGGCCCCGCGCCTCAGGTGCTGCCCGCAGCCCGGCCCAGCGAAAACCACGAAGGGTTGAAGGACGACGGCTTGGGTCGCTGTCACAAAGCAGCTTTTCGGTGTTTCCGACGAGAGGGCCCCTCCCCCGTACCCCCTGCCCCAGGCACGCAGCCCGGACGTGCCGTGGAGCTGCCAGCGCCCCGCTCCGAGGAGCGCGGTTAACGGGAGAGCTCTGTCATTAGGCAGAACCCCTAATTTGGGGGTGGCGTAAAGCGTTTTCCCATTCCTGTAGTTAACCCGAAACCCCTAACACGTGCACTGCCTGTCTCTGCGGAGAGCTAGGCGAATGTGGAGAGCTGCAGTGCTCCCTGAGACCTTGGGAAGAATTTGTCGGCGCAGCACCGCGGCCGTACCCAGGGCCTGTTTCTTATTTCTGCCCCGCGCAGCCGCTTGTGGCGGTGCCAGCAGGGCCCTGCTGCCCGCACCTTGCAGCGCTGGCACGTCTGTGTGTGCGGGGAGCTCGCCGTCATTGAGGCCGATCCCTTCTCGTCATCTTCTGAAGCCGGGCTTTGGTTTTAACCACGTCTCTCCCTGTTCTTGTCACTCTCTGCCGGGGCTCCTGTAGGTGTGAGAGTGCTGCACACCTGCAAAAAGTCAGATGACTTCTTCAGCCAAATCCGTCATCAAGGTTCCTGCCTTGCCCAGGGTACCTCTCCCTTCCTATGCAGGGAATAAAACAAGTGGAGAGAGGAAAATCCTTTTTGCCCAGCTCCAGCCTGGGGTGAGACCACAGGAGCCACCAGCACATTAAAGGAAGATCAGAGAAGGGGAGAAGAGTCCTGCATGTGGTACACTGCTCCTCGAGAGCATCCCACAGCCCTAATGACGGAGTGGTGAAAGAAACGTTCACCATTCCCTGCCTTTTTATTTTCCTTCTCAAGAAATTTCATATAACTGGAGGAGGAGAAGAAAAACAACTTTCCTAGGTATTATTTCTGTACTTTATTTTTTATTTCAAAGAATCCAATTTATTTAGCAGCAATACCTGAGATTACGCTCACCAAGCAAACTCTCAAAGGAAGCCTCACCATCTAGGTGTATTTTTCATTATACAATAAACTCTGAACTCCACCGAAGGTGTTTTCTCGTAATGTTAAACTCAGTGCCTGACAATTATTGTCCAGCTCCATTTGGTGCCAGAAGTGCATTCAGAGGAGAAGTAATAAATCCTTTCATGCTGTTTAATAAAACAAGAAAATGTGTTGCTCACACTTGGATGCTAGACTTTATTACACAAACACAGCTAAAAAAATAAATGGAGTATTTCCTGTTTAGAAGTGCCTACAAGTCACATGATGTTGATTTTCTCCAGGTGTTGCAATTCTAAATGAAATTTTCACTTAAGTTTTTCTTAAAGAACTAAGCGAGTTATTTCAAAATGCAATAATCAACATGTTGTTAAAGGTGCAAAACCATTGTAAAAAAAAAAAAAAAAAAAAAAAAAAGCACTAAATGTACTGCATTGAAATTAGATGTGGAACATGGTGGTTGCCAAACTATACAAGATATTTGTGAGATACTTCGCCATCCACTTGAGTGCTTCTCTGAGTTTCCACACAGAAAAAAAAAAAAAAAAAAAAAAAAAAAAAAAAAAAAAAAAAAAAAAAGAAAGATCCTACAAGGTCTGAGAAACCCTTTCTGTTCATCAGTTGATTTTGTCTCTTTGTAGGGAGGTGGGGTTATTCTCCACTCTGGTGGCCTGGTCTTGGTTAAAGGCATCACCGCTATTGTAAAATAAATGCCTGATAAAAAGAGATGTCTACAGCAAGGTGCTCAGCACTAAGTGGAAACAGGTCCTTAAGCAGGATTGTTTGTTCCTTCATTTCCACAAGCTTTAATGAAGGAAAAATCACCCACACATTGTCTTTTCATAGATAAATCCTATCTATTCTACACTACTTTTACTTGCATAGCCTGTGTAAATGTAGTGATGCCGTGAGGGACATGACTAATATCAATCACACACGCTTCATTCCTCCTCTCATCTGCTCTCTGTTGAAAGATTTGTGTGGGCTGCTGTTACCCCTTTGGGGATCTGGGGGTGGGGGTGCATTTTGAGGTGCTCAGTAGTCTGTATTTCTGTAGATGACAAAGTTAAAATGTGCTCCTTACATTTGGAACAAGAAGCATTAGGAATGAAGGACCTTTCATCTTTCTGGAGTTTCTCCCACAGCTTCTGGACAGCCACCAGATTTGGGACTTCTTCCCAGGGTAGCCCTACCTGCAAGCTAAAAACTCCATACACCTGAGACAGACAGCTCTCAGCCCACAGATATGGAGGGGTCAAGCTCTGGGTCCCAACCATCTGTTGTACCCACTGTGATTTTTAGGTATTCCATCATATGAACTTAGCACTGCCTCTTTTGGATTCAACAGCTGAAGTTGAATCTTTCCTCTGTTAAACTTGTTCCTGTCTTTACCAGTGCACAGTAACTAACTGAGCACACTTATGCCGTTAATGGCTCCTCTTGATGCTTCTTTTAAGAAAACTCAGCTCTTACACCTTTTCTGCAGAGACCAACTATAGCCTGCATAGCCATAGGAGGCACTGGTGCTGTGAATCTCAAAGAATGCTCTCCTTAAATATCCTCCAGAAATTCTCCTCTATCTGAAAGAATGACTGAGAGAGACCTGGTTTCATATACAATACAACACATCAGAAATGACTGCAGGGGTGTGAAAGTTTCCAAATGACCTGGACTTCGTAACAAGCTGTCAGGGCACATGAGATTTCCTTATCAGCTTGGCTGACCAGACCTAGTGCCATCACCAAAAGTGGTGGGATCAGCCCTGTCTGTTCACCCCTCTGTCTTGTGGGCTGTGTAGTTATATGAATCAGAGAACATACCCATCTGAAAACTATTGTTTTTTCTTTTTTTTTACTTTTTTATTTTTTCATTCAGATCTGTCTGCTGATGCAATTGGCTGAACAGCCAGATGATTGCTGTGCTAGGAAAGCATGGCAGGGGCAAGAGGTGGGATGTGCCTTTTTAATAACAGTGCAATCATCAGATGGCTGAAAGCACTTGTGAAACCATCTCAGAGAGTTTTGCAAGATTTAGCACTATTTGCATCTCCCTGCGTCCTTTTTTCCCCAGGGTCTCAGTTCAACATTGCATCTAAATGACTGAATTTTGAGCTCATGAGTATTTTCCAAGGCAATTCATATTTAATTTCAATTTAATTATATTTTAACCTTAAACTTAATGATAAGCATAGATCTACTTGCATGTGCAAAGTTAGGTATGTGTTCATGTTCTTCGCTGAAATGAGAATATTTCTCATGAGAAATGTCATAATTGCATGTATAGAAAGGAATTGATTTTTCCTAATGGGTGAGTTGGTGAGAATGCATCTTCCAGTTATGAATTTATTTGTCTCATTAGCTGAGAGATGATTTATTCATACTTTCTCATTACTGACAGTGGCAGGTTTCCTCCCACCTGGATGTAACTCAGGGCTCAGAACTTTCCAGCTAACTCACTGTGGATTTAATGAAACCCTCCCTTACCAGAGTTGGTCCTACAAAGGGCTTGTTCTTGCTTAAAATTTTCCAAACTCAGCAGACTCAGGTTTAGGCTCTGTATTTGAGATCCTCAATGCACTTCAGGAGTAATGAGCTCCCCATGTCATTTCCAGTGAGACAGAAAAAAAGGAAAGCTCCATGAGTGCGGGGAGCAGGAAGGCACAAGCACATCTCTCAACGTGTCTTCCTCACCATCAGCGGGATCTCAGCATGATGCAGAGAGCATGTCTTTGTCCTGGCGGGGCTCGATGAGACCAAGTGAGGTAGGCAGTGGTGACAGTAATGGAAAAAGAAAGGTGAAAAGACTTGGGATTTAAGAGGGATTTCAAAGACACTCCAGGAATACTAAATATTGGGTATTACGCAATTAAGTGAAACCTTCTGCTGGTATAAAATATATTAAAGAAATCAGTCTGGGTTGAAGTGTGATGCCATGCTGCTTGCATTATATATGAATAGTAATTGGAAACAGGACATCTGCAGAAATTAACCATTAACTGTTGAGCACTAAAATCTTTAATTGAGTTTGTAAGCCCTTAATGGCACAGTTAACCTTAAACATAGCTCAGCACACGCACTACCTGGTTAACACTGGTTAATAACTCTAACAGCTGATAATATTTCACACCCATGAGAGCTCCAGATTAGCAAGAGACTTGGTGGAATGAGCTCAGCTCACCACTCTTTTGGAACACAGATATAACAGCTTAACCTTTTTGCTGTAATGAGACTTTTCAGGTTTTCCTTCTTCCAGAGCTGCGTGTGATGAGAGCACTCCTACACATATGGTGCTGTGAACTACAGACACCGCCGTGCCCTCTGAGCACGCCATGGCATGGCAGCAAATGGAAACAACATGGGTAGTGGTGGATAAATCCTTGACAGCTGGAAAAAGTGGCTGTTCCTTGCTGTTTCCTTGGCAGGGAGTGATGCTGTGAATAACCCAAGGAGGGCAAATCTACCCCAAGGTATCAATGGGAGCTGGCTGTGAGAGGTCTAGGCTGCGAGGAGCAGCTTGCCAGGCTGAGGATTCAGAAATGTTAAAATACCATCCTCAACCACTAAGCCATGTGCCAAGCAAATCCCAGGACTGCTGCAGACCAGGAAGTCCAGTTCGGGACCTCAGATTTCAGGAGTGTGGGCAGTTTAGATGGATTGGTGCAAGCAATAGAACTAAGGAACAGGTGGAAGCAGAGCTGTTGAAAAAGCACCTCTTTGTCAGCAAAGCAAAATAAAATTAGACAAGGGGATCCATGGGTGTCTCTTGGCACTATCAGTGCTAGGTTTCCTAGTTCAGAGGCTTGTAAACAAGGAGGCGCTTTGTTACTCACAAGTTCTAACACATTTCTAAGCTAGTTAAATCCGAGCTTGTTCCAGAAGCATATGTGAAAAAAAAAAAAAAAAAAAAAAAAAAGGGCAAAAGCTCTGGGCATGGGTAGAATGATGCTTTAGATGAGACTCAAAATCCCAACACATTCAAAAACATTTTTTTACCCTCTGAACAACAAACTCTATTGCCAAGAGAGACCGATGCAATTCAGGCAGAAAGCACCGGATCCCTTGCCAGCTGCAGAGAGCCGTACCACATGTGTGTTTCCCTCCTCCAGAGATGAGGGAGTCCAGCTGACACGTACACGTTGGCTTGTTTCAAGGGCATCCTCGCTCAAACACAGGCAGACCTGCCATGCTCTGCCCTCGCTCCCTGCTGACAGAGCTGGCAGCAGTGATGGGAAACCCCTGTGGCAGGCCTGCCTACATCCAAGCGCCTCTCTGCAGCAAGCCATGCTTCATAACGTGGAAAATACGGGCCTGTGACCAGGGAGGATTTGAACAGCGCAAGGAGAGGGGCAAACAGACCTTGGTGTCAGAGCCCTCCATCTGTGTGCTTTGTGACTTGGAGCTCCTGGAGGCTGTGACTGTTACTCTGTGTAGGGAGTTCCCCGAATTAAAAATTGCCACTGGATGGAGGACGTGCAGCTGGGATGCTGTGCTGGACTTGTCCTGCCCGCACAGCCTTCCTGGCAGCACAGCCCGAGGACACTGATCCTCGCCCTGCGCTTTTATGGCCACGACCTGCAGTGGGTGGCCACGGCCAGGCAGTGAAAACCACCTTCATCCTCAGCTCGCTCATTTCCTTAATGAGGCACAAAAAAATCATGCTTAATCCTATGAATTCCTACTTGTAACATTCATCAGCTATTGTGAACATCACAACAACTCTGGCAATAAATAATTTTTAAAATAAGTATTTTTTTTCTGTATGCTTTTATGGCTCCTGAAACGTCACAATATGCGGGTACAGGTTGAACCCTTTGAGATAACAGCTGCCTCAGAAACCCACTTTGCCTGTCCCCATACAACAGGAATCCTCTGACCTCTCTTTTCACCTACAGAGAAGTTTTCTGACCACGATAAATAAAACAGAAATCAGTGCAAGGTGGGGTTTGCGTTTAGTGCAGATCTCCCTCCGACGCAGAGGTTCAGGCCCTCCAAGGCCTCTGTTTTGTCACGTTTTGCAGATTTGTCTCCCAGGCACCCTCAGCCTTTCAGCCTTTACTGCCACTGACATTGTTTCCTGTGGACTTGCAGTACCTGCTGGTGCCGATCTCTTTGCAACCATTATAACTTTCCTATTTTCCCATGTGTTTTTACGGCAACTTGTGCTGATTTTCTAGGCTAGCTGAGGTATCTGGGGCTGCTTTGTGCCTTTGTAGGATGTTTTGTTTTTCTTTCTTTTTCCCTAATGGCAGTGACTTTATTACATCCCAGCCTGCGTCTCCAGGCCTCATGCTCTGGGATTCCTGTTTGGTTTCCTCACGGAGCAGCCCTTTTCCCTTACCATTTCCCCGATGCCTTGTATTGTGTTTTTATTACAGCAGAGGCTGTGTCTACGGGTCCTTCAGGCTATTTGTTCTGAGACTTTTATTGGAATCTCAATAAATATGTTTGCCATTGGGGGTCCTTAGCTGGTTTCCTTACCTATTTTATTGAAGCTGTGCTTCCAGCCAAAACGTTAACCAGCTATTTCAACAGCAATCTGGTTTCTCTTCTGAGCCCTTGCAAGGTTTCTTACATGTTTGCCTTGGCTGAGTTACATCTCTTGCTTTTTTTGATGTTTCCTTCACATTTGGGGCCTTGTGTGCAGGCAGTCTGGGTGTTTTTCTTCAGTCATCTCCGTTCGGTTTGGTAGCACAACCGAGCTCTTGTGGCAAGTGGCAGGTGGAAGGGAGAAGACCCTCTGCAAGACTGAGAAACCCAAGATTTCAGCTAGTCAAAGAAAGGCAGATCATATGCCTACAAATATCTGCTCCTTAGGAAGCTGGCAGGATGGGTTTTGCTTGGGACAGGCCTTGCTCCACAGAGGTACACTGGGAGTGAAGAAAGATGGAGCTGGTGTCTCACAGGCTGTAGATTTGTGATCCTGGAGATTATCTGATGGGGACACACCCTGGTGTGACCTCTCAGGTACATCAGTGGGATTCCCAGTTCCCTTTTCCTCCCTAAACACAACAGTTGCACCTATGCACTAGTTCTTTATACAACAAGGTGGAGAACATCTACTGCTGGTAACAGCCCAGGGAGAGAAATCACACAGCCTGAGCTCAGCTCTTTAAGACATCTGAGAATCCACACAGGAAAGAGCCACTCTAAATGCTTTATTGGCAGGAAAATGTAGATCACAGTTAATGCTTTATTAGACATAAAAATCCACCTATCATTCAAATTGTCTTTCCTAAATGAGGTACATATCCTGTGTGTAATAAAAGGTAATTCCGACAAAGCTTTTTCCGGTGCTAAGGGAATTCATAAAGTCCTCTCTCCTCTCACAAACACATGCTGCAGCTTCAGTCTAAATCAGTTAAAAATATATATAAAATCAACAACAAGATTCAAATTCACCTGAAACCAAGATTTGCTTCTCCTGCTACTGATAGACATCCTTGACCTGCTGGGCAATCTGACTGCACCATACCCAGGCCCAAAGCAAGACTGGAAGGATCGCAGGAGTCACAGCCAGACACAGCTACTGGGACACCACCAGATGGGAAAATGCTCATAAATAAATAAATAAATAAATAAAAATAAAATAAAAGTAAAAATGTTGTTTTCCTATTTTGCAAACAAGAAAAAAAAAATTGAACCAATCTGCAGAAATTAAAACAAGCTGGAAAAACCTATATTTTATCTGCTCTATTCAGATCACTGTTGAGAGCCTCATGATTAGTTGTTGGAGACTGCATGGCCCAGTAAATCTGAGGCTCTCGAATATTTCCTCACAAGCCCTTTCCTGCTGAAGCAATGGGGCTGCTGCTCGCTTCCTCCAAGTGAGCCCAAATCAAGCTCTTGCTTGCTGCTGGGAGAGCCGCGGGCTCTGGCACAGCAAAGGAGGTGACCAGGAGCCATCCTGGGTACCTCTGTCTTTAGAGCATGAGCTGCATGGCTCCCGGGGATGATGTTGGTTCAGGAGGGATGCTGGGCTCAGGAAAAGCTCTCCCACCCTCAAAATTGGATTTATTTTGAAGGCCCCATCACAACAGCCTTGTCATGCTGGTTCTCGAGCTGCTGGGTAACTCCAGGCATGGCACGAGGTCACTCCTTGTCCCTCTGTCAGTGAAGACAATGACACAAGCCTTGAAGAGGATATTCTGTAATGTTCATTATTGTTTGGAGAACCAGAAATATCTAACATAAATTCACACAGAACAGAGTAAGTCCATCTTGCTTCATGCTAGAATTTGGGGAAACCACAAAATGACAAGGGTAACATGCCTTCCTCCAGGCTGCACAGACCATTAATAGTCCTGGTGTGAATGTGGGACGCTGAATATTTCAGCACAGCTGGGGAGGCTATCATAACTGATAGGTTCTAACAAGAAACAGCTTTTAAAAATTATCAGAACTACTTTCTGCATTTCTGTGACTCTTTTGTTGCAAAGATTTTTATTTTTCTTTTCTTTCCTTTTTTTTTTTTTCATTTTTTTTGCAAACGTGCAGTTGGAAGACGCATCACACATCTTGGTGTGGTGTTTCATACCCCTGTGGGACTGAAACACCTGAATGCTTTACAGTAAAAAAAGTGGTTAAAAAAAAAAAGTAAAATAATGGTACTCCTCCCATACCATTATGGTTGACTAAAATGTGGGACAAAATAACAATAGCAATTTTAATTTTGTTAAGTGAAAGCGGGTATCTATATTCTTAAGGGCACAGATCCCATTTATGAGTTATTTTAAGCAAACAAAAGGCTCACTCTCTAAGCCAAAAATAGCGGATATTTTTTTTCCACTCTTAACAAAACTATAATCTTTTATTATTGTGGCACTTAATGTATCACAAACCAAACCACTCAAATCCAAATTTAGGCATCAGAGACCAACACACATACCTGAACCTGAGGCTCTGAGTTCTGTTTATATAACATCTTTCTGCAGTGACCATTCCCACTGCTTGGACCTCTGTGTCCAGAACGTGTCGGGATGGTGCAGAGCTGGGATGCTGACGATAACACGGCCTGAGCAGCTGCTGGGAACGGCTCAGGAGCACGGGCTGGCCAGGGAAGACCCCCTTAGGCACTGGGCTGCAGCCACCTGCTTTCATTGCCCTCAGTGCCAGAGGTTTATCTTGCAGACGTTTCATTTTCTTGTACAGACACAGTCAAAATGCTGAGCCTGTTCAACTTTGAAACATGGGCATAAGTCTTTTGGGAATGATGGCTTCTAGTGGTTTTTGTTTGTTAGTTTGTCTAAAATTACAGTTACCTGACTTGAATCTAAACTTACTCCCTATCAGATACCAAAGTTTCGTGATACCCAAGTTGTGCAGTGGTACAGCCAGCTAGGATAATTTGAGTATGTTAAAATTCTGCAAACACACTTTGAGAACTGTTTCAACCTTTTTTGAGGTGTTTTTCCTGAAGTTCAATTTTCTTTTTCCTGCTGATTTCTTGCAAAAAGACACTTCAGGTGGTGTGAATTAGCCTAGCTCCAGAGGGGCTTGGTCTCGAGACATGTTGTTTGGTGCCTTTGTGGCCTCCATGAAATCAATAGCAAACCTCAGATGTGCTTTAGTGAGGGAAGGAGCAAGTCCAACACCTCCATCACCGGGGAACAGGAAAGCAATTCTGAAAGAGCTCTAAGTTTTGCTTACTGAAGAAAATTTGACATGAACTACTGAATAGGCAGAGTCCCATGACTAAAGGCATCCTGAAATGTGATAAGGCAGTCAGAGGAGAACTTACTGCTTTTCAAAAGAGCACACTGGAACTATACAAGCAGAAAATGTATTACTTGATAATGGATACGCTTTTTGGCAGAAATATCGTGTGAGTCTACAAGGTCATTTATGTTCTGCAATAGTCGCTTTATAATGAAGGAGAAAAAACAGTAATTAGATCCCCATGCTTCAGGAAGGCAACAGATCCCTCTTTACTGGCAGATTTCAGATTCCTTTATCCTCCTGTGAGTCTCAAAATCCTTGCATTTCTGTTATATTGAGATTCTTCTCCTCATCCCTTCCTCCTTTTTGCCTACAGAAAAAAGCACACTGGACTTTTATCTGCTTTTGTGTGAGCCGAACCACTCCATTTCATTCTTGTGCAGCACCAACAGCTGTGTGTGACACCAGGCGGTTTCAGAGAAATGGGAAATGAGGAGTCCATCCCACGGATTATCTGTGACACTCTCAAGAATTAAAGTAAACACTGCTATTTCAAACAAAAGAAGAAATAGCAGCTGTTTTGGGCTGGTTGAAGCAGAAGAGGCTTTGCAGGATGTGATGGAATTTAAACACAAGTGTTACGGGCCTTGGTGTGAGAGTAGTGAGGGAAACGGAGCCTGCCTTTGTCTCCGAAGGAGTACGCACAGCGCCGTGTGTATCCACACATGTGCCCCAAAGATCTTCCTGTAGCAAGCTGGAGGTATGAACTGGGAATCTGACTGCATGCACAGTCAGCAGCCAGGCCCCTCCAAGGAGGTCTGACCAGCCAAGTCCTCTAAAAATAAATAAAATAATAACATAAATTTGGATAGCCTCTTATTCTGCAGATTGTAGTTCAGTCCCAGCTGCTCCTTGATACTGAGTGGATGGCCTTGTAACCAGGGTTCCTGAGGACCAGAGCTGCCCCTGACCAGGCCATGGCTTGCACATCTCGTGGGCTTCTCTGCTTGTGAAGCTCCCCAGTTTTTGTTCCTGTTGCTTGTGTGCCCAGGCTCCTTGCAAGTAAGATACTAACAGTGTATAAAGATGCATATAAAAACAGACATGAATCCATTACTTCTTGCATGAATTTGAGCAAAGGATGAGCAGCATGGCATGCACGGTGAAGTGTGATGGTTGTTAGGTGCTTGTTAGATGCCAGCAAAAATGCTCTGGTTCTCTCCCCTCTCCAATATCAACAGATGTGCACAAATACAAAGCAAGAGCTGCCTGTGCCTTAACACAACTAGTCTTGACTTTGTAACTTGACAGTTACAAAGCTGCCACTCCATTTGTCATTTACCCTTTTGCTATCTATGTAAATGCTATTTTTTTTAACCTTGCTGCTGCATCTTTCATTTATTTCAATTTCCTCATTTTTACATTGGATAGTTTGGGTTTGGAGCGATTTTTGCTTTTTCTTGAATTTCTTTTAAGTTTTCTGGGACCAAATTTCCACCCTGTGTAAATGAAGTGGTAATGCTGAAGTGCCGTTGGGTCTCATCAGCTGCTCCAGCTTTTTGCAGTGCAACGAGCAGAGCCAAGACAGCGGGGGGGCAAACCTACACTGCTTTTATCTAATAAAATCTCCTAGTGTCTGTGTACATCTGGACTATCATGGAATATATATGCTATATACATAAATAGTACATATGTATATAGTATAGTAAATATATATAGGTATGTAAAAAAAAAAAAAAGCCTGTTGCATAGATATGGTTGTCCCAGTAAAAACATATTTCTGCCAACATGTCTTACTTCTCTACTGTAAAAATAAATGATGTTGTTATAAAGATACAGTTTTGCTGGTACAAACCATGTCCTGTCACTGAAGGTTTTGCCAGTGATGTATAATCTCACCCCAAAAGATACACTCAGCACCATGGCACTGTGCAAGGCACTTTGTCTGCTATCTATCTGAAGGCATGAGCAAAAAAGCAATACAGGCTGCAGCAACTTCATCCCTAATGGACTGAGATGCTCTTGTTGAAAGCAGCTACGTAGGGGGGTGAGCAGTATTAGGCTAACTTCTGCCCCCACGCAGGCCCACCTGGCTTTTTCTGTGTGGATGAAGAGCTGTGAATCCTCCTTCGGGGCCCAGAGGCTGGGCTGCTGGCACTCGCCGTGCCTGGTCTTGCCATGCTGCTCCTCACTTTGTGCCCTGCGGCACCCGTGTGAGCTGGGGGGGCCTGATGCACTAGGAGGAAAGGGCTGGTGCCAGCAGGGGCCTTTACACTATTTTCCTCTTCTGCATGATATCATTTTATGAAGGAGCCCAGTACCTCGTGCGAAACACAAAACCTCTCAGTGGGTACCCACCTCATGGTCAGCATAAAGGCTGGCCCTGCAGGCCACCGCAGGCCGAACTTCACAGCATAGCAACCTCCTGAAGCGGCCCGGGGAGGAAATCCGGCAGCCACAGAACTCACCGGCTGCTCCTGAGGGCCTGTTGCTAATTACCATTACTGGATGTTAACAGCACTGGAGAAATATCAAGAGCGCCCTATATATAAAAATATTTTTGTAGCGGCTAGGGTCATAAATGACTATACTAATTTTGGCTAAAAAGCAGGAGCCGAGGACCTGTAGGTTTGCCTGGGGGCCCCGTGCGGTGCCGTGCAGATCAGGCCGGGGCTGCTGGAGCCTCGAAGGCACCATTTGGGGAAGAAAGGTAAGTGCTGGTCCCAGCCTGCCCGGCCTTCCCCTTGCACCTCCAAGTTATCTGCAGCAACCTTTCTTCCAAGCTAAACAAAATCAGGGGCTTTTAGGAACTTAGAAATGTCTGCTTAATTTCAGCGCCGATAAGCCCCTGCTCCATCTCATTCTTAATGTATCAAAATTAAATGTTTTAAACATATTTATCTAGTTGCTATGGCTTTGCCCGGTGTGTCAGACACTTTATCCATCAAACAGGACAATTGAATAATATTTTTATTTTTAGATACAGATCGCAGATCCTTCTCATCATCCTGGTCCCTCCCCCCTCAGCCTCAAGTTCTGAACTCACTGGAAAATCTGTTCCATAATATGGTGGGTAAATGAATAACAGTCACAGATGGCCTCTGGAGATTTCATACATGCTGCAATTCATTTATTCAGGAATGAAAAAAAAAAAAGACCCCTGTCTTGCGAGGGTATTATTGGAGACAGCAGATCAGACGCTGTAATGCTGCCTTGCACTCTGGATTCTCCCCATTTCCTAGGCTTTTATGACTCGGCATTTGCTATTCCTGGGTTTGAAATTTTGTTAAGTGGAAAGTCAAATTCCACAATGAAAATGATTGAATGCATGGGACTGCAGCATTTAAAGGTTACAATTTATTTTTACAATCCTGAGTGAAACTATTGTGTGCTATCGCGGAGAGATGCTCAGGAACTGCAGCCTTCTGCTGGGCAGTAGCAATTAGTAAGAAGAACTTAATTCACAGATGACTGCTGAGAATTAGTCAAACTCTCAGCCTGCCTTGAGATCCTCAGGAAGAAAATGATAGAAAAAAAAATACAGAAAGCAGTATATAATTTTACTGCTTGAATGTCTTGTTCAGTGTAAGTCATGAAGTGTGTAAGTCATGTAAGTCAGTGCTGGCTTTTGCCTCAGAACTGAGGCCAGCAGCTGCAGGAGTAAGGGATGGGATGTCCGATGCATCAGGCATAGGGAAAAAATTCACCCCACAATAACTACAGAGAATTCAGCTCCAGAGTGAAATCAATAAAAATTTCTCTTTATGCAATGATATAAAAAATATTACCACAGTGTAAAATTTAGTATGTTTAAGTCTCTGTGCTGACACACTCTCACCCCCTTGCAGAGCCAGGATGGGAGTGGGAATACTCACCTTTTCTGAATATTTTGCCTTTTCTGAGTGACATTTTGTACCTTACAACCCCCCCGAGATTAGGCCTGCTGGATAAGTCAGCCTGATGGGCAGCTGTGGGAAGCCTAATGAAGACATTTTACCAAACATCGGGTAAAAGAGCTGATGCTGCTGTTGATGCAGAGAAGTAGCTGAGAGGCCCCTCTCTGTGCCTGGACTTGCTTTGGATTTGGAGAAAACCACCTGAAATCTTAACTTTGGTCTGTGTATCCACGAGCAGGTGCCTAAGGGGAGGCTGTGCACCCCAGCAGGGTTCCTGGCCCCCTGGGGATCCCACAGAGGGCCAGTCATAGGGACAAGCTGCCTACGTACTGCTCACCTTCGCTCATGCAACTTGTCCGGATTGGGCAAAATGGGAGGTTAAAATGCCAGTGGAGGTTAAAACTGACGTGCTTCCAGCCAGAGACAGCTCCCTGGGCAGCTGACAAGCAGTCAGCGTCTGCTCCCTGTCTCTGTTTGCACTTCATCGAGTTATCTCCCCGCAAGCAAAGAAATCCCAGCTGATCGAACAGCATGTTCATCATCTGGATTTCCCCGGTATCTCTTTCTGTATTAATGGTGCCATAAAAAGCCCACCAGAAAAGCTGACAGAGATCTGCTCTATCTTCCACTAAAAGCTTTTGCAGAGTCTCTTTCAGATCTGAAGTGAAAACCAAAACCAAACCAAGCTGAACCCAAAACAAGCACAACAACGACATGCACAAACCCAAATCTTTTTTTTTTCCCCACTCAAATGTCAATCAAGGAACATTAAACAAAAAGATTAGTTCTGCCCTTATTTGTTTGTAAAACACAGAGCATGAAATATTTAGCAGCATTGTAATGCAAACCAGATGGGAATAATGCAGGCTTTCAAGGCCGCTGCCGAGCACCCCTTTTATGCCGCTGCAGCAGCAGGACGGCGCAGGCAGCCCATTAGGACAATTTATGAACTGGACCGCCACAGAGGGAGTTCTAGCAAGAGGTCCACAGCTCGTACAGAGCAACCCTGATAACATCTGTTAGGGTTATTCGTCGAAGAGGATTATATTACAGTCCTCCTTAATACCATGAGTGCTACAGTAAAGCTGGATGAAACTTCAGTTTCATTTGCCCCAGCAATATGTGTTTATCAGAGCATTTGTCTGCAGTTGGGAACTGAGGCTGCATTCGTGGTATGTCAAGGAATCAAGTATAGAAAGCTTGAAATATTAACCTGGAAAAAAACAAACAACACAGTTTTTAATCACTCATGACTGTAACGCTCAGCTTTGACACACCATCAGCCCTTTGTCCATAGAAAGCCACTCCCTGTTAACTCTCCAGGGCTGAGATTGATTTTATTTAAATAGTTCTCACTTGGTAACCTCGCTCCATCCTCTTTTATTTAAGACTTTGCTAATGATGTCTTTTTATTTTTTTTTTTCCTTAATTTACCTAATCGTGTAATGAACGCTCACATCCGAAACAACCTCATTATACTGGTGGAGGTTTTTGTGTGGATACAATTTAGTGCACAGGCAGAAGGTAGTGGAGAGCTTTCTAAATGGAGAGGTTTTAAGCATTCGATAAAATCCCTGCTGACCACAAGCCAGATTCTTACTGTTGTAAATTGACTTAGTTCCAACAGCTTTAATGCAGCTACCCTGATTTACTCCACTTAAGGGTCTTACCTTATTTTTATTTATTGAACTTGCCACCTTTTGCTGCTACAACCTAAATAGATATTTCTATCCTCCAGCAATGGGGTTTCTATCTGAAACAGGTGTTTGTCTAGTAATATATGACTTAGGAGATTTATAACTGCTCAGAGTATTTCACTGTCCTCTAAAAGTGTTTATAATAATTCTCATTGACTGTACCAGCTCCCGCTGATCAGCTGTAGAGCAGCCTGAACCTGGTCAACAAAATATTAATTTACCATATAAGAATGAGCTATTTTGTCTATTTTTAGGCATTTCTTTCTCCTCCCTGCTGGAAGACAGTCTTCCCTGGTCTATGTGTGGTGTCTGGGACAAAATCAAGTTGTTCCAAGTTTCCTTACCCGTTCCAAAAGAACTGGCCTAACATGCACAAAGAAACCTCCACAATACAACAAAACAAAAATGCAAGATGAAAATACATTTTGCAAAGAAAAAAAAATAAAGAAAATAAATCTTGTTTGTGCACTGATTGCAGCCCTTAGAGCAATGTAACTACCCTCCATTCATCGTTTTCACTTGTTTTACCCCACTCTCTTCTGGGAGGGATTTGAGCTGGTGGTCAGATGTTGACACAGCTATGGTCAGCTGAAGTGTTTGCATGTGTACTTTTGGGGGCTTAGTGGGAGACAGCTCATAGTGCAGCACCACATCGCACAAATACCTGAGAGACGTCACGAAGGCCTGGATAAAGATCAGTGTGTTCATAAAAGCAGGGAACTTAGCCCATAGGTTAACCAAAAAATCATAGTGGTTTCCCACTCCTCCAGAAGTAACTGCTTGTGGAGCCCTTTCATGTCAGAGAACTTGGCAGAACTTGTCTCATAAAGATTCAGGAAAGAAAACAGCAATTACTCGGATGCTAATAAGAGCTGTGCATCCGCACACACACGTTGCGGTGATTAGCCTTCAGAGAAGTCAGCAGCAGCTAAAGTAACACACTGCTCGCTCACTGGAGGTAAGTCCAGGTTTGAGGTTCTGAAAAAATTCCCCTTTGTCTTCACACTGGGGGGAACACCATGGAGAGGGAGTGTCAGAGGCTAACGCTGTAAGAAATTATACTGAATTATAATATGGTTTAGCAAATTCACTTTTCTTTGGGTTCTGAAGAATTCTATTCAAACAGCAGCACAGTCTTACAGAAAAGGTGACGTTTTCTATTAAATCTTACAGGACTAGAATGAAGCAGGTACTTTCAGCACAACCTTCCTCCAGTGGTACATGAGCAGAGAGACAGGCAGCAGCAAATTTTATCCTTGCTTCACTTGTTCTGGGTGCTTCTAGGTCAATCCAAATACTCTGATGATAAGAAATAAGCACAGTGAAAATGTGAAACTGTCCCCGAGAATGATTTAGAAGTCCTTAAAAAGAAGAACATATGTTTATTTATGGCATTATAACTGCAACATCAAATTCTTCTTTTTTTCTTTTTTTTTTTTTTCATTACAAAAAAAGGATACATGCAATAAAATAAAATACTCTGACGTTATATCCAATGCAACATAGTTCATTGCTAACAGTGGAGCGTCACAGAAGTCACAAGGCGAGGGCTCGGGTTGATGAATTTCCAGTCTCTTTATCCCCCTTGCCAACAGCAAAGCCACATTGTATTTTATTTGTCATCAAGGGATAAGCTTTCAGAATAATGTGGCCTGATCACAGGCGGTCCCAGCTGCCATTTACCTATCCAAGAAGAGTCCTGTGGTATCAGATTCTTTCACTTGGGAAAATATGCTTCTGGCAAGGCTGAGGACTAGGCAGTGTTTTTGCAGGCAGCATGCAGAAATCCTGCCACGTTACGCCATGATCACGGCATGCACCATGGGCCTCTGCTTCACAGGTGCACAGAAGCCCTGGCTGCGAGTGACTTGAGCCCCCACTGCTGCTCTGCAGAATGAAATCAGGCCATTTTCCACAATATTGCACCATAGGTTTCTATTATGTTCATCTACACATGCAGCTTCAACTGATTTAATCTGGTATTTCAGCTGTGGGGTAAGCCCAGAGCACACAGGAGGTGCCCACAGCCCAGGAGGGAACGCAGGGTGCTGTCCTGAGGTACTGAGAACACAACCTCCTCCCGGTTAAAAGTCCCCGTCCTTCGTTAGAAAAGGGCCTCGCTCTGCCACTGCTATTCACACATCAGAGGCTCTTATTTTTAATATTTCCTGTGAAATTTCACGGGACTGCTCGTGAAATGAGGTTCTGAATGGTGTGAATGAGCTACAGAGTCAGGCCCCAGACTGGAACCATTTCTAGGATAAACTCCCTTGACTTGCAGTCAAGACTTTTTAGGAAGTGCTACTTAACACAGTCCAGACTTTCAAAAAAATGACCTGATTTCTTTCCGCACATCTTGCGTGGAATAACAGTAAAGACGACTTAGCTCCAGCAATTTAAATAAAAAATAAACTCAGTCTTTTATACGCAGTTACATTTTTATGTGATTTCATAGAGAGTCAGCATACAGAAGCTTCCAGCTCCTTGAGATAATTCTAGCAAATAGGAGGACATGTATGAAAACAAAGGGCTTCAAAACTACATGGAAATCTGTAGAATAAAAAATATATTTATATATATTATTTTCCAATACAAGCAATAGGCAGTTTAGAAAAATATGAGTGTTACAGTCTTTCTGAGTCAACAGTTGTAAAAAGAAAGGATTTAAAAAATAAGTTTAGCTTTTCAAAAAGCCACATTTTTAATAAGAAAATAGACTGGTCCGCATTTCCCTGAATAAGCCAGAAAGGTTAAGGAAAGGTCCGAGCAAGACGAGGAGTCTGACTTGGACCTGATATCAGCTGTGATAACATGCACATGTACAGAGACAGCTGCTTGGCTCCAGTATTGTTTACCTTAGAAATGAGCCTAATTTATCACAAATGTATTTTAAAATCATAAATAACATGACAAAAGTGGAACTGGTCCCTGCAATGCAAATAATTGTATTCATACAAGCAAGAAGTGACATCAATCCAGTTATTTTCTTGTGACACTTAAAAGGTATTTTGCAGGCAGCGGTTACATTGAACAGCACATGTATAAACACAGATTATTATTACAGACTCTGCTATCAGCTACTACACATAAACAAGGGGAGATGTTTGTGCTGTAATTGCCTCTAACATTTTTGTTCTACTTGGATATTAACGTTTACAAGAAGCTGGGCTGGGGAGGGGGAGGCCTGAATTTGAGCCAGGGCTTCAGCAAGCAGAACGCACAGGGTTCACGGGAAGTTGTCTGATCCTCTCCACTACCAGCCCTGGACCTGCAGAGGAGCTCTGAAGAATTTAAAGCCATTCACAGCGTGAGTTCCTGTTGTGAACAACCTTGGGTTTCCTCAGCACCCCGGAACAGGTGATGTAACATGGGACATAATGGTGTAATTTAGATCTGTATCAATAAGCCTCTAATTCTGGAGAATTCCCATTTTAGTTCCATGTCACTTCTAACAGAATACCACAATATTTGCTGACTTTTATATTAAAAGCAGAGAACGGCTCAATTACAGAAAAGTTCACCACAGGCTGTTCTTAATAACTTTAATACATTCATTAGAAGTTCTTATTAATTTCGTTCAACATGAGAGTAAATCCCTTCATTTTGCCATAATTTTTGTGACGCATGTGGGATATTTATGCACCCTAAAAGGGTGTCTCAGCACATTTCTTTAAATTTTCCTCTAACTTAAGACTAAACAAAAGCACAAAAAACGATGGAAGTAAGATTAATGGAGTGCTGGTGAAGGGATCCAAGAGTGTTTATAATCCAGCCTTGTTAATGAAATTGGGCCCAAGACAGCCAGCTGTTTTGAGAAGTGAGGACAGGTCCTCTGCAGAAGCACTGTACATTGGTTATATTGCTAGTAAACAATAATGCGGTTTCTGGGTCTCCTACCACTTCTCAATGTCAATGCGGTGTTACGTCTTACAAAAGCAATGACAGAAAAGCGCAACACCCGCGTTATTGCTTGTGTAATTGTTTCACAGTGGTCCAGCACAGCCCGGTAAACAGAGAAGGAGGTAAGAGGCTGGGAAGGTAGCTTGGAGGCTGGCTGGGTGGAGGACTCCAGGATGTTTGGGAACCACCCCATAAACTGAGTAAGCACAAATTAAAAGGAAAACATTGAAATAATGACACTGATCAAAAGCCGTACATCCACTGAGACAAAAACAGTCAGGGTCTCAGAGCAAGACAAAGAGGGGCCTTCTGATTTCCAGTAAACCACGTGTACGAAATGGGGGTTGGTTGAGAATGGAGACGTTTAGTACCTCCAGCATCCAAATACCTTCAGAAACAGCCAGTGCTCAGTCCGTGACTCCCAGGTTAAACTCTTACAGGGTCTGATCTGGGAAGGTGATGGGAAAATCATCTTGGGAGCTTTTCACCTCAGAGGCTGAAGCCCTAACTCAAAGCTTATTAAAGCTCATTAAAGCTTATTAAACACATACCTCTAAACTTTCCCAGCTTTCTTTCAAGACACAATTTCTTTTAAAAGCTGCACTTGAGAGTTACATTGAAGTGGAATGTCACCTTTCTTTAAGCAGAGCAATAATTACACTCCCCATTCCATACATACATCAATACATACATGTATTTCTTTGCAATGGCCAGTACCATACAGAGGTGTTCATATCTGTAATGAAACCAGGCCTGTGGAGTTCCATGCTTATTAGACATGACAAAAGAAACAATTTGATTGTGAAGGCGGGGGCCATTTTAGGAACAGTACCAGCTCCTAACCCTGAATCCAAGCTGGAGGCCTCACTGCAAAGCCTGGGTAACGGCGAGTGGCACTGCAGCCTGCCCTCAGCTTCCAGCCTCTCCAGATTTCCCTCCCTTTTTTAACATACAGCTTTTGATTGAACAAAATGGAGCTAAAATAAATAGTTTGCTAGAGGGCTTGATGAATGAGTTGTGAAATCAGCTTGCTAAAAGTGACCATTTTCTTTTTCTTTCTTTTTCAACTCGAAAAGAAAAGAAAAGAAAAGAAAAGAAAAGAAAAGAAAAGAAAAGAAAAGAAAAGAAAAGAAAAGAAAAAGAAGGAAAAAAAAAAGCAGTCCTGGCTTATTCTGATGTCTAACAGCAACATTCAAACCTTCTGGGCACCTCTAGGGCAGACACTGCTGAGCACACAGCCCTGGGCCCAGTGGCACATGGCAGTGCTCATAGAGGCAGTGGCAGCAAAGGGTAACAGAGCTGAATCTGAAACACCACTGTCCCTCCACACTGATTAAGGAGCAATTTTCTGCATGCAGTAATTGGATTACCCATCAAAACCTGCTTAGGGAGAAGAACAGAAAAAGGGTCTGGGTAGGCTCTGAGCAATGCTAATGGTGGGCCTTTCATCGCTAATAACTGTTTGTTAAGTGACACCTTGCACTCTGATCTGCAGCCAACACAGAAGGCAGATGAAGGCAAGATGTGGGCAGGAGACCTGGGAGAGACAGCAGCAGGGGCCAGAGCCCCCTCAGACAGCTACAAAGAGTGTTTTGCTACAGGGGGTGGTGGAAAAAAGCAGAGTATCTGCAAGAGGAGCTGCAATGGGGGAACGACAGGGCTGGCCGCTGTGAGACCAAGACTCTGGCCAGGATGAAAAGAAGAAGATGAAAAGATGAAAAGACTGGCTGGAAGAAAACAGCGAGGAGGCAGGAGTGAGTGTAGATAAGGAAAGGGGATGCGCTGGGATTTGTTGTGCAGGCCTCTGTTGTGCAGAGGCGATGACACAAAATGAAAGGGTCAGGCTGAAACTGAGCTGTGCTGGGTGCGGGCATGAAACTTTCCAATAACCCTTGGCAAGGGGCTGAAGACAAGGAGAGTTGGCAGACAGAATGACAAGGCTAAGTGCTGCAGCAGGACTGCTTCAGGGAGAGAGGGACGCTGAATGGGATGGAGAAGTGGAGGAGTAAAAACCAAGAAAAGTGGACAATAAGTGTTTCAATTTGTTGAAACCAGACCTTAATTTTTGCTATGTGTATCAATGAAGAATTGGCTTTGGAAACAGTTAACAGAAAGGTGATGGGAATGATCAAGTGCAGGGTTGCCTTATGAAAAGCAGAGAAGACTGGGTTCATTTACTTCAGGAAGTAAACAAGGCAAGAAGACATGATAAAAGAAGGGAAAATGACAAATGCTCTGTCTCTTTCCTTGGATTTGACACAGTGGGGCCAGAGAAGGAAAAACAAGTGCCCCCCAGCAATTTGAAACCAAATTCAGTGGGATACTTTTTTCACCTGGCAGAAGGATTTGGAACTCATCGCCCTTGTGTCTTGGGAGACAGAAAGTCACTGGCATTCAATAGGGCATCAACTAGGCTCATCCCCAAACCCAGAAGACTGAAGGCCACACCTTGCATTTACTTGGAAAGGAACAACAACAACAACAAAAAAAAAAAACAACAACACTCGCCTACCTCAGTTCTATAACGAACCTCTGATTCTCAAGGACTGAACAGAGACCCTCATTATCTTTCTCTCCACAATAGCATTTCCTGTGTCTTTTCCTGGCACATCAGCGCCTACCACCTACAATTAATCTGTCACTGAGGCGTTTGAATTAGCAGTTCCTTCTGTATTTGGTGAGGAGAAAGAAGCACCCCCAGGGCTCAGATCTCAGCTAGAGTGATGCCCCAAAGGAAGCCTCCTCCCCCACAGTCAGTGAGGTGAAGCAGGACAATGCTGATGGCCACTGTCACAATTTTGTCTGTCAGAGCAGGCTGGCAAACCCCTGTTCCTGTGTCATTAGTCAGGGGCTGCTCCCATTATGCCAATCCCACATGCTTGCTTCTTGCACTGAGATAACAGGTTGCCTTTTGAAGACTTGCTGTCTCCTGCTGCTGCCATCAGAATTTTGTACCTTCAGCACAGCAGGTTCACCTCACCCATGGTTTGACAGGAGGAGGGGGCATGGCTCACTGATACGACCAGCCCACTTCTGGCACTTGCTGAAGTAGGTTAGGTAGCAGAGGTGCCATTCAGGCCACTGCTTGACTTGGTATATTCCTGACATATCTTTACTTTCTTTCCAGATCTACTGATATCTGTTAGATGCATTTGTATTTCAGATTGGGTAGACAAATTAGAAAACAATTAGAAAAAATACCTGTATGACAGTTTGACTGTATGCTTTATATATATATATATATACATATATTTAAAAAAGGTGTATTCAATATATATATATATATTTTTTTTTTTTTGAAAAAGCTGTATTCAAGCATCTCAGCTTAGTTTCACTTTACCATTGAGGAAATGCAAAATGAACCCCTCATTCTTATACATACGTCTGCCAGTCAAAAAGTGACTAAAATCTTCTACGCAGTTACCCAATATCTATGACTAATCTGATCTGAACCCAGTATAGCCCATTTATAATTGCGTTTAAAAATGGCAAAAATAATAAGATTGGTTTCTGAATGAATCATGATGTCTCTACCAACAATGTTATCTCTAGTATTTTAATAAACTGCCTTCTGAGAGCTGCTGAGCACTGACAGCTAGATTGATGCAATAAACTTGCAATGGCTCAGAACAGGTCAATGATCTGAGAACTACTAAAAATATCCTTGCCAGCCCCCAGCGACTCTGGAAGAAGCTGACATAGTTCATTGAGTAAAAGTGTTTTCAGCTGCAGGATAGCAAATGATGCTATCCAATGGACAGGAAAGACTCCAAAAGCAGCTTTTACAGCCAGCTGGGTACATAACCTATGACCTGGGAGACAGCTGTGATGCCTGGCAAAGATATATTTGTTGGAATATTTATAATAATATTTCTTGAAAGGCAAAATGCTGTATACTGGGAGTGGAGAGGAAAGCACCAATCTATTCTCTTTAGTCACCAGTGACAGGACCTGGGAGAATGGTGTCAGGCTGAGGCAGGGGAAGTTTAGGCTAGATATCAGGAAGAGGTTCTTCACTGAGAGGGTGGTCGCATGCTGGAACAGGCTCCCCAGGGAAGTAGTCACTGCACCAAGCCTGTCTGAATTTAAGAAGCGTTTGGACTGTGTGCACTTAGTCACGTGGTCTAAACTTTTGGGTAGACCTGTGTGGTGCCAGGATTTGGACTCAATGATCCTTATGGGTCCCTTCCAACTTGGGATATTCTATGATTCTATGATAATAAATCAGTTTCTGTCCATAACCTTCTGCTGACATGCAGAGGCTACCATATGCACATTTAGTGGTGGCCATTTTTTTGGAGACATTTGTTTTTTCTGAGGTCTTTGACTCCCAGTGAAGAAGACTATGGAGAAATAGAAATTCTAAGAGTATCCAGCAATCATTAACTGCTTTTATTAGCTAGGTTTATATCTCAGTCCAGGTAAGTAAGCTGGTACTTGGTAGAAATGATTATCACTCTGCAGATCCTGTGCTAACAAGGGAATATGATGATTTTTATATGTATATAGAACTGAACACATTTTCCATAAAGAGATTTCTGAAGAGGGCATATATAAATAATATTTAGTATAATCTAAATTGCTAGTTGAAATCAGAGACATGTGGCACAATAGCAATTTTCTACTTCACTGTATTGCAGTCATGGAAAATTCTGTTGAAAGCATCTGGCTACAAAATCAATTACAATTTATAAATTAGACTTGCTTTCACTCTGAAGGCTGGGATTGAAGTATGCCCTTGGGGCTGTGCAGAATTCTTACTTTAATGCTTTGGCACCAGACTGTAGGATTTTGCCTTCAGCACTGATGGGTCATTAATGTGGTTAATCACCTACAGGGTCTGATAGGGCAGGCAAGAGAGCTTGGACAGAAGCACAAGGACTCTGCTCTGAGAACAGGCTGCATGTCTACGTGCAGTGTAGGCTACTTGGCCTGAGCCAGATGTACAAACAATTTACAAGCTCAATTATTTTCAATCTATTTTATAGGGCTTTCACACTCTCCGACAGTGGCTGGATCTGCATTAAAGCAGTGCAAGTACTCAGGTGTAGACACTTATCTGTTTTGTACACCCCAGGTTTTTGGCAAGGGATGTTTTAAGACAGCAGCCCCAATCTGAAGCTGAGCTACAAAACATCTCGGTTAAATAGATGTCAGAGGTGCATGAGCATTTTATAGGCAGTAAAGTGAGGATATAATCCCCAAATCATCTGTGATCAGTGACTCAGACATGAAGAACAGTGCTCAAGGTTTTAAGAACTGATTTAGAAACAGTATGATTTAATTTGTTTTTTAAGAAAACTGACCTTTGCTCTGTTTCCTGGAAATTGAACTGAGCATTTTGTTTTCATTGTTCCCACTACTGACTTAATTAATATTTATGCACACCTCCAGCTATCAGTTTCTTAAACCTTTCAGAAGAAAAGTGAAAGAATAAAGAAGAAAGTAAACTCTGGACTTACATTTCATTTACTTTTGCTATTTCTAAAATTCTTTAGAAAAATAAAGGGAATAAAATTACTTAGAAAAATTTTGGACAGGTGAGGTCAATAAAAAGAAGTGAAATTGTTCTAAGTGAGATGAAAATCAAAGTCCTCTGCTTCAAATAGTTTCCTTTGCCAAGATGTAGAAAGATTCATCACTTATCTGCGATATTTAGATCACACAAGTTAAGGAGAACAGATTTGCTGTGATTTAAAGCAAAACATTGCAAGATAAGAGAGGATTTAAAGAAAAAATGAATGCAAACCAGCAGCACAAGAGTGTTTCTCTCTCTCTCTCTCTCTCTCTTTTTTTTTTTTTTTTTTTTTTTAATCCAGTTGCATGCTTCCATAAAAATCATCCAGATTAGAAAGGCTGGGCAGTAAGAAATCTGATGTGAGATTATGTGCTTTCACAGTAGACACTTGTGTATGCCCCTTCTGAATTCTCTTGTGGCTATATTTTCACTCATTATTTTAAATCTGTTTTTCATTGGCATTTATTTTCATCACATGGAGAGGCTCAGCAAAACTCAGAGAAGTGCAACATAGCTACACCAGAGAAAAGTGTGTGCACAAGCACACATATACATAACCGCATACAGCAGGTTTTGTCACTGCCCCTCTTCTCCCACACTTCTTTTCCATTGAAGCATTTCATTAGAGCTCCTCTCCATCTGGCTTCTCCATGAAGGAAATGGCAGGCCCTACCTTCCCTCGCTTCCTGTTTAGCTGTGAATATCTTTAGCTATCTCTCTGCATACAGCCTTTCCCCTCACCTCTCTGCTTTCACTCCCCCCTCTGCCTGCTCTCTTCCTCTCTTCTGCTGCCACCTGACACACAGGCTTTAATTTGCTTCAGTTCACTCTACCTGAATACCTTCAACTTCCCTGCCCTTTTTCATATCCTCACTTTTTTTTTCTTTTCTTTTTTCTTTTTCTTTCTTTTCTTTTCTTTCTTTTTTTTTTTTTTTTTTCAGAAATTTGATGTTACATGCAACTCTAGCAAAACCAGGGTAAGTTGGAAGCATTACTAGGAAGACAGTGCAAGAGTGCTGATGGCAAAAGAGCCTCCTCAGAACGCTGACAGCGTCCCTCTTACTTGCTCCATTTTAAATCTTACTGAAGAAAGGGTGTTTAATGTGCAATAGTATCAATACTCGAGCAAGGAGAGGGAATCAAAAAGAATCAGAAATGTTTCTTCTTTAGAGACTGTATTCTTGTCTTTTCTGATATTCAAAAGACTTTCTTAGGCTTTATAAGTTGTTGGACCCCTCTCTTCTCTATCTACTCTTCTCTGACATCTGCTTGTTCCTTTTCACTCTGTGCCCATAACGAGCTCCTTGCTACTCTGCCTTCCTATTCTACTCGAGTTATTTTTATTTAACAAAACATTCATGGGTTTGTTAAAGAAAAATGACTTCCTTCTCCAATTCCTCAGCTACTAATTCCTGTGCAACAGATTTAATATTATTTTGGAACGTATTTGGAAAACATGAAGTACCACATGCTGGTACTGACAAGGCAAACCTCCTGCACCAAAGGCAGGATGGGAAAAATAACTGTTTCTTCTGTTAATTTTTTTTTTCTTCTTCTCCCCCCTCCTTCTCATGATTATTACTGAGGCTAAAATAAAGGGAAAATAAAGTGTTGCTCTCAGAAATGGCATAAAATTTTAGAAATTACTTTTCCTTTCAGGAATCAATTAGGTAAAACACCACCAAGAATGGTTTCATCACAGTAAAGCTGAGGTTTTACATTAAAAGGCAATGTTAAAATGTACATTCAGGAAGTTGATAAATCAGGTATAAAGCTAGGTAAATAAATGATAAGTTCTTACCATCTTGGCATTCAGCTTATATAGAAATCCATGCTTGCCTGCCTTTGATACAGTCAGTTCACATCACAGCAAAACATTAACACATTAACATAAAAATAGACTATGAAAGAAATTTGTTTTCAGGGAGGTATTATTAAAGTAGTTCTGACTTCTGCAATGCTGACATTGAGGCAGGTTGTATCCCACTGTTCAGGCTGTATAATCCATTCCCCAAATGACTCTTTATAAAGTAATAATAATAATGTTAACAATAAAATCTCCACTACTTTTTAAAAACAAAATCACTGATATAAGGTTTTGTTCAGTGCTCAGAAATTTGTTCAGAAAATTAAGACCTGATTTTACAAGTTCTCTATATAGATGTAACAAAAAAGTCTTTTTTTTTTTTTTTTTTTTTTTTTTTTTCCCAGCTTTCCTCCTACTGTATTCTACCTCTCCTGATTCAGGTGGGCTGGAGAACACAGTAATTGGAAAATAAATCTGGTAAAAAAAGAGAACGAGAGAAGGCCCACCCCCACTTCTATTTAAGCCAGCGGAAAATTTTCCATTACCTTCTGCAATACCTGCATCCAGATACTGAAAAAACAGTTCAAGATTTTAAATAGAATTGTCCCAGTTTTCCTCAGGCTGAATGTCAACCACTGCTTTCCAACACAATTCTGTTCTACCTGCTCCCTGATTCACACTCTGGTGCGTGTTCGCATCTTCATATACTTGCTGACTTTGGTTGTAAACTACAAAAATCTGATTTAAAAGGACAAAAAACAACCAAAACAACCACACCATCACAACCATTCAGTGCTCCTTGCTGAAAGGTGGTATAAACATAAACATTTCAGGATTATCCCCAAACAGTGGATGAGTGGATGGAGATGTTAGTTTGACCACAGATATGCATTTATATATACTTTTTATATATATGTACACACATATACACAACCTCTATATACACTTTATAAATATTATAACAAAATATTGTAAAAATATTATTTTTGCTCAAATACTTGATTAATGTCTACTAATCTTATGCTGCATTTATGTGATATACCCAGTTGATAAGATGGCCCTATTAGAAGCCCTAAAGTCTACAATACTTGCAGTTGTTAAAAAAAATTAAAAAAAAAAAAAAGAAAAGAAAAAGAAAAAGAGTCTGTATTTCTGAATCACCTCTTGCCAGGCCAAGAAGTTAGGTTGGAGGTGGGCCCTCATATCTCAGCATCAGGCTGAAGGACCGAGCAAAGTTATTGGCCAGCGTGCAGCTGTGGGTGTCCTCTACCAGGGGCAGGAGGAAGGCCAGGAGCAGAAGGAACAGAAGGAGCAGCTGCAGTGGCAGTGCTGCCCAGCACACTCGATGCAGGAAGGAGCACACTCCAGAGCGCTTCTGAAAGACATAAAGCAAACAGTAACTTAGAATGAATTTCAGTCTGCCTCAGTTCCTCTTGCACCTTCCCAGGTGCATCTTAAACTTTTATGTGATGCAGAAGAATGGGAAAAAACACAAAACATTTATTGCTGAGCAGCCACAGAAGAGATGCACACAAAAAAGTCACATCACTTCCTTGTGCTGGTGCAAATCTGGACTAGCTCAGTTAACCTCAGCATTTTAACTTGGATTAGTACAGACAGGAGAAAACATAGCTGAGGCTACAGAATTCATGAAATATTAATTAAAAAGCAAGATCTCCACTGGCAGAATTCCTAGATATCTCCTGTCAATAAGCAGAACTGTGTGTGCTTTGAAAAAAAAAAATAATAATAAAAGCCCAAATATCAGCAATCTGTAAGAGAGTCCTGTAAAATATGACTCAATAACCCATTAATTTCATCAAGCATGGATTTATGCTCAGAACACAGAAATAACACTTAATGCTGCTACAGCATTAGATATCGACTTACATCACAAGTATCAACACAGAATATCTGCTGCAGTGGGATCTGTGTTTTTCACAAAAGGAAGTTAATTCGAAGGAGCTTAGGCTGTGTTCAAGCCACAGGAAATATCTGTACTACAGCAAAATCAGGACTCCTGGCCTCTGCTGGATGTACGACTTAACAGGCAATGCCTTTGTCCCACTAAAGTACCATCAGGAACAGCCCTTGGGAAACATCAGCAAAGAAGATAAGGAGCAGGGTGATGGTAAAGGAAAGTGATCACTCTTTGCTATTTTTAAGGGTCTCTTCTACTGCTTTCTAAATTTCTCAGTCTCTTGCAGCTCTATATAAATGTTTAAAGAATGAGTTATGAAGGCAAACATATTGTGCTTACAGATCACAAGACACTTGTGTTGTGAAATCCTCCTTCAGGTGCAGTCGGTTTGCTTCCATTACATCAAATGGCTGATGAGATTTAGTTATTGTATTGGGCAGAGGTAGAGGCAGCAAAGCAAGAGGTGATTGCACTATCATTTCAGGCCTGCAGTGTCTCAGGTGTAACTTGCTCACTGAGGCCAATGAAGACTCAGGTCCCTGGGCACTGGGACCGTCAGAAGGCAATGAGCAAGTGTCAGGGTGCAAGTGGGACTCTGACTGTAAGCACGCTTAGGAACTTTCCTGGGTACAGCTGTCATTTACCCACCCAATCAAAGCTTTGCCATCCTGGCTGGATCACAGGAGTCATCTGTTCTCTGTGATCTGTTCTCAAACACTAGCCAAAATACGAGGCACAACTAGCTCTACTACTGGCACTTCCCTTCCCAAACCTGAAATCCTTCATCTCCTCTGGAATTTGTTTTGGTTTGTTTGTTTGTTTTTTTAATTAATAGGTGTAGTTCTGTTGACCAGATTGGAGTTGCATCTGCTTTGGGACAATTCAGCCCACACTCCTTCTTCTACCGCAAAGATGTAATAAGGCTTCATGCTGATGTTAACGGGTAGGACCCTGTGACCTGTGATTGACTGCTCCACAGTTCATTATGGCTAGGATTCTCAGAAAGGTCCTCAAAAACTCAAACTGGGGATTAGAAGCCCAGCTCTAAATGACACTCAGCTGTGTCAAGGACAGCCAATCTTTCTAACACCTAAAACCTACTTTATAGCTGTCCATCCACTCGGGTTTGTCTTTGGCTCCCTACGATGGCCCTACTGCCAAGGCCACTCACATTGTTCCTACCCTAGCTCTTTTCCTGATCCAACGTCTGATTCAGAGCAGGTCACTGACTCTGCCCTGAGCTCTAAAGCAAAGACTGTTAACGCAACTCTAAAAAATAAGATGAGATTGAAATGTCATTTGTCAAGCGTGCTGTTCTAAGATCTGTGGGAAGGAGCTGTAAAATGGTCCTGCCTTTCAAAGTTTATCCTGCAGAAAGAATTAATATGAAATGGCCTTTTTAGCAAGCTATCATCTGCTCCCCTTGGAGCTGTCTGCAGGGTAAAATACTCAGGCTAACCACAGCAGATCCTAGCATTGGAAAAATCTGTAGAGGAACTTGTGCCTGGGGGCAGAGCTTCAGAGAAGGAGAAATATGTTGTCTTTATCTGCTGTTTCTCTCCCATCTCTTTGCTGGGGTCGTAAGCATTTTTGTTTGATGAACTTTTGTCTTTGCTGCCCAGCTTCTCTGTTTTGTTTGATCATCCAGCAAGGTCAGAATCTGTATTTTTTATTCCATTTGTTGCCATGGAAATGCCTTCCCTATCACAAACGTGGCATTATGATGGCTCTGCAGGGCTGAAGATGAGGCACACAAGAGCTGTGAGAGTTTGGTGGTTACAGCAAATTTGAAATGATAAGCCCTTAATATATGAGGGCTCCAACCTGCACACACCGAAATCCATGGGAGATTTACCATTAACGACAGTGTCTGCAGCAGGATTATGCACAGAGACAACTAAATAAAGTCGGGATTGAGAACTACTTATTCATGGAGTTCAAATGATACCCTTACAAATAGATTCATTACTTACACATCCGGGTTCTGCTATTCTTGTGTACATGAATCCTACAGTAATTCTGTTGCTTTGGGCTGGCTGGAGCAATTTCATTATTATTATTATTATTTATTTTGTGATAGCACTGCTAGGGTAATAATTTAAGGAAAGAAAATTTTGAGAGACACAGTAACTTTGAAGAGGGGAGATGATATAGTTGGAAAAAGCTCAGAAGCTTTCAGACACTGATTCACTCTTCTGGGTGTGAATAAGGCAGCACTTCAATTTGGCTAAGGCTTTATAGGTCTGTACTGCAAGAGATGCTTTCAGGCTGCAGTGACCTGAAAGTACAGCACCAACAGGGAATTGAGGAGGCCAAGGTGAAAACCTCTGCTATGCTGGACTTGGAGTGATCAGGACTGTACAAATCTACCTGGAGTCAGGACCAAAGTCCCAACCCCTTAGCACATCATTGTGTGTTAGAAAAGGAGAGTCTGCACAGTTCCACCTTTGCAAAAGTCAATTTGAACATTTCATTGCCATGTTAGATCAAAGGTGAGAACCACAGACCTTCGCAGTGGAATTCCCCTTCTTCCCTCATTTCAGCTACTGGCATTGGTACAGCTACTACCAAGCACCCATGGTGTCTGCAGTGTGTGTGTCAGATCTATGCTTCACAAAATACCCTGAAACCACATACTCCTCTAAAGAAAACTGGCAGAACTCCACTGAAGTCAACAGAACTTTAATTTCCACCATCTTAGAATAACAGCTGGAATACCTGGGTACCGAGCCAAAGTGTTAAGACATTTTTGAAACACACATGGAAAAGGAATAGGTCGATATGTAAAATGAAAATATACTTTTAAAGTTCACCATCAAAGATAAGCACCTGTTCCCTGTCCCTTATCCCTCAATGTATCAGGAGAAGCACGGATTGTCAAGAGGCAGACAGCTGTGTTTTGTGTAATGCTAAATGCATGCTTGTTACCAAATGAACTGCACTGGCTGCGAACATTCACATTTGTACTTGATTCATGCTGGGGTGTTTGAATGACAAGCATTGGTTTAGATCTAGGGAGTCCTCAGCGCTTAAATCTGTTTGCAGTTAATAACTCCTTACACAGTGCACCATAAAAAATCACTTGGATGGGAAACAGCAGAAAAGCACTTCAGAACTTGCCACAGAATATTCCTCTGTAAGTTGCTGAAGTGCTTTGCTAAAAATCAGTGCATTCCCTCGTTTGCTGTTGACCACATTCCAGGACGTGCAGAAACACCCAGTTAATCTGGCTCTTGAGGAAGCAGAGGAATACAGCATCTGATATCATTCTCATTAGTTGGTTTTTGGTGCTGCTTTTATGTCACCAGCATGTCCGATAAAAGTCATATCTGCACCACTGAACCAGGGATTCAGTAGAGAATAAAGATCAGTTCTGGATTTCTTCCTCTGACCTTAGAGCATTTCACTGAGAGACCATCTGAGGAGATGCTTTGCTGTTTGAAAACTCCTGCTCTCCACATGGATAAAGGAACCAACTCCTTCATATTCTCAGCCTCCAACTGCTTTCAGCTCTGGCAGTCTCCTGAGCCTATATAGCTTGTCCACCTAGTTAACCCTCAGTAAGTCTTTCTCCCTGGTACCTTATCCAGCTTCTCCTTGCACCTATGCAAACCTTTAAGGTCCTCAATATCCTTCTGCAAGGAGTTCCATGAGTCAACTACTAGCAGCATGAAGAAGTTAGCCTTGAACCTAGCTCCTAGTTCTTTCCTGTGGAGAATCTGTCCCCACCTGTACTCTCTGCACCATGCATGACTTGAGAGCTCTGAGCCCACTGCTCAGACAGGATGAATCAAGGCCTGTACCTCCCCAGTGGGCAGATCACAACATAATGGGCTTAACCTATAGTAACAGGGACAGAGCAAGAACACCTTAATAGGAAGAACAGACCTTGGAAGGGATTGCTTACATGGGTGCGATTTCTGCCACCTTATTATTCCTTTGAGTACAAGTAGAGCTGCCAAAAAGGCAGGAACAGCAGTTTACCATACTTCTAAATAGAAGCATGTCATCATCATGTGCCATCACTTTTTTTTTTTTTTTTTTGGTAAAGCAGTTGCCTCTGGGAGGCCATGGCTTTCTGCCACTTGAGATACCACTAGAAACAAATGTAGTTGCTGCTTACAGAGGCAGGTTACTGCCAACCAGAAGAGATCAGCTCCAGAGGGAGCAGAGGCTACTCTCTCAAACCAAAGCAAATTGGACTTTTACCTCTGTGGGAGACCATTTATAGGTGGGCTCCTCATCAGTTCTCAGTCAGAGCCATGAATATCCCTCTCTGAGATAAGCAACATATTGCAAATCACAGCTTGTCTTTTAGAGAGGGGAGGACTTCTTGTTTGTTTGTTTCCTTGCTGAGGTCTTAATGTGGGGGAGTTGGATGCCACTGCCCCTAGAGCTGAGCATCCAGCAAGCTGTAGGAAAAAGCGATGTCTCACTCCCACACACTACAGCAGAAACTGAGTGTCCAATGCTGTCAATCAGGCCTCTGCAAAAGGACTGTGAGCCACTGGGTTCAGAACCATACTTTCCTCAACATAGACACTGCCCAGGGTAGGCAACAAGCAGTGAGGAATGAGTGAGGATGGCTGGGACCCCTCAGAGTCCTGTGCTTATCATTCTGCATCTAATAAAGGGCTACCAGAACGTATGTGCTGAAGGAGGTTAACTGAGGTCATGCAGCAATTTCAGCTCTGACATTTTCTATCTTCAGTTTGCTTGACTTTGTAACCTCAATGTTCTTCTCAGTTTTGAAGAGGATTAAGTGTATGCATGTAAATAAGTAAGCATACAGGCAAATTACAGGTTTTTGTTTTCTCCCTTAGGGGAAATCCTGTGTACCTCAACACGGATGGATGGTTAACTAGAATCTTTGATCAAGGATTGATTTAGAAGAAACAAAAAACACGGAAAAGCCAGCAGTTCGAATCTGAGATTTCAGCAATCACACATGGCAGATAATTTAGATTTTCTGCTGCAAAGTCACTTAGAACTAAGTCCTGTGCCATATGCTGCTGTGACACAAACAGATTTACAAAGGTTAGCTTCTGCATGCATAAGCAACATGCCATGCTTTTAGGATAAGCACGCCACAGGACAAGGGCTACAGCCTGATCCATTAAAGCAGCACTCATTTCTATAATTCTCCAGGCCTCAGCAAGCACAAAAAGTCCCAGTTTGGTCCTAGCAGTGGAAGCTGATTTCTCTTTACCCAGAAAGTGTTTGATGTGGGATGAAAACAGAAAGCACTGTGGAAGACTACTAAAGCAGTAGGTAGGATGGGTCACTAAAATTTTCTTAGTTCTATGTTATGAGAATATTGGAAGGCCAAATTTCCAGCAGGTAATTTCGAAGCACTTTTTCACACCCAGCAGCAAGGCAGTGAGTTACACTGAGTCCCTTAAGTATCACAAGGGAAGCATTTGAAAAACTTTCAGAACAGGGTAAGAGAATTTTAAACCAGTGCTACAAAAATCTGTGCTCTGGAAATCCACTCAGTATCAAGGAAGAACAGTGGTTCTTTACTTTGATTTCAATCCCTGACAAAAAAAGTACTTCAAAAGAACTTTATTAAAATGATATTTAAATCAAAGCTTTTAGCTTGCCATTTAAAATCTTAGCTAAGGTAACTCTTCTAAAAATCAGCTAACTAGATACTTGAGGTAATCAATTTAAACTTTTTAGAGCAAGCTTTTCCCATTTTGCCAAATAACATTGATTCTCAGTGATTACTAAACTTTAAGATACATTTATTGGCAGTGAAAGAAGATCTTTGCAGTTTTTTTTTCTCCTAATCCCAAAGCTATATGCTAAACTATTGTTAAGCTAAGTTGCTTTTATTTGTATCCTTCTATTTGTATCTATACAGAATATATAGTCAGAGTTTTAATTTTGATGTATTAAGATGTTAGAAAATGGTGAACAGTAATTCATCTTTACTAGATGATGAATACTTTAATCATGATTTGTGTCAAGTAAATCATGAAGGGAAAATGGAATAATTAAAACCACAAATATACCACTAGCTTAAATACACTCATAAGCAACATGATTTATCCAAATATATTTTGTACTTAAAAGCTATTTTATACTGCTTTTGGAAGAGTCTTAGGCAGCTAGTAAACTGGATTACGTTTTTGTTATTATGCCTGAAATTTTGGTATTAGACATCAGTATCCTGCATTCATACAGGAAGGCAGATAAGTAAAAAACCTTACAGTTTCCAACTTCCACTCAGCCTTGCAATATGAAGTAAATTAAATTTGACATAGAAAGAATAAAAAGTGAAATAAAGACAGCATTTTTCTGAAGCTGTATAAGAGTTACTAAGGTCAGACATTGGTCTATCCCAACAGTGCATGTTTCCAGCTGCTTTACCAGTGATTTCCCTCAGTTCAAGATTAAACTTATCTTAAATTTCAGTCATCATACACAGCTTGAATATTATCTGCATTCTATTTAAATCACTTAACAATGTGATTGTTTACTTTAAAAAAGCCACTAAAATTATACAATTTGAGATATTATTGTAATTTTTCTTACTGTGCTTTTTACAGTTGTTTAAAAATATTTTTGTGTGTCTAGTGGAAACTGGTTTTATTTTGCTGTTGTCAATAAATCTCTCCCTTGGTACCACTGAACTAGTAAGTAAAATTATATCCACAGAGAAAAATTATTCTAGGATATCTGCTCGGTGAAAATCTGCCAATACTTCACAAAGTGGTAGTATATAATCAAAGGGCACATCTTTTTAACAAAGAAGGGGCCACCAACCATGTATTCAGCCACATTAATGTCAACAGAAGGTGAGAACTAGGCTTTCTGGGAAGCAAAATGTCTTCTCTACCCTGCACCACCACCTCTTTAGAGGGAGACCATCAGCAAGGCACAGAAGTTCAAGAACCAGGCAAGAGACAAACGAGGAGTCCCAGTTTTCTAGCATTTGTGAAAATCTGTAACGTGGACTGGTGAAAAGCACAGAACCTACAGAAATAAGTGCAGCCAGGCAGGCAGTCCTCAGTTGCAGTAACCTGAAGGGAAGCTTGTGGACCTCATGGAGAAGTCAGGTGACGATGCTGTCTGGCCAGCATACTGAGCAGCAGGTCAGAGTTAGGAAGAGATTTTTCAGCTTTTAGGTTAGGTCAGGATTTTTCAGCTTTTTTTTTTTTTTTTTTTTTTTTTTTTTTTCTCCTCCTGTTTTTCTCTTCTCTCCTCCCTGAGAAGTTTCCTTGCTGAGCAAACACCACTGCTGAGTGATGTTACTCCAACTGGAATTATTGCTAATCTGAATGGTGAGATGCTTTTCTCCATGTATTTGGGCCATATTATAATTCCAACAGCAGGCAAGCACAGCTGTATAGACACAGTAATGGAAAAAATATGGGCCATTTCTTTAGAGAACGAGAAAGCAAAGTGTCACAGCAAAGCTTCAGTGCCTGACTGACAAGCTGGGCTCTAGCTCTTGGCTCCCCCACAGCCCTGAACTTGAAGCATTTTGGCTTCATCTTGGCTGACACCTAACCTTTTTTGTTCAGCAAGAAAACATTTCCTGAGTCAAAAGAGATAAGAAAAGCTGAGGAAAAGATACTTTTTACCAAGTCTTTTCCATTTTACTATTAATGTACCTGCACAGAAGATTTCAAGTGATTAAAACCCAACAGGACTACATGAAAATAAACAGTCCACAGACTTTCAATAGAAAGGCACCATTGACACAAGCATGTACATATGATGCATTTTTGTAATATGAGTTTCTGCCTTGAAGAATTCCTGTCGTATCTGCACTTGGACAGAGCAGAACGCATTACTCTTTTCTTCCTGACAAGCTGTGGCAAGCTCTTGCTTTGCACAGTTTCCTGAATGGCTGCATTAATTTGATTGACTCCAGATCAATGGTGTTTCTAAATAAGATTAAATTACAGGCTCCTTCTGTCCACATGTTATAGGAGATTATTCTTAGCAGAATCTCAAAGGAAGCAATTAGCTGACCACTGATGTAATGAATTCTAATTATTTTGTTTGTACAAACAATAAAGCCAGAATCATTTTGAGTAGCAAGGAAGTATAATTACTCTGAGCACTTGAGAAAATAAATCAAGCAGTGCTACCAAGACCTGTAAATAACGAGCTTTTGACTTCCTATTTTTGTTAAGAATGTCCGTGAAATATTTTCAGTTAACTCAGAGCCAACCTTTGAATGTAACATTTATCATAGTTATTATTGAGCATTTGCTTGATTATGTCCTTGAATGTGCTAGGTGCCCTGCAGAAATATCCATCTACATTGCCCTGTCACTGGCACCTGCTAAAAATTCACTACAGCCAGTGCAATTTCCTGCAACTGTTTTTTGTTAATCAACAAGAAGCTGCTCACATCCCAGTCATTAGGCCATACTGTTCCTTAAGGGCACCGGTGGCTAGGGGCACGTCCTCAGCAAAGGATGAATGATCAGAAAAAAGCCCACTAATAAACATGCAGTAGGCTCTATTCTGGCCAACATTTTGTCATGCAGGCTAGAAAAGGAATAAAACCAGAGGGCAATGGAATGAGACTGGCTGCATGTGGACGACAAGCAGAGTCACCAGGGATCTTGTGTTGTAGAGGCAGAGCTCTGTGCAAAATACCTGAAAATTTGCCACCTCCCAATGCATGCCAGCTCACTGGATGTTTCAAGTACAGTGAAGCAGCCCCCAGCCAGGTGTACTTTCTGCAGATACTAACTCCTGAGATCAGCCACTCTGAGTAGTTTCCTTCATTGTGGATTTGAAAGGATAGTCAAAACATACAAAAATATTTTGACTTATCTTGCATTTCTAATCACACTTTAAGCATTACATCTGATTTTAAAATAAACTGCAAAGCTTCCAAATCTGCATTTGGTTTGCTTTTCCTCTTCTCTCAGCCTGAACAGTGATGCACCCACAAGGGATCAATATTATCTTCTGGTTCTCCTAAATGGTGTTCAACCATCTTATGTCAAAGCAGGCTCATATCCTGATAAAGGCTTTAACCTGAGTAAAAGTGACACCTCTGCTTACTGCACTTGGATTCTGGTTGTAGACACAGTTTAAATCCAGAATGAATGCTCTGAAGTCTGCAGAATCCCACCGAAGTGATTAAGGTTAAGCTACAACAACATTTGTACTGGCTGGGGGAAAACTGCACATAACGTTGGTGCAATGGGAGCCATTTCCTTTGCGCTTGTGGGTTATTTCAGTTCTACAATCCTTCTCACCCTGAGCTGTTTCTCTTTGTGTTCAGTAGCTATTAAAAACTCAGAGAATGCTTTTTTGTACTCTTGCTGTAGGCCTAATTGAAAAATGTTTGCTGTCTGCCATTATGTTATTTCAGTATTCTTGAAAATTAACAGAAGACTTCAGTCTCTTTTAGAGAGGTTGAGGAACAAACACCACCTACTCCAGCTAGGTGGGACAGATGAATTACAAAATGACATCTAATTGCTCAGTGAAGATGGACTGATGCCAAAAGCATTTTTTGTTTGTTTGTTTGCTCATTTGCTTTGGTTTATTATTGTTTTTGTTTGTTTGTTTGTTTTTAAACTGTGTTTTTTGGTTCACTCCAATCCTCCCCAGACAACTCTAGCCTACTGAATCATATGAAGAGATGTTGCAACAGGGGAAATCAAGGGCTTGGTTTAGTTTAAGATGATTATGTGATTATGTTCATACAACACTTTATTCATCCAATTTACCTTGTGTTGGGCAAATAGAGCCTTATTCTATTCCTTCTGAAAACACAGGGAAAGTGAGATAACAGTGTAAAGTAGAAGCTAACTCTCTATAAACAGAGCAAGGTCTGACAGAGAGGAAGGACGGTTCAGCACTGTCCAGCTCAATAGAAACACTCACTGACTTAAGAAAAGTGGATCAGAAAAGCTTCTTAGGTTAAGTAAGAAGCTGGCAGTATTTTGTTTTCTTTAAGCTTGTCCTTATCATCTGCTGTACTGCTTCTGTTTCTTATGTCATCACTTCCAAAAGAAACTCTTCACAGGAGGAATTTTGCTGCTTAGAGTAAAGATTTAGTCTAATAACATTAGGCAAATCTCTCTACTTTCATTTTTTTTCCATTAGTAAGAAAGTCAGCTCAATGATCCAAAGAATTTTTTTCTGAAGTGTCTAAAGGAATCAGAAGTCCCACTTTAAAGGATATTTAGGCATTTGGTCCCTAAATCCTTTAGAGAGAGATATTAAGTCTTCCTTAGTATCTTTTGAAAAATGAATTAATTTTATATAGCATAGCATATAGGAGATGGATTCTATGGATAAAGAAAAAAAAAAAGCAAAGAGAAAACTTCCTTTTTTTTTTTTTTAAGAGACATTCTTGACATTATTTATTAAGAATCTTGAAAAAAATATTAAAATAATGATCTGTGAAATGTCTGATAAAACATTATTATTATTATTATTATTTAGTTTAATGATAGGAAACTCTCCTACCTTTCTGAATGTGTCTGGCTCTTCTGAAGATCTCATACTCTGTTAAAAAAAAGGGGGGGGAGGGGGAAGTGTGAACTTGAGATCCCAGTGGAGCATATAAATGAGTATTCACCTCACACGGGATGTTTCTTTAAATTCATGGTCATCTGGATACAGTGAACCAGCAGGTGACTTTTTCTAATGACCTTTTTAACACATATTAGGCAGAAAGCTAAAATGCTTTCAGGTTCTCAACTATTTGAATCAGATGAAAAGCTCTCCTAACAATAAGTTTGATTTTACTGACACCTATTGACTATACTTATGCTTACATGAGGTTTTGGTCAAAAAAAGCATTAGTCATTATAATCTATAATCAGTGGCAATGAATTCTAAGAAATATGCTTTTGATTAACAGAGGTCATGAATACCTTCTGTGAACTTTAGAGGATTTGCGTTTTAAGTAAATTTTGGGTTTGAAACCAAGGTTTCCTAAAGCAGAAAATTTGCTGGGGTTTCAATTTTTTCAGCTGTTCAAGTTCTATATAGAAAGTGCCAAATGCACAACTGGAAAGTCAAGTCCTCTGATTAAGGTATTTTGAAAAGACAATGTTAAGTGAGAAAAAAATAATTATGTATGTTTATGCTAAGAACATGGGAATATGTTTTACATATTGGGATGAATTCTGGCATCCTTAGTATGTCTTAAATGTAATAACTCTATAAAGTCTTTAAACATTTGGTTCACACATTAAAATGTACTGCAGTTGTCCTTTAAAAATACCTGTCCTTATCCCATTCTGCATCTTTAGCTCATGAAGACAGTTTCAAAAGGGACATACATAGGACTAGGTCCTTCTGTGCATTGTTACTTTCTGAGTTAGTTCAGGCAGTGGCTATTCTGATCCCTGTCTTCTAGCAGGAGAGATGCAAATAATGAACAGTGAATATATTCATACCACAAGAACTGTTCAAAAAATAGAGAACACATTGTATAGAGAAAGGGCAAAAACCTAGAAATCCATGTGCCCAGAACAAGGTATATAGCCAAAATATTCACTGGCAAACACCTCACCATCCCCAGTTGTGTGCATTTTTGACAACGGCCAATTATTGCTCTGTTTGGAACCTTCCACTTTAAGAAATATTCTGAACATTGCTTATAAAGTGAAAAAAATTAGTGCGCAACTTTTATTTTAATACAAGAAGGTTCATGCTTATGTTTATAAATACATAGCTGTATTTGCTCTGTCTTTTATAGCATTTACTAATGAAGGTTTTAATTAAGCACACATAAGTGTACGGCTGAATTGGGACTAGCAATTTGCAGCAAGCTAAACAAGCAAAGGCAGAGATCAGCAAATTGAGTGCTGTCACCTACCGGCAAACTCATGTACTCTTTCAGTTGAGATTTGTAAAGCATCCATCGGTAACGCAGGTCCTCCAGACCTTCAGAGTCGCCAAGGACAGGATTAAAATGAAGAAGGTCCTCAAAGTGACGCTGACCATCAGGCACACGAGCCTGCAGTTCCTGCAGGCAAAGACAAAGTTACACCAGTAACTTGGAATTCAAAAAGATCTTACTTTTTAAATCTAACACTTAAAAAAAACAGTGGTACTAAATCAAACTACTGGGTATTGTGGAACAGAATATTTATTTCTATCCTTGTATTTTTTATTTTTGGCTTGAACTAATGGCCCACTCATCTGCAGGACCCCTGCAGCTTGGATATTTTTTTATTTGTTTCATTTCTTACAGCATGCTTTGTTAGTTCATTCAAACAAATCTAAAACAGTAATGTCAAATACCAAACACTGATTTTAAATCAGCTTCTTTTAATGAACATCTTTGCTGTACCATGCTAGAAATGTTCAGTTCAACATCTACAGGCCAGGCTGCTCCTTTCCTTTCTACCACTCTGGCTCTGGCAGATCTTTCTTATTAGGAGCAAAATACTTGTCCTAAAGTCCTGAGCTTACTAGTTTTTCTGTAGCACTGGAGTCTCCTAACACAGGAAGAGTAAGTTTTTTTGTTTGTTTGTCTTTTTTTTTTTTTTTTTTTTTCCTAAGATTCTTTATGGGGATGCTTTTATTACAATCTTTGTCGGAAAACTAACCTCCAGTTTTTTATGGCGTGCCTTGATTTCCTCTGTGGAAGATGAAGTCGCAGCAAGAATTTTGGACAGTTTGGCATTTTCTCCTTGCAACCACTCTTCAAAGTCATGTAGGAGCTTAAGGTGGCTACTTATATTCTGTTTTTCTATCCTCTCCTAGGTTACAGAACAACAGCAACAACAACAAAAAAATCCATTACTGTTAAGTCAGATGTTTCTTCTAAAGGTGTGACTGCAAGATCTCAACCTCCAAGCTTATAACCCACAGTATCAAATGAAGCCAATGAAATTGTTCTTGTGAAACTGATAATAAAGGCAGACTCAAAGTCCCCCTCTCACCTGCTTATGGTTGGGATCTAAAAGATGGAATGCAGGTCCAGACATGTGTCTGCTGTCCACAAATGCTATTTTCTTCCTCTTCTTATCAGCCACTGGTCTATTTAACTGCCACCTTTTGAGAAGACTTGAAAACACAGAATCAAAGGTATCAGTGCAGTGAGACATCAAAGGGTGAGATGCACACATTTTGACTGAGGTACGGAGGACATCTCTAGTGAAATAATACTATTACAATTTATTAATATTACAGTTATTTCCAACATCTTTTTAACAAAATAAGATCAAGATAGGATTGTCTCAAAGCTGCACCAGTCCTCTAGTTCTAAAATTTTCATTGGTGTGTTTTTTTTTCCTCCAGTGGGTGGAGTGAGTTTCCAAAAAATATACTTCCTTGACAATACACCTCCCAGTCTGGAAACAGCAAGAAGTACAATTAGGCCTTCCTCAATTTAGGTCATTTTTATGCTTATCCTGTCACTACGTGTGAATATACACACACACACACACTAACAAGTAGCACAGTATTAAATTTTAATACAGACTAACAAGCCTGAACAGCAGTTTGACATTGCACAGTGAGGGCAAAATAAGTAAGTCCACATTTGCCAGCTAAGGGAGGGTTTTAGCTCTGCTTGGACACCTGCAGGTTTGCAAAAGTCACAAGCTAGCATAGACATAGCCTCCTTTGAGATACCTCTGGACCAGACAGCAAGGAGAATGGGCAGGTGAGGAGCAACAGCAGCAATCACCCAGTCTATGTCCTATTTCCTTTGACATGGATGACTGGACAAGGGTGAACCAGACTCTAAGGAGGCACTGCCTGCTCCAAGCATGAAAAAAGGCAGTTTCAGAGACTACTCTGGTCCTTGGATTTTCTAAAATTATTTTCTTCAAAGTCATGATTTCCAACTTAAAAACAATGAAATAAAATCTCATCCTGCTTCCTAGCATTGTGGCATAGTTGTTTGCTTTTACAGTGCAGAGCATAAAGCACCAAGTATTTCTGGTCATACAACAGTGAGGAGCAGACCCTTGAAGGGACTTGAGGAAAACATACATGAACACTTACCCAGTTGCCATTTCTTTCAGGGATCTCCAAGACTCCTTCAGCTGATCCAGCTCAGCCTGGACATGGGCGGTCTCCTCTGGGGAAGAATTCTCCATGACCAGCTGGCCACGAGCTTCTACGAGGTGCAGCTGGATCTCCTTATCTGGAAACTCTGCTAGCCATCTCTGAAACGCACAGCCCTTACAGTTACTTCTAGGTATCCTGGGTAAAGCAGAGGCTATGTCAGACTGAAGGCCATGTTCAGTCCAGGACTATGCTGGTTCTGTTGGCACTAGCTAGAACATACCTAGCGGGAAAAAAGATATGCTGAGGATTCTTGCAAAGAGCCAACATAAGTCAAAGAGTTGATGGCAAAACTTAAAGGGCCTAAGCTGTCAGTGCATCCCTTCTGTAGCCTTCCCTTGAGATATTTTAGTTTCCCATATGAAGGCAAAGGCTGCCAGCTGAGGTAAGCTGGCAGAGTGAATCTAACATGCAAAATACTGCTACATAGGGAAAAAAAGTAAAAATAAAAAAGTAACTGTAACTGTGGAATTGCTTGGTTCAACACAGTATAAGGATAGCTAACACAGTAATGTTCAATGTATTGATGCATACAGACAGACAAAGATAGGTATAACATTTTAAAACCACTAGTCCTTTGATAAAAAATTATCAATTTCTATAATTCTTTGTCTATTTTGCACTGTTCTTGTCATGTACTTAGGTCCATATCCCACAGCAGGGGGCAAAGCAGGGAGGCAGCAGCAGCAAAAGTTATCTCAAGAAGAACAAACATCACCACTCCCCTCAGCTCAGAGCCCCTTGCTATAAAACCCCTTCTCATAATGTCAGAATGTTACTACTTATTCACTTTCAGCATCTTACACTAAGATGTCTTTCTCACCTCGAGGTCTGCCATCCTGCTCTCAGTGCTCTGCTTTCCATCAGCACCCTGGTAGGAGCTGATCTTCTCTGTGGTTGCTGTGATCCATTGCTGGAGGTCAGAGAGTTTGTCATTAAATGCCCAGTGCTTCTGAACATGCTCTTCAGTCTGCTGTATCATTATCTGCAAATGATAAAAATATGTCAGCAATCGAACACAGACAAAAAGCACTTTTACTGCTAGATCTAACACTGTGACTGCTAACGCAGAATCCCATGGGCAGAAAGGAAACAAACAGCTGTTAACGAGACACAAAAAGCTTTTAGTATGAGTTGCATAGAAGACACCTAAAAGCTCGTGCAGACCTGAATTCAACCACATGGGGGCATTAAGCACTAGCATAGCTCCGTTTATTCTGCTAAAACAGAATAAAGGATATGATTTTTTTATACCTCAAACAATATTAAATACATCTTTTACTATTTGAAACAGAAATGACTGTACAGACTTTTTTTAATTATTTTTATTATTTTTTTTCCCTCAAAAGTCCAGTTCAATGATAAATGGGATTATTGACATTGAAACTAAAATTCAACAATGCATATTATGGTAACACTATTACACAGAATTTTACGGTCCTCTGCATAACTAAGGTCATTTCATAAACTCTTCCTGTGATACTATTTTGAAAGGTCGTTTTACAACTACATTCACAAGCTACAGAAAGTCTCAGGTCAAAACTAGTACTTGTGAAAGTGCAACACTTACCAACTTTCAGGTCACAAAGCTACACAAGAAAAAAACAGTCGGTTTAGTACTACAGTTCTGTCTAGGAATCCATGAACAAGTCCAAGCACCTCCACGATAATGTAACTATCAGATCTATTTGTCAGAAATCTCAGGCCCACTCCAGAAATAATTTATCTATATAAAAAATACATGTGGAAGGTAGTCTGTGCCAAAAGGAAATTACATTACAGATAACCAGAGAATCCTGGAAGAGCTATCAAAGTTGTAAGAATGTAGAGCCTTATTCATCTGAAATGAAAATATCTGTCTTTCATAGCTTATAATCTCATATGCTCAAAAAATTTATGTATATATTTATTTATTTCAAAGGGGGAAACTGGTAACTCCTCAAGCAACCAAAAACTCTTCCATATATTACCTCCAGTGATCTCTTCACGGCCTGAGCATCAGATGAAAGTTGATTCATTTCATGCCTATGTGTCGTGTTTGACCGAACCAGCTTCTCTACCTCTTCCATTTGAATTGCAAGCTCTGCCAAGTCATCTTGGATCATCTGCAGTGGAAAAGACAGATTGTGTAAAGGCTATGTGCTAGATGTGGTGTGGCCCTTTACCAAACATTCACTAAAGGAAATTTCAGTTGAGAGTGTGAGGGCACAAAAAAAAAAAAAAAAAAGAGAGAGAGAGAAACAAACACACTGTCAATAAGAAAATTAATTGTTTGATGTCTATAAGTAAATAGTTCTGAAAGAAATGGATGTTCTTACATGCCACCTGTTTATAACAAAGACAACAAGATGCTAAGAAGCTGCCAGAGGACACAACACAGTCAGGCAAGTACTGACAACTGTGTTGTCACCAAAGGTGAAATAGCGTAGTATCTCTGAAACACCATAGCTCACCATGGCCAAAAGGAAGATTCATGCCTCCCTCTCTCTTCCCTTTCATCTCTTCTGTCCCCTTTTCCAGCTATCTAGACCACTGAGCATGTTGGACCCTTCGCTGAACCAGTTCAAAACATTAAACACTGTTATTTTCCCTATCTTAACCAGTTGAATTAGGTCTTGGTGTAAATCAGGCAAGTGTCAAAGCTGCAAGAAAGTAAACAGCAGGAAGAAGGGATGTGAAGGGTGATTGGACAATGGAAAGTCCCTGCTTATGAAGGGAGTTAGATTGGTACAGTTTATCTCATGCAGCTTCATTCTCAGTGGGTAGCAGCAGAATACATTCTCTCTGGTAAAAAAAAAAAAAAAAAAAAAAAAAAAAGCTCAATTTAGGGGACCCAGTCCTGAATTTCTAACACTAATAAAACATGACCAAAAGCACAATTAACTGAGTACATCAAGGTCAAGCATTGCTGTAATGTACCTGGAGTCTCTGGAGCTGTGTCTTTTTACCCAAGAGGTTTGGCTGTGGTTCATTCTCCAGATCTAGTTTGGCTTTGATAGCAGATAATTTCTTCTGCAAAGGTGCAAAACCAGCATCAAAGTCCTTATGTTGCGATATCAAATTCTAGGAGGAGAAAGAAGAAAAAAAATCAGCATTCAGTGTACATCCCTTGGCATTATCTTTGTTTATGTCCATTTCATACTCAGAACAAATACTATGCCACACTTTGCAACAGTGTGAATTTGAATATTTGATTACCCTGGGAAAATAGATTGGGCACAACTGGTTCATACTAAATTTATTTCTATAAAACTGGCTTAGTAAAAGATTGATCACCATCTTTGTCACAGGCAAAGTCTCTAAATGGCCTTTGAAGCTCACCTGGAGTTTGCTTTTGGTTTGTAACAGACTTTTGTGTAGTATTTCTCTCTCCTTTGAAGCTTCAGCTACTTCTGCCAGGAAAGATTTAGCTTTTTCCTCACCAAGGATATTGTTTAACAAATCTTTCTTCAACTGTAATGTCATCAACTTTTCTTTGAACTGGGAGCTTTCAGCTAGAGCAACCTAAAGGAAAAACAATTCTTCCAGTGGAATCATAACAAATAAAAAAAAAAATCATAACATACCCATATTATTCTCACACAAGTCACACAAGCAAAGCAGTAGGACAAATTCAGGTAAAAACAGCATGCTGGGCCGACAAGGGGTAACAGAAGGTACCTTAACAGTGCCCAGTTAAAGGAAAAGTCTTCCTGGTAATGTTAGAAGCACCAGGGCTGCATCCATTTTGTGAACAGAAATAGAGGAAAGCTGAACTATGGAAAGAGTTGTCTGTGCAGAGGAGAGGCCTAAACAACCAACAGAAAGGACAGCTTGAATGCTCATCCCAAGGGTAAACTCCATCCCTGTTCACAGACACAACTATTTTGGAGATTACAGGGATGACAAAGTAACAAACACACCTTCCTGGGTGCATACAGAAATCATGCATTTTAATCCCACAACGATATTACCACACGCTCATTACAGCTTCCACAGACTTCCCATCCAGGGAGGTTTAGTTAAGGCTAAACGGTATTATCAACATTGTTAAAGACACCTAGCACTTCAGTCTATTCAGTTGACAACTCCAATTAACCAGGGAAAGGCAGAAAATAAGATACTCTGCTACAGCTCGAGCTGAACTCCGTGCTGTGGGGTTTCGTGCTGTGAGCTGCTGTTTGGCAGCTGCTCACAGGCAGCTGCTGGCATAGCTTGGACAAACATATACCAAGTATCAGTTTCTGAATTTAGAAACAGGTTTACTACCTCAATCTGAGCCAACAACGGCTCTGGAGACTCCAGGAGCATCTGGACAGATGGCTTCCATTGTTCAAAATCTTGCAGGGGATTTTGGAAAAGTTTCCTCAGTTGAGTTTCCGTGTCGGTACTCATTTTAGATGTCTTCCCTCTAACACTACAAGGATAAAGTGACAGCTGAGAGAAAAATTACAAAGAAATCCAAGTCCAAATATCCCATTCATCAAGGCATGAATTAACACAATCTTTGGGAGTAAACTATATCCAACACAAAAGCCTCAGTCTTTTTTACTGTCCGAACCTGGCATTACATACTGACAGCTGTTCTGTCAGTCAAAAAGGTCTGACAAAACTTCATTTAGATGCTCCAAGACACGTTTTTCTTTTGTACAACTGCGTATCAGGAACTACTTTGCATTTTTAGCAGTCAGTCATTTCCCCTTGTATGTCATCTTTCTTGGCTGACATCAGCAGCATGGTTTACCAAATTATATTATCAGAGCAGTCTCATTGACTTGTAGGATGAACAAGCCAAGAGTATCTAGAATTTAACTGCAGTTGTCTGTAGTTTTACATATAAAAATTGTATTAAGAAAACTACGATCACCCTAACCTACCTATAAAAAAGGAAAATATAGAATAATTTTTTGTCTTCAGATCTAGATTTTTAAAATTTTGCAGAACCACATTTGCAGAAGCTCTTATATTTATATACATTTATATATATGATTCTGGAAAAATATAAATATATATGTATACACATACCTACCTACCTCTGTGTGCGTGTATGCGCGTATATATATAAAACTAAATCAGCACATGTTTATTTAGTATCCAGGCTTCTCTTACAAAGGCTTATCCAATATACAGTTGAGTAACAAGGCCTGCAGAGACACACCCCATGCAGCTGCCTCCTGTTTTTCTAAGCTTTCCTGACTTCCCAGTTTTCTGAGTCCTATTTGGCACGGCAGAATGCAGCCCAAAATGCGTGTGCATATGGGAACCTTATCCCGAGAATTCACGGGATAAGTAGTCGAGAACAATGCCACAAGCTTCCAAGGTAATCATGATTAATTCTGTCTGTCTATAAAAACAGAAATAATAATCTTACTTCTGTCACTGGGACGTTACAAAGCTAAACAAAGACAAGTTTGCAGAGGCTGAAAGCTCCGAAAAAGGAAAGCACTGACATTACATGTCCCTTGCCATTTGCTCTGCTGCCCCTGCCAGGCTCAGCGTGAAGCTGCCAGATTTTGCGAAGAAGCTTTGGAAAGAAGCTGGAGAAAGTGCAGCTGCCATTTTCTACTCAGACGCAAGTTCTGCTTTCTCTGCTTCTTTTTTGACATCATCTACTTGCTCGTTTTTAAAATGAAATCCTTTTCCATAACCCTCCCAGCTACGCAGCATACTCTGCACTGGACCAAGGAAAATAAGCTTGTATACAGTAAAAAAACATGAAACCACAAAAACTGACCTTTCTTTTTCCTTAAAAAAAATGATCCTTTCTTCTAGTTTGCAAAATTTGCTGCAGCTTCTTTACTTCCTGATTCCAGGCAGCCTGGAAACGGAAACACTGAAGTCTAGGGAGAGGCTAAACTTTCAGAGTTTCCAACCCAAGGCAAGTTGAAAAAGGAATCATGCATGCATGCAGTCAGGAGAAGGGGAATAAACTCTGCCAAGTAATTGCTAAGGCCGATGAGTCATCACAGCAGACTCAAAAAGGAAGGGCCATAATTCTTCCGAACCGTTTACTACTACAGCTCCTGCCCTGATTTCCTAGTTGCTGTCATGAAAGGCAAGCAAAGTACGTGAATTATTATTATACAAGATTAAGAAGATCAAATTAGCTGCCAACAATCTAATTTTCTTCGAACCATACACAACATCGATGACACAATATCACTGCCTGAAAACTGCCAGAAACCTACAACTCCTAGCAAATGGCTAAAATTACAGGCTTATTGAAATGTGGAGGCAGATGTAATTAGGGGAAAAAAAACCGGGGGGGGGGGAACTTATTTTCTACCTGTCACCTACAGTTCTACAATTGTATGGCTTCTCTCTTTTTTACAAGGCCCCTCTCAATCCCTTCAATCCCTGAGAGATTGCTCCCCCCCCCTCCATAGTCAGATTTCTCTCTACCTTTGATAGTCCCGTATGGCAGAGACAACACTCTCAGCGTGTGGCTGCACATCTTGGGAAAACTGTAGCAGATCCTTAAGCTGAGCCTTCAGCCTCTCAATCTTCGACTCTTCTGCAGCCAGAACAGCTCTTGTTGCCTTAATCACAAAAATAACAAACAGGTCACACCATATGTACTGTCTGGAACATGAAAAGAAGTGCTAAGGCTGTCTCTCAAGGTATTCATATTGCTAACCAAAACTCCCCTTTCTGACGCCTTTTTTCCTGGCTGTAATGAATACGAAATTTGATAAAGTAGGAAATATTCTCAGGAACAATTTTGTTCCTGCAAGTGTTCTCTGCTCACCTCACTCTCTGCCCCACTGCCTACCCTCTGGCATCTGATCTGTAGGGCTTACTGTTTGAACAGAGTGAATCACAGCTAGACCCAGTTTCAGTTCACTGATTGCACTATATAACAAGATGTATGTCTGGAATAATCTTAACCACCTCTGTTTGAAGGAACAGGTCTTTCTGAATCATCCATAAATATAGAGCTTAATTCTATGCTGATGTAAGGAAACTAAACCAACAAAAAAAAATGTAGTTGTAATTGAATTGAACCGATCTGTATTTAGTGGATTTTTTTTTTTTTTTTTACATATAATTTTCCCCATCTAGTCCTGCTGAGTTCTAGACATATGAATAGCTATGAAAGGTATTTTGGAAAGAGATGATAAATGCAAAAACAACCTTTTAAGAGGAAATGACTGGTTAAGATTCTTATGTACTTTATGTGCAAACAACTTTTTGCACTCCTTTTTCCGACAGATTGATTTTGCTGTAAATACTGGATTATTACAAATGTGGGACTTCTTTTAAAAAATAGATGCGTTTGATGGTAGGGGAATACTCACCTTACACAGATGAAGGATATAATGTAAAAATGGCCTTCCCAAAACCCCCAAGGTATGTGTACTTGTAGGGACACATTTGTATGTATATGAACATATTTGAACATATGATCATATGAACATATTTGTATATACAGTGAGGTATTATTTTTCCTACTTCTTTATAAGTAGAGCAAATTATGTTGTTTGTTCTGTATTGTTCTATTTTTGCATATTTTCCCTATGAACTCAAGACACAAACCTCCAAGTCGTCCTCCAGTCCTCCTCCCCACTGTGCAGAGCAAGATAAGGGTTAGAGTAGTTGATTCCATGGTTGGTATTCACACTTTCCTCAGTCTGTTTCATACACACTACTACTCTTTCCCTATCATTTGTAAACAATGGGTCAGGCAGCTGGATGTGTGTTCAATCTATGACTACATTTGATACCTGCTATTGTTAAGCATTAGAAGGACAGCAACTTACATTGCATTTTCTCCACTGAGCTACAAACTCGTCTTCAGTCTTTTCCCTTTCTCCAGAGTTCAGGTCATTTTCTAGTTTCTGTAGGTCTTTTTTGAATTCCTGGATATCTGCTTCTAATTGTCTGGCCTGGGACTTGTAGGCACTTTCTGACTGCTGGATCTTGAGCAATCTTTCCTCCTCCTCACTGCTCAGCAGTTTCAATTTCTCCAAGGCTTTTTTCAGCTCTTCGAGTTCGTCCTTCATTCTCTCAGCTCCCAATGGGGAGGTATTCTGAATCACCTCTGCACATTGATTTTCAAGGTGCTTACATTTCTTCCCACCGCTCCTGATGGCTTTGGTAATTTCCTGCAGAAAGAAGTTACATAAACATTAGCTGTAGGAATTGGAAACTAGGGAAAAGGTAAAAGCAGTAGGAAAACAAGACCATCTCTCCTAGTTGTACATATTTTCTTCTTTACTTCTTACTTCAAGTCTGGTATGCTTTTTTTCAAGTGACCAGAAGCCAGGGTTGGTCATCTGTCTGCCTTCTGAGTAATACTACCTGCCTTGATTCTGAAAATATTGGCTTGATTTTCAGAAATGCTTGTCATCTGAGGTGCCTGATGGAGAAAACAGGAGCTGCAGGCAAACAAATCTAAGAGATTTAAACCTGAACAGTTTAAGACACCGTACTAAAATATTAAAAACTGTTCTCAAAACTGTTATTTTTATCACCAGCTCTAAAAGCTCAAGACCTATGTGCCTTCAGAACATATTTACCAAATATAATTTCACTTTAAAAGTTTAAAAGGGCAAGATGCTTAGAGTCACATAACTGTGGAAGGGCTGGCTTTAATGAAAACAAAACAATACAAGAAACACCACCACAAAACAAAATAAACAAACAATCAAAAAACACAAAACAAACCAGCCTGCAACTCCTGATACCACCAGGAGAACCATATATATTAATGATTTTCAGACCTGCAATAACTCTTCACCAATGTTACAACAACTACCACCTTATTTTGTTTGTGCAATTCTTTACTTAAGTACATCCTTGTGTGGTCTGAGAAACACATAAAGGTATGGAGAACACACAGTCCTGCTTCATTGTCAGAATTATGTCATTTAAGGACCTTCAGTGCCTTTAGCTTGTCCTCTGCTGAAGACTTGGTTGCTTCCCCAATGCAGCAGTTTAATCTTTCTGTCACACCGTTCAGCCACGATTGAAACTGGTTGACGTTAGCGCTGTACCGCTCATGCTCGTTGGTTATCTTTTCAAGCAGTTTCACTCTGTTCTGTAACAAGAGACATCAGAAGCAGTGAGGACGGTGCTTATCTGGCTCTTTTTCCTTTAAACTGTAACCCAGAACTTATAAACAAGAGCCCCTTTCCATGAGCCCCAATAGCACTTGGCCTGCAGAGGAATTCATGGTTCATCTCAAACAGCAAGACACGAGGGTGCATAAAGGCTTATCCCAGCTGTCCTGCAGGGTCTCTCAGCCCTGCAGGCTTGTTCCCAAGGACACAAACTACAGGTTCCTCTCTGGTAGGAAAACGATAATCCCTGAATTTACAGGGGCCTGCACTTCATGAATTGCTCCCCACTGATCCAGCCTACCACCACTCCAAGGGCAGAATCACATTTGCTCAGTCTATCCTTCTTTGTCAGCTGAGGTTTTGTGTTCGCTGAAGGATATTTTACATGAATCATAAGAAGTCTTGTTCTGTTGTTCCACTAATTTAATATTCAACCAAGTACTGTTTCCTACAAATCAGATTGATGTTTTCTTGCCCTTTACCAGGTGGCATGAAACGCAATTGTGTTACACTATGTGGGGAAAAAAGGAAAAGTCCTCTGGGGAATACACATGGTGCTTGTAGCAGCACCCTTGAAAGGCTGTCATTGCTGTCACTGACAGTAGGCTGAGTTTCATTTTGTGTAATACGGAATTCAGAGTGGTGGTTCCACTGGGCCTTTGCCTTTAACCTTGGGACACATTATGCCCACCCACAGCACAAAGCTGCCACGCTGCAGGTGGCAGCACAGCTCTGTCTTTTCTATGCTGACTTCTCAGCTCTGCTGACTTACACAAGCACAGGTGTGGGTGACAGACCAAAAAGCAGAATTATGACTACAGACTTCTGTGGCCAAGCTGTATCCAGCAAAACACTGCACCTGTTTGCTGTGTCCCCTTGCCTTGATTCTCAAGTCTGCAGAAGTGCATGGAGGTTAAACTTTGACCTGAGTCAGGGACCTGAGGAGTGCAATCGTTACAGTGGTGTGTTGGGTCCAAACATCAAACTGAAGCATGTGAGCCCAAGTTTATTGTTTCCAGGGAATTAGGCTAATTTAGATAGAAGTCCCAAAGGGAATGAACCAGAATATCAAAGCAGTGCTATTATTAAACTCGAAGGCCTGGTTTTAACATATAGAGGGTTAAAAAGGAAGTAGAAATGACCCACCCTGGCATAGGCTATTCAGTCAAAACAGCTGTTTGGGGAGTAGGGCAGTGTTAAACTCCATCACCATGTGCACGTTGTTAATGGGAGGAGGTATATTCAGCAAGGATTTAGTCCTGGAAAGAATGAGAGCCTGGCAGGAAAAGAATGGGTCCACCATGGGCTGCAAGAGGAAGAAATGTGTCTGGGCAGGATCCGCTCAGCCCTGGGTACTCACAGAGGGTGGATGGAGGCATAGGAAACCCTGTCCCCTAAGGTCCCCTTACAGTAAGCAAAGGCAAACAAGCCTCCTCTGGAAGGCAATTTACAGCATATAAAGGAAGTTCCTGCTCTAAATCCCTCTCCCAGACCGAGTACAGAAAGCTCCTGAAGCCTCTCCTGCTGCTTTCAGTCTTAGTAGCTGTGGTAGAAGAGAGCTGGTATTATAAATATGTAGGCTTGAGTTAACAGAGACAACGTGGATAAAAATCAGTGTGCTCAGACATATTTGATATATTTGATTAACTACCTTTTCTTACCATCTTCAGTCATAATTTATGCTAAATCCCACAACCATCTGCATCTGCATATTGATATTTTATCAGGCAAGGGAAAGCACTTAGGGAATGGCTGCCACATCTAAAAATATCCCTGTTGATGTAATTAAAAGAAAATGATGATGTTGTAAAATTTGGAAATGATAAGGGCACAGGTTAGCACTACAAGGAGGAAAAAAAAAAAAAAATGTTTACTCATACCAGAGAGGCAAAGCAATGTCATAAGAAAAGCATTAAACTATTTAATAATCTCTGTCCAAGAGCCTGTATTCGATAGGGCTGGACAACTGCACGGGATCTAAAAATGCTCTTCAACACAAGTGTAATCTACAGAAATCAGGATTCCTCCTGTGGCAGGCAGCTCAGGCATTCAGCTGGCATCTGCAATTCACATTTAGCCTGGCCTCTCATCATATGAGGGGCTGGAGCAATCCCCTTACAACTGCATCTCTTTCATTCATTCCTCTCTCCTGGTGGAAGAGGTGGCAGGGCTTCCTTAACTATTGTTCTGCTTTCCAACATGCCTCTAATCTTGGCATTACCTAATGAACTCCGCATTTACTTCAACTGCAAAATCCGAGTCTTCCCAACCCCCTTCTTTATTTCAGACCTCCTGAAAGAGGGATTTTTAGCTGGATTTTCTCACCTCATCTTTCTGTGAAATGTGATATTTGTAACCAATGCCAAAGAAAAGCTTTTTCTGGCTGGACACATAAAAACATATTTTATCTACTGTGAGACACTTCCTGATCTCATTTACACCAGCATGTTTCCAAGTCAGTCAGAGAAATTACACTATGTAAAACCAGCCTAGAGAGGTCATGTTCAGGCTCCGAGTACTCAAATCACTTGTTTAAAAGAACGGCCTTATTAAAATGTCTAATGACTGTCTCCTGCTTCCAAACCAAACACAAATATTGCTTAGAAGGAACTGAATGAGAACTTTAAATGGCAATCTAGATAGAGAACACCTGAATTCCAAGAAACCTTATTCATAAAACCAGTTGCCTCATAATGAAGAGACAGACCTTTAAATATAAATAATCAACATTGAGTTGCAAGTCTGTTGGTGGTTTTACAGCCTCTCTGCAGCAGCTGCAGATACAAAATTTCTTGATACTCTGTTTTCTAGACAGACTTGCCAGCTGTTGTTTTTTTCTGCTTTTAATTTTTTTAACAGAAAAAGTTTTTATAGAGCAAGCAGAGTAAATGATATGAACACCCCAATGTTGTTCTTCCAGTGTGATCTGAAACGATCCTTTGTTACAATAGCACCCAGGGAGGGATAGCATACGTTGCCCCAGCTCCGGGCTGGGTTGTAATGTGGGAACAAATAGAAGGCAACACTATGTCAGGGCCAGATAGAGCAAATGAGATGGAAATTATTTTTATTTGCATCACTTATCCAGCCCATGGGTTTGTTGGAAGGCACAAATTAGATTTTAAGAAGCTCTATATCCTATATGAGTTCATATATATTTCAAATATTATTTTAAGTATTTCTATTTATATGAATTAGTAAGCAATTGAACTCTTCTGTCCACTTGCAAGTTTCTGCCCCTTAGCCATGCCACATGGTCCAATCCTGTGTTTATCCTGGTTTCTTTACCCAGGAACAGGGTCAAAGGAAATCACTGGCACTGAAAGATGAACTACAACATCTTATACCAGCCTAATAACTGGTTAAACTGGAAGATTAGCATCAAGCACAAATTAGAATCTGCATTTAGTGGAGCTCAGGTACTGGGACTGGCCAGCTGAGTTCAGTGTCAGGCTGCAGCTGGCCCCATCCCAGTGCTCCCCAGTGCTACAGGTGGAGAATGCAGCTCTGGATCTGAAACCAATTTGCGCACTGAAACCAATTGCACCAACTAGTGCGCAAGCTTGTGATATTCCCTGGCCCTGTGAATGCATACTTTGTACCTGACAAAAAGATCAGTGATGCCCCCAAAATGCCCCAAAAGATGATGAGCAATTCCAACTTTAAATAAACCTAAACCAATATTGACCAGATCACAGCAAGCAGCTTGCAATCACTTTACAACAATATACTATAAAGTATAGCATGAGAGCATCCCAATTAACAGCTTATCTTGGAACATGTGACTGTTACAACCAGCCCACTGAAAGAAAAGGGATCCTCAGCTCAGTTTCTTTTTGCAGTCCTATCAGGTAAGCCCATCATTTAAGAAACACAGATAGTAAATGATACTGCATATTGATGAAATCTGAACACCTCCCATTGTTCATCGGTGTACCTGAGCTTCTTCCCTGATTCCTTCATATTCCACCCTCATTTTGTTCTGAACATCCTCATCAACGCTGGGGTCACCTATCCTGTTGAACAAGGAAGCAGCTTCTTCCAGCAGCCTTTCCAGCAAGACTGACTGATTTAAGACATCATTCAGCAGAACCTGAGCGTGGCTCAGCTGCCACTGCTTCTCCTTTAAGCCAAGCTGCAACTCAATGTCAGGCTCCAAGGTCACCCTCATGTTGTGAATCCATGCGTAAAACTCATCCTGGGCTTTCAGGTATTCACTCCAGTGCAGCCAGACCCATTCAATGCGGCTGTTGGGGAGAGCAAGAGAGATGAGTTAAATGAAATCATGGTGGGACCAGTGGAAACTGCCAAGCTCAAAAGGCATTCAAAGTAAAAATGCTGAAAGCCTTGTCCTTTAAGATGCTCTGATTTCAGAAGGTCACAATTTCCTCCACAGAGTAGGGAGGACCTGGGAAGTAAATATGCTGTGCAAGGAAGGTATCTATGCCTGGCAAAATTCATCGTCCAAGTCCACGAGATGGGCTGGCTCATCTCAGAAGGGACAGTGAGCTGAGTTTCCACCAACTCTCTTCCCCCTACCGCCCCCCAGCCCCCCAAATGCTCATGGATTAGCAGTGACTAGGATTAGCAGCAACTGCTACCTGCGATCCAGGCAAAAGAAAGACACAATAACTTTACAAAAGCACTGCATGAAATAACTTGCTTCAACCCCAAGAGCAGCCTTGTGCAGAGTACACTCGCCTTACCTGTGACAGTGAGTGATGTATATGGCTGTCTCTTCCCACAAGGCTTTAATATGTCTCAGTTTAGATAATACTTCGCGCTTCTTATCCTCACTGATGCTACGAAGAGCAGCATCTGCCTTCACAAGAATCAAGTCCATTTTCAAGCTGCCTTCTGGTTCTAGAGCACATATTTTCTGTGGGAAAAACAAATGAGACTGAAAGTTTGAAAAGAAAGCAAGCATAACTGATGAAATTTAACTTTGACTTTTTCTAGGAATCACATAGTCCCTGCTGCAAAGCTTTTCCTGAGTGGAAGGTAAGAAATTTTCTTCAAATTTGTTTTTTCTTAACCATCCTAAGGGACTGAATTGAACCGAAAACCATGTAGGAATTGAAAAACGTTTTGTTAGCTAAAAAGAAGCAATCTCCAAATCTCCATTCTAAGCTGTACTATAAGAAATCATGAAGTGTATTCAAAAGGCCTCTTATTGCAAATAAAGGTTGGCTCAGAAAATAAACCAAGAGAAGCTAACGAATGGAATTTCTTGTCTGCTACCAAATTTTGCCTTGACCCTTAATTTCTAAGTTATGAATTGATGAAAAGTGTATTTTGCACAAATCAGAAAGCCAAGAACTGAAAATTAAGCCATCTAATCTGAAGCAAACCTTTACCAAGACACAGAAAATTAGCACAACTTGTGTACAATATTGCAGAATAACTATGTCCAAACTTGGATGCCAGTTTTTAGCATTATTTTATCCAATCCTCCGATACCATTGGATTGGCTTTTCCTGCTGTTCTTCCACAAACCCCCGGCATGCTGCAGGCTCTCCAGTTTGAAGGAAAAGACTTCTGTTTTGAAAACACGGAGAGGTTCAAACTTAGCAACTACTTCTTGAAAGATAAGGCTCATGAGATTTGCTCAAAGGAAAAAAAAATAAACCAAGCCAGTTATTGCAAAGGTGAGACCAAATCACAGGCCTTTGGACTTCCAGTCTCACATTCTGGGAAAAGACTGGTCTTCTGGCATGAACACAGCACGTTACTTACAAGCAGGTGTTTGGATCAACTATGCAATTAAAATAATCCAAGAAAACAGGTCAAAGGGTAGGGTAGGAAAAGAAAATAAAAGCCACATCTCTCACCCAACAGGAAAAATTTAGAGGAAAGCTGTGTTCAAAGCCTGACATTTTTCCAGCACTTGAAGTGACTTGAAGTGAAAGCAAACAACAGCCAGAGAGAAAGCAGTGGCTGTACATGCATTTTTCAAATCCATTTAAGTGATTGTTATCATTGGCTGACATTTTCATTAATAAATTAACAGAAAGTAAACCACAGGAAGGAAGCATGAAAAAAAAAAAAAAAAGCAAGCCAGATGCAAAAAAGGAACTGAAAAAGATGACAGGATTTAAAAACAGCCAATAGATGAAGCGGTGAGCACATTGTGAGGAAACAGGCAAGCCAAGCCCACCAGGAAGGCAGGGTGAGAAAGCAGGAGGTGGATAACGTACACACAAAGAGAGAATAGGCACTTGTTTGTCTTTAGAATGATGCATTTCTGAAGTCTGAATTACTCTTCTAACCTGATTTTGTGCATGTTGCAACACTCCTCCAAATCCCACAGAAGTCAACAGGCTTCAGTTCAGCCATATTAAATCACCACAAACCCCTAAACCTTATATCCCTGCCATGACTGCACCCCTTTGCCAAACTACCACTCTCCTTAATCAAGTTCCTGTGCTTCCTGCATATTTCTAGAGACTGCATGTATCAGTTTCCTAGACAAAAGGAAAGAATGGAAATTATTTAAGGGCAGAAATAAATCCATAGCCCATGAGGAAATACTTCAGATTTTCATGACTGACATGTAAATTTAGCCATCATCCATCACTCCATGAAGAGTCTCTAAATTAGGCCAGAGGCAAGATCCAGCCTTCAGTGAGCCACAGTTAGGGAAAAAGACCAAAGACATTGCTGTGCCATTGCTTAAAGTGCCTCGCTCTCCGTGTAAGCCTGCTAGGTTTCTGTAGAGCTGTTAAACTTCAGAAGAGGCTGTCCAAATGTTAGTAGACACAAAAACAAATACTGTTGGGTAAATAATGATGGAAAAGATTTGGCTGATTGATTTATAGAACAGACTAGTTAGAATTGAAGGTAATACAAGTATAAAAATAGTTTTGGTGTTAATCATAGAAATACCACCACTCCCTCTAATCATGAATGCTATTGATGGGACAAACAGGAGCGTTTCATTTTTAGAGATTATAAGAGCAAGATAACATGTAATGAAACTGAAGGTAATGAATGTGAAATCACAGTAAGAGAGCAGGCACAATCTGCAATGGGATCTCTGTGAGGGAGTTATACAAGAGATTAAGTCAGAACAGAAAAAATGAAATTTGCCTTTTCATTAGATGGATTATCAAGGAGAGCTGCAAAGCCTCTTATTACCAGTACTTATGGAAGAGGACAAGTAGATTATTCTGGAACAGCCATTACTAGGACACCTACAATCTTTCTCTACCAGTGTCAGAGTCCTGGAGGAGATGGAACACTAATATCATCCAATTCTCTTGTATGATACCCGACTTTTGCAAACGGCCACTCAGGCCTGAGCATGCTCACAGAAGTGTGCAAACATTTTAACCTGCCAAACCTGCCGCTCATCTTCCAAAATAATCTGAAAAGCTTGGAAGCCTGTGATAACAGATTGCTCTCCTCTTTTTCTACAATGACTGTAAACATTTTGCAGATGGAGAATAAGAAGCCCGTCCACACAGCAACAATATTCCACCAGGCATAGGTAGCTGAGAGTTTCTTAACAGAAAACTCCAGAGCTGACAGCAATAACTGCAACTGTTAGCACCTCAGACCCATTATATCACTCTTCCCTTACCTCTGTCTCTCTTAGTCTGGCTTCTAGGGCAGATCGAGGTCCCTTGGTGTTGTCATTGATCCTCAGTCTCTCTTGGATGGCCTTCATCCAAGCTTCTGCATTCTCCACGCTACTGTCAAATTCATCCTGTAGCTGCTGAGTCATTGCATTCAAAGAAACTGAAAGGATAAGAAGCAGAGAAGTTATAAGTTTTTAGGTTAAAATCTAAACAGGATTGCATTTAAGGAAGTCTAAAGAAGCAAGGGGAAAAGCTAATGATCATGTGGCTTTCCTTTGTAATAATAATACAAAAAATTCACCCACGTAGCAGTATCGTGATTCAGGAGAGCACAAAGATGACATTTGCACTGCCACTTCCCCAAATGAAAATCTACCAGGAAACAAAAAAGAAGGCAGGGAGTTGTGGGAGGCTTCATTACAGTAAACAGATTTAATTCAAAGCTTTCAAATGAGATGAATCTGGTATTTGTGGTATATTCCAGACTGGCTACAGAAATCACAACCACTGTGTCTCTTCCCAGAGCCTAGTGAGTACAAAACTCTCCTGATGCCCTTCCTAGTTCATGTATGGTGTGTCAGACACCAGACTAGCACAGCACTCGGCACATGCTTAGCTTGGATGCATGTAAACCTTTTAAAGCTGGTGAAATCAGCATCAGATGCTTAGATGAAATCAGCATCAGTTAACTTGTTTTGCTGAGACCACAGAGAGGTTATCTGAATGCATACTCAATGTCTGGGAAAGATCCACACAACGGGAATGAGTGAGCACCTGCAAAGACAAACCACTAACAAGCCATCAGGTGGAAATCTCAGCACTCATGAACTACTTCTTTTGCCACCTCTCCTATTCCATAACAAGCTCTTGTGTGCTGCACCGAGCTTCTCATTTTCCCCTCCCTCGTTCCCCTTCCCAAACAGCAACTGGATGCAATGTTTGCTGGCTCTGTTGATGCATTCTTGTGTCTTCTCTGTTCAGCCTGCCAGCTCTCTGCTGCCCAGATGGCTTACCTAGTGCTGTGCAACAAGGAAGATCCATCCTTGGCTAGCCCCTGGCACTGCCATGCTAAGCTTGGCTAATAAGGACGAATCATAATGAAGCCCCCGAAAGTCAGCTCTACTGAAGTGAACAGAAAGATAACAATAGACAATAAATGGTTTTGGATCGCATCCTCCAGCTACTGCCAGCCAAGCGTTCAATGTTTCTTGTAAATTAAAATGTTCTTTCTCTTTGTTATTCAACACTGAAATATTTTCTCAGTACAAATCATGAGGGTTAATTATTGAATCAAGCTTGCTGCACAGAATTCAATGCCAGAGCAGCCCCTTCAGTTTCCATGAGATGATTCACATGGAAGAAACTGTTCAGCGTGAATGGAGAGTGTGGCTCTTGATGAAGCTGGACCAAGTGAGTTCTGTAACCATTTTAACTCTTGGCAGTTTCATCTTTACACAAGGGAGAGCCGTCTGGTGCTTGTCCACTTGCAGAAAGCTTCTCACCATCCTGCTGATGTTCTTGTCTGTGATTTAAAGGATTCACACCATATTAGATATCTTCCCCTGTAGCTCCCAATGCATTTTGTTCCATGTTAGAGCAGGGGGAAACGAGCCATTTGTAAATATAACACTGAGGTCTGGCAACAGAAAAAAATCTAAATTGTTGCTCCACGGCCTTCAGCAGGCTTTGTGCTCAACAGGTCACAGTACAGAGACAGACCTGCACCTACAGATCAGGGCAGGTGCCCTACCTGCTGCCCCACCCATGGAGGTTGCTGGGACAGAGGATGGTGCAGACAAGGGGAGCTGCATTGACATGAAGGAGGGAATTCCTCTTGGAAGGGGAGATGGTAGACAAGGCAAAATCCAAAGCTGTAACTCTCACAGCTAGATTGAAATTAAAAAAAAAAAGAAAAAAAAAAAAAGTGTGACCTCACCTTGAAAAGATTAAAGAATAGAACAGGATGTACCGGACTTAGTGAGGGTGGTGTGGTATGGGGCAGCTACTCCCTCTCTCAAATAAACCATATGATAGGATATATAATTAAAGCTAAAATCATCATCTTACATCACAAGAGTCCTAAAGGATGAAGAAGGTTCATGGAGTAATGTTATTTTCAGAGGCTTGCTTGATAGCTGTGTCTTTCTCTAATGCCTGGTCCAGAGCTGCTGTTTCCCAGCTGTCTAACTCACAGACAAGAGCGCACGTCTCTGCAGCTGCTGGTCAGCTCTCTTGCACATTAACATTTCTCATTTTATCCAGTAGCCATACAGGGAACTGTCCCCTAACACTTCTTGTGTTAATTACATACGTTTCTGGGCAAATGGTGTCTGAACGCAGGAGTTTAAGCGGTGCTGATTCCAGGTAGAATAGCTTGTGAAATGAAAACTCCCGGCATGTTTGCTGGAGAGGCTCTGATGAGGACTGACATTCATTCCCTAGGAGAGGATCTATTCCTGGTAACATCCATATCATATTTAAAATTGGCTTCAGGACTCCAGTCAGGAACTAGCCCATAGAGACCATTTTGTTATTCTAGTCCCACTCCCTACACAAAGCACAGGGCAATTAAATAGGCTTAAGAAATGCTGGAAAACCTACTGTCATCTTACATGAAGAAAACCCTACTCACGCTCTCCCCTCGGGCTGCTATCCTCTGAAAGCCAGGATCTTCTGGCCAAAACCCAGAGACACAGACCCCCATCCCACACGCAGGCATTCCCTGTACGCAGCCAACAGGAAGCCATGGAAAATGTTATTTCCATATTAAGATCACCAGTGTGCAAAGGAGGAGAAGCACGTCATTACTCCAGCTGCCTGCCTAACATCATTTACTGTTTTTTACCGACTAATTCACATAACACAGCGATGTAAAGACAATTAAATTTAGCATGAACTTTCGCCCAGTCTGCAGGCGGATTTCACGGTGGTTATGAGCTGCAATACAGGACAGGTCTGGGGACTGCCTGTGGAGACCATGCCCTCCTGCTTCCTCCACAGCAGGCAGTCCGAGCCCAGCTGAATCAATCAGCCAGTGTCCTGGGGGCTTCTCTCTCAGAAGCCTTCACAGGCATTAAAGGCACAGATGAGTTTCTGCAGGGGAAAAGTATGTTTTCTGACTTACTTGGAAGGAGCAACAGATATTAAAGCTACCTGAAATTTGCCAATGCCTGCAATTTTTTTTAAAAAAATTATTTATTTATTTTTGTGAGTGGTCCTAAAGGTGGATGATTCCTGGATGTTCTGAATCAAAAATATTTATCCCCATTTCTGCTGCATCACTGGGACTAACTGAGCAATACAGGGCTCTGGTCAGTACAAACACTACAAAGCAGACATAGCAGCACCTGAAGCAGCCCAGTGCTGCAAAGCCAGCACTCATAGCAGCCCGCAGCAGCAGCAGGCCACTGCACCATAGCACAACAGCCCCTGCCCCAGGGCACAGGCACCTGGACCCGTCGTGCCAAGGAAAGCCTCCACATCAGCACAGTTGCAATCCCCTGAGCAATTTGTACAGGATTATTTTTATCCCAGTCTTTTACAAACGCATGTAGTGGCTCAAAACAGCATTTCATTTTAATGCCACTTGAATCACTGTATTAATTCATACTGTGGAAGGCATATTTATGCTGCAAAAAAAAAAGCATTTAGTATACATATGTTACTAAATGAGAGTAATAACTAAGCATAAGAAATTCTGGCATAGATAAGGAGGCACTGAGTGAAACCAACTTTTATTTCTCCAAATGCAATAATGCAGTCACTTAGTAGAAGTAGGGAAGAAGCACGTTTCCATGTGCTGAGCATAACTACGTGACGACAGCTGCAGACTTTACATAAAGCATGTTTATGTTTCAGGAACAGGAAAATATAAGGCACAAATCAGCTCCTGAGTCCTTAAGCTCAACCTCTTCCACAACAGTAGGCTTCCTATTTTCTCCAGTCTCCCTCCATGTCCCCAAAGCACAGCTTGGCAGTGCCTAGACAGGCACACGTGTTTTGGTGCTGCAGAAGGCACCATGCCTCAGCCCAAATATTCCAAAGCAATGGCAAGTCGCCAATCTGCACAGCTCATGAGCTGTGGCCTGCCCATGTTAGGCTCAGCAGATGACAAGAGATACGGAGGCAGCCTTGCATCAACCCTGATCTGCGAGCTGTCTTGGAGAGGACAAATTAATTAGCCAGATGCTCGGTGTTTGTAGCTCCTTGAGCCTCAGGTATGTGGAGAAGCCTCCACAGCAGACCCAAACCACTGAAAGGCACAGGCCATCCTCCGTGTGATCCACTTGTGGGGCCAAATTCCTCAGAGCACTTCCTCCTTAAGTGCATCTACTTCAGCAGTCTTTCTAGTGCATCTAATCGCTCTCACTAGGGTACCATGAGACTGACCTATTTAACATTTGTAATTCACTACCAAGAGCTGTTATTTTGCAAGAGCACTGTCTTTTTGGTAGTATTATCCTACTATTTTGCAATGTTTCATAGCATACTTTTTTCTCTCTGCCAAGTCATGCAGCATTTAAAACAAAACAAAGACCTTCTTAAACATTTCTTACAACAATTCCATTTTAAATGTTCTTTTAAAACCTACATTTATAGAACACAGGCTCTTAAATGGTTTCAGTATGTCTTGGCTTCCTATATTCATGTATTACTCGACTAGTTTCCAGAACCCAGTTCTTACAAAAGTAAAAGGAACAAACATAAATGCTGCAGGAAATTCAAATCACTCACCATTTGGGAGACCGCTTCCCAATTTTTGAAATACTTCAAACTTATCATAACCCTTTCCATTTGGTTCCGGGATTGCACATGAAAAAGATCTGGAAAAACCCCACTTGGAGTGTGTTAAATTTTATACAAACGCATGAGTGGAGAAGCAATTGTGGTTCTGGGAATTGTTTGGATCCTGGGATAATTTAATAACTCTTCGGGTTCTCTGGATATTGTAAAAGGAGCTCTGAGAAGGCACAGAGCTGAGAGCTCTGACTGGCCTTTCCAGAGCTGAATTAGTGGTGGTCCACTCTGGGAGGTGCTGTTTGGAAGCAGGACACCGGTAGCAGAGGCTTTGCCGGGGAGGCACACCCACGCACAGCAGAATTAACCTGCCTGAGTAGGTGCAGATGCCCTCCAGGTTGTAAATAAAAGGTGTTGTTATTTCCAACATAATCTTTTAGAGGCTTAAAACATTAATCCTATCACCTTGGCCATCTTCCAACATAGCCTTTTCCTGTGTTATTTGCAGTGAATGTTTATGACAGCCAGCAATTGTTTGCCCTAATTAAAGAGCTAGAGAATAAATATATATGTTTTTTGAATAAACACAACCATACGCAAGTTACTAGCGTCCCCTTCAACCAAAGAATGCAAACATCATGAGTGCATGCAGCATTCATGCATATCATAATCATCTCTTTTCCCTTACAAAAGGATCCATAGGAATCCTAAAGCTAATGCATGGAATTCAGCTTCAACATGATCACACCAGACAATTTTCTGTCTATTAGATTAAAAAACAAACCAAAAGGAAAAAAATTGAGAGGATGGAAAAGAAACCCTGTTTGTCAAACATGTTCTGAACCAGGCAAACTCTGAAAAAGACTAATTTTTTCAACCATTTGTTTAGAAGATTAATTTTAGACTTTGGTGAGAGCCAGTGCAAGTGGGATGTATTTTTGCTTTACACAGCTCCTCTGGAAAGTATAGATTCCTAGATCTAAGAAGTTATTTCCTTAAAAAAATGATCAAAATTTTAAACTAGTTCTATTTCTGAATGGAATCATCATGTGCAAGTCAGGCAGACCTAGGTGCTGGGGCTATCCTTCCACATCTGGGGCTATCCTTGTCCACTAAGCGCATCTGCAAGAATGACCTGCAATAGATCTGACCACAGCTCTTTTAATTTTGTTATTTCAATCTTCAAGTCATACGGGATGAAAGAGATGTCATAAGAGATGACTCAAATGCAACTCTTTGCCCCCTCCCTACACACCACACCCCTGCATTTCTGTATTCCCAGGTCAGTCTAGGAGGCTGGTCTTCCATGACTCAACTAGATTAGAAAGATATAGCATTTAGTCCCGGTCTAGAGTTCATTCTTACCACCATGGAGAGAGAGAGTATCTTTATGAGGTATCTGTCCATTTTAGATTTTGATCTCCTAGCTTCCCATTACTGTGGCATTAAAAAACCATTTGTTCAGTCGGTACTCCATGCCCTTTATGTTACACCTCAGGTTCAAAGGTTTCTTGCCTGTAGGCAATAAGAAAATCCTTAACTAGACAAGAATGAAAATAGTATTTCAGATACTAGGCCAGTGGTCTAAACTCTGCAGAGACTGTTTTTCTAATACATATGCCTAGAAGTTTATCTACAAAGAAGCAGATCTCTGTTTAGTGACTTCAGACCTAATGGCAACAGGCTTACTTTTCCTGGTCATCTTTCACAGACTCTTTAGTCTGGGAAATCACAGGTTAAACACCTCTGCTCCAAAACTTCAGCAGAGATTCTTCAGATCCAGGATGTCTGCTTCTGAAATTGCCAACCGAGTGCATGTGCTGCCCTGCGAGTAATCTCCGTCTTGTGAACCCCAACCCAGCTGTTGGAATAGGCTCAGTTTAAGCTTTGCTCAGCTCCTGAAGAGTTTTACCATCAGCCAAAGAGAAAGCACTACAAGCCAACAGCATTAGTCTCATGGTCTCTGGAGGCTGGAATTTATGTTTTTAATTATTTTCCATTTGTCTTCTACAGTCCACATGACCCCGAAGTACCAGGTGCCAGTCACAGCACTGATATACTGACTAATAAACCTCTGCAATGTCTGGATCTTGGCTAGAGATTGGTGAACAATTCAGAGTGAAAAATATACCTGATAAATTGTTCTTCTCTCACTGGTCATATATTGTGTACAGACAACGTAGTTTTCTCAAATGTATGGTTATTTTTTACCATTTGCCTAATAAATTTTGTAAATTAAGTTTGCTCTTTAGACTATTCCCAAGTAATTCTTCCTTGAGACTCCTCACACCCCAGCTGCACTGCTTAGTTTTGGTTCCCCATCACTACCATTGAGAAATTGTCTTCTCCAGCCGGCTAGCGATGGGTCATCTCACACAGAAACTCCCAAGGGCCATTTCCACCATCCTTAAGTGGGTCCTTGAGCCTGTGTTAAATACAACCAGCATGCTTTCACAGCACCCTGAAGTGGCCAGAAATACTCCACAGTTAGAAGGATAGCACCTCTGTCCCAAAGAGATTACAGACAACATGTTAGAGAGGGATCAGATCAGCAATGAAAGCAGGGCATCAGCATGTACTTCGACTGTAGTTTGTGGTTTAACTCAGCTCTTCCCCTGGGGGGCGGGGGGATCTTCCCCCTGAAGGGGATCTTCCTCCTTGAAGATCCTCTGGATCTGCTAGGGCAGGCAGCCTCAGTAAGGGCCTGCAACATGCTGGGACTCCGAAATGGGGCTCACACCATAAGAGAGGATTCATGGCTCCGAACCTCAGTCTGTCTGTCTGTGGGACACCCTGAGCTAGGAGCGTGTCAGCCCTGTGATTCCCTAGGAAGCCAGGGTGAGAGGGGCACTTCCAGGCAAGGATCCATGCCAGAGATGGACGCCTTCTTTCTGCAGGAATCCTGTGTCCTGAAGAGGCCTACAGTCATGACGTGGGTGCTCAGGGCTAGGGGCTGTCAACCTGTCTCAAAGTCTGCACCCTTTTCTGCCTCCTTCCCTCTTTCACATAACTATTTCTATGTTTGTCTCTAGGGGTTTTGTGCCTAGAATTTCCCCGTCAAACATGTTGTTAAATCTTCTTCAACCACCAGCCAAATACCTCTGCCTCTGAGTGATCAATTGTGTCCAAACTGGGAGCACTAGGCATAAGACCTTTAAACTAATACATCTTTTATGTCAAGTATTTAGTAACAATATTTGTTAGAAATAATGTTATTTGCAAACACTAAACAAATATAACTCATACAGATATGTCCCCTTCAGAAGAACAGCTGAAGGGCTAACTCCCCAAAACAGAATTTTTCAGTTCTATTTTTCAGATCATTATCACCAGAGTGATGCTAATGAGCTATAAACATGGAAAAAGTGAGATTCACTATTATAATAATAATAATTAAAAGTAGCTGAAAGTAATTAGGGCAATCCTATTTTTAAATACTGAAGCTGTTGATTAAAATAAATGTGTGATTTCCATAGGATCAAAGTAAATGACAATGGAAAAAACTTCCTATTTTAATTTTACCACACAAGAGGAGCTGTTTATATAAAAAAAGAGAAAAATGGTCACTGCAGAAGCTAAACCATTGAAATGCTGTCAAAGAGACACATCAGGGTAAGTAAAGTTAGACCCAGCCCGCCAGCATTTTGGACATAATTTGAAGTAACATTTGCACTAAGCTGATAATGCCAGGCTTTATACTACAAAAAGGCACTGGTTTGTGTTCAGACAAACCCAGGCTCTGGGGCAAACAAAGCCTGCCTATGTTCTAAACAATACACAGTTGGAGCTGCCAGCAACCTTATCCCCAAGCTCGTTACTCAGAAACAAAGTAGACCACTGCAGATCTGTGGCTCTAAATTAATTCGGAGTGGTTGAGAACATTTTGGGAATTGAATAAAACAGGCTGTTTTCCTGTGACTCATTTTTGCCTGAACTCTTGCAGTTTCCATGTCTTCGTCACTCTCCCACTGTGCGTGTTTGCCAGGCGCTGTGGGTTACAGATCAAGAACACATCTCTGCTTTCAGCTGCAGGGACCACTCCTAGCAGCTGCTGGAGCTTTTCCTTCTGTGAGGAGACCAGCACCTTGATGGCACACGTGGAAACCAGGATTCACAACTGGGAGGAAGTGTGCCTCCTAGATGAAGCAGCTGCTGTTTTAGCAGTCTCATTAGCCTGACTGAGGTCTGAAGTCCTATATTTATAAACCTAAAGGAGATTTTAACCTCCTCCTACTGAGGTTAATTAAAAACCAAACTAAGTGTAAACTGGCAGCAGCGCTCAGCAGAAAGCTGTGTTGGTCAGCAGTCCACCTCCGGTGAGAAGGACCTGAGCTTATTTAAATCTGCAGTCACAGGTAATTACCTCGCTGAGCAGTCAGGGTAAAGCCGATGCTTATTATTCTCACTCTTACATCATCCAATTTTAATCACCTTTTAGAAATATTAATTAGTAATATTAAAAGAAATCTTTTTTTTTTTTTTTTTTTTAAATCCCCTTGTGCACATCTGAAGGTATTAAGCAGCTCAGCTCTATTTAGACTCCACTGGGAGCTCAGGGCCTACATCCTTGTGGCAACTTTGAAAATAATCTCACCCTAAGTATGATGGGACACATCTCTGGGGCTGTCAGCCACCGGAGAGCTAATGCAGATGCATGTTCAGAGCAAGTGGTCACATCAGCAGAGGATTTACACGCACACGCTGGCGCATTTGACACACACACTTCCTGAGTGACGTGTCAGAGCACTGATGATTCTCAAACACTTAAAATCAGGAAAAGAGTAAAGATATAAATTTTTATTAACCAAGTAATTTATAATTCTTTTACGAGGACCAATATGCATCATGGCACAAACTTAACTTGGATCTAAAAGAGGGAATCTTTCCTCAGAAATCTCCAAGGCCATCTTTTGAAGATGTTGTTTGAATCCCTCCCCACACACACACTATTTCCCCTTTGAATGCATAGTTCATGGTGCAGCAGAGCATTGCTAAAGGTTGATACAGGAAACGCAGGGAGCAAGTTATCACCTTCCCTGAGGAAAACGCACGCGACTGTGACAGGACCACAGCTAAGCTGCAGCCCAAGAGACTCACAGTAATCCCAAGGTTTGCACAAAGGGCTCAATGAGCATAACACAAATGACCATGCAAGATGGGAATTATACCTCCTACTTAAAACACAACATTGAATTTCTTCAATCACTTTTTAATTTATCGCATACACCCAGGCCATGTTTCGCCATGTCAAGTACTGTGGTCTTTAGTTCCCAAACTTCAGGGAAGGGATCCCAGCAGTCCCAATGTTGGTGAACGTTTTAAGGCTGTAAAACCTGATATCATGTCCTGCGTGTCAGCAACGGTCCCAGCAGACACCCTCTATTAGTTTCACTGGCTGCCCCTTATCTCCAGCCCCTGGCCCTGTGGTGAGCACCACAGCAGGGATATTTTCACTGTTTTTTTTCATGCCCTACATGAAGGAATTCACCATCCTGGTCTTTGAATAATATATTCAGCCACTCATGAAGCAGTTTATCTGGCTGTATTTCATCACATAGTGCTCTCGTCCTCTCGGCCACTGCCCTGGGGCACTTCCACCCAGCAAAAGATGAAGCCTGGGCTTTCTCTGGAGACAAGCACGCAAATGGGCTGGTCTGTGTGAGTCATGGGCAACCATGTGGGTGCTGCCAGAGTGCTCCATCATCACCCTCCCCTAGCAGAGCACTTGCTTCTATCTCCTTTTCATTGCAATCCACGTCCATGAAATGTCAAGGCACTTAATAACTTTGATGCTTCTATCTCTCTGGCAAATTTAATGGAAAGAAGTTCAAGAAGTTACTAGGAATCAAAAGAGAAGCATAGGCAGCATGGGCTCAAAAGTCAAACTTCCTTATGAAATAAAAGTAACAAATCCCACAAAAACCTTACCAAAATCCTGGGAATGCTGGAAAAATGATTGGTAAAAGTCTGCAGAGATTTCTCTGGTGTTTCCCTGCTGGTTTGCAGCACCTCAAGCTCAGCCTGTCTGCCGCTGGGTGTTCGGCAAGCGGTTCAGCATGGCTGGCAACACCAGCAGGGCTGGTGCAAAGAGAAACCAGCAGCTTCCTCCTCACTCGTGTCAGAGGCAGCGCAGGATTTCCTCTCTGCCTCCTGCCGCATGGTAGGAGAGAAAGAGGGCATGAAAGTATAGAGATAAAACAGTCCAGAAATAAAAATAAAAATAAAGGGAGAAAACAAAAGAAAACCATCACGTTATGCTGCCACTGTTTCAAAGTTAAGATTTAAACAGCAATAATCCCCAGAAACTATCAAGAGTTCAGGTCATCAACTAATAAGCTGGTTAATTCTGGAGGATTAATGTTTGAAATTATTATGCCTGACAAATGTTTGCTGAACAAGAACGAGTCCAGAATACTTGGCATGAAAACAAAAAAACAAAGCAGCAAGAAGAAAAAGTGCAGACAGGTATGGGTCAGCGCCAAGATTTTTTAGAAATCATTAGCTCAACCTCTGACATAATGATAACTTCCACTTCTTTTTTTACTCTCAGTTCCCCAGTCCCTTCAGACTGACACACTAATCTGGATTCTGCTCTCAGTTACAACTGTGCAATGCACAGAAGAACAAAGATGGTATTTTCAGGCAATCCTGCTGCAGGCACGATTTGGCTGAATGGAGTACGTTTTGTATTCATTAACCATCTCTCATGCACATGATGAATTCTCCATTCCCGATTCCTCCAAACTGTTGGAAAATATTAAGCAGCATTTTCCCTCAATTGATTATGATTCATCAGGGTATTCCTGCTGTTAGATACCATATGAATTGAAACCCATTGCTGTTTAACCATCCTAATAGTGTCAATCTAGTTAATATATGCCAAGGCCAAACCAGATCTCACTTAAACTCAAGCTAGCATAAATCCAAAACGCGTGCACGTGGCCAACAAATCTCTCTAGTAGTACAGCTGCTGTGCATCCAAATTTGTACTACACTGATCGGCATTCCTTCGAGTACAAGAAACATAAAGATGAAGGGTGGAGAAATTGTTGAAAATGAAATGCAAGAAAAAAAAGTTGGTCCAAACTCTACTTCCAAATTACAAGTTAGGTACAATTATGACCCTCGCCATCCATTTCAGTGGGCAGAATCAGTCACTACACACAAACAGGGAAAAACATGGGGAAAAGCTAAAGACAGAAAAAAAGTTGGAAGGAAAATCTAAGTAGAAGAATGACAATGGGATAGAAACTGTCCATCAGGCTCAGCCTGTGGAGTTGCTAATACAGAGGATTACCTGAGGACCAGCAGTCAAAGCTAGGCCACATCCATCTGCAATGGTGACCCCAACTCACCAACTCTCACCAACTGAGCCCAGAATTTTGCCACCAATGATAAAACATTACAAGGGACACAAGTGGAGGAACATCTTAGAAATTATTGATGATGGCAGTGTACATCAGAGAGGGAAATGGTATACCAGAGATTTTCCAACTGGCTTGTTAGCCTTTTACTGACTTGAATAATCCTCAAAAATGATAAGAGCATCTAGAGCCATGTCAGCCTGCAGACTAAATGATACAATTACTGGATGAATGTGAATTGGAGAGCAGGTCCATGTATCTGAAAGTCAAATCAGTTTCATTTTAGAGTGTGTTGCTCTTTGAAAGGAAGAATTTAAAATGCCTACAAATCAACCTCTATGCAATCTTCTTCCCTATTCTCTCTCTCCTGTAGTAAATCCCTTAGTCAGTGTGCTTTAGTCCTGTTAAACAAACAAACACAAAACAACAACAACAAAAACATTACTAGCTTTGAGGAAACAAAAAACGGCTAATGTCAGCTGCACACAGTAGCTTCTAAAACACAGTAAGAAGCCTTCTCTTCAGATGACTAACCTAGAAAGCAAAGGAGCCCAGCAGCTACCCCAGTGACTACAAATAGCCACAACCCGGAGGCAGCAATGAATGGATTAAACTAACAGTCAGAGATGCAGCACTCCCTGTAAAACTTTCAGTAAGTTAGACCAAAACATAACATATTTTGAAAGGAAACTGCAGCTTCAGAAAAACATACCAAATGTTCCTACAGCAGTAACTTATCATTCCCTTCCTTCCTACCTGAAGGATACTGTTTTCAGTTTACTGAGGGGTGGAAGAGTTTTTCCCACCCTTCAGACCCACTACAGTTTTTGTTGTTTAGGAGAAAACATTTGAATGGCAACTTCTGTAGGCAGATATCTATGCTAGGTCATGGATTCAACCATATCATTAAAAAAAAAAAATCAATAAAAAAAAGTGGGTGATTTTAGATTACCTGGCAATCCATACACACCTCAAGGAGAACATTTTTGCAAAGGCAGTGCAACCCATGGAGGCAAAGGCCTGCACTGTCCCACTGAAGTGGGACTAAGTGACGGTCCTTACGTGATGCTCATTGCAGATTAAGCCTTAGCATCTTTGAACAGTCTGTGATGTGCCAAAACCACCAACTGTTGGGTTACCAGGATTACAAACTACCAAGTGTTATCAGAGGCCTGACAAAGAGCTATGAAACCCCTGAGGAAGGAAAAGAAGCAGTGTGAAAAATTTTCTTCCAAAAAGGCCAACATGACTGTGGCATATGATCCTACTATTCATCAGGGGCTGAGGTCCTAGCTGTAGGCGACACAGGTAGAGCAGCAACAGGATTCATGACTTGCAGAGCTTACCACTGAGGCAAAAGAGGCAGAACAAGGGTACAGACAGAGGAAGGCACTGGAGCAACAAGGCAGTATTAGTTGGTGTGAAGAGTCACAGGCAAAGCAGCAGCAGCCTAAACACTGCCAAATTTCCATAGACATGAGTTTTAAGGAGGAATCTGAAGGATGGTCACGACATGGATTTAGGAATGATTACACATGAGGACAAGAATGTCAGAAAAATCATGGAAGTGCTCCAGTGAAAATCAGCCGGCCACCAGTTGGTTAGTTAGGCTGGCCAGAAGTGGAAGCTGCTGCCTCAGTAACAAATGAAAATTAGCATGGGGACGTATGGGAATGAAAATTTCTATCATATGGAAAAGGCCTCTTTTTAGCTATATTTTAATTCTGAATTACAGTAACGTTGGGATAAAAGGGCTCTTCATGTAGTTGATAGTCCCCAAGGAATCAGTTTTGGAGATGCTGTGAAAGGACTTTCCAGAAAAGGAACACCTACACCGAAAATTCAAGTTGTCCTAAGTACGGGGCTTGGAGGTCCTGGTGGGGTGGCACAGGCAGGTGTCGGGTTGTTGGTCTCTTTCTGGTATAATTTCCCACTGTGTATATGAACCATTAAGCAGAAGCTAATCACTAGGCAGAGCCTAATAATTCAGGTGTCCCACCTCCAAGCTGAGCAGCTGAAAGATGAAGCTAACGCAGGCATTACACTTTGCACATTACAGTTTTTAAATGAGAAAAGAAGTATTTTGACTTTATTTCATGGCATAAAAGCCAAAGAAACAAAATACAACACAACACCACACCCCCCCAATACACACACCAAACCAAACTGTGAAAAATGTCAGATGTGATCTGAGCGAGATGTGGGTTAGCTGTTGGTATGGTTGCTTAACTGAAAAAGTCATCCACTTGCAAATCCCCAAATTAAGGTGTAACCTAAAAGAGCTTCGCAAATACCACGGTGATGGACAACACAGGAAGAGGACACTGCAGAAAACAATTACATCTGGAACACTGAAGCTGGTTATTAGCATTCAGATAAATTCCAGAGCACTGACTAACTACAGCTATTCAACTCTGGCAAGACTAAAAAAAAAAAAAAAAAAAAAAAAAAAAAAAAGGATGTGCTTTTTAAAGTATTGGGATTAAGAGGGTTTATGTAATTACTTACAAAAATGTTTTTAAACACCTTCAGCTCTTTCATCAGGTATCAAATGCTTGCTCTGCAGCCCCAAACAACACTAACAGCTCGCCTCTATAATTAAGTTTTCTCACAACACCCAATGGCCAGAAAAGCAAGCAGCAGAGATGTGAAATAAAGTGATGCTGAAAGCAAGAGCATCTTTAGGGCTGCTGGTAGCCCCTGTCCCAGGCAGCCCCAGGTAAGTGCCATCAGGGTTAAGGGTTTACAAGCATTAAAAGGGATGCCTCTAAGGGAACATCTGAAAAAGAGAGATTTTGCAAGTTAGGAGAATTGCAAAATTTGCAAATGCTGCGGACAGCCAGAGAGGGCACAGCTATGACCACACTGCACAACCTCGCGTGCAGGCAGCCTGCCAGGCAATGCCAGCGATACGCTCCTGCTCGTTACTTCGTAGGACCATAGTACCACAGAATATCCTGAGCTGAAGGGACCCACAAGGATCAGAGTCAAACTCCTGGATCCACAAAGGACTTCCCAAAAATCAGACCCTGTGTCTGAGAGCACTGTCCAAATGTTTCTTCAACTCCAGCAGGCTCGGTGCTGTGACCACTGCCCTGGGCAGCCTGTCCCAGTGCCCGACCACCCTCTGGGTGCAGAACCCTTCCCTAACATCCAGCTTGACCCTCCCCTGTCCCAGCTCCATGCTGTTCCCTTGGGTCCTGTCACTGCTCACCAGAGTCTACTTCCCCATCTTTCTCTTTCTTCTTTGTCTCTCTAATCATTAATTTATTGATTCTACAACTATACACAAGCATCTCCTCAGGCCTGGAGTAATCATTTTGGGGATCTCCCTACCAGGACCATTTTTCTGACAAGGACCTGCAGTACAGTACCAGGAGCTTGGTCCCAGTGGCATTGCGTTCTCACTGAAGTGAGAAGCAGTCATGCCTGGAGAAAGATTTGAAAAGCCAGAAAATCTGGGCAAAGAAGTTATTTCGACACTGAAAAGGTCTGAAAAAATAATGCAGTAACTAAGGACCAAGGACACAAGGAGAGGGAGAAAGGTTCTATAATAATTTGAAGCTTGTATATGTAAGAAACAATTTAACAGAGAGGCTTGAACTTATTTTCCTTTCTATTAGGTCGAAGGTGTTTTCTGTAACCTGGTGTCTCATGCCAATAGTACGCACCCACTGCTATAACAACTAACGCAGTCGGCAGGTCTATAATCTGGGAACATGGGAAAATTCAAAGCTCTGGTGAAGCCAATGGCAACAGAGCCAAGATTTCTCCGGTGGACTTAAAAGACAAGCTAGCAATATTTTTTTTCTTTAGGTGCTCTCTTTATCTGGAGATCTAAATTAACACGTGCGTTTCTCTGGCAGTTACTGAGCTAGCATTATTAGCTATACACGTTACCAAGTGCCCGTGCTTAGCCTGCTCACTTCCACCACTGCGGCTATAGAGCGTTCTTGCTGACTTAAACACAGAAAATCACCTATATTTGTCATACACTGTCATCTGCCATTCATATAACCGCTACCAAATTCCCACAGGGCCTTGAGAGCACTTAAGCAGAGAGACATGCATCAAGAGAAATCAGTCATCTAAGTTACAGGAAATGTACAGCTTGGGGAAGAACCAACGGCTTCGAAGATTGGTTTCTTTTATTTACTCACAGAATTTCCTCACAGGGTGCTGCTTTTCCATCTGACAGACTTGGAAACAGAGTCGGTACATCAATGTCTGTTCACTTTCCATCTTCAGCTTCCCTGAGCTTCTTCAGGCTGTACTGACAGGGGGGTACAAAGTCTGGATAACGACCAGATATTACGTCTCTTAAACCATCCCTCTATCAGAGACATGTTTTCCTGCTAGGATTGCCTCATTATAATGGAAAATAAATGACAAGCACGTAATGCTTTAACCATGTGTCACAGCTATGTAAGGTGGAGAGAACAGTTAAAAGTAACCCTTACACTTTTTTATAGTTTAACTGTTTATTGCTGTTGTATTCTTAAAATGCAGTGAGTAGGTGAGTCACAGCATCCCATAATGGTTTGGGTTGGAAGGGACCTTAAAGACCACCCAGTTCCAACCCCCTGCCATGGGCAGGGACACCACTCACCCAACACCACAGAGCAAACCTGGGGCATTTCTGTCAGTCTAATGCATTAAGAGGAGAAGGATGACCATGTGCTCAGCAAAAGTCAACTCATACATTTGGGAGTCACAAATTACGGCCTTGAGGTCTACACTTCTCACTCAGCAGAACCACGCAAACCCTTTCACGTTCTCCATTTCATGAGAACTCAAGTTGCTTTGGGCCCCTCACTACAAGAAGGACATGGAGGTGCTCGAGAGAGTCCAGAGAAGGGCAACAAAGCTGGTGAAGGGTGTGGAGAACAAGTCCTGTGAGGAGCGGCTGAGGGAGCTGGGACTCTTCAGCCTGGAGAAAAGAAGGCTCAGGGGCGACATTATCACACTCCACAGGTATCTTAAAGGAGGCTGTAGCGAGGTGGGGGTTGGTCTGTTCTCCCACGTGCCTGGTGACAGGACGAGGGGGAATGGGCTAAAGTTGCATCAGGGGAGGTTTAGGTTGGATATTAGGAAAAACGTCTATACTGAAAGGGTTGTTTGGCACTGGAGTAGGCTGCCCAGGGAAGTGGTTGAGTCACCATTCCTGGAGGTCTTTAAAAGGCATTTAGATGTAGACCTTAGGGATATGGTTTAGCTTGTTAGCGTTAGGTCAGAGGTTGGACTCAGTGATCTTGGAGGTCTCTTCCAACCTAGATGATTCTGTGATTCTGTATACTCCAGCCTGGATCAAAACAACGCTTACAGGTACACTTGTTCTCAAAAATCAAGTATTTTCAAGGAGTTTTGAAGAGCATCTCTCACTCCACTAAAGACAACTTCCCGAATATTCTTTTAGTCCCACAAGACAGGACAGTGAAGGAGATTACAAGCTGCTATTACTTTCCAGTAGTGGGAGGAACTTGTCTAGGAGAGGAAGCCAGAAAATTGGGCTACTGGTCAGACTTGTCACAGCTCCTGATGAATTTTGGCATTGCTGGGCAAGCAACACAGAATTGTATGCTCCAGTTTGCTCAGCTGACCTCCCAGAAACAATACACACCAGCCTCAGAGGAGCCCAAAGGTGGGTCCGATTGCTCTTCTACTAAAGCCAGTGGCCGCTTATAATAAAAATAATAATTAACTAATATAATAGGGGTAGCAGTGTGAGGTCCTACATACAGTGTGTCTAGGATTCACTGGTGACAGGCGCTATATTTGTATTACAGAGATATTAGTGCTAAGTATAACAACTCTCCCAGCACAGGCTACCCCACATGGGCCTCTCATTCATCTTGTTCTCTCAAGTATTGCTGTCATCATTCTGAAAAGGCTTCCTGCATATGACAACAGTAAAAATAGTTATTTCATCTTTCTAATACCACTGAAGAAGCACCAATCAAGAATAAAACAAGCAAGCCCCACTTGGTATCTGATTTCCACACAAATTACAGCCTCATGGTTGTTCTTGTTTCTTGCGATCTCCTTCAGTTTCTCCCAGTGCATTATTTCATGCATCTGTTCAGTGAAATCCCAAGGCTAAGATGGCAACTTAATCCTCTGCCTTTTAAAGTCAAAGCATGAATCCCCCCTGAAATCCTTTGCTATGAAGGGCTTCATATCAAGCCCATGTCTTTAGTTCAAGTGTAACATAGAAAAGATCCTTGCACTAACAGACATGAAAAGTCAGCCCAGCCAAAAGAAACTAACAAGTCAACATCACAGTTAAGATCACCACATTTTTCCCTTGTAATGCAATTAAGCCATGTTCAGACAGATAGAGACATCAAAGATTGTTTATTAACCTGGCATATGGGGTCAATGAGAACGTCCTTCCCTATAAAACAAATTTACTGACTTTATCTTGACATTGAGGTGGGGCCGCCTTGGGCAGCACAAGTTAAACACCCCAAAGCTCACAGCTCCGTGAGTCATTTCAGTTGCAGGTCGGCATGTTGCTGAGTCATCAATTCTCATTGACACCCATCACTTACAAGATCCACGTGCATACAAGTAGTAGTAAGGGAGAGAAACAAAAACGTGTTTCCAGTAGGAATTATGTTGAAAGATGAAGGCCAGTTATCTTTTTGGAAGATGCAGGGGCTAGGCCTAGAGCATCTCCCCAGGTAGGGGCATCGCTCTTCAAAGTCACGTATGTGGAAGAGCAGCTGCATCCTGAGACTGAGCACCCACACATGTCCACAGAGGTTTTCCAGGATAATTTAGGAGCCACAGAGAACTGGAGGGAAGAAAAATGGCTTACACGAAAGGAAAGGGAAGGTGCTCTTTTCCATGAGGTCAGTGCATGAAGGCCAGGCATATGCACTGTGAACTCACAAACATGGCAAAAGTCTTGACCAGGATGGGAGTGAAAGAAAGAGCAGTGAAATACGATCCTGAAGGAAAGAATTGAAACTAACACAATTAAGGGTAAACACCACAGCACTACACCCCAAAAGGCAGCAAATTCTGCCTTCCTTGGGAGCTTGAGAAGAGTCAAGATCTGCTACTTCATGAGGAACATGAAAACAGCGCAGTGTGTAAGGGATTTTATATTTTTTTAATAGTGAGCCCATCAGCTTTGCGAGGTTCCACTTCCCGACGGACAGTTTGCAGGGAACAATGCTCCCGTGACTCACTGCAAGTTTGCTTCTCCTTGAAATAAAAGCTGCCAGGGGACTGCAGTGGGTTATATTTCCACATTTCCTCACTTGCTCACACACTTGGCAACCACAGAGACCCTGCCAAGCCAGCGTACGTTTCAACGGCTCATGGATTCGAGACACTTTTAGAAAAAGAAAGAAAAAAACTGAAAGGCAACCAATGGGCTTTTAAAGCGTTGCTGCGTTTTTTAAAATTCCTTCCCCAAAACCCAGCCACTGTGTGCAAAGGTTTTCAGATGGCATGCAGCGTGCCAAAGGCAAACGACTAACATCTGAAGTAGCAGCAAGGGGCTGGTAAGATTTATAGCAGTGATACTGTTTTTCATTAATGATATAAGATAGCCAAGCCTAGATTTAAGGGGAAGGGGAAGGGAGGCATTCATTGATTCGACAAACCTGTAAAAGGGAGCACAGCCCTGCAGCCCTCGTTTGTGCAATTAATCCTTGTGTATACATGAGCAGTTCCTGTCTGTGAACGTGACACGAGTAAAGCTCTTCCCAGGAATTAAGTTTTCCCGGACTAAGACCTGAGTTCACGTGAGTTGAACCAATAAACGTTTGGAAACAAAATCGATGGCGGGAACTAGCCCATGAGAAACCAGAGCCTTACTGCCTGTTGGGGCAGGGGGGTCATAGCACATACCCCATGCTGTCATGCTATGTACAGCCATACAATAGCTCCATACTGTCACCCTACATCCTACACGCTGTCACACCACAGTGGTGCGGGGTGTAAAAGCGAGGGCAGCGGCTCTCAGGCAACCCGGGATCCCACCTGATCGCCTGGGGGAAAGGGCAGGGGCCCGAGGGCAGACCTGGGGTACCTTTAGCAGCTGCGCAGAGCACAGACAGGCGGTCACAAACCGCACCAGCGTCCTGGCCGCGACGACTGCACGCTGCCGAAATGTGACAGCGACCAGCCCGGGGAAGGAGAGCCTGACATCTGCGGGGGAAAGTTGCGAGCCGCCCCCGGGCTGGCGCTCCCTTTAGGGACGCGGCTTCGGGGCCGCTGTTGAAAGGCGCTCGGTGGAAGCTGTTACCGGGGAGCTGTTACCGGGGAGCCGTGCCTCCGGGCCGTTACGGCCGCCCGGGGAGCCCCACGGCGCCCCGTCCCCCCGCCTGCCGCGGGCTCCCCGCTCCCCCCGGGCTCCACGCAGCGCCGCAGGCCCGCTCCCCGCTCCCCACTCACCGCTGCGGCGCCCTCCGCCGCCGCGCGTCCCCCGCGGGCAGCCCCCGAGCAGGGCCGGCGGGGCTGCTCCTCTCGGCTCGTCCTGCGCCCACCTCGCCCTCGGCCGGGCCGCCCGGCCCCGGCGGCCAGCGCAGAGAGAGCCCGCCCCCGGTACCGCCGCCACAGCCGCCTCGGCCCGGCCCTCCCCGCCGCGGCCCGGCGTTATGTAAGGCGAGCTGCGGGGAGCCCTGGCAGCGGGGGCAGGCCCCGGCCCCGGGGGCAGCTCGGCGGCGCTGACAGGGCCACCCCGGCGGTGTGGGGGCCGGGGGAGCGGTGGCAGCCCGACTCGGGGGCCCTGAGGGGCCGCGACCCCGCGCCCAGCCGGCGAAGTTTGACAAGTCGGCTAGTTCGAAATAATAGGAGATCGGACCCCTTCCCTCCCCTTCTCCTCACCTTTCGTTTTTAAGCCTACAGGCTTCACGCTGCTCAGCTAGTAATAGCTAAAAGGAAATGCGCTAGCAAATAAAAAGGTGAATTTCTCACAGAATCGTATTTTGGAGCTATGAGAATCACCAAGCACCCCAAGACTCGTCACGCAAACGCGAACGTGCATTTAGGTGCGGGGCAACCCGCTGGCAGTCTCCCTGGAAGACCCCCTGAGCAGACCCTTTCTACCAAAGACCGCAGCACGGCCAGCAGTTTGCCAGCTGCTGCAAACTGAAATAACCACAGGTCACCGCAGGCAGGGCAAACAGGGATTCACCTGCGTGCACAGACAGCTGCAGCAGGAGCCTGAAAGCAAAACAAAGCCCAGGGAGCAGAAACGTGTGCGAATCAGACGATTCTGCCTTCTGTAAGCAATCCAAGGAAAAAGTTAGTCTGGAAAAATCAGTTAGAACAGAAAGAAAGCAGCGGTGGTGGGCTGCCAGCCACGGAGCAGGCTCTGTAGCCAAACGAAGGCAGAACGAACATCTTGTACTCGATCTACAGCAGCAAAGTAATCATCGCATCAAAGCATGCACCGAGCCACGGGGAGGGAGGAAGAAAGAAAGAACAGCTTCTTCATATTTGAACAATAATATAACGTAAACAAACTGAGCGTGTGAAGCTTTTCTCTATTCCACAAGGCACAAAAAATGTACTCCTTGACAGAGGCTATCTTACTGCCCTCTGCTGCCGAGACCTCGCATAGTTATCTGCATAACGAGCAGAAAAACAGGCCACCAGCGATAGACGTCTCTGAGCCACACACAGCGTTACGGACGGGAGCCTCGAGACACACGGTTCGGAAGGGAGAAGCGGCTGAGCTCCGGGCTGAAGCCCTGCCGTGCTGCCAGCCCTCCTGACGCCACGTAGGTTCAAGCAGGCCGGCTCACATCAGTCGTGCTCCCTGCCAGGGTGGCCTGGGGCTGGCTTCTACCCACAGCTGGGTGTCTGGGATGATCAGCCTGCCATGTGCCAATACAGTCTTACTTGGAATAACTCTGCATTTAAGTTGCTCCCAAGCCATCAGGAACCCCTGTCCTTCAGTGGAAAGGTAAATGGAAATTTTGTCAGAATTTTATGGTGAAGCATTTTTTTATTATTATTATTATTATTTGTAGCCAGTTCTGATCTTGAAGCAGTGAATGCCTGGGGTGGGTCCTGTAGTGCCACAATCTCAGGTTATTATCATCTTTTGAATTGTCACTGAGGGGGAACTGAATGCTGTAATCATCCTATGTTTGCGGACAAGCTTGTCACCCGATGTGGAAAATCTCATTTATTCACTAACATGGTTTTGACTTACTGTTTACTTGACATTTGTATCACTGGTGTGTAAAATTGCATCTGTGCAACCACTTGCCTCACAGTACGTTCAGAGTTGATTATCTCTTAATAAACTTTAGAATAGTGAGAGGGATTGCACACAGTCCAGAGGGCTGAACTCCACAAGAAGATGATACAGAATAGAAAATCTTATCTGTGAACTTGCCTTGGGAACACTGACTCAGTCACTCAAGTACATGGAGCAATCCTTAGTGGTAGCTATTCATTTGTAACAAAAAACCACCCCCTAAGAAGTGACTTTGTGCACCTAGATCTTTTGAGTCCAAACTAAAAACGGTCCCTTGTGTTCAGAAAGCTTGCTGATGGTGGACAATGCATCATTGTACTTAAAAACACTGCTAGCATTAAGTTCCTCTTTTGCATTTCCCCATGCGGAGGCTTTCATGGTTCTGATTTTACTACCTTAAACAGCTTGTACATGGTGAGTTAGAAAGACTAATATACACAGGCAAACAGCAGGCATTAGGTAAATGAGCATTCAGTGCATTACCCAAACAATATAACGCTGCTCACACACCACACCTAAACAACAAAAGAGAGGTTAGAATGACTGAAATTAGAATGGAAGGCTGGGGAAGCTTCTGAAAAAGGAAGAGCAGCAGCTCTTTTTGCTTGGAAGAAAGGAATACGTATTTAGAAGCCATTTGTTCAGCCTCTCAACTAAACCACAATTGGTGTCAGTGAATATGCAGCATTTTCAGACATTTCCTGTGATGTGCAAAATGCCCATGAGACTGGGTGGGAAGCACCGAATGCTGCTACTGACATGCAAACATAACAATGGTGTTGGCATGGTTTACTCTGCAGGAAGAACTGCACGATATCTTTAGGACAGCAGAGAAGCAATTATAATGCTGCAGGGTAACTGCTCTCTCATTAGCGTAACACACCCATTTATCCCTACTCATAACTGACGACAAACAAGTACTACAAGATATTAAGATGTTTCCCTTTATGCTTGCTTGAGTACAGGAACATAAACTTGTTATTCAAATAATGAGTCATTTGGCAGTCCTCTGGTGGGAGGAACAGCATTTGTTGGGAGAATAACATTTCTGTGCAGCACACCAGTGACATGTGTCTTTGGCCTGAAAGGTTTTAACCCTGGTACTTCTGTTATTTTGTTTGTTTCTTAGAAGTTACTAGAAGTTGCACGTTGCTTGACAGAAAGTTTCAATAGGTGGTAGTCACTACAGAAGATCTTTCCTCAGTGGGTGAGGAATGAAGAGAGGTAATAAACTCCAAATGCTGACATCAAAGCAATGCATCTTCAGGAGCACCAGTGGAAGGATCCCATCAGTTAAACAGGCTAACTTCTCACTCTGAATTCATGCAGAAATTATCCAGACTCAGCATTTCATTCTCCCAGCTGAATATTACAAAGTTTACCTTTTGTCTGACCACGTTCCACATCCTGGGCACAGACACCTCTGCAGAGAAGTGGGACCTCGTGACAGATGATCAGTTCCCTCCACAACACTACAGTGCTCAGTGCCAGAGGATGAAACTACAACTAAATATGTTTGCAAAGCACACTCACCTGGAATCAGCAGGTCACCTGAAGAGCTATACACCATAAGTTTTTCTTCAAAGAGTTCCCTTAACAAAGGAGAAGCACCACTGAGCAGAACATCAGCTGTCCCTGAGGCAGAACCCCAAGCCACAAGTCTCCTTGCCCCAGGGGCCATCTTCAGCAGCAGGCTGTGCATGCCAGCACTGTTGGCTGTCTGTGCCCCTCACTCCCTGCAGTGATCTTTTTTTCTAAAAGTTGTCTGTAACATTTAACCATTGGCAAGGTTAGCAGATAGGCAGGAAATACAGTTTCTAAATTTTGTGCTGGGGACAAAATGTAGATGAGATTGAATGTACTTTCTTTGAGACATCTTTGCAGCTTTCAGCTACCTTCTTTGCAATGCATTTTGAGATACAACATTCTGTAGTTGTTTTTTTCTTTCCCCCAAGTGTCTTTACAGAGCTTGGTGACCTATTTAAGTTAGGAAGAAAAGTAAACATGGAAACAGGAGACTGCAAACTGGAGAAAATGTATAAAAATATATTTTGAGAAAGGAGTGGGGAAGTAGGGGGTGGAGGGAAGAGTGGTTTCTCTATTTGTAAGCAGAAATAGAGAAGCTTGCTCAGAACATGTGCCTTGCCTTTCCAGGTGAGGTAAGACAGTGGGATGAAGGAGGAACTGGGAAGCACCCACAGCTTACTGTGTATGAGCCAACTGCAGGGCTGCTCAAGCTTGTGCACTTTGGAGCACTGCACTCAGGGAGCACACACTATTTGGTAGTTCTGTGCAATTTTCTAAAAGATGAGAAAGGATCTGGAAATCAAACAAATTAGTGTTGTTATATTTAAACCAAAAACCATTTCTTGCCTGTAAAACTCCATGTTCTTCATCTAAGAGACTTTGATTAATTGATCTCATTTTAAATGAACACAGGCTTGACATCCATGATAAACTGGTGTAGGAGTAAAGAGTTAGACAAATCCAAATGTCCTCCCACAGCTTGAAATCAAAAATATTCTATTTAGCATGTGCTTCATACTTAGATAGAAAAAAACAATACACAGATTTCTTCTAAACAAATGCATGAAAATTCATTAGGTCTATAAATAATATTATATTTAAACAGCATGCAAGGGACTGGAGCACTTCTATGAAGAGAGGCTAAAAGCTGAGACTGTTCAGCCCACAGGAGGCTTGGGGGATCTCATCTATGGGTACAAAACCCTGAAGGGAAAGCACAGAGGACAGAGCCAGCCTCTCTTCAGTGGTGCCCAGTGCCAGGACAAGAGGCAATGGGCACAAACTGGGACACAAGAGGTTCTGTCTGAACACCAGGAAGCACTTTGTTGTGTGGGTAACTGAGCACTAGCGCAGGCTGCCCAGAGGCTGTGGAGTCTCTCTCGTTGGGGCACTCCTCTAAAAACCACTTGGACATTGTTCTGGGCAGCCTGCTTTGGTGGTCCTACTTGAGCAGGGGTCAGACCAGATGGCCTCTAGAGATCCATTCCAACCTTAACCATTCTCCACATTTTTTTTTTTTAAGCCTCAGATTTTATGTAATTACTGATTTATGCCATGAACTCTTTGCAGACCAAAAAAATGTCTAGTGACTATTGCAGTAGTATCCAGAAACCTCCAACCATAACCAGATTCATGACATGCTGAGGAATCTCAATGCACCTAGAAGACTAGATGCAGTGATCTGGAGAAGCATCAACCTAAACACACCAGAAAGTAGAAGAGGGGGATGTTGACTTGTGCTTTGAAAGTGCAGAAGATGCAGCACCAAAATGGAAGTTAATGCTTAGGAACATGCAATGTTGACCTTCTTGCAGTTAACAGCAATGACACTGACATCAGTAGGAGACAAGCCATTAGGAAAAGTCAAGACCAGTGGGGGATTCAACAGGACTGATCTGAAGCCAAATCTCCTGCATCCAACTCAAGTGTGATGGATTATTTCCTTGCTCATCTTCCTGCTTTGTGTTTTTAAGTTAAACAGGGATGTCAGAAGCTGGCTTTAAAAAAAATCTCCAAATTCCTCAGTATAAACAGCAAAGACAGTGGAAATATAACATTCCACAAACTTATTATTAAAATTAATCACAACTAACTAAATTTGGCTCTCCTTGCTTCCACTCAGACTACAAATGCAGTTTTGCTATTTTGATTTCCCTGAGACTCAGTGGTCTGGAGTTATACTTTCATCTACACTAGTTTCTTTGCATCTGGACATGCCAGCTTTGTGAATCAGTTTGTTTGTATGTGGTCCTTTAAGGGGCAGGAAACACGCTAAGCAAAATGATTCTTTCTACAAGGATTTAAAATAGTTCTAGAAGTCCTTAATTTTACTCCCCTCTCTGGCACATGGACCTTAACAAAGTAGGATGAAACTACAACAGAGCACAGACCAACTTTCTGCAATCGTGTGCATTAAATTCAAGTACAGAGCTAGAAAGTGGCTGCTCAGACATAACTTCACTTCTTCAAGCTTCCCACAATTTGGATCAAAAATGAGTATCAAAACAAATTCCTAGACTAAGAGCCAGAGGGCTACTGACTGGGAAGGGAGCCCAAGGATGACTCAGATGCATGCTCTACTGCATTCTGCACAACTCCACTACCACAATAAGTGATTATTTTAAATATCAGAGCTTTTTCCAGGCTGTTACTCACAGGGTGCAGTGTAAAAAAAAAACCTGCTCATTTCTGCTCAAAGAAAACAGGCCTCTGTATAAGCCCAGTGTGTGCTACAATTAAGTATCACACCATTTCAGTGCACTTTTTTTTTTAAGTCCTATAATTCCACAGCTATCTCCAAGGAAGCTGCTAAGCAATGTGCCACTCATGTAGCCCTCTGTCCAACTCCCTTCCAACTTGTTCATGGCACAGCCCAACCTCTTTTTCTTCTTAAAATCTAAAATTCTTCTAGTCCTGATTTTATCCTGCACTGCTCCAGAAGTACCATCATAAACCCTCTACTGGGGGTTATGGAAGCAGACCCTAACCCAGCCCACAAAAAAACTCAGAAACACACAGGGACAATATCACAGAGCAGAAAAAAGTTAGCTCAGTTTAGTTTGCACATATACAAGTAATGTTCCCAGAATGTCACATTGCAGCCAAACATTGGCAGGTTTTCAGGCACATTTCTTTCACAGAGTTCCCAGGGAAGTTTCAAGCCCTCAAGTGCCACACCACAGCTCTCTTCTGAGAATCAAATTTATCATTTACCTCATCCAAATTTAGGTTCTTTAGTAGAACAAAGAATTGTTCAAAACACCAAGAAGTTTCATTCAAAACAATTCAAACTGACAAAAACTTAAATCCACATGAAGAGATACATACAAGTGAGGGAAATTTTATTCTGTAGAATACTTCAAGTAATAGTGGGACTGGAAATAATTTTATAGTGCCATTGATCATATTGGTTCATTTTAGTTTCTCACTTAAGCCTTACTTTCTTCATTCCTGCAATGTCACTTCTGCACTGCCACAAACATGTGGTGTATAGCTAAAAAGTAGCCTCAGCATTTCCAGAGCTGTTACCCTCAACATATATATACATTTACAGAAGTGAGCTTATTTATGCTACTTCTAACAAAGTTACATTGATAACAGTAACAACTGAAGACAAATGTTCAAACAAAAAGTTTCCACACTCCCCGGAATATAATACAGATTAGTCAAGCAAAGATTAAGAAACAGCAATTCACATGATTTAGGTTCACAACACAGATTAGACTGCAGTTCTTTTTCAAAGGGGAGCTATAAGAACTCAAATCTGTTAAAACGTGTAACCATTCCTAGAAAAAAAGACTAAAGGGTGTGTAACAAAACCCACAAATCTTTATTGAAATATCATAGCACCAAGTTTACACTGCTAAGATAAAAACATACTTAAGGTTCGCTACAATTCCAGGTACTTTACAAATATGTTGGTATGCAAAACACTTGCATTTTTATTTGGAGAAATTTCTCATACAGTTGAAAACCCCATGTGATGATCTTCTCTATGGGAGAGGACAGATGCTACCAAACATGTCATTTACCCACTGCTGTTATTAAAGCTCGGGAAATGTTTTTCTAACAGATGCAACATTTTTTTTACAAGACAGAAAAGCACCTTGCTGTATTTTTTTAAACTTCGTATAGAAGAGAAAGGAATTGAAAAGCAGAACACATTTAATCACCCGAGGGGCAACAGGCATCTAGTTACTACAGCCTGCCGTGTCGGTGAAGTAACTCAGCTGGGGACCTTGAGCATTCAGCCCTGACCTGCCAGAGCCCCCTCGTGGACAGTAAATGCACATTAGCGCTCTTCTTGCCTCTGCAGCCGCACATTCTCAAAACAAACCAAGCCAACAAAAGCACTCCTATTATGGTAGCTGTGCCATGAATATATCCTAGAACTTTACTAGGGAACAAGAATTCCTTACAGGCAAGAGATGCCCTAGGGTTTTCCCATGATTATGAAAGACCAGAAGTCACTTCCAGCATTTTAAGTACATTACAATTTGTAAAGATTACCATATGCAGTTAGGCCTGATGCTCAGGGCCCAGGACCCTGTTCTTCAACACTGGTCAAAAGTGAACACAAAGAACAGGAGATGCATGTATTATAATCCCATTCTCTAGCTTTCTATTGCTCAACTCCAAAAGCAGACTTAACAGGAACTGGCATATATTGGGAAGTGTTATTAAGAGTCGAGCTTGAAATCTTCATAAAGAGATACCTAGCTTCAAGATCTGCATTCAAGCTTGAGCATGTTTCATTTTGTTTAATGTCAGGCTCAAACATTTGTGCTTTGATTACCAGCACGACTTCTCCCTGCTAAAAGCATTCTTACCTCGAGTCAAATCAACTCAGACAACGTAGATCATCCAGTTAAAACTGACTTACATAATTTCATATGTATCCTTTGCCTTTGTAAATTTTAAAAGTAATGCAAACACCCTCTTGGGAGTATCCTATGAATGCATAAGTATGATTCAATTATTCATTTAGTTCAGAAACAAACTTGCTTATAGGTCTCTTGGTTAGATCCAGGACAAGTTAGATACACTTCAGATTCTAAAAATGTCTGTTTCCCATAGAACTTGAGTTTCTACCAGAAAAAAGTAGCATTTTAACAGCTCTGCTGCTTGTTGCACAACATCTTCAAACTAGTACATCTCCCAAATAACTGGGAACTGTTCACAGCTGCTTCTTCAGCATTCACAATTTAAGCATGCCACACAGATTTTAACTGTGCAGGCCAGACCTGTAGGTACATTTTAAGCATTCTTAATGCTCTCAAGTTTAGGATATGTTAATGCTGCCAGATGTTGCCCTGACTGTATGCCTCAAAATATTTACCTAGCATGCAAAACAGGAGCTCAAACCATCCCAATTAAGCAGCTTCAAGAGATAAAACCACTTAAGCAGAGCTCAACTGTTCACACACATATTGGGCTTCATTTCCAGCCTCTGCCACAAGTCAGGAAGACACAGGCATCTAACTTTGAAAAGGAAGAAAAACTGTAATATTCTTAGATGTCTGCTTGTGTACTACAGAAGAACCTCAAAACCACTAACTCATTTTGGTCAGCTGCAGCATGCCTGGCAGCAATCTTATTTGTGACTGACTGTTTAAGCTCTGCAGTCTGAATATCAACTTTTATTGCTTTTTTCAAAAGGATGTGATAATAGGTCTTCTAACAGGAACATCAACAAAACATCAGGAGTCTCAGAGAAGTTCCATTAATATTTCTTCTCAACAGGTGATTTAAATCATTATCTGGAAAATATAAGAAGTTTCACTTAGACCAACAGCAGACTGAACCAGATAACAGTTATTTGTTAGTACACAGGCTAATTGTTCAAGTCTTATCAGCAGTGAGAACTGTTTATTCCCTTTCACAATGCTGCATACTTTGTAACACAAACATTTGACAGTACTAAGTGCTTTCTTTAAAATACATTCTGTTAAATTTAGCATTCTCACATCATTGCAACAAATAACTACGAGATCAGGTACTTCTGTTTAACACAGCACACACACTTTGGAGTAGCTTTCCAACATTTATAGCAGTTTTTAAGTGTTCAGCAGAAGTTACTCTATTTGCTAAACAATATCAGACTGCAAAATTGCTCTTACTGTTGCTAGATCAATAATGACATGGGATGAGTCATTATCTCCGTGACAACAGAATTAAAATTGTTAGAGAAATATTGCGCATGTTTCTGCCACTACTCTTACAGGCATGCCTCGGCTTCCTCCCATCAGTGCTCTCTCTGCAAGCCTGGTCTGCCCAGAGTACCACCAACCAAGGGCATCTCTTCGACTACAGAGTATTAAGCAACTGTGATTACGTTATTCCTAAAGGGGCATATCCTCACAAGGCTTTACAACACAGTTTAATGTCCCTGCTCCACATTGTTAACTATACCATTGTAGAAAGGGGTCAAATAATATATAGGAATGCAAATAGTATCAAGTTTCCTTCAACTTTTTATTATTTTTAATTGAAAATTTTGAGTTAACTTTAAAAAGAAAAATCTTTTGATATGCTTAATCAATTTTCATTTAATTCCCTCTGGAATCTCCAGAAACTTAGAGTGGCAGGAGTGTTCCAGCTAGGTTAGAAGTGATAAAGTATACCACTGGGCCTCTAACACAAGACTTCTTAAGCCTCCGCATAACATAACTATATAACAAATAAAAAACCTGATCTTTGTGTAATTCACTAGTTTTAACCAGTTGAACTAGATAATACCATATATATAGTAAACAAACTTTCTATGTTTTATGTATTGCATCTAACAAGCAAGCATTAACTTATGTCTTGATCACAAGAAAATGTCTTATCTGCTACTGATAAACATACTCCCATAACATGCAATGTTAATCTGCAATACAGTGTGTGAATTTTGCCTTCACATTCTCATTAAGAATTTTCTTCCTAACTGCATACACATTCAAATGCTGCAGCAACACTCCACACAATGGAGGCACAGAAACCGCTGCCTTCTGAAGGGAAGCTAGCACAGACCGCAAAGCTCCCAGAGTAGTACCAAAGGAAGTTTCTCCATACCTTTTCCTACTTACCGCCCAGACGTCGCTACTACAGAACTCCTCAGTGGTCAGCTCCAAGCGCTCGGAGAAGAATCAAGGAAAGCCTCAGGGACTGCTCAGGGGCTCCTCGCAGACTCAGCTGCTGCCAGACGGACCCCAAAGCCGGCGCTTCTCCAGCCGATAGGGGCAGCTCCGCAAGCCTCCGACAGCGCCCGAGACGCCCCCAAGCATCCACAACTCAAACGGCCGCAGTCCAACCGCCGCCATGCCTGCCTCCAGAGCCACCTGCAACCCCCCCGACATCGCTCCTAGCCGCCAGCACCGGAACCGGAAGGAGCTCCCCTTTCCGCCCTACCCCTCTTAAAGCACCGAGCCGGGAGGAGCCTGGGGGAGCCTGGCCAATGGCGGCAGGGGGTGGGCGGGGTTAACCCGCCGGGCGCAGATTGACAGATGCTTCTCCCAATGGGTCCGCAGCAGCGCTGTCCGCTCCGCAAATAGCCGCACAGCGCTGATGGGCAGGACGAAGCTAGATGGAGCTCCACGCTACTGGCTGTCAGAGTTGATTGACAGTTGTTACGCCTATGAAAAGGCGAAGCTCCCCCGCGGCCTTTTCCTTCTCTACCAATCAGTAGGTAGCCCTGACTCTGAGCCGGCGCAGCGGGGTGGGGGCGGGCAGTTGGTGCGGGCGGGCGGTGGGGACAGGATGAGCGTTCCGTTGCGCGCCTGCTTGCGCCTGGCCGGGGGCGGCTGGGCAGCGGGGGGCTGGGCCGGGCGGCGGCGGCTAAGCCAGGCGGCGGCCGAGAGCGGTGGGGCCGAGGGAGGCGGCTCAGGGTCGGGTTCGGGGTCGCGGGAGGCGGTGGAGCGGCTGGTGCGGGCGCACCCGGTGGTGGTGTTCATGAAGGGCAGCCCCGCGCAGCCCCTCTGCGGCTTCAGCAACGCCGTGGTGCAGATCCTGCGGCTGCACGGCGTGGAGGACTACCGCGCCCACGACGTGCTGCAGGACCCCGACCTCCGCCAAGGTCAGCGGGACGGGCCGCGGGGGTGCTGCGGCGGGGGGGGTGGCCCTTGGCCCTTGTGTAAGGAGGGTCGTTCACCAGCCGGCAGCTCGGGGCCGGCTGAGTGCCCCCGTTATGTGCAGAGTCTTTTCAGTGCCCCGCTGCGGTCCTTGGGGTTGTGTAAAAGCTGTAGTCGCATTTGAGTGTGGGGGGTTACTGCTGCTGCACTTGTCTACCTTAATTTTCTGAACACATCTTCTACTGCATTTGGCAGACGAGCAAATCCAGGCAGTTTTCAAACCTTATTGCATGTCTCGATTTACTAATGTTAGGGTTTACTAAAACTATTTAAGAAGGAGAGAAATTAATCTTAGGGCTTACCCAAACAAACAAAAACCTTGAAGTTAAGCCATTTGTATTTCTCTTTTGCTTCCCCAAGCCCTAAAACAGGCAGTGCTTTTGTCAGTGTTAACCTATCTGGTGTTGACCTGTCCAGCTGCATGCAGAACAAGCTCGATTTGTTAATGGGGTTGTTGGGCTTGCAAGTTGGCCTGGGTTGTTGCACGGCGAGGTGAGTGCCAGAGCCAGCAGCAGGGATAGACATTGATGTGAACGGTTTGGGAAGGACATGTTGTTCCCAGGGCCGGCAGGCTGTTACCTTCCTTCACGTCTGTTACTTACTGCACCCTAACTGGGCACTGTGGTGGCAGCCTCTGACAGGAGAGGGCTGAGCATCTGGAAGCTGAGCTCAGTGTGTTGCCAAATGTGATTCAACAGCAGCTGTCTGAAGGCCATCTTCATCTCTCCTGGCCTCAGGTGCTGAAAAGTCAGATACCCAGCACATCACACTTTCCTGAGCAAAGAGAATATGGCATGTGAGTTGGTCACCAGCTATGCAGTTAGCTGAGGGTAATGTAAATGTTTGTGCATATTCCTGTTCACAGCACATGTATTAAGAGTTGGCTGCTAGCAGAGATGGCGCTTCAGGTGCATTTGAAGTGGTGGTTGGTTCCTCTCCTGGACCTAGTGGAACATGGTATGAGGTTGATATAATTCAGCTGAACTATAACTGACTTTGCTGAAGCTATAATAGGGCAAGCTGTAAAAACAGCTCCATACCCTTTCTTTTCACTTAAAAGCACTCTCGGATCTGTAAAACTAGTTACTAGTGCCTCTGTCAAGTGATTTATCTGAACGTGAGCTGAGGATATGTTTCTCTGACACAAAGCCTCCATTGCCAAAGGTGGTTTAAGGGACCGTAATGTTCTCTCTCGGGCTGTGGTTCCACAACAATTCAAGTTTCTTCAAGTTGTATCTGCCATAAGTGATTCGACTCTCAGCTGATACATGTGGTTGGGCTGGTTCAGATCTCTAAGGTAGCAGAGAAGTTTGGAATTGTGTACTGGAAAAGTGGCGATTTAAAATGGTTTGAACTGCTGTAGTTCGCCCTCAGATTATACATTACCTGAGCACTGGATTCTGCCATGAGGTTCATCTTGATCTGTCTTCCCACACTTGGGCTAGCTCTTCCTCAGTCATGCTTGCACCTGTACTAATGATGTCCAGGAAAATGTGTTGCATTTCTGTAGAGAGTGTGGTAAGAGTGACACTTGTTGCTTGAATCAGCTCCCTGATGTGGTTTGTCGTTCATTAGTGCTAGCACTGGCAAGAGAGGCTGAGATTTGGCCACCAGAGTTGGGGAAATAGAGGGGGAGTACTCTTGGTACTCCCTGCAGTAGCAATTTGCACAGGTTGTGCCCTCACAGTCGCCTTATGATGTGCTAGTTCAGCTGTCAAGCTTCAAACTGGGGTAAAGTTTTACAGAAGTGTTTGAAAAGAGAAGCCTGCAGCTTCTGAAGCACAGAGGAAAGCCTTAACCTCCAGGGAATGGGAAGGAAGTTCCTTGCAGTGTCTGCACTGCCAGAGGGTTCATCGCTGAAGTGCATCCTCAGTGCAGCAGGCATAGACCAGGCGGACTTGTGTTAATGCTACTGAAACAGTTTTGGTAAATGCCATGTTAAACTAAGGGTTTATTTAACAGGTTCAGGAGGTGTTTGGTTTGTAATCTGGTCGAGCCCCAGCACATAGTTAAAGCAGCTTGTCTCATACGTGAAGGGCAGCACAGGGCAGCCCAGCTGGACTGTGTTCATGTTTTTATCTGTAGTTGAATAGAGCCTTTAAAGTGCTATCAGTGCTTGGTCCTTGAAGAAAATATTTCTGTAAAAGAATAATGTTACCCCGGAGTGTTTATTAACAATAAGTTTATGTGATGCCCTTGGTTCTCAGCTCATATTTAGCATTACAGTATCTCAACAGAAACAAACCTTATTTATATCTACAGTGGCTCTTCTGAGAAGGGTTATCCCTGAGCGTGACTTTGTGCTGGGACTCAGTTCTTCATTGTGGCTGTTATGGGTTAAAAGGGTTTTAGGATAAAAAGATTTGGGGGGGATAGTTTGCACGTTGGAGTGCTCAAAGGCCACGGAATGTTTGAGAGAAGTACTACTTTTCTTAAACATTGAAACACAAGTTCACACCAAAACTTACAACTTTTACAAAAGGTATCTGAACAAACAAGAAAGGTATTCGTGAAGTGCTAAGGAAGGTGGTGATGCTGGAGATCAGGTTAGGTGGTTATAGATTAGCTGGTTCCTCTTGCCATTGATACGCCAAACTTGCTATTTGGGGCTTTTTAAGCATTAGGTGTCCATGCACAAAATATTATGTCAAAATAAAATCTCGTAGCTGATGTTGCACTTTATAGTTGGTGATACTTCGTCAGTAAAAGTTTTTCCAGATTACTGTTATTTTTTTAGAACCACTGGTATGTGACTTACCATCTTTTTAATCTTTTATGAAATAGTGGCTTTGTGTAAAAGGTCGTTTTAAAAGTGGCAAACTAGATATACTGATTATTTTGTATTTTTTTTCCCTGATGTCTTTCAGTACAATTTGGGATTTGATTTGTATCAGCTGATCAGTTAATATTTTTGGGTGGCTTTGTCTTTTATGAATTTTTTTTTTTTTTTTTTTTAAGTCTAGTTCTGTACTTCATAATTGTGACTGTAGCTAGCTCTGTTTGATACAGCGAGTTCTGAGAGACTTAAACCTTTGTGCCCCTCCCTAGGGCTGTAAGGTCTGGCACTGTAAGATAAAGCAATTTAAAATTACTTAGGCTTCCAGAGGAGTGAATTCATTTTCTTATTACTGCAATTTAAATTATAGCTGTATGAATTCAGTAAAATGTGAAATGTTTTAAAGTTCCTTTGGGAAATATAAAAGGTAAAGGGGTATAAACATTTCTCAGTGGTTTTCAAGATTTCCCACTTCTTTGGTTGAATGAAAACCATACTGCTTGTTTCCTGGGCAGGAAGGGAGATGCTACATTTTTCCAGCACGTTTGAAGTCAGTGTAGGTAGGAGCTGACTTCATATCTATCAACCCATGTCTTAAGTTGGAATGGGAACAAAAGCTAAATTAGTTTTTCTTTTAGTGTTACTGTTACATAGATTAGTTTTTGCCACAGTGAGGAAGAAATTAAAATACCTGTAGTTCTGTCAGCTTGAAGCAATTGTATTTTGTTTAAAATTCCATTCTATGTGGAGGGAGAGGGGAAATATTTAACACCTTTGTTTTTCTTTATGCAGGAATAAAAAACTACTCAAACTGGCCTACCATCCCACAAGTATACCTCAATGGTGAATTTGTTGGTGGCTGTGATATACTCCTCCAGATGCACCAGAATGGAGATCTTGTAGAAGAACTGAAGAAGTTAGGAATCCGCTCAGCACTTCTGGATGCAGAAAAAGACCAAGACAAAAAGTAAAACAAGCAAAAAAAAGATGTTGTGACAGGAATAAGGAAAATCTTCAGTAAGAACTTGTTACCAGTAAAGCCTTATGTACTTCAACTCAAAGAAGGCATCTTCTTTGGCATTTTTTCACTAAGGCATCTTTTCACTAAGATTTATCAGTGGCTGTCTCTTATCTCATGGTAAATGTAGTGATCTCAGTATTTTGGTTTATGGATATTGTGAAAATTTGAAAATAACCCACTGCACTGTAAAACATACATTTGTGGAAATCATGTTTAAAAACAAGTGCACCTCTGAAAACATTCTCTTGATTGAGGGCAGGAGTAAACCAAAATAATTAATAATTTTATTTTTATGAATTTTGAGTTTTTGTTCTTTGTTACATGAACCTGTGCAAACAGTGTTTGCATTCCCTTTTTCCTTTTAAAAAAAGTAGTAGTGCATCTTCTTTTGTATAACTCCTGATAAGACTTCCTGAGAGCTTGTAAAATTTATCTCATATGATATAGGATAAAACAGTCTTCAAACAATATAGAAGAAAAGATTATATGAGAGTGCATGAAATATACTTTTATTCTAAAGGGTAAAAATAAACACACTAGTATGAATACATGTATAATGGTCGTTATTACTTTGTAACTTTCTGTTAGCTTTTAAAAGATTGTGAAGAATTGTGCCTAAAGATTTTATAAAACATTTTCTACCTCTTGCGAAGTGGCTTTCCCCCCTGGTTATTTACTTTGTGTATTGGAGTTTTTCTGTGTCACGGCTAAAATGTGGGATTTTTTTTTAAGACTTCAGTATTCTAGCTTACAACATTACAGCAGAATACTTCAGTAACTACTGCATTATTTAGTGTAATTACAATTTATCTTTTTAGATTTGTTGTATTTCCAAGTATTCCCTCTGGAGTGCTGTTCTTCAATGAATATGGTCTTCAAACATAGGATAAACAGGTGAAATGTTTTATGGAGATAAGATAAAAAGTGCAGCAGAAAGGCTACTGAATAGATAAGTATTTGTTGGAAGCTCTCTGAAGTCTTCATGTAACTCTATAACAGTGTTTCCCTAAGTAAAAACAAATTGTCTTAAACAGTGTAGCTTCATCTGTACAGCAATACTGCTGAGGTTAAAAGCTAACAGAGCTATTTCTAAATGTAATTTACTTTTCTTAATATAGAGCAGTAAATTGTTTGCATGTGAATTAGGCAAATGATTGGAAAAACTATGCTATGTAGATTGTCTCCAATAGTTATTTTTTATTTTAAGTGACTAATGAAACTGGTACTGCTTTTGATGTGAAACCTAAAATGTGAGTAAGGAAGAAAATATCAGTGGAAGAGGAGGTCTGGACTGTAACTGGTAGATGAGTGATTTAATGCAAGTTCCAGTTTTATTTCTCTCTTGTCCACTTGAGCAAGCAGTCTAGTGGACAAACTATATACTTGTACAGCCTTCACAGAAATTTTGAAATGTGCTGGTTACAGTAAATGCTCTGTATAGTTTAAGTGCAGTCGTTGTCTCCTGGATTACATGCAGTATGTATGTTCTGTGTGTATTCTCTCATTTATGAAAGAGCTGCTCAGCTCCAGTACCACTAGAACTGACTTAAGAATGAACACTGATTATGAACAATGTATGCTCAGAGGCAGTCATTTGTGATTGTTAATTATATGTATGAGTGCAATGATTTTTTTGTTCACACACAGTATCACATTCATGAAATGCAAATCTCAAATTTAGCTTTGTCTCTTGGAAATCTGGTTAAATGAGCTTTGTTATAACTAATCTTTCATGTTTTTTTGCCATCCTGAATGTAAAATGAGGTTTGGAAAAATAAATGAATTTCAAAAGCCTTTGGTTACTCATGTCAAAAGACCAAATGAAACGGATGTACACTGTAGACAAAGAATAAGGTAACTTGAAGAAAAGCCACTTATTTTCTCCTTCAATGTTTAATTATTAGTCTGGCTAGTAAATCTATTAAAAAAAAAAGACCAAACAACCCCCCCCCAAATCTGCTGTTTTGTGGGTTTGTTCTTTATTATTCTATGCAAGTTCAATATTTTCATTATTATCTGCTACTAGTTTTAAGATAAAGGTAAGTCTAGCATTGTCAGGTCTTTTATCTCTGAACAGTGTTTCCCCTCCCACCCCCCACAGGCTCCTGCAGCTATTGAAATTATGAATAGTTTTTTCTTCTTTCTCTTTTTGTTCTTAATTATTCAGTTAAAACTTTATATAGTGTGTAGTACTGTTTATATCAAGCCCTTGCTTAATTAGAATGTCTTGTAATTAGCAAGTAAAAGAAGGAGCAATACCAAAATGTGTGTGTAACAAAGCTATAGGAGTCGGTACATAAAACATGGCTTCTGCCAGCATTCCTCTGAGCCAGGTTCTGTGTGCATGAGCACTTTTTACATGTTGCATCTTACCTATGTAAATACTCATGTTAATCTCATTGCAATAAAAAAATCAGCATCAGTAAAGCTTCAGATGCTTACAAAGACGCTTATTTTGGGAGTTCATTGAGAATTTTCCCCAACAAGCTAGTTCTCAGGTTGATCATTTTAGAAAATTCACACTAGTGCTCTGTTTAGCTGATTTAAAAATCATGTCTCATTGATAACAGATTTCCCCCTGTTTTTCTCATACTCTTAGGTGATGAGGCAGCTTATAGCAGTGGAATCTCGGGTGACAGTCAGTAGGTGTCCTAAGGTCATAGTGGGGGTTTTGTGCATGAGGAGTTCATGGTTGGGAGGATGTGAAGGGGAAAAGGTAACTTTCCCACAGGAGGAGTGGTTTCTCACTGGAGACAGCAAGTGGCAGGACACTGCTGGGCATTGCTGTTTGTGCTACCCTGATTGTGGAAGAGGTGCTAGTGCTCCGGAACACAGCTTGGGAAGGCTGCCTGGGAAGCTGCTGAGGACAGCTGAGATCAGGCAGAGTGCTCACCTTGCCATCTATCTCTGGTGGAGAAAAGCAAATGTTCCTGTTGCTGACGTTTGCCAATGTACAACTGCATCTCAGCACGGGAGGCATCAAGGTGTGAACGAGCACTGCCACCTGAACGGTGTCTCCTGATCAAGGTAGGTCATACTGAGTTGCCAGCTGTAGTGATGCCCCGTGAGCCCCGTTACTTCTCTCCTGTGTCATACCAGGTGGGTATCCTGGCTGAGTGCTCCTACAGTGAGACATTTCTGGACCCAGTTTGGCTGTGTTGAGCTACTGAGGGCTTGTGATGAGATCAATGCATGTAAGCCATTATCTGTTATTATTGTTCTATTACTGTGGGACTGTAGTATGAGTGATTGACAAGCTGGCGTTCTCTACTATGATTGTAATTACTTGTATTGTCCTCTGAGGATGTCTGTGATACTGCTGTTGGGGTAAAAGGCTGAGCTAAGTGAACCAAGCTGTTCACCAGATCATTAATTAAGGTAACCCTTTGCATCTTGTAACACTTCTCACCTGTTACATATAAAGCAAGGTGGCTGGATTTAAGCAAATGAGAACAGTTATAATAGAAGCAGTCTGAGTTCAGAACGGTTAAGCCTCCACCAAAGAGGGGTGGGTTTCTTTGCTCTTGTTGAACTGGCAAGGACAGATGGAAGCAAGTTACAAATGTTATTTTATTGCCTTGCTAATTTTTATTTGGAAGCACTCAAATCAGTTAAGCCAAGAATTGTTTCCCATAGAAAACAAGCAGCTACCAGCTCCCAATACCCTAATGGGTTGCATGGTAAGTGAATCTTCTGGCATCAATGTCCTTTTCCTTGCTTTAACATTGTGGTTGATGTTTTGCGTCTCTTGTTTATCATAAAAATAGATGTGTAAAATGTGTTTGAAGTGCCTTTATTTGGGTCTATTAATGCAGAGCCTTATTCTTACATTCTCAGTGTGTTCTTCAGAAAGGTGGACTAGAAATATCTGGTGGGATTTTTATTTATTTATTTTATTTTATTTTCCCTAGGAGACTGTTAATAACAAAACGCATAGAAAACAAAAAAAGTGTGGGAATGTGAAATCAGAGAATCATACTAAGGCAAACCTCTCCCAAGCTGGCACTAATAATCCAGTCAAGGCCTTTTCAGTGCCTGTGTCTAAGAATGGTAATATTAAAATGTAAACCTGGCAGGCTGAACAGTAAATCCTGGTCTAATCTGGTTTGTGCCCTTACCCCCCACCTCAGGTTTTTTCAACATCCATAATACAGGACTACATAAGCAAAAAATGCTCACCTGTTACAAGACAGGCGGCGCTTGTTCATGTCCCATAAGCAAAGGAGGAAAGACAACGAGGAAGGTTAAAGAGGGTTTGAAGTTTTGGATTGTTTATAGTGCTGTCTGGTGAGTCAAGCGTGCTTTTTTGTGTGTGTTACGCCTTTTTGCTGGGAGGCCGCTTATTCCATTGAACAGTGCTGTCTTCCTGCACTGAGATCTCTTAGGTGGCGTTTTCCTGGCTACCGAAGCTGCTAATTGATTTAACTGCTTGAGGCCTATCCCCATATATCACTTATGAAAGATTTTCCCCATATATCTCTTATGAAAGATTTTAGTTACACAAAAAAAAGGATTGAAGTAGCAAAGGGTTCAGTTTGTATTTTCAATAATTTTCTTTGAAAGGTATATACAAAACTTCACATCATAGATTCAGGCTTTAGTTGATTTAAGCTAAAATAAAAGCAAGAACCTCTGCCTTGTTGGCACAGAATCTGTGCTGTTTCATCTGTGTGTGTAATTTCCAAGTAGTCTTTGCTTTTTAAAAATGTTCTTCTTGGGAAGCATCTGTTCTTGTACTAGAAGTGTCAAAAACAGAACTATGAACTCATATCCTCATTGATTTAGGATGGGGGGAAGATCTTTTGGATTTATGAACTCTGCCTTACCTTCTGGCTTCTCACAAGTGTCTGGTTTCCCTGGAAATAAGGGAGTTAGCTAGGAGCAAAGGCAGTTTTGGTTAGAAAGAGCATTCTGTTGCATAGAACTTGTAGGGTGTGACTGAGAATAAAGGTGTGGTGTTGTATATAAAGAACCAGAATTAATGTCTTCATGGTTTCTAAGATCACTTCTGATTAATCAGACACCAAAAATGCTAGCAGCATTGCTGCTGGCTTGTGCTCCCCTATCAAAAAGAAAGAAAACCTCTTAAAGGCAACTTTTTTCCCCTCAAATATTGGAATGTTTTAAGACCTTTCAAATCAGAGTAGAGTAAATAAACACACCAGACTTCTTTAAAGACAGAGGGAGTCACTTGAAATTTGTTTCTCTAACATTTAAAATATGTGCCATAACTTCTAAAGTATTTTGTGTAACTGAAATGTGTGCAGGTGATGATGATTTATAGGGCCTAAGAAGGATGCAAGGGCCAAGTTCTATATTCATTTTGAAACAGCTTTGTAAATTAAAGAAGTTAAATGTAACAAGTCATGGAGGGGTGGTGATTTTATTTTGCATAGTTGAAACAGTTCTACACAAAAAACCCTGAGAATTCTCCTACATGTATACTGAGACACTGGTGTGTATGCTTTTGTAGTTATATCCTGTTCTTTTGAATGTGAAGCTTGCACATAGGGGGCTGATTGAGTATTTTATAAAGATGAATAAAATGTCGAGTAAAATCCTTTAAAATTTTACTTGGCATTTCATGGTAAATTGAGTCAGAAAGGCTTTGGAGGAGGATTGAATTAGGAAGAGTCATTGAATTACACTTTTTACTTGTTATATAACCCCATTCTTCAAAGCCCAAAGGATTCTTACATACAATTTAGCCTCAGAGCAGTGAAGTAGGGCACTCAAATGTTCATTTAACAGGCCATTATAAGCTGCAGTACAGAGAAGTGATTTGCTAGTCATACTATGACAGCTACAGAGCTGAGAATAAAATTTTGGAGTCTTTTGTCTTAAATCTGCGATCTAGCAAGTGAAAACACATGCTATTAAAGGGTATATTAATAAGCATTTTATAGTTTTCATGTCAAATCCACAATATGTATTTGTGAAATACTGCTTGTCAGCCAAATGTCCCTGTTGAATGGTAATACTACGAAATCCAATGTTTCGGGTCTTACCCACCATTTCACTTGTCTGAAATCTAAATAGCTCTTCAAGTAATGTTATTTTTTTTTTTTTCCTTAAAGAAAATATAAGTAATCTTTGACAAATGGCATGTCTTGATTACTGCAAAGAGGACATGGTCCAGGCAGACTGGGTAGGTGTTCAGACCTTCAGAGCTTAGAGGAGACCTCTTTTAGGGCTGGTTTTCAGGAACGCCTGGTGCTGCTGGTTTAAGGAGAGGCAGGTTTGGGATGAGCTCTCCTGCAGCGCTCCGTGCATTCAAGAACCCGGCTCTGGGCTGGACTGCCGGCAGCCGAGCACCGAGGCCACCCAGGAGATGGTGCTCTTGAACCGGCGAACGGCGCAGCCCTGACCCAGAAGCATCCTTCAACGCAGCCCTCCCTGTTTTCCTTTTGTGTTGCACGTTATTCTTTGGGATTCCCGTTTTCTTTGGGGAGAAGAATGTGCTGGTGTTGAGCCCGGAGTGTATTCCCATCCGATGCGTAATGCGATTCCCAGGCAGGTGATCCTATGCCCGCGTCTGAAATGACGCTGGTGCTTGAAGGAGGTGTTTTTTCCCTGGACTGCGTGGCTGGCAAGATGCTAGAGCTGAGCAGGGAGCAGCTTTGTGGTTGATTGCTCTGACCAAAGCCTGGAACGTGCTGCACCCTACCCAAACATCTGCCAGGTGACGGCTCCATTGCTACCGAGGGTGGTGAGCAGCAAGACTGGGTGCAGGGGCTCCCCAGAGCCTCCCTGCCATCCCACGGGACAGCCTGTTCCTGTGGACACGTGTCTCAGAAAGGTAAGGGTGGCTCTGTTTTGGCAAGGACCTAAGCAGGGGGACATGGTGCCATTTGGCGGCTGACCGCCTCTGACGCATGAAGTGCACGGGGACGTGAGAGGCTGAGCTACTGCTGGTGCCACGCGGGTTCTCAGCTGTGGGACACCTTCCCGCCCAGGCTGGTGAGGTGGGAAGAGAGGGGATTTGGATGGTTTGTTGAGCCCAAAGTGTCTCAGTGGGGAGTGGCAAGAGGTCAGGTGGTTGCGGTGGAGTTTTTTGTTGATTTGCTGTTCTCTCATTGCATCCAGAAGCTATGGATTTGGCCAGAAAAGACCAGAAGGAACTGGATGAGAGCAGCGGTGGTCACTGGGCCTTGGCAGAATATTAAATAGAAAAAATCAGTAAAAGCCTCTTCCCCCACTGCAGGAGGGCAGGGTCTCATTTTTTTTTTTTGCATATGTAGCCATTGACTGGGGTTTCATGCAATATAAATCCACCAAGACCTGCCTGTCTGGAGGTACCAAAAACAGGTCTCTGTGCATTCAGACAGGCAGCAAGCTGGCTGCTGGTATTTGGATGGTTTATGAGGCCTGGCTAAATGCTGCTGTGTTCTGCTACAACAGCATTTTGAGTATGCTGTGCCCACATCTCTGTGGCTGAAGGGAGCGTGATGGTGGAGCAGGATCATGCCACCCATGTGGGATGGCCGACCCAACGGGGAGCATAGACTGTGGTGTGAGGATTACCTGTGCTGTGCTGCATGCAATCTCCTCTTGCTAAATCATTAACAACAATTCAGTGTTTGGCTTTAGCAGCAGCAGTCTGAGCAATGTTAATTCTCATTGTCTTGTCCATGGAGTTAGGCTGTTTTTTTTTTTTTTTTTTTTTTTTTTTTTTTTTCTCTCCAGCTACTTGCTATAATAAATGATTTAAAGCTCTGCTGGCACATCTTGGTCTCTTGCTGCCCGAGTGATCATTTGGCAACTTGTGGAGGGTGAGCTGGGCAGGGATGTGGTGGGCAGGCTCTTGTGCCCGGCAGTAATGAGTTGTGGCAGTAGCAGGGAACCAAGAGAAAACTATAAAGAAACTTCTACCCATCTAGGAATGAGCTTAACAGAAATAAAGTAGACTGAAGCAAGTCTGCTCAAACACCTTTCTCATGTGGGCTTGAGGTACAGTTCAGTGTGCTTTGCCAAAGAGCTGTCAAGTTTTATGGCTGAAACTGGCTGTCGCTCAAAGCCAGGCCTTGGGATTGAGTGCTGTGAACAGGAAAGGGTCTAGGCTTCAGGCCACAACTTCAGATCTATCATCATGATCCTGCGCATCTCTATGTCAGAAAAATAACCTCTTCCTATGTATAAAAGAGGTGTCTTGGCAGGCACCAGGCTGTAAATAACATTTTGTTTTGGGGACTGTGCATCTTGCGCTAAACTCTCTTGGATAAAATAAAGCATTCAGGATCAGCACAGTGACTCAAACCTAGGTGACCTCTCTACTTTGAGACTCCAAACCTAGGTGACCTCTCTACTCTGAGACTCCAAACCATCAAGCTATAATGTTTCACCCCAGAAACATTGCCATTCTTCCTGATCCAGGAGCCCTGCTCCAACAAGAGGGAGAGTGTGTGACCTGTTTCCTGGTGTCTGGGTGCTTCCTGCAAGGTGGGCAATGCTGGCTTTGTCTCCCTCATGTGCAGCCTCTCCATGTCCAGAAGCAAGTAAGGCAGCTTCCATCACTGGCTTGTTGCTGATGTGGGTTACACACTCCAGGTCTGCCTAGATCTAAGATAGGTGCTTAGATCTGTTTTTGGCAGATCTAAGGTGTAGGTGCCTATCTACTCAGCCTGAATCAGTGTCATAAGTAGGTATGAGATTTCAGATCAAAGTTCCCTTTTTAGGTGCTTAAATACTGACATCCTGACTTTTTTGGTCCTTGATCTTAAGCAGTGTGCAGGAAGGAATTCAATATAAAATTGTATCTGAAGCATATTAACAGTAAGTTTGCAGATGACACCAAGTTAGGTGCGTGTGTCGATCTGCTCGAGGGTAGGAAGGCTCTGCAGGAGGATCTGGATAGGCTGCACCGATGGGCTGAGGTCAACTGCATGAAGTTCAACAAAGCCAAGTGCCGGGTCCTGCACCTGAGGTGCAATAACCCCAAGCAGAGCTACAGGCTGGGAGATGAGTGGTTGGAGAGCTGCCAGGCAGAGAAGGACCTGGGAGTGATGGTGGACAGTCGGCTGAATATGAGCCAGCAGTGTGCTCAGGTGGCCAAGAAGGCCAACAGCATCCTGGCCTGTATAAGAAACAGTGTGGCCAGCAGGGCTAGGGAGGTGATCGTCCCCCTGTACTCGGCTCTGGTGAGGCTGCACCTCAAATACTGTGTTCAGTTTTGGGCCCCTCGCTACAAGAAGCACATGGAGGTGCTTGAGCGAGTCCAGAGAAGGGCGACGAAGCTGGAGAGGGGCCTGGAGAACAAGTCCTACGAGAAGCAGCTGAGGGAGCTGGGCTTGTTCAGCCTGGAGAAGAGGAGGCTCAGGGGCGACCTTATTGCTCTCTACAGGTACCTCAAGGGAGGCTGTAGCGAGGTGGGGGTTGGTCTGTTCTCCCACGTGCCTGGTGACAGGACGAAGGGGAATGGGCTTAAGTTGCGCCAGGGGAGTTTTAGGTTGGATGTTAGGAAGAACTTCTTTACCGAAAGGGTTGTTAGACATTGGAACGGGCTGCCCAGGGAAGTGGTGGAGTCACCATCCCTCGAAGTCTTTAAAAGATGTTTAGATGTAGAGCTTAGGGATATGATTTAGTGGGGACTGTTAGTGTTAGGTTAGAGGTTGGACTCGATGATCTTGATGATGATCTTCCAACCTAGATGATCAATGATCTTCCAACTCGATGATCTTCCAACCTAGAAATTCTGTGATTCTGTAATATGGTCCAGTAAGTCAGTGAGAGATAAGGCACAGAATAGTGATGGTGAAATTTGAACTTCAGAACATTAAGATTTTGATAATGTTGACAGGGTTTGTCAAGAAAGATCCTGAGGGAAGAAAACTACAGGAAGAAAAACCCTTAAAGATGCCATGAATTGAACTTAAGAACAACAATGGAGTCTAGGGGTCACATACGTTGCTAAAAAATAATAATAATAATAACACTAGGCAGGCAAGAAGCAAACTAGTACAGCTGAATGGCAGCTCTAGAGGTCTTGTTGTTAGTTGTCTTTTTCTTTTTTTTTAATCTAATGGGAATCCTTTTAAATTTGAAAACATAAGCTTAGCTTTCCTATACATCGGTGCATTAATTAGTGTAAATACTAGATGAGGGAATTAAAAGGAAATACAAGTATACTGCAAACTGTAAAAGGTATGAAATAAAAATGCTTTAGGTTTATTCTTATTTTGTCAAATGATAATTAGTAGTTCAGAAACTGGATCACTGAAGATTAAAGGTAGAAATTAAAGAAGATAAAGACAGTGCTGAGAACCTAAATGATTTCTTTGCATCAGTCTCCAGTGCAGAGAATATTAGAGCCATTCCTACTGGGACTTGCTCTTTTCTAGTAGTCAGGATGTGTCAGAAGAAGAGTTGGAATGAATCAATAATTTAAGAAGCAGTAGGTCACCAGCTCCAGATGGTACTTGGAAGAGTTCTGGAGGAACAAAATCAGTACAAAATCTTCAGTACAAAATAGCTGATCTTTAGCAAAAAATGTGCCCTCCCTAATTAAAAATAGCTATTCTATTAGCAGTGGGACATAACAATTACATCTGTAGTTAAAACCAGGATTGAGAACATCTCTAGTTAAAATCAGGATTGAGATTATCTGAGGAAGCTTGCCCTCTTTACCCAGTCATACATTTATACTTTATAAACTGGATGAAAAGAGAATGGAAAGTGGGGAAAAAATAGTGACTTAAAAGAAAAGGGAAGTTGTTAATGTGTTAGGATTTAAAGAGAAATGTTTCTGTAAATTAAAATCATGCCTCGTTCATTATCTATTATAATTCCAATTAGTATAATCTAGTCATGGACATGGAAGAAACAATTCCTGAGGAGCATCAGGTACCGTGGCTACTCTGCAGGATGTCATGGTGCTTGGGAATTGGATTCCCCCAGGCTGGGTGGCAGCACTGGGTTGGGACCCTTCCTGCAGGTAGCACCAAAGATTCAATTAGCTGTGTAAAAAGAGGATTTTGGTGCTAGGGAAGCAAAAAATGAACAAGGCAAAGAATAACTTCAGGGAAAAAAAAGACAAGGGAGACAAATGACAACTACTTCCAAATTCCAGACATAAATGAATTAAATAAGTTTTAATGTTAATGCTTTATAACAGTATCCTCATGTTTACAAGGAACACTTAGGATGACCTGAGAGGAAAATGTCACCAGAATTCATACCTTTACCCTTATTGTTTTTTTTTTTGTTTGTTTGTTTTTTTTTTTTTTTTTTTTTAATCTTAATTTTATCCAAATTATGATTATCTATGGCCTCTTCACTGTGTTCTTGGTTTCCACGCACTGGTGTCAAGGTACCCTCCTACTTTCATGCTACCAGAGAAGGTAGCCCATGTTACCTGGAAAAAAAAATGAACTAGTGGAAAGCAAGCATCTTTTATACAGTAGAAGCATCATTTCTATTTTATCATAGAATGGCTTGGATTGGTAGGGACCTTAAAGATCACCCAGTTCCAACTCCCTGCCATGGGCACGGACAACTTCCATTAGACTGGGTTGCCCAAAGCCCCATCCAACCTGGCCTTGGACACTGCCAGGGATGGGTCACCCACAGCTTCTCTGGGCAACCTGTGCCAGTGCCTCACCAGCTTACCACCTTCTGAAGATTTTATATCTGATGTCTAATCTAAATCTCCTTCTAGTTGAAAACTGTTCCGCTTCATCCTGTTGCTATCTGTCTGAGTAAAAAGTCACTCTCTTTTTTTTTTTTTTTTTTTTTTTTTTTTTATAAGCCCCTTTTAATACTGAAAAGGTGCAATGGGGTCTCCCTGAAGCCTTTTCTTCTCCAGGCTGTGAACATCCTAAACTCTCTCAGCCTTTCTTCATAGAAGCATTCCAGCCTTCTGAGCATCTTTGCAGTCCTCCTCTGGACCCATTCTAACAGGTCCACATGGTTCTGATGCTGAGGGCTACAGTACTCTGAGTGGGGCCTTATGATGGCAGAACAGAGGGGGACTACTACCTCCTTCAACCTGCTGGCTGTGCCTGTGGGATGGGAAATCTTTTTTCTGCTGTGGTTGTCCCTTACCCCCAAAGCAGGACAGATCTCAGGACTAATATGTCCTTGTTTCTGCTTCTTGTCCTTTGTTTTTGCCTTTGTATGTTCTCTTACTGCTATTTCTTCTGATATCTGTTTTCATGTATCCCTCCTGTGCTCCTAGGATCTCTCCTTCCTTTCCTCCCTGTCCCAGGTGTGTAAAGCTGCTGCCCCCTAATAGCACTGACAGCTCACAGCTGTACTGAGTCTGGTGCACAGCCAGAGCCAATCAGGACAGCCTTGCTATTTAGAAGGCATAGGATGCCTTCTCAAGCCTTGCTTTTGAGATCTGTGCATCTCAATATTTGTGTGCTCTGTCATTTGGAAAACGCTGATTTATAGTAACACTAAATGATACATAATAAAAATTGATTTACAGACTTCTGGAATACCCCTGTTTCTTTCTCTGCTCTGTTTTGTACAATTATTGTCACATCAGTAGGCTCCAATCTACAGCATTTCTAGTGTTTCATTGGACATTTGGTAGGGAACAGAGTCAGCTACAAGATGCCAGGAGAAGCGTTATATTTATGGGTGATAAACTAGGCTGTAGATTTTAAGAAGTCTGTTTTTCACCCTTTCATTTAAATTTTCTGTGCAGAGTCACAGAATCACAGAAGGGAGGAAAGGATGGTGCAGAGGTGCTCAGAACACCTTTAAATTAGCTAATTTGGATGCAAAATCAGTATAGCTAGAGCAGCATAGAGCAGAGCTGGCTGATTCACTCAGCCTCCCGATTCCCAAGGGTCCTGCTGCTCAGCTGTTTCAGGGTTCTTCTATTGGAAAAGTCTCCCCTCTGTTACCACAGGATGCTTGGGGCTGGTGCCATCACACAGTAATTCAGCTGCTTGGCACAGCATTTGGGAAAGGTGGAGGCTTGTGAGTTTTTCCAGATTGGATATCTGCAGAAGAGTTAAATTGCTAACCCTTTAGGCTTGTTAGGTTTGGGTCACTCCTTTCCATTTATAAAACACCCATAACTGTGTCATGAGCTCGAGAGAACTAAAACCTTGCAAATATCATGATCCACTTGTGCAGTAATATCATCATCTAATGCTTTTCTCGAGCTGGTTTCCATGTCCGAGTCTCAGACCAACCTGCAGTCATGTTCCCTCTGCATCAGCAGAACAGCAGGCAGCTCTGATATCTCTGCCTGCAGCCAAAACTACTCTGGGCTGGTAACACAATAAGGTGTCAGAACTTGTGATGATCGAGTAATCCTCAAAACCACTTTATTGATCATTAAGACAAAGAAAAATTTCCTCCTTACTAGGAAATGACAATTGCAGCCATAGTCTTGGGGAAAATCTTTGTGTTTTATTATCAATAACATCTGAAATATCTTGAAATGTCTAAATTGTGAATATTTGGCTTTGCTGTAGCTAGCAGAAAAACACGTTTTCTGATAATCTTTGCTAGAATAAGGCAAATGGTAATAATGCACCTGGTGATTTCCTACCCTCTTCACACCCATAGTGGAAGTTTGGATCTTTGAGTTGGTGGACAAACTGTTTTTCTGTTCTCACCTCAAAAAAAAAAAAAAAAAAAAAAAAGAAAAAACAAACACAGGACTGTGAGAGTGACACTTCAGATGGTTAGTTATTCTAGTTTTCTACCTGGAGATGCCAAAGTTGAAAGGAAGCAGCAGCTGTTTTTTTGTTTGTTTGTTTGTTGCTTGCTTGTTTGTTTGTTTTCCGAAGAGGTATACTACTTTGCATGGTCAACATGATTTCCAGAACTGCTGAGTTCAGCAGGAACTCTAGGTGCTTGATTTTAAAAATCAAGCTCAGTTTCTAAACTCAAGCAAAGGGCAGCAACGGTTTACATAGTAATTCTAGCACTGAAGGTGGAAGTTGTTCCACCTTTTAGAGGGATCCTCTTATTTAAGAGAGTTCTAGGATTATTAATACTGAGAAGTAGCTCTTTACAGTCCTTTCCACTTTGAGGTAAGCTAGACTCCTCCAAGAACTGCAGTGCCTAAGTTCATTATGAAATGATGCAATCCCAAATAGGACACCTCATAGGTATCTCAATCCCCTCTGCAGGTTATTATTTGATGCTTTCTTTTTCACGTGGAGATCATAAACAGCACACGATGGAACTTAGAACACTCAGCCTAAGGAATACTGGGAACTGGTGTTCAGAGAGGATGACACAAACTTATCTGAATTTTACTTGGTAGGCAAATCTTCGTTTCATGATATGAGTGGTTGAGTTAATGCTTCCCTCTATTCACTGACTTGCTTTGATTAGTGTTTGAAATTCAGAAGTCTAACTGATCGTGATATTACTTTATTATTATTTTATACTTCCACTACCCATTGACTTTGTTCAGTTGCCATCATATTTATTTATTTATTTATTTTCAGTCTGGATGTCTCCATTTTGGTCTGAAAACCAAGTTTACCCTATGCTGGTATACAGAACAGTCCCAAGGAGTCCTGCAGACTGATTTCTGGGGACTTAATTGACTTTGAATTCAGATCCTGGAGGATGAATGTATAGGACTAGAAGTGGTTTCTCAGAGTTGATTTTTTTTTCCCTCCTATTAGTTGACTGCAGCTCAGCGATTCACTCAGTTAACTTTAGATTGGCTCATGAGATTTAAGAGCCTTACGTACACTTATATTTTAAATGTCTCCTTTTATTCCTTTATAAACAGACTGTTGAAGGGTAATGAGTTTGAACCCAAAGTACCTATTTGCTTTATCACATTGAAGTATAACTGGAAATATCCAAAGTTTTGTGTAGTTGTTAGAAAGCGTTTTACTGTTTTTCTTTTTTAATGTTTTTCATTTTTAAATCATCGAACTAACACTGATTAACCCACTGTGTAGGGTTTGTCCTTGATTGTGTTTCATCCACTGTGCACCAGCTAGAGTAAGCAGTGGCATTTGATTTGTTTTTACTTTTTTTATTATTATTATTATTTTTTTTACAAGGGTCCTCCTTGAGGAAAGAGGCTGTATGTGGTGGGACACAAGGTAGAATGTACTTTTGGCGTGCTTCTGTGTCACAGCTGGCAATGGTCCCCTGAGGGGAGAATTGGGAAAACCTTGGTGTCTTCATGGAGGTGTCCACATGTGAAATGACAGTCTGTGCTTTGATCTTAGTTGGTGATAATTAATCAGCACTGCCACTGGGGTTCAAAGAGGTGTGCAGGCACCAGGGGAGCTTGGTTCAATTGCTTAAGCACAGGCGCCTGGTACATTTGAGATACCTTAGAATAAGTGGAATATTTATAGAACATTGAAGTATTGGCATATGACTTCTGTTGCTCTGAAGTGGCAGCTATGGGTTCTACCAGATGCCTTCAGATGTCAATTTACTTGGCCTGTACCTACGTGACACCTCAATCAAAGCTAGGTGCCTGCTCGAGGGAAAGCTGCTCTCAAGGATCTGTATACGCTATTGGTAAAATTTTCTAGCAGTAGGAAGCTGGACCTATCACTCACTTAGACACCTGGATGAATGCATCTTCACCTACAAATGAATGTGGTCCCTTAACGCTACAGACACAGATCTAGTTCCTGGAGACACTTGGGGGATGAATATGTAAGCAGATCCAGAGTCAATCTATTCAGACTATTTTTAATATCTATTACAGGATGAAATGAATTGCCTTCTGAAAGTGACTTTCATCAAATTGACTACAGAGAGACACCAGACATATTAGCTGTTTAACTTACAGGTGGCTGAAAGACAGTAAAGAGTATCCCACCTTTAGTTCAAATATAATCCTTTTAATTCACTAATTCAGAAAAAGCGTTCCTCAGAACAGCACAGGATAGGCTGTATGGGAAACCCATTCATGATATTCTGAATCTCGAGAGCATCTAAAATATTTCTAACTTTTCAAAATGAAGTTGACTTCAAGTCAGTTGGAACAGAGGTGAGCATGTGATAAAGGCTTACTGTTTTCCCTTCTCCAGATAAAACTTTACACCTTCTCAGCGCTATGAAAAAAAAAAAAAAAAAAAAACTATGAAAATAAGAATGCTTCCTTTTTCTAATCTCCTGGACAATTCTAGGCTTCACAGCTCTGAGTAGTGGTATCTTATCTCCTCCCTCTATATTTCTCCTTTTTGGAAAAATGAAAATACCACAGCTTCACTAAGGTTGGTCTGGGAGACGTACAAACTGTGAGGGCTGCCGTGGGATTGACTGGAGAACTTTAGTGTGGGAGTAATGACATTTTCAAATTAAGGCTGGCTGGCTCAACACTCTTTATAGACTTGTATCTCATTTAGAAGCTTAGGTGAATTATATGGTCAAAGTTTTAAAAGGAGGTGCGAAGGAAAAAACTGGGACAACTGAAAAAGTGCAACAATAAAGGTCTGAAAAGTGCCATAGGGACAGTATATATCCACAGCTCACTGATTACCTAGGGGACATGGGGAAGTCATAGCAGCAAACAGGTAAATACTTAGTGGCTGTAAACTGAGTTAAGTCTAGTGGGAAGGATTTTACTTATACCAATGAGAACCCAGTTTTCCCTAGTGTGGGCTGGTGGCTCTTGCTGAAATAGTGAGTGTCCATGTGATACATCTTTAAACAGTATTATTTTGCCTGCATAATTTTCCAGAATATAACAGTCTGCAGGTGCTTTGATTAGTTTGCTTATACACAGATAAAAAGACAATGAGAAGGATTTGAATTTTCAATGGACCTCAGTTATTTATTCTTGATTTGCACAGACATAGAAAAATGCACATTTATTTGTCACATAGTGTGCTTGGAGCTGTTAGGATGAATGAGCCAAGCAGATTCTGGCAGCCAGCAGTTTCCTGATGGTCACTGTTCTACACTTAGCCATGCGAAGGGGCATGTGCATCTGTATGGACTTCTAACGGAACTGAGGAACAACATGATACTACCAATTTGCTGTCTGTATTACTGTGGTGCCTTGTTTATAAAGGCCCTAAATGGCTCACAGCTTGTAATGAAAAGAGGGTCACAACAAACATGATGCCAGGAACTGTGCCAGGCTGCTGAAGCCCAGCACTGGCAAGGGATTCGTACAGCAGCTCTCTGGCAAAATCAAGAACAGAGTCCAGATTCCTTGGTCACAACTCTACACTGCGAAAACAAAGCTCCGTAATAGTCTTGCATGCACACGGGACTAGATAGTCATCTAGGCACTCCAGGTTTGCCACTATACTTATTGGTGGTTATTGTAGCCAAGAGTGCAGTCTACTAAAGCTATTATCAAGGTTCACTCTGCAAATAAACTGTGATGGCAGCATTTCTAGTTGCTCTGGAGATCTGCTAGGCTGATGTGGCAGGACTGCAGCACGAGCACACAGCAGAACTCCTCTTTTCTGGGGCCTCCTACGTACTGGGTTCATGCCCAGTTCAAGAAAACAGTATAACCTGATACCTCTCATTGTGGGGAGCTACCCTGGCATCTAGTGTTCAGTCACAAGTGGTGGTGGCTGACCAGCTCTGTTCCCTGTATCTAGCTTCTTATCAGGGCCTGGATCTTGGAATAGAGCAGAAATCATGGTACTGGCTGAACGCTTCTCAAGGTCCCCTGGGCAACAACGGGGTTGATGGGTCTGTTAAGGTTAAGGATGATGTTTCACACTGACCACCTGTGTCTCAAGCTTGAAATACTTTGATCTTAAATCCAAATTCTCCTCCTGTATGAATGGAGGAGAAGGCTGCCTCCAGGAGCAATCTTGAGATGATCTGTGGCCCACTTGAAAGGGTTCTTCAATTTTCAGATGCTTTTTTCAATGTATAATTTTCAAATAGGATTTTAGTCAGTTCAAGTTTTATTTTTCGTTTTTGTTTTTAGTTTAAGATTGAGCCCATTCCCTTAATTTGTTGAGATCTTCAGTCCATATTTATTTGCCAGTGTCCTTAAATGTACATGCTTATAGGAGCCTGCTTTCATTTACTTACTTCCTTACCACTGAAAACAGTATTTTCTTCTGTTAGAGTAATGCAAACGTAGCTAGCAGGGTGTTGTGGTTTAACCCAGCTGGTAGCTAAACACCACACAGCTGATCACTCACCCTCCCTCCTCCCTCTCTGGTATGGTGGAGAGAAATGGTAAAATGAAGCCTGTGAGTTAAGATAAAGACAGTTTATTAAGACAAGAAAATAGTAACAATAATAATACTACTATTAGTAATAATGTGTATGAAACAAGAAATGCACAGTGTGATTGCTCACAACCTGCTGACCAATGCCCAGCCCAACCCCGAGCAGCCGGCCCCCCACCCTGGCTAGCCACCCCTATATATTGTTCAGCATGCCGCCAGATGGTATGGAATACCCCATGGCCAGTTTGGGTCAGCTGTCCTGGGTCTGTCCCCTCCCAGCTCTTGCTGCGCCCCCAGCCTGCCCACTGGCAGGACAGAGTGAGGAGCTGAAAAGTCCTTGGCTTAGTGTAAGCACTGCTCTGCAGCAATTAAAACATCAGTGTGTTATCAGCACTCTTCTCATCCTAATCCAAAACATAGCATCCTACCAGCTACTAGGAGGAAAAATAACTCTCTCCTAACTGAAACCAGGACACAGGGTTCTGTTGAGACTTAGGTTTGCTTTATGATAAAAGAAACAAAATATAAGAACTTTCTGACAAACTCTGGATGATGAAAAGTGTCAGGATTAAACCAGGATTAGTGAGGACACGCAGTGCAATGACCTTGTTGTTTGTCCCAGCACCATCCCCGCTGGCTGCTTTCCTGGTGGGCTTTGGCATTCTTGCTGAGCATCTCCTCTAGACTCATTGCACAGCTGTATTGAGATTTTTTTCAATATTCTCTTGAATATTAAGAAGTTTTGTCCTGTTTAATTCCTTCCTCCTGTGGGAAGGTGACCTTAATTTTCCTCCCCCTTTTTTTCCTTACTCTGTGTATTATTAAATGTTACCACAGATGTGTCAATCTTCCCAGCTTATTTAGCCTTCCATTTAGTTCTTCCAAATCTTCCAATGCCTTTCTTCCTATTTCCACTCTTGTCTATATGTATATTAAGTTAAGCTTCATGATTCTTCAGGGTACAGTGACATAAACACAGCTTAAATTGTAATAATGAGTTGAACGATGCTCCTGTGGCCCCAGGTTTTATAGATGACAAGTTCTGCATCTGAAAATAGACAGAATATAGCTTTGGTTTTGCCTTAAAACACTCAAACCTATTTAATTTTTGCAGTTATTTTCGATTTTCAAAGTTCATTGCACTCTCAGATTATTAGAATCTGGAAGGCAAAAGCGCTAAAATTTCATTCTTCATTTTTTATTTATTTTTGCACTGAGAAGACATCTTCCAATAACATACTTTACTGTTGTATGTAGTTGGCGAAGCACATGCTGCTGTTGCTGAAGCAGCTCGAAGAGAAGGTCTGGTGAGTGCTGTGAGGGGGAGCCCTGAGTCTCCCTGGATCCATGCTGCCTTTGCTGCCCCGTGGGATGTGACACGGGTGTCTGCGGTGTGTGACAAGCAGGGCAGAGTGGGCACATGCTAGGATGTGAGCTCTGCTGGCCTTCTCTTGTCTGCGGGATTTATTTATTTATTTATTTTCTGGCTTAGAGAAGCTGCTGAAGGTAAGCATGCAGAGGGAAGGTGACAGCGATGCTTTTGGCATCCTGAAGTGGGGGGAGATAATGTGATGGGACTGTGCAGTGAAGCTGAAGGTATGACACTTTCTGATACTCCTGAAGAATCCATAGCAGTGGTTTCCCTTCTGCACCTTTGTGTCGGTGCCTTTGTCAGCTCAGCCCTCCAAGCACTTTTTTTTTTTTCTTAAACCATTACAGAAATCTTGTGCTTGTAAAATTCCATGGGCAGAATTAGATTGAAGCTGCCCAGAAACAAAGCGCCTCTGCCTTCACATCTGCTTTTCCTGTTTCTTGTAATTCTTTAAGTTGATTTTTGCCATCCCGTCACTCTTCCAGGTGCTGTCACAGCTTTCATACATCAGCACAAAGCTCAGGCAGCCTCATCAATCATCCAGCCTGCTGCAGGGCAGCAGGTTCCTCGGCAGGCACTCTTTGCTGGAAAGCACTTGGTTTGGGCAGGTGGGAAGGATGGTTGATGCTGGCAGTAGAACTGGAGGAATTTTTTTCTCCTGTGCACACCAGGGGTGGCCAGCTCTGTCACTGGAAAACACGATTCCTCTTTTGGAACAATACTTCTGACAAGTGTACCCGTTCTCACTTTTAGTTTGGATCATGACAGAAAAATAAACTCTCCTGTGTGGAAGATGCTGCTTGTCCTTTGATTATGTAAGTTAAGGCTTTGGATTCTGGGCTCTTACTGAATGCTGAAAGCCTCCCTTTCTCTGTACTTTTCCAGCTCATTTGATAGAGGTATATGTTTTTTTTTTTTTTTTTTTTTTAATATACCTTCTATTAAAAAAAATATTAATTGCACAAATACTTTGTGCAGAGGAAGGTCCATGTCAAAAGGCTTAAGCTTTGGGTTCAATTTGGATGAGTGCCTGAAATATAGTTCTGAACCAGTGACAGCCTTTGAATTTATAAATGTTAATGCCCGTTTGGGATTCTGGTCCAAAGCAAAAGCAAGACTTTTATTCTGCTCAGGTTTCTGCCTCTCTGCTTGTCACCACAGCAAATGAGTCGTCTCCAGGCAAGCAGCAAGTGGCCTGACTAACAACCATGTAGCCTTTATTCTTTCATAAGAATAAAGGTTTTGGTGAGCACGGCCAATGTCTGTCATTCAGGCCAATGATTTGAAAAAGCATTTGATGTTTTTGAGGACACTTGCAAAATTTAATACAACTCATTGTTCTTTGGGAATTTGTCTGTTCCAAGCTGGCCCAGGTCAATCAAACGTGGGGTGCAATTTCAGCATCTGCCCAAAAACTGCACAGGGGCAAGTGTCCAACCATACCCAAGAGTTTATCCAAAGAAGCCAATGCCCAGGATTCAAGTTCTCAATTTGGATGAATTAGTCTGAAAACAGCTGAAGGCATGACAGCAGGACAGGAATAATACTTTAGCTACAATAAAAAACGTTGAAAAAGGCTAATGTATTAAAATAGTCAGAATTTGTTTTTTTCTTGCTATCTCCCTAGAAAAACACTATGGGATTTAGAAACGATATTGAGCAGATGAGTGAAACACTGGATTTGGGGCCGGGTATGTGATGAAGTTAGGAAACTTAAAGGGGATTTTATTTCTGAAAAATTGGAAGGATTCTAGGTGGAAGTGTCTATGCCATGTGCAGTGTAAACCGGTATGTCCTTTCTGTCTGCCGTTTGCTGTGTGCATGCTTTTCAGTTTATTTGCCAGTTCCTACTCCAACACAGATAGCCATGCTGTAATCTCATGGTACCAGGCTGTCTGGGTGGATTTGGGAATTTTCAGCTTTTGGTAGGGCTGGAAATATCAACAGAACAGAATATTTTGTGTTAGTTTGGGATTTCTGTTTCTGGTGTCATGAAAAACAAGATAGGCAAAATTTTACTGTTTTGATTCCTATATACATTGGATAAGGTTTTAAGCAAAGGACTAAGGGCATTCATCAATATTTTATGCTGAAGAAACTCTACTTCCATCTGCAAAAAGTTGAGCAGAATTGGGAGCTTCTTTTCTTAACCACCTATGATGGAATGCTGTTAGTATTTAATACTGTGTTCAATCTCAGATAATTGCTAAAGTGTGCTGAACTACTCTCTCGACTTATCCACAGGCAATTAATAATATTGATCACCTTACATTGACTTTGTGAGTTAATAACTTTTTTTTTTCTCTTGATTTCCCTTGATGAATAGTGCTTTCTAAATGCCAACATATAATTTTGTCAAGTTGTCAGATCACAGGGTCTGATGCTGAAGACACTGAAGTGTACCTTAGTGCTTGCTGCTATGGCTGTTTTGTTGGGATCAACAGAAATCCTTATGTCCAGGCTGAGGAAAAATAAATACTTTTTTACAGGGTCTGGCATGGGGAAAGCCTTTGAAACAATTTCAAGTCAACAGAAATTAGGCTGTATGAATCAAATAACTTCAGAGCTGTGCAGGGGGTTTGGGGTTTGTTGCTTTAGGTGATCTCTCTGGTACAAGGGAGCAGCCACACAGTTTGCAGTCCTCATTATTCATTCTAATAGGGAGAACAGAGATCTCATTCAAAATTCCTGCCAAAGTCAATTTGTTAACTAATTTTGTTTTTCTTTAGATGGATTGAGGAAAATGAACATTTGTTTTGTTTTCAGAATCTGAATCACTGGAATTAGCACAGTAAGACCATCTTTTTATATTTGCTTGGAAAGAAATAGGTTTAGGGAGGAAGATTCTAATTTTAGAAGCAATGAAGGTCTAAAGTCATGACAGTGATCAAAAAACCATAGAGCAGCACAGATTGGAAGGGACCTTGCAAGATCATCAGGTCCAATGTTTCACATGAAAAGGGAACTCAGATGATATATAACACCCTGTCCAATTGCACCTTGATACCATACACTTCACTCTTCCTCTTTTTTGGACTTACTTTTAAAAAATAAACGCGTGTTTGGTATAACAATAACTGTTAGATGCAAAGGTTATATGGTGGGGTTCTCATGGGTTTTTCACTCAGAGGAGGAATTCATGCTACCCTTGAGAGATGAGAAGGACCCAAAAGCCACCATCATAGAGTTAAAAGCAAGACCAAGCCATCTGGCTCAGGCATGGCAGTACTCTCAGTTCCTTTTAAACTAGGCCTTATTTTCTCCCTCTAATAATAAAGCTTTCTTTTTTTTATTTTTTATTTATTTTTTTTCTTCTTCCTAAGTCTTTTCAAACACCTTGGTTGAGACATAAATCTTTCCACTTACCTATTTATTTTATCACTTCTCATTTGGAGGGACCCTGAGAGGTTTTTTGCTCTAGGTATTCTAGATGGCACTGGGTCTGGCCTTGAACAAACTGAAGAACTCAGTTCTGGTTACCTTTTATTTATAGGCTACCCTACTTTACCTAATCCTCACCTTGTTAATGTTATCTTATAAACAGTGTTGTTCTTGTTTTATATGATACTTTTTCTCTAAAATCTCTGTAGCACTATGTGTCTGTTCACTCATATGCACTCCTCTACAACAAAATTTTCTGTTGAGATCCCTACCAGAACAATCACAACAATTGCAGGATTGGGAAGCAGTGAATTTAGCAAATGACATTCCGTCAATCTCTGAAAAAACTTGGTTTGCTCTGTAGCAGAGAATGAGAACAAATCTTGAATGCCTTGAAATAGCACTACCAACCAAGTGCCTGGTATCAATAAGGGAAGCTTTGCAGAACTGTGTTATCCAAGAGATGTGTAGTAAGGGAGTTTGGGGGAAGAAATATCCCCTCCTCACATTAGTTTTCTTACATCAGTACTGAAACCCATTGGCAGAGTTGTCTGTAGGAACAATGTGCTGGTAATCTTACTGTTGTAGACAAAACAGGGCATGTTGTCTTGTGATGGCAACAGCCAAGCACTGGTCTCTAGCTCTGTTTTGTTTCCCCTGCAAACAAATATATCTGCCCCCCTTCTCTTGCACAACTGGCAGCACAGTCTCTATATCTTTGCAAAAAGTATCTTGACAAACCATTCAAACACCGACTCCTCTGTGCCTCTGTACTTATTTACCCCCTCCCCGTTGTGTCTTTAGCTAAAGCAGATTATTGCAAAATCCATTTAAAAAGCACAGCAGTTTTATTCTGAAAGATATCTAGAGGGCAGCAAATCCAGAGGGAAATCTCATCCTTCAGTGCAAACAAAACCTCTTTTATTTTATTTCTAAAAAAAATCAAGTGCAGTGTTACATAAAACCTTTTATTTCTCTACACAAAGCAGCAATAATAATATCTCTATGAGATATAATCATACCTCGGAGCAAATTTTTAATTTGATTAATACTTACTGTAGTGGGCAAAGATTCTGAAGTTCCGATGTGAGTTATGAAGAAACTGCTCGGTCATCTAAAATTGTAAGCAAATGTATTTTTTGAATACTGCTGTGCAATGTGGAATGCTCCTGAGTTATTTGTTCATAACTGTAGATGATGTGGAGGTTATATTTAATTCAATATTAAGATAGTACTTCTGATTGTGGTTCTGTCATTCTTCGTGTTTGGTTCAAGCTGTAGCTGGCTGAGCAGTAACTGGGATCCAATTAACTGTCAGCAATGAAAACCAAGGCTCCTGTCCATCTTGTTTTATTGGTTACTGCATTCTTCAGTATATTTTGAAATCCTTTGAGAAGTGTTTCTAGAATTACATCTACTGAATTTCATCACAAACACTTAGTGCATGCAGGAACAGGGCTGTCAGAAATGTCATTCATCTTCCTTACATTTTAAGTTTGGTATTTTGAGTTTGGTGTGTGGCCACAGAATCATAAAATGGTTTGGGTTGGAAGGAATCTTAAAGACTGTCTAACTCTGATACCACCACCATGGTCAGGGACAACTCCCAGCAGACCTGGCTGCCCAAAACCCCATCCAGCCTGGCCTTGAACACTCCCTGGAGGTTTTAAAAGACTTTTTAGATGTAGATCTTAGTGATATGGTTTAGTGGAGGAGTTTTTAGTGTTAGGTCAGAGGTTGGACTTAGTGATCTTGGAGGTCTCTCCCAACTTAGATGATTCTGTGTGACTCCCAGGGATGGGGCATCCACAGCTTCTCTGGGCAACCCATTCCAGTATCTCACCAATCATTCAGTAAAGAATTTCTTCCTAATATCTAATCTAGATCTACCCTCTTCTAGTTTAAAGCCATTCTTCCTTGTCCTATCACCACACTGCCTGAAAAAGTGTCCCCCCAAGCTTTTCTGTAGTCCCCTTTAGGTACTGGATGGCTGTTTTAAGGTCTCCGCTGGAGCCTTCTGTTCTCCAGGCTGAACAACTCCACCTGTCTCAGACTGTTTGCATAGAAAAGCCATCACAAAATTATCAGAATGCTTAAACAAAAATAATTAACATTTTAAAATAGCTATGCAATTAGGTTGGCTTCTTACCCTGAGCAGATTTTCACTTTAATTGTGGTTGGCAAATTGGTGTTTGTGTGTTGGGAGGTTCAAGCAGAGTCAAATTAATGCTACTTTGTGTGGTCCCTGGCAGTAACTAGAAGGAAAACCAGACAGATTCCTCTGAGTGCACTCGGAAATGCTTACACCTATGCAAGGAAGCTATGCAGGTTGTCTCTCTTGAACCTTCATAATACAATGATGTTATTTGAGCGCGACCACGTATAAAATATGGGCTGCAAGCAGAGACTACTCCAGGTCTAAGGGATCTGGGGGAGTGTTGCTGGGCACAAAAGTCCTACGTGTGTTTCAGCATGCCAGGAGGCCTTGGGGAAGCTTCGTTCACCTCAGTTTCTGAAGCTGCAAAATGGGGTTGACGAACTGATCTCTGTGTCTGAAGTTTGAATTTGCATCTCATCTACTGATGAAAACTGTGATATGAGATCTGTGTGCAATCATTATTATCAAGGGGAAACATTTGCATTGAAATAGGACAGGGCATATACAAGAGGGAAGAGGACTGGGTCTGCATGACAAGTCTTTTTTTTTTTTTTTTTTTTTTTAATCTGGAGAGCGTGCCTGAAATGGGAAGGATTTATGTGGTACCCTGACAGCACCTATAGCAAAGGCTACCTTAGAACACAGATAATTTATTTCTAACTGCATTTGTTTTGATGTGAAAACCCATTTTCCTGTCTCATGTGGAGATTTTGCATAACAATACATCGTCACTGAAATAGTTGCTAGTGAATGTACAAACAGCAGCAACTTCCTTAAATGCCTGGTATCTCTGAACATCCATAGGTTTCTTCTGCAGAAAGGGAAGATTCCCTCTCTTTCTGCAGTTTTACTACAGTTTTCATTTTGTCTCAGAGTTGTTCACAACATGATCACTCAGTGGTTTTCCAACGCAGCTGCAAGTTGTGAGGCACCGGTTCAGAATGAAGCACTGCAGGAACTAGCTGCCCTGCTACTATTTAATGACAATATAACTGCTTTTTTCTACCCTTCATTCTTTTTTTTTTTTTTTTTTTTTGTGTGTGTGTGAGAAGTCAGGAATTCAGAACAGCGTTTCTGTGCCACAGACAGGCTGCAGATGATGCAGGAACCAGCTTGGGTCATTCTGAAGTCTGGAGGAGGCTTTCAAGGCACTCATCAGAGCTGTAAAAGGGCTGCTCTGCCTCCCACTTGCAGGCACGTCTCAGCCATGTGAAGATAATCTGTTCTGGGCTCATGTGGTGTTTGCTTGGAAACCTTGCACTGCCTTGGGCTTCAAAGTTTAAATATAAACACCATTTACATCTGCTTAAAATCTGAACTGAACTTGAAATTTATGCTCAGTCCAGTGATGGCTGTAGCTGCTGTTAAATTGCTCCATTAACTATAAAACAAAGTTTAATCTGCTGTGTTTTACTTTCATTGAGTTCTTCTAAGCACTGGTAATGTTCTCTTTATTGGGTTCCTTTAACTTTACAGGAAACCGAAAGCTTTCTTCTGAGGAAAAAAAAAAAAAGTGCAAGTCTTAGAGTTAAAACACCCATGAAAGCAATGAAAAGAGGGGAAGAGAGAGAGAGAGAAGTAAAGATTAGCTCTACCAGGAAGGACTGGGAGGAAATGGAGCAACTTGCTATTTGCCTTTTCCTTTCCAAATATCTAACATGGACAAAAAACTCTACTAACTGGATTACCTTGAGTGCTCATGGAAAAGAGTACAAGTGCAATCCCAAAAGGCAATTACTTTTTTGGTTCATGTAGGATTTTTCAGTTTATATAACATGGAGTTTACCTATTTTTTCTTCCTTTTTCAGTAGTAGTCCTTTGCACAGGTTTAGTCATCCTTGATGGCAGCTGTTCCATCTATATAGCAATTGCCAGACGATTACCTCTTTAATGTTTTCACTGAGTACTTTGCTGGTTAACCTCCTTAACTGGAGAGCTGCTTATTGATATTTATGTCTTGTCAGCATAGAGGTTCATTAAGCATCGGTAAATGACATGTTTTCATATCTGCTGACACTAAAAATGCAATATGATCAATTGCAAATTGACTTTAGTGCAGCAATAGAGTGCATTTAACACACATCAGTGGATCATTCATACAGGCAGAGCTCGAATTGTTATGGCTGTTTATGTCTGCCTAATATCCAAGTATAAATTCTCCTAAGTCAAGAAAAAAGCCAAGTAAAACAAAATACAAAACTCAACACAAGAAATGCACATATCCCAGGTCAGTTCTTGACATAGATGGATTTGGGATGGCAGGAGGCTGAAGGTGGTGAAATGGTCCTTGTCACACCTCTGGTCTCCTCTCAAGAGTGAGCTACAACCCCAGTGCCAAAGGCCAGCAAAACAGCGACCATGTTCCCAAAGGGTGCCCATGCCCCCATGCCCAAAGCTGGGGAAATGGGGAAGAGTTTTGTTAGGTGTCCAGACTTTTTTTTTTTTTTTTTTTTTTTTTTTGAGTAAAATGCAAAAGAAAGGTGTGAATGCAGGCAGCAACCATGGGAACATCCTGTGCTGATTTCCTGATCTAACCTGTTTGGTTGGCAGGTGAGCTTTCTGATGAAATCTGTCAGAGGTGTACATAGTCTTCCTGGCTATAACCACCCCCACTGAACATACAGAATGGTACTCTCTCATTTGCAGCTAAACTGCTGCTTGTGTCCGCCTCTTCTCTGTGGATCAAACCCTGTAAAACAGCATTTTTTCAGCACAGTGAAGAACAGAATGTTAAATTAATATTATGGCTCTGTAACAAAATGGCTTTGATGCAAGATTCCAATATCCTTACTTTGTTATGGAGCTATAATACTGATTTAACCTTCGTGGTGCTGAACTGAGAGTGATGGATTTCCTAGGAGTGGAGCTGTGGGATTCATGCTGAGGTACAGAGTCAGGTAGGTGAAGGTAAATACCAGCTCAAGTTTAAGATTATGAGCTGTAACAGGTGGCAGAACCAGTGATTTCAGTGTTGGTCATGAACATGCTGAATACTCCTGCATCTCTTTCATCTCCATCATTTTTTTAGCACAGTGCAAAGATAGATCCTTCCCCAGGGGCAACCTCAGTGCTCTGGCAGCACACGTTAGTCTGTCAAACAGCCCCGTTGTGGGAGCTGGCACAGGAAGAGTTGTGACCTGGCTGAGAAAAGGCAGGTCCCTGTGCTCTGGAGCATCTTCCTCACGCGGTGCCTCCCAGATGATTTATTTAGCTGAGGATGCTGTGGTTCCTCATGCACTTTGCCCTCAGCCCAATATAATGACAACAGTGTTTCACTTGAAAACACACAACCAAAAAACTTTAATTCAGCAGAACAGCTAGTGCTGGATGGCTACATGAGTGTTTCCTGGTGAGCACCAGTTTCGGTCATGCTGATATTTTTCTATAAATGTCATTTACTGGGTTGAATATTTTACGACTGTGTTTGCCTGCAAACAGCGTGTCTGAGCCAGGCATTTTTTGAAAAAGAAAAAATAGTACTTATTGGTCCCCAGATTGGATTTTTTTTAAGGAAAATAATGAGAGACATAACAAAGGTTGGTAAGGTGAAGAACAAAGGGGCCGTCCAAGGGATGTTTGCATGTCTATGCAAAAAGTTGTGGTTCCGCCAAATCATTAGCCATTTAACCAAACTCTACTTGTATATGCAAGTGAGTGCAGCACTTGGAAATAAGAAAAGAAGGGAGGAAAACTAGGGTATCTGTTTTCAAAGCACACATACATAACTTTTAGCATTCACCAGAAGGGATAGTATGTAAAATATGTGATGAACTAAGCCAGTAATAACCAAGCCGAGATTATGGGGAATTCTTACTCTTTGCTGTTTCTTTCTTACAATCACTTAAAAAGTAGTTTTGTTTCAAGAAGAAAATTGGAAAATGCCTAAATAGATCATTTATACGAAGCACTGATGTTGGAGGATAATGTCCACTGTCAATAAAATGCAAGAAAATGGGATTCCAGATATCTTTAAACTGATTTCTGAAAATCTGCCAGAGATCTTCTAAGGCCAGTCACTCTGAGACACCACAGACTCTGTTTCTGCTGTCTCTGGCCATCTGATTAGTAGAGCCTCTGCCAGGCCATAGCTCAAGGATGTCCCCTTTCCTTGGGCTGCTTCTAGAGCCCAAGCAGTGCCATGGTGCTTTGCAGACAGGGAGATGATGCCCAGGAGATGCTCTGCAGAAACCACAATGGCCAACTAGGGTTGGGCACAGAGATGTCATGTGATCCCCCTTCCTTGTGCGCATTCACAGGATGCTACATATCCCCCCAGCTGTAATCTGGCTGGGAGCAAGAACTCTGGTCCAGCCAGACGTGCAGAATGGTGCTGAGCAGGAACTGCAGCAGGCTATGCAGCTCATCACAGCTCTCTTGGCTTTTACAGATAGGAATTTGAGTTTCAAAGATGCATATAGCTACAAGGATGAGCAAGAAAATTGACCAGAAATACTGATATGACTGGTTTTTCATTAAGAACGATAGATTTATTGACTGTCTAGCCTGAAGTTAGTTTTGTATTCACACTTTAAAAGTTTTAATTAAGTTGAAAGTTTATGCTCCTGCTATCTAGCCATTCCCTGGTTAGTTTTATGAAAACATTAACCTTGACATTTTGACAACTTTTTTTTTTTTTTTTTTTTTTTTTTTTTCCCCCTTTTATTTTTTTTCATTTAAATTTGTTTTCATTGTCTATGGTTTAGTGATTCCCTTGGTCTGCTTACACAACCAAAGCCCTTTGTAGAGCGATAGCTCAGCGTGCCCGGCGGCAGCTCCCAGCACAGCATATAATTCTCAGTTTGAGCCAAGCCAAGCTCCTATTTTAGTGATACTGCACCAACCTGACACCAGGTTTTGCAGGCAGCAGTGTAAAATTTGCCTTCCTGCTTGCACAAGGCACTTGTAAGAACGTGCTTATGTCTTTGCAGCTTGAAGGCCGAGGGATCAGCAGGAGGTCAAGTGTCCTCCCTGACTATGATGCCCGAGACAAGCTGCTCTTCCTGTCCCTCCTGCCATTGGGTACATGCACAGGCATACGCACATGAGTCCTGTGCTCCCAGTTCAGTCTGTCTCTCTGATGCTGGCAGCTCCATTGCTGGAGGCCTTGAGCGGTCCTCTGTGCTGGGACAGAACTGTACAGAGCATGAGGACGCTCTGGCACTTCCATGTGTTGACTTGGAAAATCTGAGCTCAGCATCATTGTAGCAGAGAAAACACTGAGGAACTTAGTGCAAGGTTTGACTCCTTTCTGCTCCAGCTTTCTGAAGATATTTAGTCAGAAACACATACAAGCTATTATGTTTATAACTATGCAGTGGATACTGTGAAAGTTGCACCAGCACCTTTCCACAGCTCAGGCCACATAAATGCCTCTTGAAAGCCTGAGCCTTTCTGGTTTACTAATCTACTTCTGTTCAATTGTTTTCCTCTGCAAAGCTGCTGTGGTTACTAATTCATTGGAGTTCACAAGGTGTTGAGGCAGGGCATTTGGGTGGCAGCAGCAGCAATTTGATAGACAAGCAGGGAGAGAGAGAAATTATAAATATGTTTCCAGGGAGACAGGGGAACTTGCTGCTGCTGTCTGAAGAAAGAAATAACCCTCACCTCTGCATCCTTGCACAGTCTGCCTTAACGCTGCATTATATCAAGAAATTGTACTGGTCCCACAAACAGAGAAACTGATTTTTTCTGGAAAGGTGGAAAGGGTCTTTGTTCTAGGAGAAAACAGAAAAAGCAGTAATGATCCCATGGAACAGACTCCCTTGAGTGCTTGGAAACGTTGCTGGTAGGAGCTGCTGGGAGCCAGAAAGGGCTTCACAGAAGCCAGGGATTTAAACCAAGGTCGTACCTGTAGAGAATCGACATTTTCATGTAAAAGCTGCCAGCGTGTCCTGCCACTTCTATTTAAAATGTTGTCCAGCACATCAAGGGGAAGGTAAAGGGAGTGCACCATGCGGTTCCAGCTCTGGGAGGTCAGGGTGGGGGTGCGAGATCGCTCGCGCTTGCTGAAGGTGACTTTCTAACTCAAGCATGAATTAGGAGCTAAGAACAGCAATGAAATTTTACAAAGTTAGGGCTACCCAAAAACGTAAAATGTTCTGCCTCATTTAAGGTGAGGGGAAAAGAAGGTTGGGACTGAATTTTTAATAATATTTGGGACTCCAGGTCCCTCAGACAAGCAATGTGCATCCTTGTGAGCATGAGGAAGAGCTGTGGAGAGTGCGTGACCTGGTGTCACCAGCTCCCTCCTGGAGATGGTGACATGTTTATGCCTGGGATATGGCCCTGGTCCCAGGGTGGGGTGAGGCAATGAGGATCTGAAGAACCAAACACTGCTTTTGAAAATCTTCCCTCTTGAATAGCAAATATGTCTCCTACTTGGTATATAGTGAGCAGCTGAGAGTTAACTAAGCAATATAAAATGTGGAGTGTAGGTACTGGAATTAGGATTTAGAGGAATCTGATGAAGCAAATAACACATAGGTCTCGAGATAAGATGAGCATGACAAAGAAATTGATGATTAAGGTGACACCCTTGGGAATTCCCAAACAGACATCCTGCCATTGATTCATTGATTTCTTCTGACACCTGAGAAAGAAAAAGCCAGGTTAACAGACTAACAAGCACTGTGGAGGGGGAGAAAAATAGTTGCAGTCAAGCAATAATCCCAAATCAAAAGGAGTTCAAAATAAACAGAAATATCTAGGCTTGTTTATTTATAACTTAACTTTGTAAACATGGACATTATTCCCTGAGGATGTGACTATATTGATAACTTCAACAATAAAAGTTGAAAGAGGGATGGGGGGGGGGGCAGGCTACACTTGGTACCAATAAATTATTTGCTTTGCCATATGAAAGAAGGGAAAGTCTGCCCTTAAGCACCTTGATAATTTCTGCAACATCCTGCAGTAATGCCCTGTATCAGAAATGCAATTTTTTAAAATGAGAATCTCTTCTTTTAATCCACCTGAAGATTAGTGGTAGGGATTTACCATTAACAATCAGTAACAGATTTACCATTAACAATCAGTAAAATATTACAAAAATCTTATGTTTTATTGTATTGGTTTCCTTTTCTTACATCACCTATATTAGATTGCAAAATTTAGCTAGCAAAACATCTTTTCAATGTATTTGGTCCTCATTGTTCAGAATATTGACTTTATTTTAAGGGACTTGGATGGGTATTTAAGTCTCTGACTCCCATTCCTCTGAGAAACTTGATGTTTGATCTTGAATAGATGGTTTATTTTATTTATTTTTTTGCCTCATTTGTCTTTATATTTGGGAACTAGTGATACCCTAAGGCTATGTCCATCAGACTGTCCCCCACCTTGCACGCACAAGGAAGGTCTAGCTGAAAGGTCAGCATTTCACTGGGGGAAAGCCTGCCCAAATGAAATACAAAATTAAACACTATTGTGATGCCGAAAGAAAGAAAAAGTTTCTGTACAGTTATGTTTTAATAAGAAACACCCTTGTTAAGCAGAAAAATGCTTGAGACCACTGTTGGGTGTGGGACACCCTGACTTTGCAACTGTCCCCTGGATCTCCAGCCCCTCTGCCCTGTCTGTGCTCTGTCCTCTTGCACCTGCTGGCAGCAAGAAGAGTGCCTGTGGGAGGCACACCTAGCCGTGCTTGGGGCCCTGCAGCCAGCAGGAGCACCCCTTGTGCTGTCCCAGAAGCCAAAAGGGATGAGAGTGACAGGAGGTCTCTGCAGCCAAAGAGGAAGGAACTGGGGTGGAGGTTCAGCAGATGCAAAGTGTGAACCTTCTGTGTGTGTTGAGGGGTTTCTGCAGTGCAGCTGCATGCACTGAATTACTTGGGCTGAGTGATGGTGCTGTGTCATCAGGGGAAGCCACAGGTGATGCGTTTACAAGCACTTAATGGGGCAGCACATAGTAGGGCTGGTCTGGAGCAAGCACTTGTTCTTTGCTACCTGTAAGGCAGGTAGGGCTCACCTTGCTTGTTGTGGTCTGGAGTGGGCTAAAGGGAAGGTGTGGGGGATGCAAGTTGTCCAGTGGTCACTTAGATATGGCTGGTATTTCTGGGACTTAACTGATGATGGCTTTTAATTACAAAATGCAATGTCAGTAAGTGTGTGCGGTTTTCCCTTGTCCAATATTGTTTCATTAGAATACTCTCTGCTGTGATTGCTGCTTTTTATTTAGGTTATAGGCTATTCCTTGAAAGCATTATGAAGACTGTGCTCTCATGTAAGCTATTCCCTTCTTGCTCTGCATAAATTTCACTGAGAGGTTGTGAATAAAATGCATTTACAGTTATAATTCTTGAACTGATCTTCTATAGACATTGATTTAAGCATTATCTGCCACACTGGAGTATTCTGTTGTGTTGCTCTGTTTCAAGTGGTCACAGTCAAAAGGAGTCTCCAATGAGGAGTTGTCTGTTCAGCTGAGCAAACTGCTTCTGAAGAAATCTCTAAATGAAATGGGTAAACTGTGTTTACGTGGTTCTGTTCTCCAGATTTAGGAGACAATTTATTTGTGAAATAATACAGAGCTTAATTTTTTCTTTGATTGTTTTTTAGAAGTTAATTGTAGAAAATGTTATCTAAAACTAAGGTTTTCCTGAAGTCGGCCAGAAAAAAAATGGAACCAAATGTTCTTAAGCTTGAACAAAATATAACATGAATGGCGTGAGGTTGTGGAATACCTTGGCTGGTTTCCACCAAACTTTAGAGGTAGCTAAAGTTCCTCTTGGGGAAAATATTTAAAGTGCAGTTCCAAACTAGCTGCTAAAACTTTTCTCTAGTTTTTAACATGTCTCTATACATCTTATCTCTGCTAGAGCAACTAGTTCTCTTTCAGTCTGCATGCATAGAGCTAGGCAGCATGTGTCTCAGGGTGGCTATTTTCAGTATTGTGTGCTAATAGATTGCAAATAACTGTGAATAGTTCTCTTCTGGAGAAGTTTCTTGGGTTGGTGTTTTGCTGCTTGGAAAGGAATTTTCGGGTGCACTCAGATTGCTGCCTTGTGGCTGCTGTTTCAGACTCAGTAGTGCCTTTTCTTTGTCTATGTAATCAACTGACACAAGCAGTATTGAAAACATACATGGGTAGAGGTATATGTTTCTAGAGTGCTTAAGTTCCTGCTTTTTTTTTTTTTTCCTAATACTAAAAAACAAATAATATCTATGTGTGCTGGTACAGTGTGCCCTTTATTAGGGTCTGATCCTAAAGGTTCCCATGGGGGTTGGATCAGGCCTAGCAATGTGTTAGGACAAATTGTGTTTTGATCCATCAGAGTCAATGGAATTACCCTGGGATTTATTTATTTATTTATTTATACCACATCTCTAGCTTAAAAAATATTTCTCTCTAGAGGAGAGGAAACTTAAGTTTTATGAGCTTGTTGATGAATGTCCTGCAAGGTGTAATTGCTCTTCCTTGGACTGTTTCTTCAGGAGTACTTCATTACTGTTACACTCATTCCTAATCAGATTGCTCTTCAGTGCTTAGAGAGAGCGTCATTATGCTGACGGTGAATAAACAAAACCCAAACCACAAGGTAGTATTCTGCCTCCTGGAGCCTGCTGGGTTCCCACGTATCTGTGTTTCCAAGTGCCTAATACTAGCACACAGTATCTCAGGATGAAGCTCTCTGGCCACAACTAGCATAAAATTGCACTTTGCCCTTGAATAGGAAAACTATTCTCCTGTGGCAGTACTTTATATAAATTATGTTGCTAGGTTCTCTTTTCACCCCATCAGCTGTTTCTTCTCCCTCTAATAGAATAAAGGTCAGAAATTCTGATTCTAAATAGCAATTGCAAATATGAAAACTTAAACTCTTTTTGTGTGACTTTTTTTCTTTTCCAGAAACCTTTCCTCACAAAGTCAACACTGAGGCCAAAATCTCTCAGAAAAGAACAACTACCCAAAATCTTGGCCCCATGTTTAGCTCTCTTCCAGGCCAAGCCACTCTTTGCTACTAAATTATTTACTTAGGATGAGAGTCATCTTTAATAGTCAGAGAAACATTAGAACCCAACAGGACTGTGAATTCATATTTAAAAATGTTTACTAGTATGTGAGCATATTCATTTAATGCCTTCAGAGATTAAGGTTTTCATTACAACTTCAGATGAGCTTTACCCTCATTGTTTTTAACTTTTCAGATTGTAAGACACTCGTCTCATCTTTTTTGTTCTGTTCAGACTGCATGGCTTTTGTTTTGTGCTGGAGGTCTTGGCAGTGAGACATAAGGTTTCAGTGTATGCACATGTTGTGTATGGTGGTTTTGGTTCTAATTTACGTGAGTTTTGGAGTGGGGCATGGGTGGGAATTCCACTGAGGCAATGCTCTTTCCACTAAAGGCTATGGTGTGAGGGATGCAGTGTCCTTGTGGTTATGAGTGTTTTTTCTTGTTGTTTATTTTTTATTTGCTTGTTTGGAACATTACCCTATTATGCTTGAGAAGCATTTAATAGCACTATACTGGACATCTTGCTCATTAAATCCCTCTCAGAGCTATTCTACTTCTGATGCAAACAAAGCTAAGCTGCACTAATGCTTCCTTATAGCTATAAAATTTTCAAAAACTTACTTGAAATGATTTCTTCATATTTCCTCAGGATTTTGCGTCCTCTTTTTGGATTCCTTCTCAGAATGAAAGACAAATATTTAATAAACTTGCTGGAAAAACTCTGGAGGCAGGATTTATTAATAGTGAAAATTCATTATTGATACTGTTGTTCTCAATTGATGGGCAGCTTTGTGCCTGCTTATTTTTTCTTATTTTTATTCTTTTAAAGAAGGCATAGCTGGTAGCTGCTCAGTATGAAAAATCCTTCTGTCTCCTGAACTGACAGGTGACTGCATTCTTTGTGTTTAGAAGCTGAACCTCATAACCTGTGCCTGTGAACTCAGTTCCACTTGCATCAACTAAGGCAAAACAATTTCTTTTTCCTGTTGTCTGCTTTTCACACACTTTTCCCAAGGCTGCTTCAGGCTGACCAGAATGGACTTTTCTTTTTGATGTCTACCCTCTTTGTACTAACATTTCACAGATGTATTTCCATGTCCACAGACTTCTGGTCCAGCACTTCCATGAATCTGTGAAGTGACTGAGGTCAGGGGTGTTATGATTTTTTGCTGGGGGTGGAAATAGATGTTTTCTGTTTACAGCTGGGGTGATGGCAAAGCTCCCAGTACATATATTACATGAGTTTCTAGATGTTTCTATTTTACAGCTGCACTCACAGGAAAATTTCCAATTCATTTTCAAAGGTTTTCTGAGCTGCTGGTCTTAACTTCAGTCTTAACACACACCTAAAGAATATGTGGCTGAAGTGGTGGCTTTAGCAATGAAGTGATGTAAACCCAATCCTTTGTGATGGCTTGAAACTTTAAGTGCAGCGTGGCTCAGAGAATACCTAAATGTGGTAGGGATAAAGGCATTCATGCTTAACATTCTCATTCATGAATGACACAGTCCTCAAACATTGGTGTTCTATACTTGGTTGCTACTGCTATATGTTTGATATTTCAATACATATTATGTTGTATTTAAATACCACAAGTAATCCCATACAAAACTCAATGCTCTGAATTCAGTACGTTTCAAAACAGTGTTTCTAAAACCTGCCCATGCCCAGTGCTCTACCAAAAACCAGTTCTGAGCAGGCTGCTTCTTCCTATACTCTGCAGAGGGATGGGAGAGTGAATGCAGATCTGAACTCTACATATCCTTATGGAAAATAAAAAGAAAAACAACACAGTCTGTCTGGTATTATTACTCACTTGTATTTCAGGTCCTTGTTCTGTCTTGATGTTTGGAGGTCCTTGTTCTGTTTTGATGTTTGGTACCTGGCTAACTTTAACTAGTTGGACATCTGAGAGCTAGATGGTTGGTTATACTCTGGGGGTCCCTGTTCACATTCCTGCCTCAGGGAGGGGATGAGCCATCCCCTAGTAACTCTGAATTTGCAAAATAACCAAAGCCTTTATTTCTCATTACTCTCTAGATCTCCTTTGGCCTTTTTTCTCTTTATATTCAATTAGAATTTTAGAGAAAATATACTTTTGCAGCTGTAGTAACCACCCTAGAACAACTTTTGAGCCTTACTGCCAATCCTCACTCAGTAACAGCTCTTTCCAACCTGCTGCAGTAACTCTCCCCTTCCCTGGGCAAATAAAATGGCTCTGAAAACATTTTCATGCCAAATACGTGCAAAACTACAAAGGGTTAAGTTAAATTCATAATGACAAGATGTTCCTGCAGCATTGCTTGACCTGGCTCATTGGCAAGTTGAATTGGTGCTCTGAGCTCAACGTGGGCCTTCCACCCACAGCAGGCTTCAGCCAGCCAGAGCACTCACGGAGCTGTGCTGTGTAGCTGCTATCTCTGGTTTTTGAGTTGACATGTGACAAGTTATTACCATATAAATGAAATAAGGTCTTAGGTAATTGTGGACTGGAAGTAAAACTGAACTGGATTGCTTGTGGCTTGAAATTTTAAGTGTACCTTTCTCTCTTCATTTTTTTTTTTTTCTTTAAATCATAGAATCATAGAATATCCTGAGTTGGAAGGGACCCTTAAGGATCATCAAGTCCAACTCTTGACACCGCACAGGTCTACCCAGAAGTTCAGACCATGTGACTAAGTGCACAGTCCAATCGCTTCTTAAACTCAGTCAGGCTCGGTGCAGTGACCACTTCCCTGGGGAGTCTGTTCCAGTGTGCAACCACTCTCTCAGTGAAGAACCCCCTCCTGATGTCAAGCCTAAACTTCCCCTGCCTCAGCTTAACCCCGTTCCCGCGGGTCCTGTCGCTGGTGTTAATGGAGAAAAGGTCTTCTGCCTCTCGACACCCCCTTACGAGGAAGTTGTAGACTGCGATGAGGTCTCCCCTCAGCCTCCTCTTCTCCAGGCTGAACAGGCCCAGTGCCCTCAGCCGTTCCTCGTACGTCTTCCCCTCCAGGCCTTTCACCATCTTCATAGCCCTCCTCTGGACACTCTCCAACAGTTTCACGTCCTTTTTATACTGTGCTGGCCAGAACTGCACACAGTACTCGAGGTGAGGCCGCACCAGCGCAGAGTAGAGCGGGACAATCACCTCCCTCGACCTACTAGCGATGCTGTGCTTCATGCACCCCAGGACACGGTTGGCCCTCCTGGCTGCCAGGGCACACTGCTGGCTCATATTCAACTTGCTGTCTACCACGACCCCCAGATCCCTCTCTTCTAGGCTGCTCTCCAGCGTCTCATCGCCCAGTCTGTACGTGCAGCCAGGGTTTCCCCGTCCCAGGTGCAGGACCTGGCACTTGCTCTTATTGAACTTCATGCGGTTGGTGATCGCCCAGCTCTCCAACCTATCCAGATCCCTCTGCAAGGCCTTTCCACCCTCATCCGAGTCCACAACTCCTCCAAGTTTGGTGTCATCAGCAAACTTGCTCAAAATACCTTCTATTCCTACATCCAGATCGTTTATAAAAATATTGAAAAGTACCGGCCCTAAAATGGAGCCTTGAGGGACCCCACTGGTGACCGCCCGCCAGCCTGACGCAGCCCCATTCACCATAACCCTTTGGGCCCTGCCCGTTAGCCAATTGCTCACCCATCGGATGATGTTTTTATTTAGCTGTATGGTGGACATTTTGTCCAGTAGGATCCTATGGGAAACCGTGTCAAAAGCCTTGCTGAAGTCCAAAAAAATCACATCAGCTGGTTTCCCTTGGTCCACCATACGGGTGATCTTATCATAAAAGGAAATCAGGTTAGTTAGGCAGGACCTACCCTTCACAAACCCATGCTGGCTGGGACCAGTGACTGCTTTGTCCCCCAGGTGCGCCTCAATAAGTTCGAGAACCATCTTCTCCATGATTTTACCAGGCACTGACGTGAGACTGACAGGCCTGTAATTGCTAGGGTCTTCTTTCTGACCCTTCTTGAAAATCGGCACAACATTTGCCAGCTTCCAGTCTACCGGGACCTCTCCAGAATCCCAGGATAGTTGAAAAATAATTGAGAGAGGTTCCGCGATGACGTCCGCCAGCTCCTTCAGCACCCGGGGATGAATCCCATCCGGACCCATGGACTTGTAGGGATCCAGGTGGAGTAGCAAATCCCGCGCACGTTCAGGGTCAGTTGGGAGTTTGTCATCCCCACCGTCCCGGTCCTCCAGCTCAGGGCACCCTGGGTCCCGAAGCCCATCATCGGCATTGAAGACAGAGGCAAAGAAGGCATTAAGCGTCTCTGCTTTGCCTATGTCATTGTCTGTGAGGAGACCTTCCCTATCAAGGAGCGGCCCTATGTATTCTTTAGTTCTCCTTTTTCCATTCACATATCTAAAAAACCCTTTTTATTATCTCTCACAGACACAGCCAGCTTCAACTCTAGGTGTGCTTTAGCCACACGAATTTTCTTCCTACAAACACGAACAGCATCCCTGTATTCTTTCCATGTCACCTGGCCCTCCTTCCAGTATCGAAACACTCTCTGTTTCCACCTAATCTCCATTAGAATGTTCCTGGTCAGCCACGCCGGCCTCCTGCCCCGCCTGCCTGACTTGCGATATTTAGGAACTGCCTGTTCTTGTGCTTCTAGGAGGCATCGTTTAAAGAATGACCAGCACTGGTGGACATCGAGGCCTTCAAGAGCAGCTTCCCAGGGGACCTTGCTGACTAGTTCCCTGAGCAGCCTGAAGTCCGCCTTCCCCATATCTAGGGATAAGGTTTTGGTGGCACTTTTCCTTCTGTCGCCGTAAATTTTGAACTCAACCACTTCATGGTCGCTATGACCGAGGCGGCCACCAATCACCACATCTCCCACCAGGCCCTCTCTGTTTTCTAGCAACAGGTCTAGGAGGGCACCTTTCCTAGTTGGCACTGTTAGCACCTGCACCAAGAAGTTATCATCTAGGTGCTTCATGAACCTCCTGGACTTGCTTGTGTCAGCCGTGTGGCACTCCCAGTTAATGTCTGGCAAGTTGAAGTCCCCCATAAGGACAAGGGGAGTTAATCTCGAGGCCTCTCTTAGTTCTGTAAAGAATAATTTATCGGCGCTATCGTCCTGGCCAGGCGGTCTGTAATAGACTCCCACAACGACATCCCCTTTATTCGTTCGTCCCTTGATCCTTACCCAGAGGCTCTCAACTTTGCCATCGCCGACCTGAAGTTCCACACAGTCCAGCCCCTGCTTCACATACATCGCCACCCCACCACCTCGCCTACCCTGCCTGTCCCTCCTGAAGAGCCTGTAACCATCTATCGCAACACCCCAGTCACAGGACTCATCCCACCAGGTTTCGCTTATGCCGATGATGTCGTAGTTGCGGGACTGGGCCAGGACTTCTAGCTCATCCATTTTATTCCTCATACTGCGTGCGTTCGTGTAGAAACATTTCAGGTGTGTCTCCTTACACTCAGCACCTTGTGGATCTAACCGAAGGACCTCACTGGCACACAGCCCCTCTGATTCTAGCGTACCAACCCTTAGGTCTTCACCGGCGTGCCTGGTTTTAGCCCCTTCCCCCTTCAACTCTAGTTTAAAGCCCTATCTATCAGCCCTGCCAACTCCTGACCAAAGATCCTTATCCCTCTCCGAGAGAGGCGCATCCCATCCGGTGCCAGCCCGGTGTAGCATAGACCTTCCCATGATCAAAGAACCCAAAGTTCTGCCGGTCACACCAGTCTCGAAGCCATGAGTTTATGTGAACAGCACACCTTTCAGCTTCGATCCCCCCTATCGGAAGGACAGAGGCAAACACAACCTGCGCGCCTGATCCTCAAAGTAGTCGCCCCAAATCCCTAAAGTCTCTTTTGATCGCCTTCGGACTTCTCTTTGCTACTTCATCGCTACCAGCCTGAAAGACCAGTAGCGGGTAGTAGTCAGTGGGCCGTACCAGGTGCTTGACTTTCTTGGCAACGTCCCTGACCCTGGCCCCAGGGAGGCAGCAGACTTCCCTACGGGTAGGGTCAGGCCGACAAACAGGGCCCTCTGTTCCCCTAAGGATAGAGTCTCCCACAACGATCACTCTCCTGTCTTTCTTGGTGGAGGCAGTCCCGATGCATGGAGTCGACCTCCTTGCCCTAGGCATCCTCCTGGGAACACTTTTTATCTCTTCCTCAGTTGCTGGTCTCTCAATCTCCAGGGCCTCAAACCTGTTCTGTAAGGGCACCTGGGAAGGTGGGGCCGGAAAGGGAGGGCATCGCCTGCGATGTCGAGCAGGGACTTGTCTCCATTCCTCCTCAACTCCCAGATCCCCTCCCTCTGCCCGACAGCGACAGGGCCGGGGGTCCACCCCCATTTGGGGTGTCTCACCCCGGTACCTCTCCTCGAGGCCCTGCAGGGAGTTACTCCACAAGTCTATCTCCCGCTCACACTCCCTGATATCCCTCAACCTCTCCACCTCCTCCTTGAGCTCCGCCACCATGCGGACCAGATCGTCCACCTGCTCGCACTTCACGCACGCAGCGTCTCTGCCTCCCGCCGATGGCAGCAGCAGGCTCTGACACTCCCTGCATCCGGTGACCTGAACCGCTGCATTCTTTAACGGGTAGTCGGTCTGGGTGTATACCGACTTCCTGGAGAGAGCACCGTGCCTGAATCCTGTATACTTTTTCCTTCCACCCGTTAGCCTACACTATAAATGATATAAAGAGTCCTTATTACGCAACCTGGATGCAGAGGTCATAAAATTGCTTTGAGGAAAACATGGATGTCGATCACTGACATAATCCACTGCAGTTATTTTATTCCATTTTTCTTTCATATATATATATAAGTTGATTCTTTCATTGTTCCTGCATGGTCTGGCAATACTAGAAGATGGTAGCTGAATTCAGATACTCCTCCAGTCCTCTTTGTGGCCTTGCAGTTATATTGATTAACTTTACACATGTGACAGATCTTTTTTCTCCTAGCACAGAGGTTCCCAAAGAATGAGACAACTAAGTGGTCAGGAGAGGTGTCTGGGTCTCCCAGGCCTGGCAATAATTGAGGTGAGAAGGAAAAAGTGGTGGTATGCGTTGCCTTGTGTGTCTTGCCCTGGTTTGACAGTTTGCTTATGTGCACTTCTAGTGAAGACTGCAATTATTGATAACATAGTTGAAGGTTTAAGGAAGGAAAAAAAAAGTTTCTTAAAAGAGTAATTATTAAGCTATGGAATATTATTCTTGAGGAATATAATGGAAACTCCTGTTCTTGTGTCACTTAAAAATGTATTAGGAGCATAGGGTGATAATTATATATCACAGGGCCACATTTTATTGCTTCTACTGGCTAGGCAGTACTCGTTGAATGTAGGAACAGGGCAACCAGGAGCAGGAGGGCTCTTCTGCTCCCCAAACCTAGGGTTCTTCTGCTGGAGGTAACTGTCATTCCTCTGATAAGTGTCTTTGCCTTGAAGTTAGTTGCTAAAAGTTTTTCCCTCTGTTCCTTTAGACGTGAAGTTTTTCCAGATAGAATTATTCAAACTATCCAAGGAGAAACTAATTTCTAGCCTTAATAAATTCATGAGCAATTTATAACCCTTTGATTAAATCAAGTAAATGACATAAAACCAGCTAGAAAAATGATTTTTGTGCTGCATACATAATAATTCCATGCACCAAATAATTGCATATAATATATAAATAGCTAAATTGAAGTTCAATCTGAATGCTATTGCCTTCTTGGGATATAATGTAAAAATCTCACAAAAAAAAAAATGCTGATACAGAGTCCCTCTTTAAGAAACATCTTGCTTCATTTACAATGCTATTGTCCAGTACTGCTGCTTAAGCTTCTTCCCCATTTCATAATGTCTTTCACTTCAGTTTGATCTCTTGCCTGCAGAAAGGGAATTGCTTGAGGGTTTGGCTAATTTTTTATTTATTTATTTATTGGTGACTTGGCAGAACAACTAGAGGAATACTTAGCCCAAGGAGAAAAGATAAAGCTACACTTTGATCTACTAAGGTCCCTGCTGTATTGTGAACTTTAATATAAATAGATCTTTAAACTTGATGAGATTTTGCAAGATGGGTCAGATACTTCAAAGATAACTATCTCCCTGTGAAGAATAAGGAATCTGTTCCTCTGGAATACAGCGAGACTTAAAATACACAGGTCTCCAAGCACATGAGTCATCCTATGGATGTGAAACTATCCAGAGAATACTGAAGCACAGACACAACATCTGATGGCATGAGAAGAAACATCAAACAATAGAGGCAGAGTGAGAGAATAATGAACACTAAGATTAATATTTCAGCAGCCTATTTAAAGTCATGTTATTACAGTGCTCGAGGCATTAAATTTGTTGGACTGACTAGTGTGGGGAATCGGTTTATTTTAAACATTCTGCAGTCTTAGAAAACCTACAAAAGTTTTCAACCAAGCTAATGCATTATTCATCTGAATTGGGCAGAAAAAATGCGTAAATACCAAACACAACAAAAAATGATAGAGGAGCGGAAAAGATTGGAATTGAAAAATGGATGCTCTTCATATTTCAAGGAGATGGAATCATGTTGAGTTTCTTTTGCTTTCACTGTTATTTCTTTGCAAATAAGAACACCTGGGAATTTCATCATGAGATTTCTCAAGGTTATTCAGGAAACATTTTCCCACTGGTTAATGTTAATCTGCAAGGCAAAGACTAAATCATCAGTTTGTAGGAGGCCAGAAACAGTGAGAGGCAGTGGCTTGGTAATTCCAGTCCATGCTATTGATAAGCAATGAGGTGTACATCATGGCTTCTGAAATGAGCAAGAGCAATAATATCTTCCACATGGGGTTACCTGCTGTGAATTCCCAGCTGGAAGAGACTTGTGGAAGCATAATCATAGAATAATTTAGGTTGGAAAAGACCTTTAAGATCATCAGGTTCAACCACAAGCTACAGTCTACCCCAGATCCCAGCAGAAACAGCACTCCCATCTTCCGTGTTCCTGGTGTGAGAGGACACAGGAGGGGGCAATTGTTAAAAGGCAGCCTGACCAGCATTCTTAAAGGGATTATTTGTGCTACACCAAGGGCTGCAGCACAGTATTTGTTAAACATAGGGAGCAACCTCTTGCTGTTGCTACAAACTGGTTCTTAATGTTGAACCAAAAGGAGCTAGTCTCCATTTTTTCTTATCAAGGAATGACATGCTTTTGCTTTTTCAGCCGCTAGGCTGTTGTGTGTATGCATCGAGCCCTATGCTTTGGGTGACCTCACAACAGAAAACCTTGGGCTTTAATCCTTCCTTCCTCTCCATCCATCCTCCTTGCCCCTTAGATGAAGGAACAAAACCTTCCCTCTTCCATCTAAATAAAACAGCATCCTAAAAGGCATAGACAAAAAACGGCCTAACAAACAGCTAAAATCTGAGTATATGCTATACACAGTGTTTCATATGTTCTGTAAGAAACTCTTGTTTGCAAAAGCTCAACTTTAACCTGTTTGAAGTGTTTACTCTAGAGGTTTAAGTTTGATTGCTAGATATCACAGTTGGAAAGAAATGGGGGGAAAAAATCCATATTAATTATTGAAGATCCTGAGCATGGTTGGTGTCAAGGAATATTCAGAGTAGCAAAGCATGTGTGCTGAAAGTTTTAGATAGCTATGTTTTAATGCTTTCCCTGTGTAAATAATGACGTGGATTCTGTAAGAGACATGGCCTTAAGGTCACTGAATGTTTTCCTTCCAGTTTCCCGGTTGATGTCTCTGTAGCATGAAAGGGGATGTGGAGGTGAAAGAAGAAAGAGTGAAAACGTTAGCTGTGAACCAACTGTTTGGTAGCCATCTGTAAGCACTGAGTTTAGCTAGGAGGGATGAAGCAGCTTCTGCCACAGAAATACCCATGCAACAGGTAGCAGATGCTTTCTCCAACATTGCAGTGCTGGTTCCTGGAACTCCACCTCAGCTCCAAGCTGATGGGAGGACCGTGGTGGCAGCAGGCAGAGTCCCAGCACGTCTTTCCCATGACAGCTGCCTCCTTTATGTTGCAATATCTTACCCTGCTGGGAAATGGTGCAGGAAGCTGAAAACAGAGTCTTCACAGATTGGCATCAAATGGGAGTATTCAGAAGGCTCTGTATCTATGGCAAGCTTGCTCAAGGAAAGCTTGAAATAGTCAGTCTTGGTTGTGATGTGCTATAATGAGGTGTTTTCAGGTTTTTCAGTTGCCACACCTGTTTCTCTGTTGGCCAGGTGGCCCATTTGAAACCATCTCATCTGAGTTATACCTCCTTACTGTCAGCATGTGTTTTGTCTGAACATCTTAAATACAGCCCTAGAGTCATATCCAACCTTTAATGCCTGAAGACAGCATAGTTATTATTCACCTTGCTGTTAATTCTCTGACACAGAATTTCTTCAGAGTGAGATTTTTCTTTTTCTTTTTTTTTTTTTTTTTTTTTTTTTTTTTTTTCTTCTGAGTCTTCCTTATAGAGTTCTTCAAAGCTTCTTGTCTAATCTTTTTCTCTCTGTATTGGGGGACTTTGTTTCACAAACTTGTTAAGATTTGATTGTGGAACAAAATGGTAGCAGTCATAACCTCTGAGCTACTGAAGTCTTTTTAGCCTAATTAAAAGTAAGCTCTAACTGGAGCCTGTTTGGGTCAAACACCCCTGTGTACTCTCATAGCAAAACAACCGCTTGGTTAGTGAATGTGTGGAGTGTTTCAGTGACAAAAGTAGATCAGGTTGTCCCATGTTTGATCAGCCCGCATAAAGTCAACATGGGGATTGCAGTCAGGATGGGTTGGTATGTGGGCAATCACTCCATCTCCCCACCAAAGCTGTGGATAGGACACTGCAAAGGCATGCACCTGGGGACCAGGCTAAGAGAATAAACCTATCTCATGCTGAAGCTATACAATCATCTCTTTCACTCTATACTTAATGCCTTCTGTTAAAATAAAGCATGTAACTGCATAAGTATTTATATTGTACCAATGCCTAATTCTGGATGTTTAAAGCTGCAAATGTATTTAAGAATGTAGAAATACTCACAAGTCTTAATTTCTTGCCTTCAGCCATCTTTTTGCCTTACTTGTACTTCCTGATGTAATGATCTGAAGAGTAGGGACAATGGATGGGTCTAGAATAGAGCAGCCTGTGGCTTTTTACTGTTCCTATGATGTATTGCCACTTGCAGAAACTGTAGCCTGGATTAAGAGGAAATTTTTGAGTGTGACAGGTCAGGCATAGTCTTGGCATTTGGAAAGAATTATATGTTGGGATTTGAACTGAGCCATGAATCCTCTTTGGTTGCCCTTATAAAATCTTATTTCTGCCTGAAAAGCTCTCTGTTTAAAAATAACAGGAGACTGAGTATCTACCCATCACCCCCAACAAAACAAAACCTCAAACAACCTCAAACCCACAACCCAGGGTGGTTGTGAGTATTTCTTCTTAAATACCTATATATCTTCTTAAATACCTGTTTACCCCTTGCACTAGTTGAGACTTCTCCAGTCATTGGGCTGAATGTCCAGGGGTCTAGGTTAAAGAGATGGAAAAAATGAAAATGCCCAAGAGAGTTTGCTAGGTGGAAAGTTTATCTACACACAGATGAGGTTCAAGGTTTTACATAAGCAGTTTGTGATGGACTGTGTATTACTGGCTATTAATACACCTCTTCCATCCATTTACATAGTGCCCATGCCTTTGGTACTGGGATCTGGATTCCTGACCCACTTTTCTTGGTTTATTATGCACCAATGAATGCTTTCTATGGTATCTACATTCACTTCAATGTTTCAGGAAAGGAAATAATCCAGGATATTTTTTCCCTTGTCTATTAAGTTATTTGTGTTGATAAATTAATAAAGGAGGTTTGAATGGGACATAATAAAGTGGTGTTTTGTCAGAGGTAGCAGAGCTAAACTGTTACACATCCTAAATGTAACCCATAGCAGGGGACAAGCACATACTATTTATGCTTACAATAGGATTAAATCTAAACCAAATGCACTAAAATTAAACATAAAAATAATAAAATGGTCTTAATTCCCCACATTCTCCAAATGTATCTGACACTTGTTAAAATACAGCATTACAATATCAATAAGAAAAAGCGTATGGAATATCTAGATCCTGAAAGACTATTTAAAACAATATTAGGCATCTATAGCTTTATGTATCAATAAATACTTACGCTTTTAAGAGACCTTAAAACTATTATAAGCTATGAAAACATTAGTTGCTGTCCAGAACAACAGCATCAGAAGCACTGATTCAGTAAAATGTGTAACATAAAGCCCTCAGAGTAATAAACAATATAATAAAAACTGTCAGTGTTGTAGTAGTTTAAAAAGTGCCTTCAAGCTTAAAACCAAGACCATGTAGTTAGAATAATGACTTAAGATGTGAGAAATTTATGTTCTGTTCTTTGCTTGCTTGTGGATTTTCTGCGTGACCTCTGCCTGTTTCTGTGGCTCTCGGTTCCCTGCACACTGGTGCAGATGCCTGGCTGAATCTCTGCTTTGTGAGGTTGCTGCCTGTCCACTCAGCCTGGGTCACTAAGTGCATGCGTGCTTTTCACTTCTCACTTCACTCTTGTGGGGTGTTAGTTACCACTAACAGCTTCAACTAAAAAGTTTCAGATTTATATATTTAATTTTACAAGTGTGATGGGCGCAGTGACAAATGGACCTTGTTAAGTAATAGTAACTCAACTGGACTCTAAAATAGGGGCGATATTCTCTTCCCACTTCCCACTGCAAAGTGCTTGTGATCTGTAAAGGGAACTATATTATAGCAGAGATTATTTTTTTGGTGTTTCTGAATATAGGTTTATTTTCCTGTTGAAGTGGTACTTAGTCATGCGAAATGTCTTTTTCCTTGAGTTCAGCTGGCTATTAGTCACCTTTCCTTGCAGCTCATTGGCTTTTTGTCTACGTCTACATCTCTGGAGGTGAAAGATGCCACTACCATGGCTGGGAAGCTCTCTGTCAGCTCATGAGGTGCCATTCCCACTGAACATGTGGGGCTTCCTCTCTGCCGGTCACATCACACGCAAGATGAAACTACAGTTGATAGGAGGTTGTTGAAGACGAGCTGCCTGAAATGGAGAGTTGGGATTAAAGTGTGTGTGTAGGTGTAAGAGTTGCAGGAAAAAATATTTATACTGACAGATGTTTCTGGGTTTGATTGGGGGTGCTTGACCACCAATAACTCAACTTATTCTCTTACTTTGATGCTCACTGAATGGCAAAGAAAGAATACACCAAATGGTTTAACACTTTAGCACCAGCCAGTGATGGATGATGTCCAAAAAAAACTTAAAATCCTACTTGCTTCGATGATTTCCCCAAGCAGTTATTTCCATTAAAAACTTCCACGGTAATTGTAACAACTCAAAATTCTGTAAGAGTTTTTACATGTTTTATGATTCAAATTGTGGCCAGTGGGAAGCTGCTAAGCAGATTTAGTTGCACAGGAACAATGTGAACAAAAGCAAGTTTTCGTCTGCATATTAGGACTGTCTGTTTTCAACCTAAGGGTGGAGCTAATTCTTTCACATTTTTCACATTCATGACTCATTTTCAGTTGAAGCTGTCTGATAGAAATTCAGAACTTGCACTGTGTTTAAGCACAGGCAATAGTAAATAACTTACATCAAAATAGAAATTAATTTCTGACAATAATCTCTGCTGAGACAGACATGGCACCGTAAGAAGCCTTCCTCCAGTTGTTCAAGAAACTTGTGATCTTTTGTTCCCCATTGGGCTGGCCAATTTTAACTGGGGCCGGAACACCAACAGTTTTCTTGGTTGCTCATCACACCTAGGTGTATGAGGGTGAAGTTGGAGGTTGCCTTAGGCTTGCCTACAATGATGCTTGTCAAAAGCCCTCTCATGAAGCATCTTTCAGTTCCTTACTCCAATTTGTGAATTGTGCCGGTGAACTTGGGTTAATTACTTCTCTCCTCCATTTGGAAAGATGAACTGTACTTTTTCTTCCTTCAGACAGCTTTGCAGTCTGTATATTTGGAGGAAGGGGATGAAAGCAAATGATATGAAGTATCACAGCTATGTTCATACCTGGTGAATCAGGCTAAAAGCAAAATTTCATCTTTGGATCCCACCACAAACCTCAGGGGAGGGAGCCCAAGGTACCTGGTAGAATGGAGGCAAGAGAAGAGAAAGGTAGGAGCTGGCAGACTGGAAATGGGTATTTTGGGTATGTGGTTTCTGGAATGCTTAAGTTATTCTGCCTTGTTAAAAAGAGTGAACTATAATGTGGAGAGTTGTTTCAATGTAATAACTTGAGAAGTCTGGAGTAGCTGGGCTCATGCGCTTGGGGTGACTTTATCGCTTCAAAGCTGCTGGCATTGGAGTGAAAAAATTTACATCCTGAAAGAAAATGGAGATAGGACACTTTCTGCAGAAATCTTGCATTGTGGAGGCCATTTAGGGATTTCCTCTGTGGAAGACTGTGCTGTTCACAATGCTGCAGCCTCTCACTGCCAGCCACAACAGAGGCTGCTACTGAACTGGGAATGAACAGTGGGGCAGGAGCAGCTCCTGTCCCCAGGCTAGTGGCAGTGTGCATGGAACATTGCCACCCAGCAAGACTTGACAGACTAAAGCTCAGTTCAGTGTGACTATAAGAAGGTTAAAATGAAACTGGTGGACTAAATTAGTGATTAACTGTCTAGATGGAAGGATTGTGAAACAACATTATAGTTTTGGAATAAAAATGTTATATTTTAGTTTATATCTATTTTTTCTTTTTTCTTTTTTTTTTTTTTTCCTTCACATGTGTTTGTTTAAATACTTGTTGACAGACTAAATTTTGTGTTTGAAATTAGGGTTTCTTGATTTGGGGCTTTGACCACTGTTCTGGGGGCAGCCCAACATCTAGTTAAGCCTTCATTGCTGCTGGTGAAAGGGATTGAGGGATATGAGCTTGTAGGATATCCTACTTCAAATTAATTGATGGTGTCTTTTTTTTTTTTTTTCCTAGACATGAATTAGGCAAGCCAATAGGAAACTGTGATATGTTCTGAACGCTTACTTTTTCCTTAAATATTGAGATCAAGGAAGCTCCCCCAATTATTTATAAGCCCTTTGTACTTTTAACTGTCTTCCTCTCTGGATGTTAGCATTATTATTAGCTGATTGCAAATTTCAGCAGTGAGTTAGCATGACAGTGGCCCAGTCTGCAGGAAGTAGGTCAAGGGTGCTCAGCACTCTGCAGGACCCTTTTTCACTCCTACTCAGGCAGAGAGAAATCTGAACATGCTGAGAGCTGGAGGGATGATAAGTCTGTCTGGAAACAACACTTTCACTGGTTTGTACTCTCCGACTGGTCTGTCAGTGTGGTATGAAGTGTGTGATTTGGGTGAAATATGGTATTGGGGGAGACAAGAGGAGGTAGTTCTGCTTGCATCCTTTGTCTGCGTCTATCTACATGTTAGTGAAGTAACAGTGCAGATCTGAAAATGCAACAGACACCAATGATATCTCTGTAATAAATAGATTTATTTTGTGAAAAGGCTTTTCTCAGTTTGAGAAGCTGATGTGTGTGCAAACAGAGGCAGCAGTTTGGAGTCCTGAATATCATCTCCACTGGCACCAACTTGCTGCAGGATTTGCTGCCCAAATGATGGGAGGCATACAGCCTTAGATTCAAATACCAGCCTTCAGTCAAGAGCACTCCTGGAACTTTTATCTTCCAAAAATACTAATAAAATATAGGGAATGAGAAAACAAAGGCATCATTCTTTACTTGGTACACTTCTCTGAATTTCCACTACTGGCTAACACTTTATCCAGCAATGGATCATCCCTTGCCTGGGGCCCTTCCACTCCAGTGTACTTGTAGTATGAAGCCCTGTGCAATGGAAATGTCTAGGTAACTGGCACTGAGCCAGGGCATTTCCTCATAAAAACTGTCATGAAGCCTCTCGGTTTATCTGTTGCCATGGGGACACCACTTATTTTCTTTGGAGAAGCTTTTGGGCAACATGCTATGTAAGCAGGTATAGTTTTAGATGGCTGAAATTTTAAAATAAACTGATTACAAAGCTACTTTCTTGTGCTCTGCTCGGCAGTCGAAGGCATTATTTATTCTTCTGTAATACAAGCTCCTGGCAAAAACTATCTAGGACTGTGACTTCAAAATCTGGATACTAACCAATTAATTCAGTAAAGATTTCAGTGTGCCATTTGACACACCACAAATTGCTCAGCATATTTAATCCTATTAACAGAAGCGGAGAGATGTGATCATTTTATGCTTAGAATCAACAAATGTTGCAGCTCAAACCACACTTATCTCAAACAGCTAACTAAACAAGCACTGAGAAGTGAATCTGATGGTTGGCTCCTTGACTTGCCAAAATAAATACAGATAATGCCACACGTTCTGAGATCGCCAGAGTGAAATCCGGCTGCTGATTTATTTCAAAGAATCACTAAAATTTTTTTTTTTTTTTTTTTTTTTCTTGTATAACTCTAGGCTAGTTTGTAGCTTCTCACTATTTTTTTTTCAGGCTGCAGTATTAGCATAACTCTCTCATTTGCTTAATTAATTAATTAATTAAGTTCCACTTTTTTTTGTTTGTTTTCCCTATCTCTAAGTAAGATGGAGATCCTGCTCTGGGATGAGCTCTTTTATTTTAAATAAAATAATATTCCTTCAAAATTCTATATTAAATGCTAACAGGGTTGCAATGTCAAACATTCAGAATTTAAGGAATAATAACTGAAGGTGTCCAGGGCAATTTCTTTTCAACACCCCCTGTGCACTTTTGCTGGGAGGCAGTCTTCAATTAACTGTGTGTGTGCACTAATAGTTTTCTCAAAACTTGATAGTACTCCTTTAATAAGGGTTTTCATGTATAACCACTTAAGGATTTCAGAATGATTAATTCCTAGTTTTTCAATTACATGATTATCTTCCATTTTGGCTAAGGGCATAATGGATAGAAATAAGTTGTCTCAGAGCCTCAGAAGGGGAGATGGAAGCCTGTATTTTTTTTTATTTTTATTATTTCTTATTTTTGTAGGTGCTGTGATTTTTCAAGTGAAAGTACCTGACTCTGTAGGTCACAAATAATTGCCAAGGAATTTCATACCCTTCCCAGAATACTTACCTCTAAGCTACTACTGCAAGCTGTGGGCTGTGGGTATTTCCTTAAGAGGACCCATAGTATTTCTAATGCCTTTTGTTGCATGTGCTGCAAGTCTCCCATGGTACGATGTAATGCAACATGGCATGTGGTGTTATAAATAGAAGGATGAGATCTTGCAAAAACCTGCCTGGCAGGCAAAATCACTTTTTTTTTTTTTTTTTTTTTTTTTTTTTTTTTTTCCCTCTTTGAGGGGTTTTCTAAGCTCTCAACTATGCTCCCTTTTTCCAAAAGGTACCTTTTGCTCTTGTACACTCCTGCTCAGGTTCCCAGGTTAGGTTAGAATGTTTTTTTTCTCCCAGTTTCTTTCTGTTGGTCAACAGCACAACAAAGCCTTCGTAAAGGCAACATCTTACTTCTCTCAGCTCCTGCTTCTACTTTAATCCGTGTCTATGCATTTCTAATTTGTTTGTTGCTATGGGCAAGAAGTTAATTTTAGCAACCTTGTGTAATTACTCTGAAGTCATTGGAGTTAATACTTTTGTACAGTATATCACCAATCACAGTCTGTCCTTGTGTTGTCTTAATGTATTTTTTTGCTTGTTTTCTAACCCCCTGATAGTAAATTCAATCTCTGTGGCTTTAACAGCAATGCTACTGGTAGAATAATATTCAGATGATGTTTTAAATAGGCTGTGGAGTCATAGTTACCGACATGACAATGTGTGAGCAGATTCCTAGGCTTTCTGGCAGTGATGCTGCACTGCAATTTCATGGTCTCCAGCATGTTCTGTGCTCTCCAGAAGAGTGCTGGGTTACTATATTTATACTGATCAGTTACAAATACTGCTTACCAGCATCTATTTCTTTCTTGGGTTTACAGGCAGGCTTCTCTGTGTGCCCGACCAAGAACAGTGCCTTTTAGCGGTATCTTGTATGAGAGCTGTAGGTCATATATCAATTGCCTGCTAGTAGTCATTAGTCTAAAACATCAGCTGTAAAGCAGGACTAATTGGGACTTCCTCTTTTATCTGTTTCATATTCTAGTCTGGGACAGAAAAGGACTTTATATATATTTTCCACGAACAATTATTAGTAGTTCACTCTTTGCCTTTCTTGTAGGGTAAAGTGATATATTTTTCTGTGCTTCTTTCAACACGGTGCCAGAAATATAGTGTCTTACCTGTAGTAGTTCAAATTCATGTATAACATGCCTGCAACTTTGACACGGTGTGACTATCTGTTGCAAAGCATGTTGCTTCTGTTGAATAATGATAATAAATCAAACAAAACAACAAGAAAAAAATCCAAATATATCATAGTACCTCTTCCTGAAGTCTCAACAGTTTTATCCTACAAATGGCATATTCATACAAGAACACAGCACTTTGGCATTTGCTACCTTTTGGTTGAGCTATGCAGAAGTGTGCATGCAGAAGCGACTGAGGTATTTTACAGAGGAGAGGCTTTATCAGTCTTCATGTTCTTCCTGAAGTGTGAAGAGGAGCAGTCAAATAGACCAACAAATACTTGGCTTGTTTAATAACTTTCCACTGATAGTAAATCCATACAAAGGAAAACATAAAGCAGGGAAAATGTTAGCACATGAATGCTGCAGTGAGTTGAATCTCCATGTATTGTATTTGGCTCAGTAATTTAGGCCAAAAAAACAGATTTTGCCTAAAGCAACACAGCCCTTGATAAATTTCACAACTCATGAAACATTTGAATTGCTATGGTGTTACAAATAAAAAGCATGTTTATATGCGTGATTAGATGCAGATTAGAGAATAGTGAAGTATTTTTTCTTTACTCTTGATCTCTCCACCTATGTTGAAACATGATCGTTTATTAAACCTTATCTGCTGTTGTGCTGTCTTGCCTCTGGTTTGGGGAGTTCCCATTTGGATCTGCTGCATGGAGTGTCATTTTCTTTTTGTCTGCTTTAAGGGATGTTCTTCAAATCAGAATTCCTTCTGTCTTAATTTGTTCACTTCCAGCTGCAAGAATTTATTTCTGTCCATGCTATGTAAAAGCAGTTTGATTTAGTAATGAAAACAAACATTGCTCTTCCAACACAGAATATTTTTCTTCTAGATATAAACTAGTGTGCTCCTAGAAGCACTAGGCTGCTTCTGAATATAAATGTTGTGTACCTTATCAGAAACAAATGGATCTACTATGGGCTGCAATCCAACACATTCTGGACTTCAAAATTTGTACAACAAATTATGGACTTCTGCAACTATTTAGCTGATAGCCAGGAAATAAGTGGGGGGGAGAACCAGGTGCTGCATTTTTTTTTTTTTGTCTTTAATTTCCCTTATTGGAAATAAAAACACCTCATAAAAGTACAAGTCCTGCAAGAGAGCACACTTGCTTATAAAACCTACGTAAGTAAAGGACTCTTAATCACTGGTATCTTGTCTCTCAATGTTGATGGATAAATGTGAAGAGGGGACTAAATGAGCCAAGTGTGTACTTGCAGTATTTTTGAATCCTTAATATTTATAAAAAGTAAATTTTGTATTTGTGACCACATTGAAGCCTGACTTCTACAATGCAATGGAATCTGAAATTAGGCATGCCTTTAATAACCTCCTGGGGTGAAAGAATAATTCTGCTAATTGCCTTGTAATGTGACATAAAGAACAGCGGAAACACTTATTAGATAAGCATGAAGAAATTGAGCACCACACCTCTGATAGAATCCAATAGCAGGAAGTGTCTGAGGTATCTTAAGATGTCTTAAGACATTTTAAGGTGCCTTAAGTTCTCCTGTCTTCTGAACTACACCACTGCTTGCCCTGAATAGTGCAAGAAGCTGGTACTGTAAGAAAAGAAGATATAGCTGCAGATAGTACAATGATTTTTGGATCAGTCAATTATCTCATAAACTATTACAACAAATCCTAATGAAAAAATTTTGCATCTTTAAAAAATAAAATCTGACACTTTCATAGGCTTGCTCTTCTACAACATTGCTGAAGGATACCCTTGTAATGCAAATCCAAGCCTAGGCACTTTTTTTTTTTTTTTTTTTTTGTGGCTAAAAACACATTATTCCTTATGGTACACTTGTTCTCTTCTAACGTGTCTGGCTGCAGCCTGCAGTAAAGTGGCTTCACCACCCCTTTGAGAATGCTGGAAATCTACAGATGAATAAAAGAAAGGAATTACCTTAAAATCAAAGGGTGTATTTGGGACAATGCAAACTTGGGTAATCTATTCTCAGTCATCTAGGTTGCCAGAGACTCCAGTGCATAAATTTTCCTGGAGGAAAAAACAATTATGTAGTGACAAAAAGTAAATGAAGGAATTCAAGGCTGATGATATGTAGTGGCTATTTGTTTTTACCTCTGAACCGTGGAGATAGTCAGATAGTCAGAGGTTATCTTTTGCAAAGAAACATGTTATGGAAAGGGTGGTACAAGAATATTGTTAGGAGCCATCTCTTGCCAAATGCTAGCAGTAAACCACTGATTTTTCTGCCTTTTTTTCTTTCTTCTTCTCCTGTTTCTGTACTGAATCCCTGGTCATACAGTGACAGCAGTGGTAGCAATTGCTGCAGGAACTCAGTATGCTTGTGTTTTAAGTGAGGCTGTTTGAAGTGTCAAGCATGACTGGCTGGCTGCCTGTGTCTTCATGGTAGTTTGCCTATGTACAGTTGTGCTGTGGTGTTTTTTATTGTTTTGTTTTTAAAGCTTTATTAATAGGGAAAGTCTCCATACTTGATCAAATGATAAATGTTAAGGACATATTCTACACCTTATTACAGTACACATGGTCAGCTTCCTTGAAGTAAGTGATCACAGAATCACAGAATTTCTAGGTTGGAAGAGACCTCAAGATCATCGAGTCCAACCTCTAACCTAACACTAACAGTCCCCACTAAACCATATCCCTAAGCTCTACATCTAAACATCTTTTAAAGACTTCCAGGGATGGTGACTCCACCACTTCCCTGGGCAGCCTGTTCCAGTGCCTAACAACCCTTTCAGTAAAGAAGCTCTTCCTAACGTCTAACCTAAAAATCCCCTGGCGCAACTTAAGCCCATTCCCCCTCGTCCTGTCACCAGGCATGTGGGAGAACAGGCCAACCCCCACCTCGCTACAGCCTCCTTTAAGGTATCTGTAGAGAGTGATAAGGTTGCCCCTGAGCCTCCTCTTCTCCAGGCTGAACAAGCCCAGCTCCTTCAGCCCCTCCTCGTAGGACTTGTTCTCCAGGCCCCTCACCAGCTTTGTCGCCCTTCTCTGGACCTGCTCAAGCACCTCCATGTGCTTCTTGTAGCAAGGGGCCTAAAACTGAACACAGTACTCGAGGTGCGGCCTCACCAGAGCCGAGTACAGGGGGACGATCACCTCCCTAGCCCTGCTGGTCACACTGTTTCTGATACAAGCCAGGATGCTGTTGGCCTTCTTAGCCACCTGAGCACACTGCTGGCTCATATTCAGCCGACTGTCCACCATCACTCCCAGGTCCTTCTCTGCCTGGCAGCTCTCCAACCACTCATCTCCCAGCCTGTAGCTCTGCTTGGGGTTATTGCGCCCCAGGTGCAGGACCCGGCACTTGGCCTTGTTGAACTTCATGTAGTTGACCTCAGCCCATCGGTGCAGCCTATCCAGATCCTCCTGCAGAGCCTTCCTACCCTCGAGCAGATCGACACACGCACCTAACTTGGTGTCATCTGCAAACCTACTGAGGGTGCACTCAATGCCCTCGTCCAGATCATTGATGAAGATATTAGAGGATCGGCCCCAGCACCGAGCCCTGGGGGACGCCACTAGTGACTGGCCTCCAACTGGACTTGACTCCATTTACCACGACTCTTTGGGCCCAGCTATCGAGAAGAGCCTGGCTATTCTGATGAACCAGAAAACTTTTCATTTATTAAACCACAGTGTATGTTGCAGCTGTGTAATGAAATTTATTCCTTGTAAAGCTTGTTTGAGAGCTGTGTTCTGGAATTTGTGTGCAATTCTTTCACAGTTGTCCTTCAGCTTAATGGTCTTGCAGTGCAGCTGATCTCAGCATGGAGTAGACTTTCCTTTGCCTATATATATCTTGAACACTGGAACAACTGAGACGTGGGCTTATGTATCTGTCTTTAAGCAGAGAGGTGAAGTGGAGTGTGTCTCTGCTCCAACCTGTTCCACATGCATCAGAGTTCTCCCCAGTGGAAGTCAATCTCCCACTACCTTTGCACAAATGTTATTAATAGGCCAGCCACACTCAAAATAGTTCTGATATCAGAATAACCTTTCTATCAAGATTATTGGGTGCAACTGAATGAAACACACATCAGTGGTTTTTTTTAACAGTTTCCTGAACTTCTTTAGAAATTGTTACTAAATGAGCAGTTGTTTTATCCTGTAGATTCCTGATAGAAATAATTAGCTTCTCTCACCATGGAGAATCAATGCAATAAACAATTCTTGAGACCTATCCTGCCAAAGATAGGTGTTTAAAAATGTTCTCTGCATGAGTAATTGTTTTCTATGTTATCTGGAGAGAGAAATAGAGTACATCTCAGGAACAATTGCAGACTGCTAAAATTGCTCACTTTCAAAAGCCAATTATTTTTTTTCCTGTTTTCCACCTAAGAGTTCAATTTTGATACATAAACTATCTTGAGTCACAGTGATATGGGGTCAAACTTATCAGAATATATTTTCTGGTCATTCATCATTGTGCTGTGTGGGTCTTGACTTCATTCCCCCCTGCCTTCCCTCACTAGAAACATGTCCTGCCAACTTATTTTCTTAGGCTTTGATTTTCTTTTTTTTTTTTTTTTTTTTTTTTTTTTTTTGCTATAACTCTCACACCAAATTTCGATGAAATTACTTTAGTTTTCCCTGCTTCTTCTCCCAGAGTAGGTTTTTCCCGTGTCTGAAACTTCCCCTTAGGTCTGGTGGTGCTGTTCAGGGGTCCTGGGATTTTAATGGTAGTCTGGGAATTACAGTTCACATTTGAACAGAAAGCCAATGAACCTGCTGGAGGATCTGCTGGGGATTTGCCCTGTTAATGAAGGCTAACAGGATGGTGCCTGGTCATCTGGATCATTAAGTCTATTCCTGGTAATGAAATGGGTTAGTTCTTGTGCTTTTCACCAGTAAGGATGGGACTGTGCTTCCTTTCAGGCTCTTTGTCTCCTTTGTAGTTTTAAGTATGGAAGACTGAATGTTGAACTGGAATGGTGATTGAATATCATGAATGTTTTGTTCAAAGGAAGACCTTACTAATGCTTGAATTAGTGTAAAATTTATTTTGTGCCCATACACCTGTAAAATATAGGTAGTTGTTTTTTGATCTGTGCATATGCTACTGTGGTGGTTTTACCGTGTTAGGCAACTGAACACCACAACTGCTCTCTCACTCCCCCTCCTCAGATGAGGAGGGGAAGAAGTAAAGGAAAGAACAACTCACAGGTTGAGATAAGGATAATTAAAGAGAAAAATTATTATTAAGGAAATATTATTAATTAAACAATTCAACTAAGGGGAAAAAAGAAAAGGGGAAGAGGGAGGGGGAAAGGGAATAACAAAACAAAACAAGTAAAGGCTATGTGGAAGTGCAGAGGAAAAAAAAAAATTACTCTGTAATTCCCACAAATAAGCGATGCTTGACCACGTCCTTGAAGCAGGGCCTCAATGCACATAGCCAGTGTTCGGAAAGAGGACAGACGTTTTCACAACGAGAGCCCACCCCTCCCCTCTTCTTCCTTTTTCCACCTTTTTTTGCTGAGTGTGACATCATATGGTATGGAATATCCGTTTGGGTCAGCTGCCCTGATGATGTTTCTCACTTTTTTGCCCACCCCCTAGGAGGGCTAGAGCAAGTCCTGATGCTGTGCCAGCACTGCTCAGCAGCAGACACAACACCAGTGTGATACCACTGCTGTTTTAGCTACAAGTGCAGAGCGTAGCATGGTATGGGCTGCTGCAGGGAAAGTTAACATCCCAGCCAGACCCGGTACAGCTACCTATAAATAACTTTGAAAGAGAATGGTTAAACGCCTTAACTACTGTTTGGAATTACAAAACTGAGTACAACAGAAGTTCAAATGGTTTCTTCATTTCTTATATACAACTCAGAACACAAACAAGTTCCCAGACTTTGCTCACAAGAGACCAAAGAGTGGGTAAAAACAACAGAGGAAGAGAATGCAATACTTTTATGTTCTTTAGCTCTAGACAAACCCACCCTGATGAACCCAATAGAGGAAAAATGAAACATTAACTTCAAGGGTGGGGTGGGAAAATCTGGAAGTAGATTTGTTTTAATAGTTTTAATGAGAGAGATAATTAATTAACAAAATATTTTTTATTATATTTTATTATATTTCTGCTCCTCTATTTGTAACTGTGTGCTTTTGATAGGTGAGACCCTTTGCAGTAAATAAAGTACACAAATGCCCATAAATATTAGTGCTGGATAATGATTTCCATTTGGTTAAAATAAAGGAGTATTTTTATCAACCCTTCCTGCTTTCACTAAATATTTGCCTCCTGAAGTGTTTACCATGACATTTAATAATTTAAAAATATTACACAATTAAGGACTTCACTCAAGGCTGACATTACAATAGTGAATACAGCAATATAGAATAGATGATGATCTCTGCTGAGCTTTTCTCCAAAAAGCCAAGGTAGACTAATAAAACCAGGCAGCGAATAGATTAATGATACAAATGAATTCCTGTTTGAAGTACAACTTGTGCCAGGAAAAGAGTAAAGTGTTCTTCTAAAGTATTTATTTCCTGCTTCATTAACTGCTAAGGGAATAGTCTTCACATGTGCAACTCCATGGATTTTCTTCTAGATATCACAAGTAAAAATTTCAGGGCTCTTTTATACTCTATGTGTCATATGTTAAATATGATCAAATACAATTTTACATTCGTATTTAAAATATTAACTAGAGACTGTTCTTCTCTTGTTTATTTTTTATTTATTTAAATCTAGAATATCTCTGCACAAGAGGTATGTTTGAGAGGACCTGTGTATGGGGGAACTTTGCCTAGTGTTGCTTTTTGAGGAGGGATGCAGCATCGACTTCAGTGGAGAGGAGGGGGATGTTCCAAATGGCCTAATAATTGCTTTTGAAATTCACTTGTTCCAATTTTTTATTTTATTTTTCCTAGTATATCTCTAGCAGATGTGGACGTAAGTGGAATTCATCTGGCAAGGCAGAATCCAATTGCTATATTTTTTTCTTGCTTTTAATATACGTGCTGCTTCTGCAAAGAAAATGGTGAGTGAGTAAATTTTAGTGACTAAAGAGATCTGTATGTTTACAATCGTAACACAGAAATGAAGTTTATGGAGCTATAAAAGAACCTTCTGAAGGAACAAATAATAGGAAAGGAATACACAAACTGTCGTGGCTTGTTATGAGTATAGCTGGGGAAATCTTCCTAGTTTCAGCTGTAAAAGTAGGCAGTGAGATCTGCCCAGATTACAGTCTGATATGTCTCTACAGGGGAGGAAGATGGTGATGGAAGCTGGGATCACTTTTAAATAAGCATGCATACAGTCGGTATAGAAGAGATTTTGATGAATTTGTTTTAAAGAGAAGTGTGCTCATAACAGTGCAAGCTACATTTTTTTCTTGCCCAGGTGGGGGCTGAATCCTTTTGGTGTCCTTTAGACCACAATGAGTTGATTTATGATGCCAAGTCTAGAAATTATGTAATATGTAAAGTCTCAGAAATTCTGGGAAAACTTAATCTAAGAGAAGGCCTGCTTGTGTAGGATGGAATTATTAAATGATTGTTCTTCCAGACTCTGATTATTAAATTATGTTCTTCCAGGCTCAAATATATGGTGGAATATACTTGAGCAAACAAATAAATATTTGTGACATGTCTGCAGTACCTCCCACTATCAAAATCCTGGAATCTTATGCAGACACTTTCCTGACTCTAATACACTATCTCATGCATCATATGTTATTTCAGAAAGTAGGTAAACCCAAAAACTAAAAAGCCAAACCAAAGCAAACAAAACAACAATATTGAAACCAAAACACTTGCACAGCAATACTCTCATTTCAAGCAAAACTTGGCTTCTAACATTTATCATCATATCCCTCTGATGTTTGCTGAGCAATCAAGTAACATCGCCTCCAAATCCTTTCAGAATTTTCTTTCCTTGTCAGTGATCTTTGAAGGTCATTGTAGAAGAAATTGTGTTTGCAGAAATGCTCTGGATCATGTATGTTGTATATTCCCTCAAACACATTTCATGTAACTTGAACCTTGTTCCCCCTTGATTTATCAAGCTTTGAATATGCATCCCATTTAAATGATGATTTCTGGAGTGATTATGCCATGAAGACATGAATTTTGGGCTGTGGGTACTTCCTTATGATGTTTTCTGGCAGTCATTATCTGAAAACTTTTTTTTTCCATAGAAGTCTATTGTTATTATGCATCCTGATTTAGCTTGGCTTACACTCCTAAATTTTTCGTTCAGTGAACAGGTAACATTCAGTGCCTTATTATAAGGCATGAAGAGTCCCCATGTGTCAAATCAACACCTGTTGAATACACCCAGCTCTTGATATGGCTATTTTACTGGTGCTAGACTTGTCATAGTACAAATATAAATGTGTGAATTGATATGGTATGTCTGAAATTCCTTTTTTTTTCTTTCTTTTTTTTTTTTCTTTTTCTAAAGAATATTCCTCTGGGGCTTTTATGCATGTCTGGTTTCATCAGATTCAGGGGATGTGTAAGTATCACAGTCCTTACGCTGCTTACAACACTATTTGATTTATAGTAGAAATTTAGGTTTTATTGATTCTTAGTATATGTTAGTATAAATTTTAAAAATATCTACTGGGGGAGGGTTCAAACTTCCAATCTGAATTTCAGTTCCATTGCAGCATAAAATTATTAGTAAAATATAAATGTTATAAACTTTCACCAACCCAGAAATGTTGAAGACAAATAGTTTTCAAGCATCTTAAATAAATGTTGAAGACTTAGGGATGAGATAGTTTTTCTTACTTCTATTTAATGCAAATGATTTTAAAAACAGATATATAATTAAGTGAGTTTGGTAAAGGTGAGAATGATAGTACAGACATCAATATATGGTTCTAAAATTCTTTCCTGAAAATCAGGAAAATGTATGCTTTAGATAAGCATATCCTTGCTCAGTGGATCTTTCATGCTTACTAATAGGATATTGGTGGGATACAGTCTCTGATGTTGCCCTACTTTCATCCACAGAGGCATCCCAGAGCACATGTCAGTTAAATAAATCTTCCAGCTCTTACCTGTTTATCACTTTTCAGACACTGATTAGCAATTGAGTCCATGGTCTCCAGATGTATCTGTGTTTCTTTTTGACCTACTAATCTAAGACATTTCTGAAATATTTATCTGGCTTTAGTAAGAATTCTCATATAGATATTGTTAATTTAATGTGTCCTTATTACAAACTCAAAAAAAATATAATTGAAAATGTGTGGGATAAGCTATGAAACATTCTCCTAGAACAACAACAATTATGCATAAGGAAAAAAATATTTAAAAGGAAAGAAAAAGTGACCAATTCACACATTTTGAGGTGTGTTGGGAATTTTTAGGAGAATATTCAACAGCATATTCTAGTAGATTTACTGCTAGAAGCTATGATAAGCTAGAGGTGCAGAATGTTTGGTGGTTATATTGAGGTTTTCAGAAATTTTTATGTTACTTTTAGCTGGCTCACTATGGGTGTTTTCTAAGATGAGGAGCTCAGCTAAAAGAGTTGAAATGGGAGGCCAGTTTCCCAGATGTTTTAATGTGAAGCTTACTCTGAGTTTTTCTAGGTTATTAATAGAAGTCTAAATATATGGTGTGCCAGCAGACTCAGGCCTGATGTAGGTGAGTGGTGGTGGCTCCAGGTAAATTGGAAAATCCTCAGCTTGGAACACAAATTTCTGAAATACTTTCCTTTGCATTCAGTACTTACATAACTCTGTTTCTTTCCCTGAAGGAAACTTTGGGACTTACTATATGGAAAAATTACATAAAGTTTGAATGCTGAAAGATGTAAAGTTGATAACTGAGGGTTCTCTGTGGACTGAAATATGCACTGTGTCTATCAGCATGGTCAAAAAAATGTATTATATGCACCTCAAATTCTTAAGTCGCCAAGAGTAATTTCATTCAACTTTCTTATTTTTGTGTTAAGATTGTCATTGATACTCCTAGAGGTGGTGGAGAGAGAGAGGTATTGACTGATTCTGATAGTGCCTATGAAATGAAACTGGAAGAGTTTATCATTCAGTGATTAGTTTCATTGTAAATTAAATTGTAAAATCATATATATTTACAATTATTCTAATTGCAAGATGCATCCTACCCCAATGCACCTTGGTCTTTAGTCAAACCCAAGCCTGATCTTGTACATGAGGTACCCTTAAAATGAGAAGTGAGAGGGATTTACTCACAGGATAACACACCCATTCCCTGCAGCACTGAGTGCTGGAGGGTGTACTTGGGGTTGGATGGTGGAGAGGAGCAGTGCTTTGTGCAACTCCTTTGTTCCATCATAGCCATATGTCAGACCTGATGAGCAGAGTGCTCCTTGCCAATAAGCACAACAAAGCATCTGTTCATCCCCTAGCTGAAATCAGCTGATAGGCATGGTGGAGTGAATCATGATGAAAGTCAGACACATACACACGGGTACAACAAACAAACAAGTAATTGAAAAGTTTAAAAACAATTGTTTGGCTGATTACAGCTTAAGTTATAAAGCTTCAAATTCTTTTGAAGGGAATTAAAGTTGGGAAGGGGAAAAATATCAAATTACCAGTAAGAGGAATGATTATGTTAATACCTTGTTGAGCTTCCAAGCATACCCTGTGGGATCTCAATGTTTACAGAGCCCTGATTAAGCTCTTTCTCAGCTAGGTACTTATGTACTCAAAAATAAAAATAATAAAAATAAAGACAAATATCTTCCCCGAGCCAAAGCTTCTCAGTGCTTGCTAAACAGCACAGATGGAGAAATTTCTGGGAGGGGATTTGAACTGAGGAGGCTAAAGAGATGGAGGACAGGAGTAGGGGAAGTCTTGATCACTTGAGAGGTCTGTGTCAATACTTGTTCTTTTGATTAAATCATAGAATCATAGAATACCCTATACTGGAAAGGAATTAGCAAGGATCATCAGGTCCAACTTCTTGCTCCAAACAGGACCACCCAAAAATCAGACCACACATCTGAGAGATGTGTCCAAATGCTTCTTGAACTCCACCAGGCTTGGTGCTATGACCACTGCCTTGGGGAGCCTGTTCCAGTGCCTGACCACCCCCTCCATGAAGAATTTTTATTGATATCCAGCCTGATACAATACCATAGGCTAATATTCTGCAACATTTCCTTCAACTTCTCTTCCTTTCTATGTATAATCTAGGTCACGGATTCCTATTTTTGTGATCTGAATACCATAGAAGGCTTTGTGGTATACAATTAAATAGCTCTAATTCCTGCTAGGCAGAAAGACACTTGTGTTGCACAGCTTTAAGTCACTCCTGGAAGCATGGCAATAGTGTTATATTACCACATTCTTAGATCATACCTTCCCTTTTCAGGGGAAAAAAAAAAAGGCATACTGGATGCCTATAAGAACTCTGCCAGTGTTACAAGTGACCCTGACCAGCTGGTAAGGGAGTTTTTGGCAGAAGCTCTGTTCAACCTTTGTGGGTCTTTGTGGCTCTCAGTCCAGATGGAATCGGCAAAACATTCAGTTGCCAAACTCAAATAAGCCTTTAGTAATCATGCATAAACCAGGACTTTTCTAGGTTTGGAAACTGTGAAAACTTTGGCAGTTTTTCCTGGAAACAGGAAAACCCAATACCTTTCCAAAATTAAACTGTTTCTTAAAGCAAACAGGTTATCATTATTACTTTTTTTTTTTTTTTTTTTTTTTTTTGAACAAGCTGAACTTCCACGTGTGTGACCTTCAAGGAATTGATTATTACTCGTGCTCTTTTATCTTTTTCTCTTTAAACATGGGTAACAAAGAGCCATATGATTTTTCTGAGAACTTGCCAAAACTCAGGCCAAAGCAGAAATTCACTGGGGAAATTTCAGTGGCCCCAACAGATGCACAAAGTGGGCTCTATGAAGTGATGTATGAGATACAGGCAGCACAACAAGTACTGCTTATACTGCATTGATCTTGCCTCTGAAGATTAATGGATCATCTATTATAATATTTACACAAATTAAGTAAGCAGCCCTCTGCAAGATGTGAGCTCATATTAATGATATGAGGCTTTTAGGTAATTTCCTATACATGCAGCCACTGCTAGGGACCTTGTGCCCTGCGTAAATGGTAGGTTCTCCCATTGGGATCTTCCAAACCAATCACAACCTTTTAAAAATGTACAAGTTGTAAAAGCAGACAGGAATACCCCTAAAAGACTGATCTTTAGCAGATCCTGAGGCAGCTGGTATTCATAAATGTTTTACGTATGTCAGTGCACTGACACAGACTAGACTGCCATGTGCCATGCTGGCTGTGAAAACCAGTTGTGTAATGTAGTTGCGTTGTCATCTTGGGTTAGGAAGATGGTCATTCCTATGCCATGATAGTTGGATTGCTACCATGGGTGGGCACCACCCAATGCAGAAGAGCTGTTCTGGGCTTGGGATGGGATCTGGGCAGCCAAAAGAGGCCTTACTGTGTGTCTTCTGAGATGCAACCATGTTTGTATTTGTGGTTACGTGCCTAGTGGGTCTGTGACCAGACTCCACAGTTGGCTGGCCCAGTGTAAGAGGACTTGTGAGCATCAGTGATGCTAAGGAAGTTTTGGAGACATGGTAAAGATCTTCTCTTAGGCTGGAGTGGGAGTCTTCTGGGGATATTGCTTTGAAGACAAAGATATGGACTCGGTCTCAATGTGCACTGTAGGATTCAGAATAGTCGAAATCTGAGATTTCTCAGCATCTCTACAAGGATGTGTGCTTACAAATAAGGAATAGGAATAGGGAGACCTTTTCTCTGAAGTGTGGCTATTATTCCTTCTCTGTCATAAAACCCATTTATTGAAGCAAAATATACATGTTATAAATGTCTTCTGTGGCAGTACTGCTTATCTTTTATTTTTCTTCTATGTGTACAATTGTACCAATCTCCTGTACTCATGGGACAGTGATCTGCCTGAAAATTACCTGGCTGCTCAGGAGAGCCAGTCAAACTGTCTGATGTAGAAATAATACTGCTGCCTAGAAGGAAGGGGTATGCCTTGCTAATAGTTACTGAATAGTTACTGAATAGTTACTGAATCTAGATTTCATCAGAAATATCAAGTAGCAAGTTAAGCAGAGTTCTGCTTCCATGATCACTAAGTACGAATCCAAGCAGCCACCAGCCTGTGCGCTGGTGTAGAAACTCCAGGCTTTCCTGAGAGTGCTGTGTGCTTGGGAGCCCTTCTCTAGCAATTCCCAAGGCTGCTCTTGCAGATCTGTGCCCTCCAGTCTCTAAGCATATCTCAAGGGCCTCTCTCACATTCTGCAGAGACAAAGGCTCAGTGTGATCCATGTCCACTAACATCAATAGAAGCACTCCAAAATCATCTATCCATTGATTTCTCACCCCCATCACTTTTTATCTACAATTTGGTTGCTTTCAGGTGGTATTGGCACCTGAATGTAAAAAATCTCGTGTGTCCTGGGGGAAGGTTTGTGGTATATGTCACCCTGCTAAGCAGTCTCCAACAAGAATAGAAATTTTTAAAAGGCAATTGTAACTCAAAGCAAATATCAGCCTAATTATTTTTGATAACATCTGTCATGTATTTAAGGCAAGCCTCTGGAATAAGACAACGGTTTGACATTTTTTTTTTCTCCCTTTTTTTCTTTTTCTCATACTGTTCATCTGGTATTCTTGACCCCTGTGGTCAGAATCAATTAAGACGTTGGAATTCCATGAAAAATACTGAAATAAATGTGTAGTTAAAATTTCCTGTCATCACTGAGATTCTTTAGTAGATTGACTTTTTCCTTTAGGCTGATACAGTTCAGGTTTTATGGTAAATCTCACCTGGATGGATTCGTATCCATGCATACATCAAAGCACCAGCCTGAAGTGGTATGTTTTTGGAAGCCTTTTATAATGAAAAGGAGGCCATGCAGTTTTATTGCCACTACCCAGCGAAGCGTGGATCCATCAGAGCCTTTTATCGGGAGTTTACAAGTGCAGCGTTACAAATGAGTTTGCTGGCAGGAAGCTGACCCCTCGCTGTGGAAAGCAGAAACTAGTTGTATAATTCTAAACACTGACGTCTGGCCTGCTGGGATTTCCACCTGAAAAAAAGGCCGTCTGAAAAGGGCTTAAAGCAGATAACAGTAGTACATGCAGAACGAAAAACCCTGCCTTGGCAAGCAAAGCTCAGTAAGCACTCACTTCATCAGAGCATCCAGACCTCCATGTCATGCTTCGAAGTTTTACCTAATAGGCTCTGCTTTTCAGCAAGGACTTGCTAATCATTTAAAAGTCAGCATAGAGCACTTGCCATCTGGGGATGGTAACTGGCATAGCCACATCTGCATAATGGTCTGCCAGCCCTGATAAGCCTTGCTCAAAATCGGGGCTTTGGTAGCTCAGCAGAGCACTGTGGGGCTGCAGTGGTCCAGACCTCCGCTGCCTCAGAAATGAGCAGTAGCTGGGGCAGAGAAGTCTGAAAAGCTCAAAATGAAATGTGTTGACTCTTAAAAGGGTTGTCCTTTATTTTTAAAGCAAGGCATTTGAGGAGATAAATTAGTTTTAAAGGTTCTGGGGATGTTACTAATGTTATCCTTTTGGTGGGGAAAATATGGGGGTGAAAACCATCCACCAACTCTGATGCAGAACGATAAGAAAGGGAAATATAGGAATTGGAGGGAAACTAGAACAGCAAATGTATTTCTGGGACACAATAAAGACACAAGAAAAAGGAAAAAACTAAAACCAGACAGAGTGAAAACAGTAGCATAATGTGGGGACTGGCTTTTAGAAGTAATAGATGTAAACTGAGGGAAATATATTTTTCACCCACTTTGTGCTGACACAAAGGGCTACAATGTACAGAAAAACTGAGAGGACCACCTTCACTGGTGGTAGAGCCAACGTCTATCTGCTTGCAGGGCACATACCAGTGAGATACACAGAGTGGGGGAAAGCTTTTTATCTTAGAGCAAGAAACTGTACTTCTGATAGCCAGGCCTCAGTTTGTCAAGATTTAATAACAAATAATCAAAATTGAGTGAAGTTTTTGGCTGGGATTTGGCTAGAAATTTCTAAGAAAAGCTGATGGAATAGTCTGGTGCTCCTGACCTTTTCCGTTTGCAGCCATGCCTAGGCTCTCAATAAACTGCTGCACCAGCAAGCCTTGGCGCAGTAGCTCCTGTCTGCTCAGAGCCAACTCATGGATAAAGGTTCACTGGAATTTTGTTGTGCAGGGCTGTTGGGCTGCAGTGCAATGGCAGGTGTTGATAACTAGTATCAGAAATAAAACTTTGATGTTGTTTCCTCACTGAAAATGAGCATGTGAGTCTGGGAGGAGTATGATAGCATCAAGTTATAATTATTCTTTCCACAAGTAAGTTGCTTCATTCTATTTTTCCTCCTCTTTTTGTAAAGACTATCCTGAGCCAGCATATTTCTAGAGCTTTTAAAGGCAGATAGGTGTTCTAAAAGAACTGCAAGAAAATGAGAAGGAATATAAAACTTTCTTTAAAATGTGTATTTGTTGTTAATGTCTTCCAAAGATGATTCTTATTTCTGTCCATGTTCAGAGACCTCTGGGCAAAGTGTATTTGTCTGCATGTCTCTACATCTCTATGTACTGAAGAGTATGTGCGATGCAAGCCTGAGTGTGGCACACCACTGACTGAATAGATATGTCTGTATAATTCCCCTTGCGCATGAGGCAGGGATTTCTCATTTCATACATCAGTAGAAGCTTGCTGCTCTAAATCTGCAAATACAGATAACCACATCCTGACTTTAATGTGCATTAGCACAGAAAACGTGGGTATTGTCAACTTCTGCTTTCCAAAATTTCTTCATAGACCAGGCTGTGTGAGGTGCCAAGCATTTCTAGCCTGCGCATTCATGATGGGAGCAGCTTTGGATACAGGCAAGGTACTTGCTCAAACCTGCTGTCATGATGCTGTTTGTAGATGGACAGCAGCCCTCAGAGCTTCTGTGGCAGTTCTGCCTTCAACAAGGATTCTGGGTTGTGATTTCAGCAAGGAATTTTCTTTTCTTAATTATATAAACTGGGTCCTCATTAACATTGCTTCAAGATTTACAGAACCTAATCTTGCAGAAAACAAAAGCAGCTCTTATTCACAGTTCAGTTTAGACCACACCACATGCTGTAGAAGTAGCCAACCCAGATCATCTGCCTCTTCCCTGACTCCTGGAGCCTGGTGATGCTTTACATCATGAAAGCTGCATTAAATTGCATACTTCTATTCTGATTCTGGCATTTCTCATGGGCAGGTGGCATTCAACAGATTTTCTGTTTCTAGTAGCAAATACCTTTGCAAATAACAATAAGAAATAGCAAATAACAATAGCTTTGGTATTGTTGGCTGAGCTGTTCCAGGACAAGGAGTCACAAAGTTTATATCCAGATTAGATATGGGTTTTGCAGATTAGATATGGGTTACAAGCAGCCTGATATTGTAAGTGTTCTCAATTCAAATGAAGTGGTTTGTTGTTGTTTCTTTGTTTTTTCCATAGTGAAAACTCCTGACTTTAAGCTGTGTGCCTATCAGACCTTCCTTTGCCACTGCTCAAGACCAAGGGATCCCCCCATTTCTTTCTAGCTTTCTCTGACTTCAGCACCAACAAACCTCCTGCCACAGTCTGGCTTCCCAATAGTTCTTTTCTGGGGCAGTGACTTCTTCCCAGACATGGCATTATAGCCATGGTACTACATTTTTTCTTGTAAGCATCCTTTAACTATTCCTTCCTCTTTCAGCAATGGCTCCTCTTTTGTCTCCTAGTTCTAAATAAATTAGTTTGCCACAGTGATCTCACTTATTTGAGCTGTCTCTCCTCTGAAACATCACTGTGTTTCTCTCCTAACAGTCCAGCTATACATTTGTCAGTTTATCTCATACTGACCAGGATTTCTATTCAGATACTTCTGGCTTACGATAAACAGGGAATAAAGGAGGAGTAAAAAGTGATTTATTCATGCTCCAGGATGTGTGTGGTTGGACCCTTCTGGTATATATTTAGTGAGATCATTGATTTGCTTTCTGCCTGGGGAGGCAGGGTGATCATTCACCCCGAGGTGTGCAGAGGGGTGCTCTGCATCCCTTTCCGCAGGTCAGCCATAAAGACCCTGTGGGAAGGAGCCATGGAAGGGGCTTCTGTCTTCTACTGGGAACCAGTAAATAAGATTGTGCCCTAGTGAATAGTTGGGGCTGTAGGACTGCAATATTTTCCTTTTTTTTTTTTTTTTTTTTTTTTTTGTTCATTTCTGAGGTTCTTTAACCGCTTCTGAGAGCTAAAAATAATTACTTAAATTTACACAGCCATATAGAGGTATCTTCTGTTTTGTGCCTCCTGCATTGTGTAGGAGAGCACTGACATTTTTATCCCCTCTGTATAACCACAAGATTAAATGACAGCTTGATCTTGGAGATTTCTGTATTTTGAAAGGTTTTGAAGGGTCATATAAACATCTTTAAGAAACCAGCAACAATGTTGTATTTGATTACCAGTCAAAATGGATCTCATCTAATGAAAATGAATGCTTTTAAATAAATTCTTTCTTTTTTTCCAACATTATGAGAACACTTCTGCCTTTTTTTTTTTTTTTTTTTTTTTTTTTTAGTGTACTTGAAATTCCAGTCTATCCTTCTCTTATCATATGAAAGTAAACTGCTTTTATTACTTAGGTCTTTCTAAAAATGTCAAGTTATTTTCTTAATTTAAAATAGGAGATACAGCACCAGGGAATTTTGTAAACAGGAATCTGGAGAATTACACGTTTCTTCCAAAGCTTGCATCTGCTATGTCATTTTAGATGAAGTATCCCATGTTTCAGTTTCCCCTGTCTATAATCAGAGTTAATATTTACCTTAATAAGAAACTTTAACATCAAAATCTCAAATCACTATTATGTTATTCCTTAGCGCAAAATAAGTTAATACACTTCAGAGGACTCGCATGCAAGAGAATACAAGAGGACTTTTCACATTGTTCAAATGAAGTGCATTAAAATATACATCTACTTTTCCCACTAGTATGGTAAAATGCAGAGGTATCTGCAGGATCAGTGTTTTATAATGAAAATTACACTGAAATTAAAACACAACTTTACAGTTTACATTTTGGCTAGAAGGTTTTCATTCTGCGATGTATGATATGGCTCAGAAGGACACCAGACACTGAAAGTCTGTTAGAAGTTAAATGACTAAAGGGAATGGTAAAAGAATGCATTGTTATTACTTGGAAAAGAGCCATCAGCTCACACGATGCCTTGCAATTAGCAAAAAAGCCAAACTCCTGCCCTTGAGATCATGCAATCTGGGATAACAGTTCAAACACAAAGAAGAGAGATGACTTCTATCAGGAAGGTGGGCAGAGGGCTGCTTTACAACGTATATGAGCTTTAAAGATTTCAGGAAAATGTATGATGCTTCTGAGGAATAAGAAAAAATGCAATGGGTTTTGAGTGCACAAAGTTTAATTTGACTTAGTCATTTAGAGAGACCTTCAAATGCAAGGACAGTGAAGTAGGTGGCTGAGCGCAGCAGTCTCCAACTCTGGTGAGCTTCAGGTACAAAACAGACAAATTGGTGTTTGTTTTAATCTAATAGGTGTAGTAGATCCTGTCCTTGTGTGTGCTTGGCAACCTCCTTAAGGCTTTGCCTGCTATTTTTTTAAATGATCTTATAAAATGTGAGTACTTGCTTCATATATGTTTCTTTGGGTTTTATTCCTCTCTGATTCTATGAAGATTTTGTACTAGTTGTCCTTACACTGCCAGAGACAGCTTTCAGATACGTGCACTTACTAAAATTTCAGTTTGACAGTATTGTCAGTGCTCGGTGGAGTTTTAAACACTTCCTGACCAACAAAAAAACCCCACTTCATTAAAGTGAGTGATACTTGCGTTTAGATATACAATGTAGGGCTGCTTTAGTGAAGATTCACATTTTTTATATCACAAAAAAATATTTTAGTGTGATACTGTATGCTATATGACTGATAGAGACAAGGAGAACAGAAACTCTTCCCTAGCACAAGCTACTCTGTTCTGTCAAATTTTATTGTGCTACAAGAGAGGGATTCCTGTACAGCCATTGATGGATAAGAATTTCCTTTAGAGCTGTTGGGAAGTAATGATATTACTTGCAGCAACTGCACTCCAGTGTCACTGAAGGTTAAGCTGTTCCTGCCTCACCCAGGTCCGCATCCCTGTTAAACTTCATTATATGGAAGTTCTTGTGTAAACAAGTAAACGAGCTCAGTTAGGGCCAGTCCTACTTAACATTGTTACCAATGATCTGGATGTGGAACTGGAGTGTACCCTTACACGTTTGCCAATGGTACTAAACTGGGAGGTGCTGCTGACTCTGGAGGGATGAGAGGCCTTGCAGAGGGACCTAGACAGATGGGAGCACAACATGATGTTCACTAGAGGAAAATGCTGGGTGCTGAACCTGTGACATAACAGTGCCAAACCTAGGCACAGCCTGGGAACGAGTGGCTGGGGAGCAGCTCAGCAGAAAGGGACCTGGGCGTGCTGGTGGACAGCAGGCTCAGCACCAGCCAGCAGTGTGCTCTGGCAGCTGAGGGGGCAACCTGCATTTTGGGGTGTGTTAAACCCAGAGTAACGAGGTCCAAGAAGGTGATTCTCCTGCTATACTTAGCATTGGTGCAGCTCTACCTTGAGTATTGTGTGTGGTTCTGGGCTCTGCAACATAAAAAGGATGTTAAGGTCCTTGAAAGTGTCCTGGCCAGAGATATCCCATGAAGAGAGGCTGAGGACACTTGAGCTGTCTGGTCTGGAGAAGAGGAGGCTCAGAGGTGGCCTTGTTGCTCCCTGCAGCTTCCTGAGGAGGGGAAGCACAGAGGGAGGCGCCGCTCTCTGCTCCCAGCACCTGATGGCAGGGCAGCAGGGAATGGCACAGAGCTGCTCCAGGGGAGGGTCAGACTGGGCCTTAGGGAAAATGTCTTTACAGTGAGGGTGGTCAGACACTGGGACAAGCTTCCTAGGGAGGTGGTTGGTGCTCCATTCCTGTCAGTGTTCAAGAGGAATTTGAACAGTGCCCTCAGTAACGTGATTGAACTTGAATTGGTCAGGCAGTTGGACTTGGTGCTCTTTGGAAGTCTCTTCTAACTGAACCATTCTATTCTGTAGAATTAGTCTTCCTCTTTAACTTTGCCTTAGGTACAGATTTCCATCCCAAGATCGCTTCTGTATATAGAGCGAGCAGCACATTACAATCGTTACTCTGCGTTTGCTCATCTTCTAATGCCAACGCCAATTTAGACAGCCACTGTATAAGTGCTGATACTACTCTCTTTGGATACTGCTCACTGAACAACCAGCAAAACTGGGATATTTTAACCCTCTGCTTGGCATGTGTATGAGTGCATGGGAGGACTCAGATCAGGATCATATGCTGCACAGGATTAGTAGATGGCTTAATCTTTCATTCTTTTGCCTTAGTGGTTTTTGTTTATTTGTTTGTTTTAATGCTAAGATGTTGGATAAATAACATCTTTCAAATGTATTTTCTTATTAATAATAACATTTTGGGAGGCATGCCTTATTTCAGGGCTGATTTGGCATCATATTTGAATAATAACTCCTGCAGAATACTGAGAAAGAGGTAATTTTGGAAAAGGTTGCCATAAATAGTTGTGATGAGAAAAATAATGTTAATGGGAGGTTACTAAATACTGTGGCTGAAGCAGTCACCTAATATTTGCATGAAGCCATAATGAATCTCTTCTGTCAGGGCTATGCTAAGTTTACTATTTAAAAGTTTTTCTCTGTATTATAACAGCCACTTCCATCAGTTACAGGTCCTTTTTCTTCATATCCCGTTTTATGCTAGTGAAAGGCTGGTGTTTCTCTTTCTTTCAGAGTTCGGTAAAATGTGCTTTTTATTATTTATTTTTGACTAAATCGTGCTCTTACTCATATTTTAATTGTACTTAATTTATCCACAATTCTTAAGTTATTATTCACTTTCTACAAAAGTTTTGTCAATGTGCATGTCCATTTTTAAAGTTCTATACATTGTGAAATACTCCCAGGTATTCTGGAATGGGACCTGCTGCATAGAAAATAAAAGTAGATATTCTTAGTTCACCGCTTTCAATCCATGATGGGAATAATCCAATTCTGTTCACAATTACTACTTATTTCTTGCTTTAGGAACTCACCTGCATCATGCAATTATCTGGCAAAGCTGTTATATAATAAATGTATTTAAAGACAACTGTTCTAGAATACCTTCTCTGTATACGTTTTTATTGTGTGCTGATGGGAGACATTCTGCATAGCTATTGTGCTATGCACCCTTCTCCTTTAATCTGGATTAACTCTCTCTCGTATATCAGCCACAAGTGTGACCTGGATGTTCAAGCTGAATTCAATTGGTTTCATTGATTTCAATGCTAGCTGATGCATTTGAAATATCTTTTCATAGGTTTAAATGCAAAAGGTATGGAAACAAGCCAAAACACTCAGTTTGGATAGTTCAGGTGTTCAGGTGTCTGACTTTTGAAATTCAAATGCAATTCAGCAACCACATTTCAAAATTGCTCTTTCATTCCTCGTAAAGTGAAGCAGAACTCCCCAAGGTTCTCTGATCAAGACTTTAGCTATACAAATTAGCTACGTGCTAGAAAACTAAATATCAACCCTGTGTCTTGGGCTTCCTCCCAGAACTCCTCTTATGACAAACCTCTTTGGGATTTCTTTAATGCAATAGCCCTGAATTGATGAAAGAGGAAAGTCTAGGCATAATCTTGTTCCTTTATCTTGTCTAGCTCTCTAGCAGCTAGCTGTTATAGAAATTTCCTTGACCCTTTTTTCTATTTGGCCTGTGGTGTGCATTTGCAATTGTTTTGCCTTTACAAGTTGTGAGCACCTTAGTCTTCAAGGTGGTTTGATGATTGGTAACTATTTTGCTTCCATCTGTGCTGTGGACAGACAGAAATGTACATAAATACATATGCAACGATTCCAAGTCTCCACTTTTTGTTATGCTTTTGTTCCATTGCACCACCTTGCTCAAAGACAACCAATCAATCAAACCCTACTCAAACCAAAACCTAAAATAACAGTCAGAATGAAAGCATTTGTGCTTTCCCATTCAAGGAAGATGAAGAACCCAATCAAATCTCTGAGGGTTCTAAATCCCTAGTAAATGACAAAGGATTTTGATATGTATTAGAGGAACATAGCTCCAAATACTGTCCAGTTAATGCATGAAGGTGTACAGGGCTTAAGCCAAGTTCAGTATTATTGACAAGAATGACAAAGACAGCCTGATTTCAAAGCTGACATCTTGATTTAAAATCAACTTAAGCATGCTTAAGGCCCCTCTTGATAGTGCTGCCAGGAGGAAGGCAAATCCTGAAGCTATTCTAAATGTCAGCCTTGTATATTTGGGTTGCTTCAGCTGCCAAAACCTTGATGGCCACTTGGCAAATTGACATGATAGAAAACACAGGAAAGGATACAACCACAACTCAATTAAACCCACCAAATCTTTTCTGACATGGTTGTTGTCTTCCTTTGTGCTAATACAAAACAAGAATGGAACAACAACAATAAAAAACTTCTGGCTTTTGTATTCACTAAACTATTGGTTCATCTGTAGCACTGGAAATAATCTAAGAAGGCATGGCAGTGGGGCTTTTCTGTTCTCAGAAACAAATTATCCATGAAAAACTTCCAGACTACTTGTTTGTCTCCCTGCCTTGTTCTCCTCCCCCTTAGAAATGGCAAAGTTTTTATCATCTCTCAACTGTCATTGTGTAGAGGTCATCTTAATTTTTTCTCTCTCTTCCTCTTTCCTATGTTCTCTTCAATTTAGAAAGTTCCTCTGGTACAATTTGTACCTCTCAATTGCTTTCAGCCAGAATTAAACACACAGCTTTGTACTGCTAATTTGTCTGGTACAAACACCTCATGCACTTGTCAGAGGGAATTCACTCCTTTGTTAGCTGCATTTATAAAACCTGTCTTGACTCATGCTGGAAGGTTTTGCTGGCCCTTTACCCTTCAGCAGAAAATGACATGAAGTCCTGGTTGAAGCATTTTATCCTACACCAGAAGTTTATGCTTGTTTGTGCATGCGGGAGAGCTGGAGTGGTAGCACAAATCCTCACCCACAGAAAATGAAAAAACCTGCAAAGTACAGCAAAGAGGGTGTTTCTGAAGTTGCTTCTCTAAGTGCTCTCTTGTCCTCCCCTTTGATGTTTCAGTCCTTACAGAGGATTTTGCTCTATGCTCTGACATCATGGCTGTGTGTTTTGATAACCAGCTTGAAGCAGACCTCTAGACCTTCCATAACTGAAGTTAGGATTCCCTAGTAACCTATCTCTAACAGTTAAATATGCAGTTAGCTAAGTAGTTAAACTGTATTATCAGACAATTTGGTCTAAATCTGCTCTTAACCTCATACACTAAACAAATACTATTATTTACTATAAAGTGAGGAAAGGGAACTAAGCTAGATGGGCCAGTTGCCTTGCCATTCTTTTGTAAATCCATCATGTAAATATATTAAGATCTTAAGAAACCAAAATGTATACCTAGCCATGGGAAGGGAGAGCGTGAAGTGACTTTCTGCACTCTGTTTTAGGCACAGAAATCCACCACATACATAACAAACTACTGGAGAACTCAGCCACATGCTGAACTCTTTCACTGATTTTAATTCCTGTATCTTCTCTCTATATGTCAGCGTGTGAAGAGTGGGACATAAACACATCCTTGTGATGTCTGCCTTTTTAAGGTAGTGAAATTCTAAGTGGGAGATGCTAACTCTAGAAGGACATGAAATAGCCTCTCAGTGAGCTTTGACTTGGGGTGGAGGAGAAGTTCAGCCGTCTCCTTGTTTTCAAAATCCCTTGGATCAAGTTTGACTAGAATAGAACTCGTGTTTTTGAGACGACTTACTCTCTTATAATGTTAGCATAATCTTGCTGATTTTATGCAGTCTGTCACTAGTGTGATTATAACTTGTGAATTCTCAGTGCACTGCTGGAAGTTGTATTGTATTCAGTGCGAATTCCAGAAAAGATAGTCTCTTAAAATATTGATGGGAAGTGGCCAACACTTACTTTCTACTTTTGCAGAAATTAATCATCAAAACTTTCAAAAAATCACAAATACTTTCATGTACTGACAGTCAGAAAGTTCTGTTTGATTATCTAATGGTCATCTGAAAACAGTAATACAAATATTCCTGTTAAGCCAAAACACCACAGTTCGCCTGTTTCAGCAGACTCATCATTAGAAAAAGCAATCTGTTACCACTGTGTCAGAAGCCCAGATAGTGTTACAAACCAAGATGTTCCAAAATAATCTTGGCAAGAAAACAAGGGTGAAAAGGGAGAGGGAGGGTGGTGGTGGTGCTGTTCACCATGGTTCCTATGTAGCCCCGAACTGGATGACTGCAAAGACAAAGAGTATGTGAGTTGAATATTAAGCCATAAATAAAATTGAAAAATTATTCTCTTATTGTAGCAGATTTCTGCTATAGTCATGAATGATTGAGGAGTAATTGAAAGCTGGTGCAATCTGCTTGGCCATCTAACACAGACTGAGTTAGGCTGTTTCAGCCAGTTCAAATAAATTTGTCTATGCAACTAAGCTAATGCCACATTGCCACTAGTTATCTCTTCAGTTTATCCCTTAGTCTAAAAGTTGTTCTGGCAATCTCAGAAATCTGTAATATAATGACATGACTCAAGCTGAACCTGAATTGGAGTGCACCTCAACTTCACTTGTTGCACAATGGGATGTTTGGGAATTGTCTTCTGAGAGAGTTTTCTCTGCCACCTCTGTGAGCTGGCAGCCTGCTCTGAACAGGAAAATGGGGTTGAGGGACCTCAAAAAAAGAAAAAGAACTTTTGTTAATTGTTTCTCAAATATATTTGCTAGTGTGTGTTAATGCAAATTCACAATCACCAAAAGATGAAATTGTGTTGATGAAAGAGTTTCAAAGTTTATTTTAAGGAGGTATGTTTCTTTGTTCATGTAGATGAACATTTACATTCATGATCCGAAAGTGATTAATAATCTTATGCTAAAAACACAAAAGAGAATAACAATGTTTTGTACCAATGGTGTGCAGCAAAGACTTGGGTTATAACAAGTAACCCAAGGGAAAGACTTGGTTATAACAAATGTAGCCCATTAAGTATCTATCTACTACATCTCTTGAACTTGTATGACCTGTAGCCCCATCATGATGTACCTTCTTATGCCTTACTGCTTTAGTAGGAGATTGGTCTTATTGATCTGTTTCTGCCATGTACAGAAATAATATACAATAGTTGCTGTTCCCGTTTACTTTATGGTGATTCTAAGATCTTCAAATGGACTGGCTATTTGCAAGGTTGTGAGTCCAGTCTTTGGGTGCAAAGCTATATTTATGACAGTTGTTTACTTACCAAGATCCACATTTAAGTCTAAACACTCTCTGCAATGAATATTTTCTCTGCATCACTGATTTAACATGCCAATTATTTTAGAAGGATGAATGAAAAACAGGTTTTTGGTCAGCTTAATCCCTGACTCATCATTGACTTCAGTAGTGCTACGGTAGGGACTAATTTATCCCATTCAGTCCTACTGCATCTTCAGAGCCCTCAGATACTGCAGTTGTGTCTCTTCCTCATCCTGTGAGCCACAGAGCAGCAGATAGAAATGTATCTTTAGTATTATAAAGTAATTTATGTAAAGCCTTACCTTAAGGGATTGAAACCCATTAGGTATTTGCTACATACCATTTTGTGTGAAGGTGTAATCTTATTTTCTTGAGAGAATAAAATTTTGCCTTCTCTTGGGCAGAATGACCAGTGCCCTTTAGCTGCATAAGCAGTCTTCCGGGCTCTTTCTGATGGTCTAGGAAGACTTACGGGGCATGGAAGAATCAGGGGAAGTGAAAAGACTCCGCTCCTCTCCCTGCTTTTCTACCACATAGAAGCCAGGGAAGTCTAGCCAGCTCAGCATCAGGACATGATTAATCTGAAAGTGTTTCATCTCTCTCAATCAAGAAGCTTCTCTTATTGTTTCCTGGCTTCTACTTCTTCAATGCAGCCACTGAAATCCCCTATGACAGGGTTGTCTCTTCAAATAAGTATAATCTCATAAAGGCTGCTTTTCCAAATGAAATTGGATTAAGCATAGATTTTTCAAGGGATACCCTTACTGACAGTCTTTCAAACTACAACTGCTGGTTCAGTCTGGTTTGCCATAAAAGTAGTTACACTTAATCTTGGAAGCTTGGTGGCTGGTGTCCTTGTGGCTGGACTGATCTGTGGCATTCAGTTGGGCTTGGGCAGCACTCACTTGGTCACCTCTCATTTCAGCTTGCCACCTCCTTTGGGATCCCATTTAAAATACATGGCTGATTTGGTCTCTCATGCATTGCATAAGGAAAATCAGTAGAGGGCTAAAGTCTGGTGGCCCCATTTTGGAGCACAGGAATGTGTTTGAGACTACAGTGAAGTGCAGGTAGTTGTGAACTTACAGGGATCAAGTCTGGAGACAATAGGCTATGACTGTGTTAGTGAGGTTCCTTGGGTAAAGAAAGCAAACTCAGCACAGTCACGCTGGTTTGGGTTGGTCAGAGTTCATATAGAACAAGGTTATCTTTACAGCTCAAAGACAGACACATAACCATTGCAACACTTAGTTCTTGTAATGCTGAGCTATAGTGTATCTACCACTTATCTCTGAAAAAAAAAAAAAAAAAACACAAACAACAAAAAAAAAACACAGAAAAGCACATTTCTATTTTACACTTCTTCAGAGATGCAAAATCCAACAAAACCATCCCTTTTCTCACATGTAGGAACTTGATGTTCATTTCAAAGGTGTTTGCCTTTGATCAGTGTTACATCCCAGTGTTATTTATTTCCAAAATCCTTAAAGTTTTAATTGGAATGTACAATTACTCTAACTTACAGTGCACATTACTTTAATTCTTCATTATGAATGTTATTAATATTGCATCAATTACTCTGCTTATTCTAATAACAGCAACCATTAAAGTGGCAAGGTATCAATTATGCTGACTTATAACCAGTCACAACCAATAAGGTTACAATGTTAAATATATGGCCTTTTTTAACAGAGTTATCTCTCCGTGCCACTCAGGAGCTGATGATCATCAATTGTCTTGTAAGCATAATTTCAGACAATCCTATCTGACAGAAAAGGATTTCTGAGTGTCTGGAAAGAGCTATTAAGTTATATCCTGCTAGAGGAGCCTAAATCTCTCCTTGCCTGGAGCAATGAGGCTAAAGCTGGACTTTGTGGATGTCCATAGATGTAAATTCAGGCTGTGGCTCAGAGTCAGAGCCTGGCTCCTTCCCTTTGGATAATTGCATTTTAGCACTGCTTTGCTGTCTTTTGGGGAAATATAAATTGACAGTGTTCACCCAAGATGTTTTTACAGGTTTTCTGTGAGTAAGAACCCTGATGTTTTTATATCAGCCTTTCTATTATTTTCCTAGTTTCTTAAATCCAAGTAGAAAAATGTCATGCTTAGTTGTGGATTTCAGTCCCCTGCTATTGTACTAAAGAGTCACTCTTTCTAATACCTATTTTCATACAACTTTGAAGTACATGCTACTAAAATGTTGCCTTTTTTTGCAGAGTATATAGCTTCTATACTTTTATCTAAAACCTCTTGATAATGAATAGCTTTTGGAAAATCCCAGTTCTTGAATAAAAAATTAAGGGTCTCAGTATCCATATGTTAAAGATTAAGAATGTAGTATGTAGAAGTCAGGGAAGAGAAGTGTGAGAAAAGGTTCTAGAGTATGATTTATTTTTCTCAAACAAAATGCAAACAAAACCAGCCAAGCAAACAAAAAATTAGAAGGCAAGTAAGGAAGCTCAAAACTTTTTTTGGCAATGTTCTGATTCGTGAGTTTTGAGTGGGTTGGGTTAGTAGTGCCTCTCATGCAACTATTTTCTTTTGCAGAAGTTGAGCTGAAACATAGCTCCAGTATTACGTATAATATCCCATGTGAAATGGATCATTCTTACTGTGCCTTTGGTTAAGAGTACAGAAAAATTACCAAAGCTACTTGCTGTTCCCATAGAATGTTAAGGAATTACCCCACACCAGAAGAGCTACAGAACCTACCACGGTCTTCTTCCTGGCCTGTTGCAGTCACAAAAGACGTGGTGTGTTAAGCTGATGCACTTTGATTCACAATTATTGTGCACATAAGATTACATGCATAGTCAGATGCCAGCTCAACCGACAAGTGGCAAGCCATTAAGTCACCACAACAGATTTCATTTGTAGATGGGGTGAATAAGACGTACTCAGAAGGGCAGTAACCAGGGTTTGCTGATACATTAAGTAGCTGTTAGGAAGTGGTAACATGATTACTTCTGATCGCTGTCTGTAACTGCAGACAGTAGAGTCTATCACCCCTGACCCTGTGTGCAACCTTGGTCAGCAAAGGCAGAACTTTCTTTCCAAATAAACCAAACTTGCACTTATTTTTGCCTTAAAAAATTTGTTTGTGATGCAGGAAATGAAGACAGCTATAGCAGTACCATGCTTGGTCACATATTGTTTCTTTTGTTATTGCTGCTGCTATGAATTTTTATTGAGATCTCCAGGAAAATATATTACTTTCAAGTTCTACCTTTTAAAAGCTGCCTCAGGAATAGGAAACAAAATCATCAGCAGCCTTTGCAAATGTTCAGTAGGAAATCAGGTCTTAGCTTCTTTCTGTAAATGCCTGAAACAAAGATTAGTGTTTCCCAAGGCAATAAATATCCCTTAATTCTCAGATCCTTGAACTTGCTGGCAATGTGGAAAATGCCTGAGAGTCTACATTCGTGGTTCAAGAAACAGGACTTAAAATCATAAGGTATGCTTTGAAATGCAGCAGCAAGCACAAAGTTATTCAAAGCCTGAGCAAAGTAATAAACATGATGACTCTGGCTTCTTGTACAACATTTTTGGAGCTAATTTGAAGTTGTGCATTCCCAATGCAACCAAGGGCTTCAAGATCTTAGCCAGCATATTTTAAATGAGGCCCTTCCAATTGGGAAAGTCCCAGTGTTGCACTGAACTGCAAAATGATTGACTGCATTTACATCATTAACTTGCAGAGAACACAGATAGCCAACTTAATAAATATAGTAATAAAAAATAAAAGTCCGCAATTCTTGCTACTGTTGTGATCTTGTTATCCCACTGGGGTCACTCCTTATTACTCTGGTTTGCTTAATATGAGTTAGACCAGAATTAGATCAGTACATGTCCAAAGAACAGAATGGTGTCAGCCTTGGATGGGATTTGGTGATCTTCTTCTGGTCTTCTTCTGGTGGGTGGGGGTGGGTGGGTGGGATAATTTTGCTTCCAGCTTTCAGTAAATTGAATGCAAAGAAGGCAAAGGCAATATTCTTTTTTTTTCTTTTTTTTTCTTTTTTTTTCTTTTTTTTTTTTTCCCTTCTTTGCTCCTGCACATCATCCTTATTGGGCTGCTCACAGTACAAGCATAATTAACTCAGTCTGTATCCCTGGCCGTTTCCAGTAATGTGTGCCCCCCACCCCCACTTAAGAAAACATCTTTTCATGTGTGTAGCACTTATTTGACAACTTGAGAGATGCTGGGGCTGAACAGTATCTGATGCTGTATGAATACTTGTCCTTTCCACAGCTGATCTGCTTATAATCCACGTGTTCCAAAATGCCCTTTGTGAGGTGAGACAGGAAAAATGGAAGATGGGAACTTTTTTTTTTTTTTAATTTTATTAAGAGTTCCAGAAATACCCTAAGGACTTTTGCAGCCTGCCAAAGGCACACTGGAGCCTGAAGTGTGTGTATTGCCTGCCCTTGCAAGTAGTATGTAAGTGTCTGGAGATTCAAATGTGGAAGATGGCCAAAGGACCCTTTAGGGCAGAGAAACTCCATCAGTTTCTACTGCTGTTTCTACTGCTGTTTCTGTTCTGTTTGAGACAGTAGAAAATTTATCAGCCTTTCCCTCCTTCCCTCTGTGAGTCTGTTTCCAGCAGTAAGAATGAAGTGATATGTAAAATATAAGGGGTTACATCAGTTAATTATTTATACACAAATATCTGGAGATTTTAAGTTACACAAGAAATCAACTCAAAGATGAATGTTTTATGAACTTTTTGTTTGTCTGGAAATAGGGTTTCATGAATGATATTTTAAATTATCTTCAGCTTTTGTTGTTGTAAGAGCACAATAGAATTTGGCTAGTACATTCCTTGCACTGCTCACTTTTGGTTTTGCATTCTAGTAGATGTAAAACAGCAACCGTGGACTGTCACTTCATCCTCAACTCCATAAATCTCAAAGGAGACTTCATGAATGATTGGTTCTAGTGTCCTGATGCATTAGGAAGAGAAAGATGTCAAATTTAGGATATCACTGCTACTTCAGCATGTCAGTTTTACTATTGCTCTAGCCGTGTTTGCCAGATATATTCAAAAATGCATTTATGTTTTTATTACTGCGAAATACAAGGAAGTCTAAGAAATTGCTGGGGCTTATTTAGTTTCACACACATACTCTGCTAAAAAGAGTAATATAAAATAACCTCTTTTCTCTGCTGAACAAAATGGTGATACAGGTAGCACACAATGCATATTGTTCATTAATGAAGTCATTTGCTTTAATTACATGTGAAAACTAGCACTCTGGTGCCTCAGCCAGCAAAAGGGAAAGGCAAGTGGTGGAGACATGCTCCAAGATGTGGCACACTATATCATCCTTTGCTTTCTGACAAAGGGTAGTGCAGATGATATGGATTAAAGTCAGTGTCCATGCTGGATAGGGCAGCCACCTTACAAACCACCTCTCCACAATAGGTTTTGACCTCAAGGGTTGGTTATACCTCAGCATTACTTGTGGAGAAGCAGAAGTGCAGGAAGGGAGAGTGTGAAGATCATGTCTGAAAAAGATAAAGGGGAAGAGAAGGAATTCAAGAGAAAGACAAAGGAAAACAAAATACAAGAGTGAAAGAAGAGGCAGTAGATGTCTGGGAGGTGGTTTCTCCATTGAGCTGGTCAGACTCTGGAAGCTACAAGTCTGTGAGGCTCCAATTTTGTCCCGGCAGTGAGAGTACTCCACGTTGTTAATGGAAGAGAGGCTGGAATAATGTTTATTTAATTGCATTGCCTCAGTAGTTAAACATTTTTTGGAAGAGGGAATTTATGCAGGGTGGGATCACAGTTCTCTATTAATGCAGGTGCTGGTATCTGTTTCTATGGTTACAGTTGCAAAGCACAGCTCTCTGCTTCTAAGTTGTTTGTAAGTGTATGAAACTATCTTACTGGGAGCAGAAATTTCCTGCACTTGCTACCTTCCCTGAGGTAATACCTCTCCTTTAAGAACTGTTCTGAAATAAAGCTAGGGAAAGGCTATTTTTCCATTTTGACAGCAATGGGGGGAAGTATGATTTTCTTACCTGCTGAGTAGGTGTATGTGATATAAATGAGATATAATGCAGACAAACACAAGTGTGTGAGAGCAGGCTTGCTTGTTTCAATACTCAGCGTACCTCTTTTTCCCAGGAGTGTTTCTCAGTTAAACTCCTCTGGCCTCCCACTTACTGTCGTTCCTATTCACCTCAAAGTGTCATGGCCTGTCTGTGCTGTTCCTTTCCATCCAAGGGATGATACAGAGACATGCTGGGTACAGAAATCTGTGAATAAATTCATTCTTGGATTACCAGAGAGAGGGAACCATAAAATGTAAATATTGGTAAAACTGGCGATAAAGTGATGAAAACAGCTCACTGAGCCTAGCTTTTCATCCAGTGTTTTGAGAACTACACTTTTTCTCTCCAAGTAATTGGTTCCCTATATATTGGATTAATGGTTCTCTTGTCCTATAACTTTTTCCAAATCAAACTGGCTTCCAAAAGGAATTCTGGTCCTTTTCAAAGACCTCTGAATGTTGACTTAGAAGTCAGTCACTGAATGTGTGTCTTTGGCATTAGGCAATTTGCCAACAAGCACAGAAGCTGAAAAATTTTCTCTCTAAACTGAATTTGAATTGAAAATGCTAGCACACTAAGGTAGTGGGGTTTGGGGGATTTGTATTTATTTATTTATTTTAATGGATAAATATACCTTGATATGTCTCTGAGTTTCAGAGACTTTCCTGTCTCTGTATTTGTACTAAATCACAGTACATAATTTTCTGAGGTGCTTTGTATATACATACCCTGGCTTCATCAAAATCAAATTGGCTCATATAAAGAGGTGGTTTTACTTCTGGGATATAAGGCAGACCATGATATGGCTTTTCAAAGACATTACGTTATATAAAATCAGTTTCATTGTTTCATTTTCAAATCTAATATGGGAAGTTGTCATTGGTAGAAAGGGATATGACAATCTAGTCCTCTCCTAACAAGGGTTGTATAGAGTAATCACAAATTCTGTGACTGTAATGATTAAATTTAGCAAACAGACAAATTGTGCACAATTCCTGCTTAGATGTTTATTGAGTAGCTATTCTGTAATGTATATCTTAATATGAAAAGTTGTACAGGAGAATTTGTCTGAACTCAAACACACAGTTAAAATAAGAAGGGGAAAAGGATCCCAAGATATTAATTGAGATACAGAAGGGCTGAGGGGTGGAGTTGAGGGAAACAGAAAATGAGGAGCAAGGAACCCGGAAAGAGGAGTACTATCGTACTGTTTAGTTAGCAAACCATATTTCAACAGCATATTTTTGTAACTTTTGCATCTAAGCCTTGCTCTCCCTTTGTACTTCCAGATATTTTGAGGTGCACCTGAAATTTCAGATGCATGAAAAGGTTTTCTGAGGTTCTACCTCAGAAATCTTTCTGCACAGGAGAGCAGGAGCTTTTGATCACTGCTTATATGCTCAGTTTCTTTTATGCCTGTATACTAATGATAAATTAAGCAATAAGAATTTTATCTAGGAGCTTCAACTCTGCTCTCTTCTGCAGTGATGAGAAGACTGGAGTCTAGTATTTAAGAAAAGGCTTTCTTTTTCTTAAATGCACTGGGAATAATTACAAAATACATCAGCATATGTGACACTTACCAATTGTGCTGCTAGCTTATTTCAGTGAAGTTGCAAGAGGAAAAGGCAACGTCATTTTAGGGGCAGGTTCATTCTTCAGTCTGCCAAAGAGAGTCCTTTGGAGAATGTTCTTTATCTTCCAAATTTTTGTTTTTCATTATGAAATGGGAGAAGAAAAAACAACAACAAAAACACTTTTCTTGTCCTATTCTTGTTTTGTTATGTGTTTTGGAAACTGCATGTTGGCTTCTTTTATCTCTGTCTGTATACAAAGTCCAGCATAGGAGGACTGTTATTTATGTGTATCTGTGGGGGTGGAGAGGCAGGAGACCTTTTCTCCATAAACACCAGTGATAGGACCTGCAGGAACGGGGTTAAGCTGAGGCAGGGGAAGGCTTGACATCAGGAGGAGGTTCTTCACCAAGAGGGTGGTTGTGCACTGGAACAGGCTCCCCAGTGAAGTGGTCACTTCACCGAGCCTGTCTGAATTTAAGAAGCGATTGGACTGTGCACTTAGTCACATGGTCTAAACTTTTGGGTAGACCTGTGCGGTATTGGGAGTTGGACTTGATGATCCTTATGGGTCCCTTCCAACTCGGAATCTTCTATGATTCTACAATTCTATAATATTGATGTAGTACTAGGTTCAATAATAGAAATCTGCCCTTGTTTTTAACAAAAGGCACCTATATTAGACTTCTGTTTGCTAAAAAACAAAATATTTCAGTTTGTTGTAAATAATCTCTAATGAAAACAAACTGAATGATTATAGTCTAAATTCCCTTCAGAATGATTTCTTGCATGTAGGAAACAAATTACAGTGCATTCAAAAAAAAAAAAAAAAAAAAAAAAAAAAAAAAAAAGCTGCTTCCATTTGGATAGAATATATCATGATTTAATGAAGACAGCCATCTGCTTCTGAGTAAAATCTTAATTAAACAATATAGGAATCAGAACAAAATCAGCTATAAAACAATTAGTATTTTGTAAGTGTTGCCAGCAATGCATAGCAGCTACTATGTAAAAAGTTACTTTAAATATGAATAGCTTTCATCATATTTTAATGTACTGATAAGGTTACAAAGCTTCCATTTTCTGTAGCTGATATTGACACAACAATGTCTCCTTGGTAGAATTTTCACAGCAGCAGCTAAAGCCTTGCATTGAGAACTGGTGCGTCTATTATATGTTAAGCTTAGTAGTCATTTGTTGTTTGTTTTGTTTTGTTTTTATTTGTTTTGTTTGTTTTCCTTAGCATCACATTTAACAAATTCTACTGCAGTTCAAACACCTGAGGAGTTCAGCCACTCCCAGGAAAGCAGGGCTCATCATATATAATGGTTTCTCAGGAAGACAAACTCTATCACTACAAATGCTACCCCCTTCCTCCTTCTTTACCCCAACTTTTATTCCTGAGCATGATGTGGTATGGGATATCTCTGTGGTCAGTTTGGGACAGCTGTCCTGGCTATGTCCCCTCCAAACTTCTTGTGCATCCCCAGCCTCCTCGCTGGCAGGGCAGCATAAGAAGCAGAAAAGTCCTTGGCTCTTTTTAAGTACTACTCAGCAACAACTAAAAACACAGGGGTGCTATCACCACTATTTTCATCAAAAGTCCAAAACACAGCATTGTGCAAGCATCTATGAAGAAAATTAATTTTATCCCAGCAACGGATGCACTGTTTAATTAAAATAAAAAACTCAGTAAGCAGCACCACTGTGCATAAGCATCATTATACCTCCTTTCTGACAATTTTCTTTCTTCCATGTATGATCTATTTCTTTGCAGTGCTTCTAAAAATTATTAAAAGATAATATGCAAAACAGCAACTAAAGCTTGCTTGGCAAAGACAAAAAATTTAATATCCATGAGAAATTTCTCTGTCTTGCCTTTAAGCTGAACTAACTGTCCAGATAAAAAACAAACAAACAAACAAACAAACAAAAAAAAACAATAATAATAATAGAAAAATGAAAGAATAGTTATACGTTGGAATTTAGGTAGTCCATTTACAGATCAGCTCCTTACCTTTTTCAGACCCTACAAAAAGAACACAGTGAGATTAAAACCATGAGACACACACTTCTCTTGTTACTTCCCAGTGTTTGCTGAGTAAAAAAGAGACTTAGAATTTCAGAGCTATGGTAGCAGGGCTTTTATCTTGTTCTGTCTGTACAGCCTCTGACTTGTGCTTATCTGGATGTGGGCATTCCCGCTATGGGACAGCCTCATGCACCACCTATGTGCTGCCTAAGGCTGACACAAATCAGCCACCAGCCAAGACTGGGCATGATAAGGGATCAGGGCATACACACACTTTACATCTTCCATCTTTGTTATCAGAAGTACTTCATCTATGACTCAGACCAAAATGACTTTTAATATTACTTTTTATTTTTATTTTTATTTTCTCCTGTTCATTGCTTATCTTCAGAAACTTTTTTTTTTCTTTCCCTGAGCAAGAAATCAGCTTCTTCAGTTTAGCCCCTGAATAAAATGCTCCAGTGCTGTGCTCAGATGGCTTGTAAACACTGCAGGGGAATGTTTTTTCAAATCAAATGTGAAACTGCTCTTTTCACTTATACTCTTCAAATTAAACTTCATAGAATATTGGTGGGCTTTCTCTTTTTAGACATAGACTATGCAACAGCACCTCTTTAAGGTGAAATCCTCTGGGAAAAGAACTCAGTACATATCGCTTGAGGATGCTATTCTGCTGTCTCTAGAGAGCAGTTGCAATAAATCTAAGAAGCCCTCAATAACTCTCAGCTCAAATTGACTCATTAGATAGATCCCCATCCTCTGTGGTTTGTGCACAGCTGCTTGGCTATCTATGAGAATTTTGAAAGGTAATCACACATCTTTCTTTAGGCATTCAGCTGCAGTGGAGGTCAGAAGAGCAGAGTTGCCCAAGCTGTTTCCTGCACAGGTGCTGAATGGAAGCAGCTGCAGGTTGGGGAGACATTTGCAAGGCCAGAGACAGTGGTCCAAACCAGCATTTCCTATTAGTAACTTTTCTCCATTATTGTTTCCATGGAAGTAATCTGTTCTGCTGCTGCAGATACCCTGGATTTTTCTTTTTTTTTTTTTTTTTTTTCCTTTCTAGTCCTCAAAATCAGACAAAATATAGGTAGCTATGTTTATCCTGCCCTTCCAGCTCTCACTCGTGACCTCTTTCCATCATATTCTTCAACATCTCCCATTCTGTCCTGATGCTCTGACTTTGATTCCTTATAGAGTCTCCTTTACTCATTTTAAACACAGTTTTGGCAGCTCTCAAGAAGCTGTTTAGTTTGCCATTGTCTCATGTTGATATTTATAAAGAAGTTGTGTGTGTTTCAGGTATCCCTTTATATAAATTTACTACGCATCTGACTCCTTTCCTTCATGAATAACTTCCAGTTTGGTTAATAGAACTGTGTCTTTCTACTCTCCCATAATGTATAGGCCTCAGTCTTGACTGAGTCCATTTGTTCTCCTGTCTGAACAAAGTTTTGTCTGAGGATTTTTTTTTCCCCAATATCCAACCTATTTTTAAATAAAGGGTTCAGATACAGCCATAGTAGAACAGCAGAAATATCAAGGTCACTTCTTTGAACAGCTGAGGAACTTCTCACTGTCTCAGCAAGCAGATTTTTGGCCAACAGAGGGACATCCCTTTGCGATGGGAGATAACTCCAGAAGCTCAAGAGGTCCCCAGAGCTCCTCAGGGTGCTGTCTGAGCTTGTACCTATTGGGGAGGCCATCATCCCTTGGTTTTACCAGCCTGTGCTCAGCTGGGGCCTGCTAGGCCCTCAGACTGCCCTCCCTCTCAGCCTTTCCTCAGCAAGTCCCTGCCTCCACCCACTCCCTCCTCCCTTGTTTTGCTACATGTACCCAATTTGTATGAAAAGCCACCATCATACAATGGCAGTCTCCAGAGGTCTAGCAGCCAAATTTTGCTATGGACATGTCTTGCTTGATAGGCCTCTATTAGGGATGGGATATGGTTTTGTTAAGGACAGGCCTAGTGAACATTACAGTAAAGTCCTCATAACCTGCTGCTGGCAGAACCTTTTTTATCTTCTCTTTCTTGGTCATGGGGAAGGACTTTGTATCTTTGTATCATTATGGATGGCTCCTGTGTGCTTTGCAATTTAGTTAGAAGTGTTCCTATAATTACAATTTAGTCATCAGACATTGAGCTGCTTTACGGTAGCACTAGAGAAACACAAAATTTATCTAAATGATACTTCCCTTGTTGCTATCATTTCTCATTTCTTTATTCAATGTTAACAGTGCAGTTTTTTAACATAGAGCTCCTGATCTGAAAAGGCTGTGTCTGAGTGATGGAAGAACCAAGCAATATCCTAAATGAAGTACTAACAGGATGTGACGTGGCTGTTTCTCTGAGCAGAATTCGTCCTTGGTTGGGGCAGATGGTGCAGAAGCTGGTTTTAGATGTGAGGAAACAGGGGCAGGTACTGATGTTGGAATGGAGCTGTAACTTGGGCAAGTCTTGGATCTTGGGAGAAAGAAGCTGTTCAGATATGGCTAGCAAGAATGAGAGGTACTGGGAAATATGGTGAGAGAAGATTTCTGCAGAAGTCAGTTATCTGTGAAAGCCATAATGCAAATTTTAGACTTGATGCTTTAAAGTCCAAACTTTTTTTTCTTGTTGCCTGTCATTCCCCTAATAGCATTCCTCTCAGAGTATGTTGTTTTCAGTGGGACTACTGACAGGTATTTCTTCAGGCAAAATCTAAACCTCATAGTTGATGTTCCACATCAATGATTTCTGCAGTTGAACTTGTACAGATTAGTGATTATTCTAGTTCTTATCTATATTTGTTGCAATTAGATCACTCTGCTATAAAGAGTATGTCTTTTATTTGCAAATGATGAAAAGGTTTTTGAGACATGAAAAATAGTCTAAATGTCAATTTTTGCAGCTCAAAATATGAGGAAATGTATATTTATTGAGCAGTTTTACCTGACATCTGCTGGACTGTGATTGATAATTTGTGCTGAGATCAATTGAAATGTTCTGTAATTATAGTGTTAGTTTGTCTGTGAAACCAGGTCTGGTTCTGGACTGGTTTCTGAACCAGAAACCAGTTCTGGCTTCAGGACTGAAGAGAGAAAGAAGTTGCCCACATGTCACTCTTGACATTTTCTCGGAAGTATTGCTGCCTCACTAGCTCACCTATCAAGCATGGTGAATTGCATTTCTTCTCATTGATTACTAGCTTTCCTGTGCAGCTGAAGGCATTGCCAGCTATTCCCTGACATGATGTAAAATCTGTTGAATGCTTTGGCAGGTACATTGTGTTAAGAAATTGTATTTTTAAAGTGCCATTAAGCAGATGTTATTAATGTAGCTTTTTCATCTCATCTCCAAACTGGCAATATCTGTACATATGCATCAAAGTAGATGTGTCTTTATACCAATATTTTTCTATATTGTAATGATATGCAATCTTGAACAGAATATTCATAAATGATTTTGAAAAGAGTTGGATGAGAGAATGATTTTATTTATCACTGTCACAAATCTTTAAAATCCACAGGGAGGGTGTTTCAGCCAGTGGCATTATAATTTTGAACACCTTTCTTGACCAGGCTTTAGAAATCACACTCTCTTCCTGAATACCCTGAGGGTTACATATCTCCTTGTCAAAGATGGCATGGTCGTTATTCACTCATATGGTGTCAGTAGCATTCAAAGACAGTAATGGTCTTGTAGTGATCCATGTTATTAGATTTCAGTGGTCTGACAACAATTTACCAAATGCCACTTCCTATATCAGGAAGGGCAAGCAAACAAACTTGTCCTGTCAGCCTCAGCACCAGCATGTGTGCTTCCTGGAACATCTGAGGCATGAAAATCATCAGGGCTATTTCTGATTCATCCCCCTTTGAAATAAAAACAGGTATTTATGGAGAAAATACTTTGGGTGTTCACTGGTTCATTCATATCACATAAGGACTTCTGTATGGGACTCAGCTCATGAGGGATACATGTGAAACAAGTCCAGAGATTCCCTTCTCTAGAGCATTGGGACATTTGCTACATGCTGGCTGATTGATTCACTCAGGTCAGTGGACATGTTCATTTTCTCTTGTAAGTGGTAAGCCCCGGCTCACTGCGAGGCTGGTTGGATATGGGCAGTGGTTGGAACCCGCAATGGGGGTCTATGTAGAAAAGGGCCGGGTGTCCTCTCTTGGCCATCTTCACAATAGCATCCAAAACCGAGACTGAAATAGCATATGAGAATGAAACAACCCGATTGCTTCAGTAATGGAAAGAGGCTTAAATACTTGTGACCAAATTAAGAAAAATGTTTATTCAAATGCAGGGCCAGGAGCTAAAGATAAGAATCTAAACCCACAGTGCTTCTCTAGCTTTGGGTGAGAAATATTAGCCTATCCCAACAATAGGACTAATAGATTTCTCTGCTGTTCCTTAGGTACTGATAATAGCTACAAGTGAACAAGTCAACATTCCTTAGCTTGGTGTTGTTATGGTCTTTCCTGTTTGTCTTGTGTCATTTATCACAGCTGTATTTTGTCATGTAATTTGCATTTTGATGAAATACTGTGACTGGTTATTTCAACACGGTAGCAGTTGAGTGGAAGATGTGGCGTTGAAGCATCATTCAAGCATGCCAATGTGAGTGCTTTAGTAAGGCTCATTGGAAACCCCCTTAAATTTGTAAGGTTATTCATTTTATCAGCAACCCAACCTACCAGTTCAGAAACTACAGTATGGAAATCTTCTAATAGAAGAACATGTTATGATGGTAAACACTCATTTATCTATGTGTAAGATAAATGGTAATTGAGACAGTATTTAACTTTTGAATAAAAATACTGATTAAATAAAAAGAATGTTTGATCAACTTTTATGGATCACATAAGAATGCCTGTAATAACTAGCAAAGCTGCAGTGTAGCGAAGGAGACTTCATCTACAGAAAGTCCTTGTCATACTAATAAATGAAGGCATTCTACAAAGGATTTAAAATATATTTATGGGACTCATAGAAAAATTGAATTCTTTATTTTTGCTAAAGACCAACCCTGGCTATTTACTGTGATGGAGCTCAGCTGGTTTATACCTGCCAAGGCTGTAGCCCCATCCTTCTCCTGAGTTAGATATCTTGGCAATTTATTGATGGATAAAAGGGAACATGGGCTGGAGCAAAACTGGTTCTGAGTACTGAAGTTGTAACCTGCTGCTGCTCCAGGCCAAGTACCTCCTGGTGATGCAAGAAGACAGAAAGTTATGTAGCAAATACGATGTTAGGAGTTAAACATATATGCTCTATTTTCAGCTCTGCTATGGGCTATCTTTAGGCTGAACAGAGCATATTTGGAGGCAAAATGCAGAAATCATGGTGTTGGGCATGAATGAATGAAGACAGAGGAGAAAGATGAGCCACAGTGTTAAAAGGGGAGCTTACACCTGAGATATCTGAAGGGTCCAGGGAGGAGTGGTAAGCCATGAATCAGAATCGGTTGCAGTTCTCCACTTTTAATGTGAGCTTGACTCAGAGCCCTTGACATCCTTTGCAGATGGTGCTGCAAGTGACTTAGTGGACCTTGTTGTAAACCAGTTCTTGTTTTTCTACTAATTAAAACCAGAATGCATTTAATATTGAAATGCAAAATACTCTTATTTACTTGCATTCTTCTACTTGAGTTAGCAAGTCAAAACATCCCTACGTGAAATGGGACTGCAATATGCCCAGGCAGTATATATACAACAGTCATCAATCAGACAAAATATTTCCTGAGATGCATGATAAAAATTGAGCCATTAAAAGAGTTGGTTCCCAGAACAGATTGTGCAGATAACCCACCCAGGCTACCTACTGCCATTCTGTATGGAGCTGTTTAACTTATAAACAACTGTGGACACAGTATTAAATTTTTGTGTGCTTTTATTATTAATTGACAAAAACAGGACCAACATTTGAATATCAGCCCTGTGTTTCCAAAGGTAGGTGCTTTTAAGGCATGTAGAATTGACTCTCCTCAAGGCTATACCTCATCAGTTTACTGAAGTTGCATATCTGTGTACCTCCTGGAATGGAGTAGGTGTTTCACACACAAATGAAAAAATGTGGGTGGAGGAGGGAAGAGGGCTGAATTCACTTTCCTGCACTGCAGCTTGTGTAATCTTGTGTGCCATGGCCAAGCGAATGTAAAAGACCATAAGCAAAGTTTGGAGCTGGTATAAATTAGTACGGCCCTGTTGAAGTTGATAAATGTATCCTGGGCAGCTTCTGTGAAGAGTTAGTCCTGCCTTATATTCATTGTTGTGAATGACTGTAAAGAAGAATCAGGCCTGAGGTCTCAGGTCTTGCTTACACATACTAAAAAGCCATAGGAAAACAGGGGGAAATGACATGTAAGTAAAAGTCTTAAAAGATTATTTTGAGATGTACAGATTTGTAGAGAAGTATACAGGTACCTTGACTGCACTGAAGCAGACAGATTTCAGTTGATTGCTCTTGGTGAGGACAGAAAATCAGGGGCACAGAAGGATTCCTGTTCCAAGCCATTAACTGCCTCTGTTTTTTGATATTTCTTGGGAAACATAGATTAGGAATAAAAGCCTCAGTCTATTTGACAATTCCATGGGTTAAAACATAGTGCAAATGCTAGGAAAATACCACATGGAAAAATGAAATACAGTTTCTAAGTAATTAATTGCTCAGCACTGGTAAAGCAATGTAACTATTTATTAAAATAGACAAGGCTTTGTGTGCGATTCACAGCTGAATTGCCTACTAATTAAGAAAGCACTAATATTCATTTAGATAATAGTCTTGTCAATAATTGTGGGTAAAAGGAAGCAAAATTTTATTAGCTGAAAGAAAATAGGATGGATGGCTTCTGGATATTGAAATCTGAAAAAAATAAATAAAAAGTCTGAGGTTGAGAGATATTTTTACTGAATGGTACCAGACGCTTCCTGTCGAGTGATTACATTCTATTAGACACCTGCCAGAACACTTTTCTCTCATCGCTCATCATTATAATCAGTCATGGTTTTATATTGTATCTAACAACATGCTCTAGGGAATACTTAAGCATATTGTGAGGGATTAAAGAGGATGGAAATAAAAATATGATTGTAGTATGTTGTTTGTTTACCTACTGACAGAAATTCCTGTATCCATAATGTGGTATAAAATAATTTTCAAATGTGTCTGTGGGCATCTCATTTCCAGAAAAATCAGTGAGGGACAGTCCAAATCCCAGATGGGGTTTGGGCTACATCCAGTAAAGGGCTTGGGTGTTGCAGACAAAACCTGGTGAAGTATATGGGCTGGCACTGTGGAACTCCGAGTGGTTTGCCTGGGGAGACAGGGCAATCCAAAATGAAATACAGATCTGGGATACCGCACTAGTAACAGTAAGTACAGGGACATTCTGTAATACGTCCTAATTTATAAGGCATGCTAATATCTATTTTTTTTAGGGATGCTTGTGTGCTTAAAACATCTGGGCTTTGCAAGAAGTTCATCTGCGTTCTCATCATGAGTTCTCAAGTACATTGCACAACCTTAGCCAGATATTACCTTGATTTTTTTTTTTTTTTTTTCCTCCCCTGCATATCCCCGCAGTGGATATGCACTGTGGCAAAGACTTCCCTTTACTCCATGCCAGAAAAGTCTACACACTTTTTCTGTAGACCGTAGGGGTAACGTTTTGCATATCTAATCTTAGAGATCTATGATGTAAAGTTCTGCTTCTCAGTGAATTATTGATAGTCCCTTTATGGTCAATGTAGATGAACAGGACTCTTTTGAGTGAAGTCCTACTGTACTGTAAAACAGAAGGGCAAAATAGAAGAATCCTGCCTAAAAATATTAATTCCTCTCCTATAGGAATCTTAAGGTAACTAGCTCAAGGTACACTTTTAGAGAAATGTGTAGATATCAGTGACCTTCAAACTCTACATTCCACTGTAGATTTCAAGATCTTCCACAACAGAAAGTCAGTGGAGGACTTAGTACAGAGTGAAAAATGGTCATGTCTCCTTGTCTCCTACTTCCCCATCTCAGACTTCTTCCAAAATTACAGGAATTGTACTTAGTTGTAATCTGTTGTGTTGTTATAATTAGAAAATCAGTTGTGTTTAGTTACTGGACTTTTTGCAAGTGTCAGTCTGGAAGCTTACATATCTTCTGTTTTGCTTTCTTGAAAGTACTGTGCTCAGAGTGAGGACCATTGTAGCTCACATTGAATTACAGTGCCTTTTCTGGGAAGCTTTTTGTATGTTTGCAGTATTTCCCTTCTCTGAAGTTTGTTGCTGTGTTATGTGTATTTGGAACATTTTTTCTCTTGAAAATAATGAGCATAGTTAGTATGATGGTGGAGGAGCTGATATTCATGTAGTGTGCAGTCCTTCTTTGCTGCTTTTCCATATCTGCTTTCAGATTTTGAATTTTCAGAATTTTCTGGATTCAGGGAGTTGTTCCTTGCTGAGTGAACTCAGTTCATTGAGTATGACATTGATCAGTAAGATGTGACTTTTACAAAAGCAATTACCATTTAACTTGGCTCTAAAACATTTTAGCTGGCAGCTAAGGGTTTTAATTTTCAGTCTTCTTAATGGAGAGCTGCAATGATTTGTTGAAAAATTCTGGAAATCTTGGAAACCCGTAAGGTTTACAATATAAACTCCCAATGAAAGGAAATAAACTAGTTGCTGAAAAGCTGGGTCAAAGAGGGGACTTGATCTAACTTTAATTCAAATAGTAGTACATATTGCCTTTATCATCAAAACGTTATGAGTATATGTACTGGTAGAGAGATTTCATTCCTGAATGCCTACTAATACTGCATAGCTTTAGATTGTGTTACTTCAGGTCTAGGCAACTTTTCAAGCTGAAACAGTTCAGTATTAGTTCTGCCAAAACACCTTAAAAACAAAACTTGTGTGCCCAATCCAATGTTTACAATATAGTTCTAATGAATATAACACGAACCAAATCCCAGGATGTGCTGTTTATTAATTGGATATTTTGGAGGATCAATATATATCTACATATATATATATTTATCATATATATGTGTATATATGTATATATACATATATATATATCACAGTTTTCATTTTCAGGTCCTTTCCAATGACCACTTACATAATCACCTGTTGCCATTATGGAATCTGTTAATAATCTCTATGTAATATAGTGCATTATTAATGAAATGTAACAGATAACAACAGGTAACTTGCAGATATCCCTTTGGAGAGAAACTGCTATTTGCCATGTTTATTCCAATAAAAAGTCACTCATTTGGGTTTTGTTTGCAGTGTCAAAGCTGAGGAATTAAATTTCTCGTCATTGTTTATTTTTCAATTAATGCTAAATCAGGAGGAAGAAGTTGAGTCCTCTCAACCTTGTAGTGATAACTACAAGAACTGAATCCAGAGATGAAGTCTGCTTGTCTGTGACTGCACTAGATGATTTTTGATTACTAATGCTGGTAATTTGGACAGCCATGTGAATTATACATTGCATAACTGATGGCCCCAGACTAAACACAAAGGAGGTAACTTTCTCAAGGGGATTAACACTGACATCTTAAAGAGAGAGTCCTTAGAATGAATTCAGCCATGGGTTCATGTAAGGGCTATCTATTGCTGTTTATTATATTTAATTTCAATCTCTCTTTCTCTCACACACATCTTTTAAATGCTTTAACAGTCTTTGTCCTAAACATTACAGAGGACCTGTCTAAACATTGTCATGACATTCAAGATCTTGCTAGGGAAAATGTACAGGAAGACAGGAAGAATCAGACTGATGATGATATTATGATTGTTCATAACAGTAAAATTATCAGGCATAGGCTTACCAAGACCATGGGGACAAAGTTTAGGCCAATAAAAAGTGCACTGGATTAAAGCATTCTTGTATTCAAATTGCTCTTTTCATCCTATACTTGATCACATTTATGTTAGATTTGGAAGTTCTTTCGATCTTGCTATGCCTCTCTATAGTGATATATCTCTCTGTAGTGCTTATAATAAACCCTAGTGATACTAATGCACCGTAATGCACCAGAAAGAAGTTCCTAGCCAATAGACTTTTCTAAGGATGTTGTTGAACAAAGAAGAAAGAAATGAATCAGTGGAAGCTGCACAGAAACTTGGGGTGTCTCTGAACATTAGATGAATATGTACACTGAACACGGTCCAAAGATATTCATGGAGGAAACAGAGTTGGTGAGCGGGGAATGGGAAGCTGCTGTTTAATAGATCAAATCACTGGACTGGAATCTCAATTTTATGGGTTTTATTTTCATTGAAGCACAATTCATATTTTACTTTTCTAAATACTTTGGTATAAGTGGTACTATAAAAAGTTGAACACAGAAAATGAGAAAGTAACCCTGTTTCAAAGTGTAATTTTCTGCACAAAATGCAAAGTAAACAATGAATTAGTCTAAGATAACAAATTTATTATGCAATTTATTATTTTGGCTTTTTGAACTACAATCTTTCCTTTGTTTTCTTGTTTTGCTCACCATGCCAGGGCACTTTCTGCCAGCATCTAATTTTCCCACTATCTCTCTACCCTGATCCCTGGGGCTGTGAGATCTGGGAACCTCAGTGAGATTGGGCTGATTTTAGCCCCCTAGAGCTCTACCCCACTTGACTCTCTTTGTCACCTAAAAAATTGACCCTGCTCTTATACTGCATTGGTGTTACATTTAGAGATTATTGTATTGGGAGAACCTGATTTGAGGAGCTCTCCCTAGGGGGCTTCTCCAGTGGCTTGAAATTATGTGTGGGACAGAAACATCTCTGTGAGCTATGATTATGTGATCTTTCCCTTATAGTGAGATCTAAAAAGAATGGTGGATGATGATAATCCTCATGACACTGAGAAAGTCCTCCTCTATTTACCAGTCTTTGAAAAAGAGAGGAAAAAAAAAGGAAAAGGAAAAATTAAAATAAAAAAGAAGATAGAGAAAAACAAAAGCCTCCCAAAGAACCCATCTCAAAACCAAACTGGTTTAAGAGCAGCGTTGAAGGCTGACTTTCTTTTTGTATTTTTGTAGCTTGTTTTTACCACTTGCTAATTCCTTGGCCCAGAGTTGACTGTGTTACAGTAATACATATACAAATGGCTAAACTCTGTACAGAAACTGCAGCTTTTACCTCCCCTCTGGCTTAGCCTTTTTCATGAGGTTATAATGGGTATGAAAGGTATGAATGTTTTTATTTTTATTACTAAGAAACTTTCCCTCTCTTTCACATCTAAAGTAGAAAATAAAGACAAGGAAAACTAGCCAAGCAGTTGTCTCTCTCCCTCTTAAATCACCTTGATGTTTGCTGTTCCATACAGGCTTATTTCCCTTGTAGGGAAATTGGTAGGCTGGTAAAGACATGAATGATGCTTTAAAAAAATGATTTCTGCAGAGTGAGTTTTCTGAAGAAAATGCTGAAAATGTCTTCTAGTCTGTTTCCTTTTGGATTACTTATTTTTTTTTCTGCTCAGTCCAGCTATTTGGACTGCTGCTCAATCAAGCTCTTTCTTAGAATCCATTTACTCACAGTATTAAGGCCCTGCCAGGGTCACCTCACTCTATTTTCATGTTCCTCCTAAAAGTTTCACCATCTTTTTGTATTTTACTGCAGCTCAAATCTCCATCTAGTTTCCCCATAATTTTCTACCCATTGCTCTTGTGTCTTAGGCTTTGCCTGTTCAACAAATATCCTCTGCACTATTTCATTCCTGACTCTTTCTCTTTTACTTTCTGGTTCTTGACATCCCATTAACTCTTTCCTGGGCTGCCTTGCGTCTGCTGACACCTCACCCTTGGCTGCCTGATGTGTCCTGATATTAACAAACAGGCCATCAGCGTTGTCTTTCATTGCTGGCACCAACAGCTGATACTAGATTTCAGATCTCTCCCATCTGTGAAATTCAATCTGATTTTTGGAGATAATACTCCAGCCTTCTGGTGATTCTGAAAGGTGCTGTTAAAACTGCATGTAAGTAATTCATCTTCATGACTATGAAAATAAATTTCAAGTCCAACTGTGTTATAGTGCAGAAGTAGTAGGAGGTATTAGGCCCTTTCTTGTATTCAGTGCTCACTGCATGATATACTCACCCTCATTGTTGTGGACAAGAGCAGAAGGTAGGCTGGCATTGAGTGTACCTATTGAATACCTACACTACACATGTTACAATAAATAAATAGCTACTGAATGCTGGAGCCTTGGCAGTATTAGCACTGAAAGAACAGGCACAGGTTTTAGTTGGTGTTAGTCAGAGACATCATCCTAGCTTCCTGCCCTCAGCAGCAGCAGGTGACAGGTGACAACCAGACACTGTTGAAACAGAGCTGGTGAAATACTAACTCTAGGATGCTGAATGACTACAGGGACAGGAGGTGGACTTGATGATCCTTGTGGGTCCCTTCCAACTCAGGATATTCTATGATTCTGTGACAGAAGAATCATAGAATCAACTGGGAAAACTCTGCCATCAAAGCACATTAGAAGCTATAAAGGCACCCCAAAATTTTGGGAGTATATTGAAAGCCTGGCATGCAATAATCTATATATATTTAGCATATAAAATGTCCACAGTGGAGCACTGTAGCAGCATGGACATCAATGGGCAAGAGTGCAACAGGAGTGACAAAGGAGATACTAGCTGCCAAAAGGCACTGTCAAAGTGGTCAGAAGATGCTCTAAAAGCTGTCTCTTCATCTACGTAATGGATCACTATGTCCTAAAGCAGAAATGAAATGCCAAAAGATAGTGCCTGGAGAGTTTCTGCTTTGGGGTGCTGCTCCATGCCCAGTGGATGCTTGTTTGTTTGTTTGTTTGTTTTGTTTTTTGACTCCTCTAGGCACTGTCACCCTGGAAATGAGGCAAGAGCTGGGCCTCTCATGGCATTCCAGTGCATTTGATACAGGTTTGACAGCAGAGACCTGCTCGTCCTCAGCAAATTCTCTGCCATCCTCTTTCTTCTAGACAGAGACATTTTCTTTCATGAAAACTAATGATAATTCTACTTCAATCTAGTGGCTTTCAGGAAAAGGATGCATGTCAGGCTTGTGGTTTGAGAAACCTCTTCATTTTTTCATCATTTTCAGCACTCAGTGCAGGCGGGCAGCAATGTCTTGGTAAAACTGCCAACTTTGTTTTGTGAAGAAGACAGCTAGCTGGCCTGGCTTTGGCTACGAGCTTTTAAAGAGTAATGCCCAAACATAATAAACAGGCTGAAATTATAAAATCATTACTGTCACAGTTTACAAGTTGTTAGTTGAATTGTTTGTGCTTTGCTAATTGCTGTCATTCTTCATAGGAATACGTAATTAAAATATTCATATTTAGATTGCAGCCCATTTAGGGATGAATCCTGCTAGATGCTGAGCAAAATTTTGGTAGTGCTGAGATCTCAGCTGTCAAGGAAGCAAGAGTCTCAGAGTGCCTTAACATTGATTTGTTCTTATGTTGGGATAAAACTGGCAAGGAATAGGGAAGCAGTTTAGGGCTCAATTAACAAACAGTCTTTAAAAAATGAATTTCACTTTCTGCCTTAGGCTTTGCCTAGCCTTAGGCAAAGCCTAGGTTCACAGAGCCAAGACTTAAAAGAGCAAAACTGCTTGTATACATAATATCCTGTAAAAAGTCATTCTGCTCTAAAATACAGGAAAGTCAAAACAATTAAGAGACAAATTAATGTCAGAAACACCTTTGGAAAGGGAGTCAATCAGGCTGCTATTAGATCAAATTATTCAGTGGAATATGTAAGATTTTTTTTTTAAGTGTTCACCAACCAGAGCAAAGTAAATTCATTTTGGACTTGGGCATGAAGCAAGCTGGGCTGAAGAAGTCATGTGGTTATTGTCTGGGGTATGAGGAGACTCTTGTTCTGGGTAGGGAGAATTTTGTGCTTGGAGTAGTGCGGAGACCAAGCTGTCCTGCAGCTGGAAAATACATTAGATCCATCTATTAACTGTGGCAGTGGCCACTTCGTTCTTGTGGCACTTCACAAAAGTCCAGAGGGCCTGTGCTATACTTATGGGGAGTGTTGATTAACTCGTTTATGTATTCTTACCAAAGGTTATGTTATGACACAGAGGAATATTTTTGGAGAGGTGTTTTTGAAGAAGCAATAGAAATCATCTCTGCAGAATGACAGTGGCTGGGTCTGTGGCCCTTTGACCCTTCTTCTAGGAGGAGATAATTCCTAGAAAGAGGTAAGCACCACTGACCCCCTCCCTGTCTGCTAATCATCTAGGAAGTTGGGGAATTGAGAGTCTTCAACAAATTGCAATCCTTGCACTCCCTTAATAGGGTCAACTGCTATAACACCTTTGGGTGATTTTCTTCTGAGGTTTTCTAGAGGTCTTTGTGGGCAAGACATGCATTCATTTGCTTTATCTTGCTAACTTTATTTCTGATTATCTGACTTTATGAGATTTTTTTTCCCCCCCATTCCATTCCAGATTAATTCAGCTGGCATTAAGAGAGAATAAATCCTTCTACAGCAAAGTGGTTCACTTTGAATCTACATTCAGTTTGTCTATACAGACTAAGGTATTTTGACAGTGCCAAATATGAGATCTACTTAATATTTTTTTGTTTTGTTTTGTGTAAATAGAGGAAGACTGTCTGATCACACACTTTCTTGGCTCCCTTAGGAGAAAGGTACGGTATAATCTTCCTAAATGAAGTTGATTCAGAGTTTCTCAGCATTGCAAGAAAAACTAAATTTTGCTGCACCAAAGATGGTGCTTGGATCTGCTCCTGCCATGGGGAAGAAAGAGAAGTCACGTGGATATGAAGATTTGGCACAGGGAAAAAGTGACCCCTGGGGAACTGTGCTTTCTACTCCTGCTTCTGCAGGAGCAGGGTGCAAGGTTGACCTTTAGGAAGGATTCACACCACTTTGTTTCTTCAGCAAAATAAGTCACAGCAGCTAGTCCACAGGGGGCTTATACTGGCTGCAATAATTTTGAGCATCCCAATCAATTGGTCTCTAATAAATGTAATAATATCTTTGCATTCTTTCTGAATGAGACCTTCTATGCCAAGCTGATATGAAAGATAGAGCAAGGGATGTAGATGTAGACTGAGAAATGGAAAACATTCCTGTGCAGATCTCTGCCATCTCACTCTTTATGTTCAAGTCTGTAACAGAAGGAGCTGTTCTATCAGTAGCAGTAAGAGAAAAAATCATTCTACTAGGCTCTTACAAAGGCTAGACAATATATATATGGAAATTACATTTCAATTGCACAAACTAAGGATTAAAAAATAAGGCTTATAGGCTTTTATTGTAAATCCTTAGTCCCTTTGAAAGTTATTGATTGTAAGCATCTGAATTGATTGTAAGCATCTGAATAACATGCATCTTTCATAAAAGTTTGATTAATGACTTTAAACAAACCCAGGATCACTGAAATCTATCCAAATGGTAGTAACAGATCTAAGTACATGAAATGCTTTAATAACTATCATGAGTGACAAATTCTTAAAGCGAACTTCTTTTGTGATCATAGTTGTGCTTTCTGGCAATTATTCTTGATGGGGAATTGAAACTGCAGTTATCTAGATTATGTAAATTCAGTTTTGCACTGGAAATTTCATTTTATTTTTTAAGACGTGATATTTAAGAATGCTATGGTGTTTCAAATTTCCACTTGAGAAGCTATCAAAATTTTAAGGAGGAGTCACAGTTAAATGTTAATATCAGTTAACGATGGATAGTAATTTTTTCATCTTTGCTGAGACAGGATTTTCTCCTGCAGTCCAGGATATTTAAATGCTTTGTCTACCATGGAGGTGAAGTCCTTCATTTTCTTCCTGTGATCTATTTTGATGCAGCACCTGCTGATGCTCCTGATAGAATGAATTATAGTCTGGTTTCATGTGTAGATGTCATAACAGGGGCATTGACTGATTTTCTTTTGCTCAGTTTTATTTCATTGTCTACCCATATCATTTCATATCTTAAGCTGATAAGGCATGAAATTGTCAACTAATTTGCTTGTGCAGTGCCTGATAGACCTGAATTCAAGTGGGATCTCTGTATTATGTCCATCATAATTAGCTGTTCATGTTGCATCTGCAGGAACAACTCTTCTGAATTTGAGCTGAGCTTTCAAACACTCTCACTTTATATGGCTTTTTCAGTGATAGCTATTTTATATTTTGCTAATCATGCAGAATCATGCAGAAATGTTTCTTGTCTTTATCTGTGATGCTCTTCTCAGCTTTCTCAGCTCTTGTATTATCTGCTCCTTTCATTTATCTCCTTTTCTTTATCATTCTGCTCTGAATGTCTGTTTATTCCCTTCTCAATCGATGGTTTACCATTTTCTGTGGTGTATCCCACAAAGTCCCAGTGGACAGCCTTTGCTTTTTTGTTGTTGTTGTTTGTTTTGTGTGTGTATTTATTTGACTGGACCCTGTGCAAATGGACAAATTCTGATTGGATTTAGTAGAGTTGATTGTGGTATGGATTAGGTCAGAGTTGGTTTGTTAATAATGTAAAGTGTCCAAAAAACACATCATGAAAATGAAAGGAATGATTAAAAAGGAAGTCTCCTGGCTCTCTTGCAAAAGTTCCAGCAGGTTATTTCTAGTTCAGATCAGAATTCCTTCAATGATCTCTTCCCTGGTGCTCTGATATTTCCAAATACTGTCTCATTTAGAAACCAGAAGGGTAAAGATACTTGCAAATGAGACTGTGTCTGATAAAGAAAATAATCATTCCGACATTTCAGCTCCTCGGGAAATGACGGCTGCTGAGTGTGTGGGGAAGGATGAGCTTACAGTCAAAAAGCACAGTTTGTAATCAAAGCCTGTAATCCTTTTCTACCTACATGACAAATTTATTGTAAATCCATTAATTTCTTTTCCCACTTTCAGGGCCTGTAGAAAAAGAAGCAACACAACTTCCTTACCTTACAAAGAAAATCATGAGGCACATTTTTGTTTCTTTTTTTTTTTTTTTTTTTTTGCAAAGCAGTTTAGTATCTATCTGTTGAGAACCTGTTTGGGATTCATGGACTGAAGGTACCTTTTTTTTTTTTTTTTTTTTTTTTTTTTTTTTTTTTTCCCCTGCGCAAAATATTTGCACCTCTTGACCCCTCTTTCATCCACTTCATGTTCTAGTTGCTTGTCTTAATATAAGCAGTCTCTGAGTTGGCAACATTTTGTGCAGGAGCACTGCACTACTTTCAGCTTCTCTGCAATTAATATTCTGTCCTGTCTCTTAAGCCCGGCCCTGTGTTCCTAATGTCAGGCTGTCTTTGTTTAATATGACCAGCAAGGCAGCATGTGTTTCCAAGCTGAGTCCTGCTGCCATTTCTGGAGGTATCTCCCATTAATCAAGAAGGCTACTTTGTCATAATGTAGCTAATGTTATCACCAAACTTTAAGTACAGAGGTGGAATAATAATGGCTCCTGTTTCACTAAATGGGGTTAACGCAGCTGAATAGCTTCCCTGATGGTTTATTATATTAGTCTTTCAGAACATTGACTGATTTGTTTTTATTACCAAGAAAGCTTTTGTCTTATGAAAATGACTTGGGACAACAGGTCAATGTTTTTCATGTCACATCTCCATAAGAAATACATTGCTTCATTATATTTTGTATTCTGCCACTGCAATCTGTATGTCACTTAAATTTATTTGTCATGATACCACTGCCAGGCTGCCATTAAATTGTTAAAGGATATTCAGGAAATGTTTTTGCAGTAACCTTTAGAGGAAGACATATGGAAATGGACTATATCTGTTAATTGACTTTTTGATATGCAAACCTTCCAAAGTGTAAGGCCTGGTATAGATCACTCCACGTGAGCAGAATATTTAGAGTGATGATGTTTGTGAATTTTTCTGTGAGGCAAAAGAAAACATGCTCTAAGAGGCAAAAGAAAACATGAGCTAATTACCTATTTATTTAAATTAAGAGACTAAAATGTTAAAGAACAAGAGTGAAGTCCATAGAAAGACCATAATATATCTCTCTCTTCTGTTCCTCTACGATCATCTCCAAAAATAAACTGGTCTGTGATATCTTCTTGCCTGAATAATACTTAAAAATTGCAGCTCACAGAAGATGAACAGACAGTATGAGGGATATATGGAAAATGTAAACCCCTGAACAGTCTGAGAACTCATGGGCAAAGCTCCTGAGGTGGTTCAGGTTCTTCTGAACCAGGGATCCCAGTCCTTGGACATGGCACCCTCCCGTTTGGAGAAGGAGCTGTCAGAGAAGAGGCCACCACCTCTGAGCCAACAAGAAGTGATGGTTCTCAGACATGTCCTGGGGGACAAAAATGAGACTGCAGGCTGGTAGCTGTGAAAGATTATGGTTTCCTGCTTCAAACACTATGATCTCTAGCAAGACCACTAAGTTAAGAGGTATTTAAAGTACTAATTGTTCATACTTCAGGCCTGCTCAGACTATCTGAAGCTAGAGTTCTTAATACTGATTCTGTAGTAATACAAATACTCGAAGATAGAATAATGCTGAAGAAAGGTGCTCACTTTTTCACTTGCTAAGCTTTAGTTTGCCGCAGTTCCCTGATATGATTTGGTGTGGGGCTTCACAAATGTTTGTGGCAGCATAAAGTAGCATAGGAACATGCTGTCTTCTGCCAGGCTAGTTGGCTTTCTGGAGGTGGCAGAAGGGATGATCTTTGTGTAGCAAATCTGGTTTGGAGTTACAGTGGGAGCAGTAACCCCAGGAGGCACGTGCTGACAACATGAAATAGTGATAAAGTTAGGGTGAGGTTGATCAGACGTGTACCTGTTGCCCAGACAAGTATGCTTAAGTGAAAATGTACACAGGTCAGTGTGAGATATGTGAAGAGTGTAGTGATAGACAATAAAAAGGAAATCCACAGCCTAGGGAAGACAGAATTGTTTGCGTTAAAGGAATTATGTCATCCAACAAATCTTGAAAAACAGCAGCAAACACTACCTAAACAAAACAACAATTTTGCAAAGTTTAACGACTCACTGTTAGTTAGGCAAGAACTGCAGCAGTCTGAGCAGCCTGAAAAAGATGTGAGGGAACATCCAGGTATCTAGGAGAAATAGAAAGTTTGGTAAATTCAGTCAAAAGACTGATGACTAAAACAAGCTTTTTGTACCTTCCCAAGCATTAGATTAGCAGGAGATTTAATAGATAGCACTGAGAAGCCTGCTTATGTGCATGCAGTTTGGAAGCTCTGCTCACAGTATCTCTCCAAATGTTAGCCTGTTTTCATTCTTTTGGGTTATTGTCTGGCATAGACAGTACAGAACAGGTCACAGGAGCTCTATAGTGAAAAATATGTGGAATGAAAACATATGGAATGCAGCAGTGGCATTACATTTTTAAGAGAGAAACTATTGAGAGACCAGAAATAAAGGAAGCCAATATAATTATTTCTGTGTTCATTGTGTTCATTTTCACTAGGTGAAAACCAAAGCAAAGACATTAGAAAAAAGTGCAGTGTACATTTCACAGAGCTTTGCTTCTGATTGTAGTGTAATTCAGTATCCAAAATTACATTTCTTTAAAAAGTTCTATCTATTGAATTTGCTGTTTTCATTACAGTTGCTCTTCTGCATTATTGCTTATAAGCTTAGTACTAACCAGTGATTCTCACAATTTCTTGCTTTTCTAAAATCAGTTTGCTCTATGAAGCACAAGCCTATAGGTAGACACCTACAAGTTTTGCTTGAATTTAGGAGTAGCAGTAAGCCCCTAACCTGTTTAACCATTTGCAATTTTCACAAGGCTTGCGTGAAATAAAATACATTGTAACAGAGATACAGTAGAGAAATTGCTTTAAGGAATATTCCAATTTAGTTCACTAACCATTAAGTATTGCTCTACTTTTGTGAGCTTAAATCTCTACTGACACGAATCTTTTATATCCCGCAGTACAATTTGTAATACTTAGATAACTAAAGCAGTTAGAACCGTTTTCATTAGACTGAGATAGTTTAGAATTGCTCATTATCTTTGAACAACTGAGTGCCCATTTTCTGCTATTGAAAAGTTTTTTATGTTTTAATAAATACATGTTCTTGAATATATCCCTGAACTCGATTTTATCCACTATTGTTTAAAAGATAACATTGAGGTCATTTGGGATATGTTTTTGAGACCAGTAATAACTGTCATATAGACAAAAAGTTATAGCAAAACCATGGCCTGAAATCTCTACATATATAATATTGTGCCAAATTCAGGAGCTGGTTATGGAAATTATGTATACAGAAATTAAAATAAAGCAGGACAAAATGAAAGTGTTAAACATTTTGCTATTCTAAAAAACATACTTGAGGCTATTTTAAAACTAACCGTGTTTTTAGGCTGAAATTGGCTCAAAAAAAAAATTATGCATTTTTTTTGCTTAGAAATGTAGGTGGGTACCACTCTCCTTTCCAATTGATGGTTGTGTGGTTGGGTTGACCACTGAGATGTCTTGGGGTGCGGATTTTCTCCTGACAAAAAGATCTTTGAGCCCCTAATATCTGCCAGGGTGAGCTGGGGATCCATTTTCCCTTTCTGCTGTGATAGCAGCATGGCCAAGAGCAGACACTGAGGACCTGCAGGTAGCTACCCTCTATGCAGCCTCAGCAACCTACAGCCCAAACCTGTCCTATGAAATGCTTCTCACTTCTGTATTGCTTACCAAGACACCAGCTGTATACACACCAGCTGTACTGTTGCAGTTGTGTTCCCAATCTAATGCACAAGGAAGGTAAGCTAGCTTTAATAGCAAGGTAAACCAGATCAAATTATTCTGTGCTATTCGGAAGATGCTGGGGGCCATGGTCCATACATGTGCAGTAAATAAACAGCAGCTGAAACTTCTGTGACTTTGTGTCTCACTGCTAGCGCTTAGGCTCTCACCTAAAAGGCTTCCCTAAGGCAACAGGACAGGTAGTACATTAAACAAGGAACTGAAACTTGTCTAAAAACAAAAGACATTCACCCTTTCCAGCACTGTTCACAACTAGCTTCTCTTCCACCAAGCAAATCACCCACATCTTCCCCAAAAATCCTTTTGCAGGCTTGGGGACCTGTAGAACCCCTCCTTTTGTGAGCCTCCATAATTTAAGCTTCCTCCATAATTCAAGTTTTGGAGGGCTTTGGTCTTCCTGAATTTGTCCCAAACCATGCATTTATACTTTTATTTCATTGCCTCTCCTCGCTTTCTTGTCTTGTATACTCACTTGTGGCATTTCAGGGAGCAACAAGGTTCTTCCTAAGGCAGATGACACATCAGTTCTTCTCTGTTTCTGAGACCCAGTTCACTGGCCCTCCTATTAAAAGTACAGAATCACAAAATCACAGAATAATCTAAGTTGGAAGAGACTTCCAAGATCACCGAGTCCAACCTCTGATGTAGCACTAACAAGTCCTCCACTAAACCATATCCCTAAGCTCTACATCTAAATGTCTTTTAAAGACCTCCAGGGATGGTGAGACTCAACCACTTCCCTGGGCAGACCATTCCAATGCCTAACAACCCTTTCAGTAAAGAAGTTACTGAAGTTACCTAATATCCAACCTAAACCTCCTCTGGCACAATTTTAGCCCATTCCTCCTTGTCCTGTCATGAGGCACATGGGAAAATAGACCAACCCCCACCTTGCTACAGATCCAGGTACCTGTAGAGTACAGTAAGGTCACCCCTGAGCCTCCTTTTCTCCAGGATGAACAGTCCTAGCTCCCTCAGCCGCTTTTCGTAAGACTTGTTCTTCAAACCCCTCACCAGCTTTGTTGCCCTTCTCTGGACTCTCTCGAGCACCTCCATGTCCTTCTTGTAGTGAGGGGCCCCAAACTGAACACAGTACTTGAGGTGCAGCTTCACCAGAGCTGAGTACAGGGGGACAATCACCTCCCTAGCCCTGCTGGCCACTCTGTCTCTTATACAAGCCAGGATGCTGCTGGCCTGCTTGGCCACCTGAGCACATTGCTGGCTCATATTCAGCCAACTATCAACCAATACTCCCAGGTCCTTCTCTGACAGGTAGCTTTCTAACCCCTCATCTCCCAGCCTGTAGTGCTGCTGCTTGGGGTTGTTGTGCCCCAGGTGCAGGACCTATCCAGATACTCCTGCAGAGACCTTACAAATAAATATCTTCTCTAGTCTTTTTAGTCTTTTTTTTTTTTTTTCCTCAGAAATGGATGAATATGAAAGGAGAACAGAGTCTGAAAGAAAACTTCAGTAAAAGCAATCTGACAAAACCAAAATCAAATGAACAAAGTTATTTGGAGAAAACATAGGGCTAAAATCTTTATCAAAATTGTTATTGGTAAGCTAAAATGTATTTTCTTTTTCATTTATTTCTTCATTAATCTATTCTCTCTCCACTATCCAGAGAGAACATCATCATATAACCAGAGAGCAGCAAATCTTCAGCTGCATACCCCTGCAGACAGGAGTCTGTAGACAATCAGTTTGGGAAACCTCTGTCCCAGGCTTCTAAATGATTCAACATCTGTGTAAGTCAGGCTCGTTCTTCACTAAGAACAAAAATGGTATTATATAACTAAATAATATTTTAGCCATGTTCATTGTAATGCTAAGAGGTGTAGACATTATGTGAACTATTCACTAATGCATATTTTCTCTCTAATAATTAGGTAATAAAAAAATGAAAGTATTTGTCGGCTATAAATATGTGCCCAAACTGTGCATGAAAAGCTGTGTGCTGTTTGTGTTTTGCTGAAAAAAAATCCTTGCCGTGATAATGCATGACTGTTATATAAGTATTGTAGAGGTTTTGGGGTTTTGGATAGAAATCTTTGGCTTAAACCAGTATTGCTAAACACTTAAACTCCCATTACATTGGGATTTAAGATGAGGCTCAGATATTCTTGTTTAATAATACAAATGATGTGTGAAAAAAACTACATTGACAAATAATGAGATGTTGTTATATCATCCTGACAAACCTGAGTATTTCAGATAAAGATAAATCTTTATATCTGGCCTTTTATTTTCTTCAGCTGCTCTGCCCTTTTAAAATCTTCAATGTGATACTTTAGAATAAGGGATGTTATGTAAATTCTAACATATTACAAGGGGGAAATCAATTTGACTAAAATAGGTTAAGAGGTCTTATGAATTGAAACTAAAACAACTGCAGAGAAATCACTTGAGTCACTGCTGAGATGCGTCCATTTCTGGTAATGCATAAAAGCTAATTAACAGTGCAGTGAACTAGAGGTAGTTCAGACGGAAACATTAGATGAAAAAGTACAAAAGAAAGTGAAATGTATTTCATCTTACTGACAGAGAATAGGTAAATATATACAAACGTCCAGAAGCAACCTTGATAGCAAAGAGCAAGAATTTGTCTGGAGATGTTCTCCAAGGTGTTGTGTCTGTAAGAATAATAGAATAATAGAACAGGTGGTCAGGTTGTGATGTAAAAGATTAAGGGCTTTTCTGTGCCAGTATCTGGCAGCTATTGTGGCTGCATCTATACAGCCCCTTAATGCAAATCAGTGTTTACTGATGAGGTAAAAGCAGCCAGAAATACTTTATTGAAAATATGAGTGAGGATTATCTTCTAGTCATACTTGAATAAAGAATAAAATAAAATAATAAAATATAAAATAAATAAATAAAATAAAATATGGGCATAATTTAGAGAAGGGCTGGCAGTGTATAGAGGCTTGGGCTTTGCAGCAGTATGACAGATTATCACCAAACCTGTGACACCCAAGAGGGACCATCCCAGTAATTTTCCCCATTGCCTTAGACAAGAGGAGTTTCCCTTTGCCAAGTTTGGCTAGTTCACTTGGTAGAAAGTGCCCAAGTGGGACTCCCTTGGGAGTTCCCATCCTGGTGCTAATCCAGAAGTAGCCAGGAAATAGAAACAGGAGTAAAGACAGGATCAATAAAGTAAATGAGGTGAGGAAGCAACATGAAAGAAACAGAGACAAACCAATTAAAATAAAAAAGGAGGGCTAAATCTGCTGCCTGGCCAGATGTGTCCCTGGAGCCTCACCAGTGCAGTCTTAACCACAATGGATAACCTGGTGGAGTAAAGGCATTCCCTGAAACACAACATTTCTATACAGGACATTTCAGCAGCATGGTGATGTCTTCTGAAAATCAGCTGGGTGGTGTGTGTTATCCAGCCTCCCCTGAAAAACTGGTACCTTAATGTTGGTATGGGTCATGATGAGGTTAAAGATCTTAAGTGCTAAGCCACATATACACCCCTTGCAATTAATTTGACTACAGTGTACCGAAATCTAATTTATTTTCTTATCATCTCACAACCATTAAATTGCTAGAGTTGAGCTGTATAAATGCTTTAAAGAAAGGCAGCTTCTAGTCACTAAGGGATATGGCAGAAAATTTGCCTTTCAAGCTTCGTTATGTAATGCCAACTTACTTTAATTAGAATTTTGCTCTCAAAGTCCCCCTTTACCTAAGTAGCATGATCCCTGAAACACAGTGGAAATCTCTGTTAGCACAGACAATCTGCTTCTCTCAGTTGGTTCTTGGCCTTCGGTGTTATGTCTCTGAGGCATGTGAGCCCCCAGCAGCTCCTTGCAGCGTTGTCTATTATTCGTGCTTACTCAGAATGGGTCTTGTTCTCTGCTATCAGAAGTGCAAGAAATGTCTGTGTAAGCATTGCACAGCTTTAATTCTCCTGCAAAAGAGTGGTCCTCTGGGAGGATTGTCAAATAAACAGCAGCCTAAACTGTACTCCAGATAGCTGAAAACCAGGAACAGGACCAAACCCAATTATTTACAAGATGATGCTGATGTTGGTCTTTTCTCAGTAAGAAAAAACAAGCAGAGATTTTTTTTTTTTTTTTTAAGTAAATTCCAGTTAATTAAAGGTTTCCCTTTCTTCCAGTCTTGCTTCAGAATTATTGCTGTATTGCTATATTAAAGTCTTTGGCAAGCATCAGAACGGTGTTGTGGTTTAACCCCTCAACATCTATAGCCAATGCATCATCTTCAAATGTTTTCTGTGACACATCGTGTTGCAGAACATGGAGACTTACTTGGGGAGGCATTGAAAGTAATTTCAGTGCAAAACCCCAAAAGAAACTGTACATTTGTCATATCATAAAAGGGTGATTTGTATATGTAGGTGACAACAATCCTGTTCTATTTTTTGTCCCAGCATTCTCACACTTCATACAGAGCAGGCCAAACAATTTGTTTCCATGTAATTGTGTTAAGCCTACAGGCAGCTGAAATTCCTGATACTTGTGCTATGCTTTGTTATGATGATGAATTACAGGGTATGTTTCTGCTGTGCTCATTAGTCTTTCTTTGCAGTCCTCACCCTGCATGTGCACTAAGATAAATTAAGCATTGACCCTGAAAGGTAGTGTTCTGATGAAGCATATTGTTTTAAAGTACCTGTTTTTTTTTTTTTTTGGTTTTTTTTTTTTTTTTTTTGCTTTTTAATTTTGCTTTTTGACATCAGTCGTTCTTTTGATTCCAAAAAAAGGGAGATGTAATTTTTTCTTCACCCTGTTTTAGAGATTGGAAACTTTATAGAACATGTCATCCTTTAGACAAAAACAGGAACTAATCTCAAGAATAAGTGCCTTACAAATACAATATAACAATCTTACATATAGACATTGAGAACTGTTTTGGAAAAGAAGGAAAACAATCTTAGAGCAAAACAGAGATGTTGTCCCTGTCTGGAGAGAGAAGATACCACTGATAAGTATTTGGGATTATAGAGATTGGGAGGCAAATTTGAAGCTATTTAGGGAAAAAGGACAAGCAAGGTAATAACTGAGTAATTCAACCTATTGTGAGCATTTGCAGTAGTTTACTATGTGAAATGCTTTCTTCAGAGAGCAGACACTGCAGTCAAGTAAGAAAAAAAAAAATGTAATCAAGCATCTGCAGCACGTTTTCTTTCTCTCGGTGGACACTACAGTTTTTTTGCCAGGCATGGTGCACTCACAAGATGTAGGATGGGAAGAAGCTCAAAGACCTTACTCATTTGTCTAAGAAAATCTAATCTAATAGAATAGCTAACCACTTGATGGATAATTGCATTGTATACCTATGTATATTTACCACATCCATAATCATATGGCCTATGAAAATGCTGTGGTGGTGACCTTTTTAGGGAAATTGGTTTGGGGAGCTGATTCTTACACAATATTAAGTTATTGGTAAATTTGCTTTTTTTTTTTTTCTTAAATTATTTTTTAAACAAAGACATAATGTTTTTTGTTGTTGTTGTTGTTTATTTGTTTGGCTTGTTTTTTGTTGTTGTTGTTTTTCTCCCCCTAATATGACTGGGCTTCTGTCTGGATACAGTGCGTCAGTGCTTCATGTCACTTTGATGCCTGGAGTCTCAATTTGCCAATATGCTGGCAATATCAGTAAGGGCATTAGCACCAAAGTACTTGAAAACATCTAACTCCATCCATGCTTCAAGTTCCTCCAAATTTGCCATCTACTAAGTCTGAATGAAGAAGCTGAAGTGTGAATTTTTAGCTTAAATATTATCTTGTGATAACACATGTAGATGTCTTGCAAATGAGAGCTGATATGAAATGTGGAATGAGTTAACTCATAGAATCATAGAATCATAGAATATCCTGAGTTGGAAGGGACCCTTAAGGATCATCAAGTCCAACTCTTGACACCGCACAGGTCTACCCAGAAGTTCAGACCATGTGACTAAGTGCACAGTCCTTCTTAAACTCAGTCAGGCTCGGTGCAGTGACCACTTCCCTGGGGAGTCTGTTCCAGTGTGCAACCACTCTCTCAGTGAAGAACCCCCTCCTGATGTCAAGCCTAAACTTCCCCTGCCTCAGCTTAACCCCGTTCCCGCGGGTCCTGTCGCTGGTGTTAATGGAGAAAAGGTCTCCTGCCTCTCGACACCCTCTTACGAGGAAGTTGTAGACTGCGATGAGGTCTCCCCTCAGCCTCCTCTTCTCCAGGCTGAACAGGCCCAGTGCCCTCAGCCGTTC
>CM021735.1:49588180-49727000 GCA_011075105.1 Heteronetta atricapilla
ATGCACCCCAGGACACGGTTGGCCCTCCTGGCTGCCAGGGCACACTGCTGGCTCATATTCAACTTGCTGTCTACCACGACCCCCAGATCCCTCTCTTCTAGGCTGCTCTCCAGCGTCTCATCGCCCAGTCTGTACGTGCAGCCAGGGTTTCCTCGTCCCAGGTGCAGGACCTGGCACTTACTCTTATTGAACTTCATGCGGTTGGTGATCACCCAGCTCTCCAACCTATCCAGATCCCTCTGCAAGGCCTTTCCACCCTCATCCGAGTCCACAACTCCTCCAAGTTTGGTGTCATCAGCAAACTTGCTCAAAATACCTTCTATTCCTACATCCAGATCGTTTATAAAAATATTGAAAAGTACCGGCCCTAAAATGGAGCCTTGAGGGACCCCACTGGTGACCGCCCGCCAGCCTGACGCAGCCCCATTCACCATAACCCTTTGGGCCCTGCCCGTTAGCCAATTGCTCACCCATCGGATGATGTTTTTATTTAGCTGTATGGTGGACATTTTGTCCAGTAGGATCCTATGGGAAACCGTGTCAAAAGCCTTGCTGAAGTCCAAAAAAATCACATCAGCTGGTTTCCCTTGGTCCACCATACGGGTGATCTTATCATAAAAGGAAATCAGGTTAGTTAGGCAGGACCTACCCTTCACAAACCCATGCTGGCTGGGACCAGTGACTGCTTTGTCCCCCAGGTGCGCCTCAATAAGTTCGAGAACCATCTTCTCCATGATTTTACCAGGCACTGACGTGAGACTGACAGGCCTGTAATTGCTAGGGTCTTCTTTCTGACCCTTCTTGAAAATCGGCACAACATTTGCCAGCTTCCAGTCTACCGGGACCTCTCCAGACTCCCAGGATAGTTGAAAAATAATTGAGAGAGGTTCCGCGATGACGTCCGCCAGCTCCTTCAGCACCCGGGGATGAATCTCATCCGGACCCATGGACTTGTAGGGATCCAGGTGGAGTAGCAAATCCCGCACACGTTCAGGGTCAGTTGGGAGTTTGTCATCCCCACCGTCCCGGTCCTCCAGCTCAGGGCACCCTGGGTCCCGAAGCCCATCATCGGCATTGAAGACAGAGGCAAAGAAGGCATTAAGCGTCTCTGCTTTGCCTATGTCATTGTCTGTGAGGAGACCTTCCCTATCAAGGAGCGGCCCTATGTATTCTTTAGTTCTCCTTTTTCCATTCACATATCTAAAAAACCCTTTTTATTATCTCTCACAGACACAGCCAGCTTCAACTCTAGGTGTGCTTTAGCCACACGAATTTTCTTCCTACAAACACGAACAGCATCCCTGTATTCTTTCCATGTCACCTGGCCCTCCTTCCAGTATCGAAACACTCTCTGTTTCCACCTAATCTCCATTAGAATGTTCCTGGTCAGCCACGCCAGCCTCCTGCCCCGCCTGCCTGACTTGCGATATTTAGGAACTGCCTGTTCTTGTGCTTCTAGGAGGCATCGCTTAAAGAATGACCAGCACTGGTGGACATCGAGGCCTTCAAGAGCAGCTTCCCAGGGGACCTTGCTGACTAGTTCCCTGAGCAGCCTGAAGTCCGCCTTCCCCATATCTAGGGATAAGGTTTTGGTGGCACTTTTCCTTCTGTCGCCGTAAATTTTGAACTCAACCACTTCATGGTCGCTATGACCGAGGCGGCCACCAATCACCACATCTCCCACCAGGCCCTCTCTGTTTTCTAGCAATAGGTCTAGGAGGGCACCTTTCCTAGTTGGCACTGTTAGCACCTGCACCAAGAAGTTATCATCTAGGTGCTTCATGAACCTCCTGGACTTGCTTGTGTCAGCCGTGTGGCACTCCCAGTTAACGTCTGGCAAGTTGAAGTCCCCCATAAGGACAAGGGGAGTTAATCTCGAGGCCTCTCTTAGTTCTGTAAAGAATAATTTATCGGCGCTATCGTCCTGGCCAGGCGGTCCGTAATAGACTCCCACAACGACATCCCCTTTATTCGTTCGTCCCTTGATCCTTACCCAGAGGCTCTCAACTTTGCCATCGCCGACCTGAAGTTCCACACAGTCCAGCCCCTGCTTCACATACATCGCCACCCCACCACCTCGCCTTCCCTGCCTGTCCCTCCTGAAGAGCCTGCAACCATCTATCGCAACACCCCAGTCACAGGACTCATCCCACCAGGTTTCGCTTATGCCGATGATGTCGTAGTTGCGGGACTGGGCCAGTACTTCTAGCTCATCCATTTTATTCCTCATACTGCGTGCGTTTGTGTAGAAACTCATGACTGTCTAAAGCTGACTGTATAGATATTCTTTATAGTTACTCTTAAACCCTGAAATCACTTTTCTGTAACTGTTTTCAAAGAGTTTACTGGTGCTTTCTGCTTGACCAGTTCTGAAGACAGCAGATGCTACACATCCTTGTACTCTCAAGTGACATATACGAGTGTGCCTGTGATGTGATTTTCTCCTGTTAGTTTCATTTTGAATTGCAGGATGGAAATCATCATAAGCCACTTCTTACCAATGATGCATATACTATGGCAATAATATTGCCTTTCTAGTTAAAGCTCCTGTTCAAGTACCCAAATTCCAGATATTCTGCTGGCAACAGAAATACCTAAATTTGTTATGCCTACATGTAGGTGTTTATTTGTGGGCCAGAGGGTTGCTTCAGTCACCCACACACAAGGAACTGCTGCCATTTCAGATGCCCTGGAGTATATGAAACATCCTGATAGGTCTAGGACACCCATTGCCAGCCAGAGAACAGGCAGGTTACTCTCTAGTCTCAGACAGTACTGCCTCCCTCTGTGTGGGCCCTTATTAGAGTCAATAAAAATCTAGTGTGGAGTCACTGGAGCTGAGCAAGTGATTCAGCTAAGCAGCTGCTGGTTCCCTGAGTTAGTGTAAACTGAATTGTGCTCTGGGTCACATTGGCTAGATATCTGCAGAGTATAACAGAGTATGAACAACTGATGCATATGTAGGCATTTACATGTATATAGCTCTATTTAGATATCCTATGCACAAAGTATTTTGAACAGTCAATAAATTAATTTTTTGAATTTGAAGGGATCATTGCAGAAGCTTTCTATCAGTACTAATGCAAAGCAATCAGAGCATCTCTAAAGTATAAAGATCACATGGGGAAGTATCTGTCCTATGGAAGGTTGTAACAGGATACTGAAGTATTTACCTTCTACACAAACACTAACATAGGCAGACCAGCCAACAAATGACTTATCAGTAAGGTTCCCAAAGGAATCTATTGCTTTAAAATGAGATTTAAAAAAATAAATACTAGAAGACACACTAACAATTGGTGAGATATTGGCAGGAGCTAAGCAGGAACTAGACAGTATTACCACTGTTTTTGATTGCTCTGATTCCAGTAGCTTTGTGACAATGATTTCCCATTCCTTGTTAATGAAGACCTAACAGAAAAGGTGCACCATTTCTTTCAGCAATAGATTTTTCAGGGATAAAAGGGCTGAGCTTTATGTACTGTTTCCGTGCTATCAGGCTGGCTTTATTGCACTGAAGACTGAGGTGCAGTAGCATTCACATGTGCAAAATTTAATTACTCTGATTTATCAAGCAATTATTTTTCCTACTAGTTTTATTCAGCTGTGGGAGATCACATCCTTTCTTTGAGCAAAATGAGTGCGTTTGGTCTAGGAAGCAATTTGCCATTCACAGATGAATTCTCTTTAATAGTGATTTTGTCTTTATTTTTCATTTTCAAATAAAATTATATTCTCAATTTGTTAGTAAATGTAATAGTTAATTTGTTAGTGTAAGAGAACAGCAAATTCTTTACTGCACAATGACACGGCTTCTGTGGGAAGGTGATTCCCACCCAAGCCTACCTTTTAGACTATCATGTTAAGCCATGTTTGTGGAAGATGGAAAATTTGTGTTTAAACGGAAGCCTGGAGAAGGCCTTATATCCAGAGGTTTTAGTTCCTGCATGAAAGCTCTTAACTCCTAATATAGAACATAAATTACAATGATCACTTCTTCTTCTCATCCATTTAAATGAATAAAAGTGCTTTCTGCTTCCATAGTTGATATAAATGCTGATTTCCAAGAGACATTTTGTAAGTATTCAACATGCACAAGCTTTTAGTGCACAGTTTCAATGAAGGGGGCAGTTTGTTGTCTTGTCAGTATACCCATGATTAGCTCAGTGGCCAATATATTTTCTGATGACTCTCCCCCACTCAGAAGCATCTAGCTCCTAGCTCTTACTGGCATCAAGGGGATCTTCCTTTTTTTTTTTTTTTTTTTTCTTTTCCATTGGGGATGAGGGGATGAGATCCTTATTCTGAAAAATTAATCTGGATAAGGGGATGAGCTGCTACATTGTCCTGCTTCCACAGTCCTGGGGATAAAAACATGCCTTCTTTTAGAACCTATAAAAATGTCCATTAAGCCATTAGGAATGAACCCTCAATTACAGAATGATTAAGTTTGTATCAGTCACAAGATGAGACTTGATTATTGTAAAAGATCTTGGGGATGAGAACTTGAAGCACCCCTCACTCCTTGTCTTTCCTTGTACAGTGAATATTCTCCAGTATTTTGATCATTTCACTTTTAACATTTTTCCATTGCCAACTTCTGTTTTCCTCATTTGTAGTTTCGTGTTATCTGGTCTAAAGTGTTGTGCTAAATTGCTGCTTATAACTTCCAATTTACGTGGAACATCTCATCATGTTTCCCTTTCTACCAAATTTCTTTTTACTTTTTTGCATTGCTGCTTATTGCATACATATAAGGTGACATCTAAGAAAGCCAGTAACTTTGCTTTCACTGGATCCCTTTCACACATTCTGAGAGCAAACAGCCTAATTTTCATTAGAAAAACCATCCAGTTGGAACAAAAGTAATTAGGATGCAGCAGAAAATAATCCATGTGGACCACAACAGGAGAAAAATGCTTTTTAAAAAAAATTATTATTATCATTTTTCCTTATTTATTTCATTTTTAAATTCTTCAGAGCTTTCACTTGACTAATCTGTATTAGATGCATGTGAATCTCCCAGAATCACAGAAGGCTGAGGTTGGAAGGAGCTTCTGGAGATTTTGCAGTCCAAACCCCTGATCAAAGTAGGGTCAGCTGCAGCTGGTTGCTCAGGGTTTTGAATATCTCCAAGAATAGAGAGTCTATAACATCTCTGGGCAATGTGTTGCAGTATTCAGCCAATACAGTACTGTACAGCAATACTGCATTGTGTAATGTGTTGCAGTATTGTATTTCACTTTGAGCCAACTGCCTCTTGTCCTTTCAGGGACTCATATTCAGTATTGTGGCACAACATTGTGAAAGAAAGATTCAGTAGTATCTTTGATAACACACTGAGCAAATATTTATATTACCTGTTTATAGTGTCACAAATGGCCAGAAGAAGCGATTAGAGCCATGTAGTCAAATCTCCTCCAGAAGAAAAATCTTCAAGTCACTAATTCCCATGTAAAGTCAGATAATTATGTGTTTCAAAACAGCATATTTCACAGGTACAACTCATATCTTTGAGTACTATTAAATGACAGCCTGATACATCCATTGGTAATTTGTTCCAGCAGTAATTTGCCTTTAACTAAAAATGTAGAAAAAAAATGATGAATTCACAGAAGATGAATCAGGAAGAGACCCAGGATACTGTCCTCCTTCTCTGCCACTGAATCATTTAAGCAATTTTGATGTATGTTGTCTGATTTTTTCTCTGATAAACCCCAGAGGTGGAAACTGAGCTGATTTTGTGGACAGTTCTGGTTGTTCAAAAGTTTTTGCAGTGCCTGGTTTAAGTTTCCCTTGTTGGTATTTAAGTGTGAAACTTCGTGCTTTGTCCCCAGTGGTCATGGAGAATTGCTTAGTGTCTTTCTTTAGTCTACACAGCTACCTTTTTATATATAAAAACTGTTCAATGTCTTTTCAGATTTCTTTCCTTTAGATAAAATGACCCCTTTAACCTTTCTTGAAAAATGTAGTCTTGAATTCTATCATTCTTACTGCTCTCTTAATTTCTTCCAGATGGCCTGGCTTATTCTTGAAGACCACTGCTTGTAACTGAAAACATACTCCAGCGAATCCTGCACCAACCCTTGCAGACAGCCTTTCATTTAGGCAGTATGTTTGTATTTGGCAGTGTTATTGGCACATGCTCAGATCCAATCCACTTTAATAATCCTCAGACCTTTTACAGCAGAATAGATCTGTCATTCCCTAACCTCTGTTTGTGTAGTGTAATCCAAGTGTATAGCCTTTTTTTAATTTCTTCCTTCCTTTTTTTTTTTTTTTTTCCCAAAATTAATCCTGTTTCTTCAGGAGAGTTCTCTAACCTCGCAAGTTTATTTGGTGTTTTAGTCCCAGACCTTATAGTGCTTGAAACTTCTATTTTGGTATGATCTCCATATTTAATAAATATATTATATTTATTATATGTCTATAATGTCATGCAAGCTATTTATGAAAATACAGTGTAATAGCAGACTTAGAATGAATTTCTCTAGAATTTTATTCAAAAAATCTTTTTTTGAATGGAACGTTCAATAAAAATTTAGATACAACTTTCCCCATGGATAGTCAGTAAGCTGCAGTATTGTTGAAGCCAGGATAGCCTACTGCAGGAAAGTGTATAGTTGTCATGTATTTTAAAGTTCTTCCTTGAAACTTGCTAGTGACTACTATCACAAAAAGGATACTCAGCTGACTGAAGTTTAGTTTTGTCTTCTTATGGATATTTTTGTCTACTTATTTTCTACTGTTACATGTCAATAGCAATGTTTGATCATTTTCCTAAAAAAATATAATTAGGTTTATTTAACATGATTTTTCTTGAAAGGTCTGTGGTGGCATCTACCTGTCTTTGCTGCCTTTTAGATGTTTGGGGATGATTTGTTTGACAATTTCTTACAGGATTTTTCTGGAACTGAAATTAACTGAGTTTTGTGTTCTCCTTTATAATATCTCTTCTCCATTTTTTAGAATAGGTGTAGGATTTGATTTTTCCCAGTTCTGTTAAACCTTACTTATTTAATCATTTGTCAGCCCTGAGATAAAAAACTGGCAGAAGTAAAACACCCACAGAATTTTCAGCAAGCCTAACTTTTTTTGAAACCTCTATTTTACCTATTTTCCTGCCAGTGTTCTGGTTTTATTACTCATCTCTCTGCCTCTGATGCTAATTTTGTTAGCTGTAAGATCACAGTTGGCCTTTTTAGTGAAGACAGAAGCAAAGATGTCATTAACAGTGACCTTCTAATGACTCTTGTTGAGTAATAGAATAATACTTTTCTTACTAATATTTTTCTTAAACTTCTACTACTAATAATGTAAATATAAATTATTTTCTCCTGCATTTTATTTTCTCACAAGTTATATTTTGCCTTTCTGATTTTATGCCTAGACTGACGATACTATAGTTCAGGATAATTTGTTCCTGTGATTTGTGGGGTTTTCATCTATTTATTTATTTATTTTTAAATAATGGCACTACGAGTTCTCTGCAATTCTGTTTTTTTTTTTTTTTTTTTTTTTTTTTTTCATTTTTACTGACATTGTGTAAAAGTCTAGTACTTCCATCTCCCAGAGTTTATTGCACTCTGATGTACTCATCCCTGTGATTTATTATGCTTCTGTTCTCCTGGCTGACTTGCTGAGGATGGTCAATTCTGTCATCTGTTTCCTGGTTTCTCTCAGACAAGTTACTTTGCATCTGTTCATTCTCAAGTAGTTCTTCCATAGTGGTCAGAAGTACAGTCAGAAGACCTCTTCCTTTATTTAGTTTATTCACCTTTTACAGAGACAAAAATGTCACTATGACATTTCAAAACTTTGCTGCCAATGAGCTCCTGTTACCTTCCTTTTCCTGTGGTTGTCTGGGTGATGAAAGAGTTCCACCACAAACCAAAGCTGTCCCGTGCTCTTCAGGATTTTGCCGGTTTCCCAGAATATGCTTCATCCATCTGGTCTTTGACTAGACCCAAAACATGACAGCATTATTTTCTAATTATCTTCTACATATCAGCTGGTTTCTATTTGCAAATCTCCTACAATTCAGAAGAAAATCAATATACCCTTGAAACAGAGAAACATCTCCTTTGTTTTCCTATTCTGCAAGAGTTGAACACGATATATATTTAGTCTGCTGAATATTTGGGCAGCATTACAGAATTAAAATACTGATCACTTCTGAGTCAAATCATCTGTTGGTATAACTCTGATGAATTTCAACAAAATTTCTCCAGGAGAGAATATGACCTTTTTTGCCAATTGAAAAGGAGGAAAAATATGCAGATCTGTTTTATAAAATCTGTATTTGTTTTAAGTTGAATTTAAGAGCTCTCAAAATGTTTGTGACATTTTTTCTGACCTCTGTAATTGTTATTCTAAACATTGTATTCAGGATATTTCATAGAACCAAAATAATAACGTTTGAAAAAAAAAAAAAAAAAAGGTTTATGGACAGGAAATGGAAAATCTAGAACAAAGACAAGCACTTATCAGATCTTGTGGGTACTACATTAAAAGACAATGAGGATTTCCCCTTTGTACGATTAAATCAGATTTTAATAACTAGGTTCTTCTGCACAACTGCAGTCAATTTTTCATCACTAATGTAGAAGTTCAAAAAAAAGTTCTTTCTAAAGATGAATGGAGAAAAAGAATATATTATTATTGATTTCTATAAACTTGTCTCATATGATGGATATATAAAATGGAAATAATATAGAACTTCCTTAGGCTATGACAGGAAATAGAAATCATGTGAATGGAAAGGAAGTTGCACTGGAATAAAGACATTTCAGAAGATAATGAGTTCACTACAAAATTGTCTTTATTAATTATTTTCCTGTAACTCTGATGCCAGTGGAGCACCTGGTAAGACAGGGAAAAATGCATGTGGGTACATCACTTTTTTTTTCCCACTAGTAACTGAAGATGTAATCAGGCTGTTGGCAAACTGAATGCAGTGAAAGGGGGAAGAACAGAAAACTTTGTGTTTAACCTGGAGTTAGTTTTCACAAATAGAAAAAAAAAAAAAAAAAAAAAGTCAACCAGAAAAGGACCCGTGTAACTGACTTGCTCTGATACTTCAGTTCTGAATTTTCCATTCTGAATTAACATGTTTAGCTAAGGGTGAAGACCTAAGCTAAAGTGACTGTAGTCATTACTATCTACAATGATCAACATCATGTGTCTTCTGAATCTCAAATGTGATCAGGGAAAGTCTAATAGATTGTGTGAAGGAGAGTTTAACTCTATCTATGGTGTTTCAAAAAAATTTCTTGAAAAGGGGGCCTGTTGCCTAGGGAGAATTTTTTAGGGCTGAGAGTGACCTGCTAACTGGAGTGACCTGATGCATTCACAGATACTGATCTCAAAGAGTGTGTTCACAGCGCAGCAGATTCCAAAACTAAAAGCATCTTTGGAAATTTTGTCACAGAACATGTGAATAAATGCAGCATCTGTGTTTTTCATCTTTGTCCCTGTTCTTTTTTCCTAAAGCGCATCTTATACCTCATGTGCACTGGAAATCAAATTTAGGAATTATGTAATTGGCTACAATAGGGTGGAGTGACTGCCTTATGGGTTATCTCCTGCTGTGTTACTTCACAGTAAATCTGAACTGATTCCTATTTCAGTGAAAGAGATCACTAGAGGAAAATAGAACAGACTTTCGTTCCTACTTTTTGATGTTGAAACTGGAAAATATGAAGTCAATTCTCAGGTGAGTCAGGTGAGTCAGGAAAATATCCCAAAAGAACTTTTTGATGTATTCACCCTACTTTACAGTAAATTATTATTTTTTTTTAAAAAAAAAAAAAAAAAACTTTCCCTAAGTTAAACAATTAGTATTCCTTCTACATTTTTTTTTTTTTTTAATTTTATACAGAAGCCAGGTATAATGGTTATGGAAGGCATGAGAATGTGAGACTTGAGAAACAAATGTAAGGTATTGGTTAATATTTTTTTTTTTTCAGGTTAGGCTATCAAAATTGCTAAACTGAAATTTATTTATTGCTTTATTCTTTATAACATCCCCTGCTGGTGGAAAACCACACAGCTTTCAAGTTTTTGATGAGTAAAATGTCTGTATTCTGTGTTGAGTTGTACTATGCATAATATGAGCTCTAAAATTGTTAGATTGATAGGAAGGATTCTTTTCTTGCCTACAAAAGTCATATCAACATTTTTAGCTTTCCACAACTTTTCTTGCTTTGTATGTAATAGATATTCTCTTATGATTTATTAAAAGCTATAGAACATAGATTTTGTTAAAACTATAGAGAAATCAAGTACTGTAACAATGAGATATTGCATAAAAGGAGAGAGAAATATTTATGCAGATTCCTGTGGAATTTTTATGTGTTTCCTGCATATAAATTAGCCCTATAACTTCAGTGAGGACAGACAAGAATAAATAAGTTCTGAGAACATAAAAAGTTAAAGTTTTAAATAACTTGGTGAAGGACAAAGCCAAAAAACCTAGTAACAAAAAAAATATATTCTTTTCCTTTCTTCATCAGTTTAGTTATAAGTACCCCAATAGTTTATGAGATATACATACTTGAAAGTTTCAAGTCTGTGAGATTAAAAGCTTTCTAAGTGGACATGCTAGAGAAAACCTCTGTAAATTCAGTTTGACTGAGGACTCTCTCTTTGTGCTGGATTTCATTCCTTTGCAGAATTCCAATAAATAATAATTTATGATGTAAATTTTATATCAAAGTACAAATGAGAACAGAATTTGCTTTATTGTATTCATCTTGAAACTGTTTATATCAGAAATATAACTCTTTGTAATGATCATCCAGGCAATGATGTTGTATTTACTGAGGACCGGTTGAGAGAAGTTTGTAGAGAAGATGTTTAGAAAGAGAAATACAATGTAATAAATTAAATATACTGCAGAACTTGGTAATTCCTCCTGGTATCTGTGCATACTTGCTGAATTTATTTACAGTCTATGACACAAAGTATATTTTTATGAAAAAATTGCTAGTGCTTCTCTTCAAGAGAATGTATATAACATTACATTTTTAAAATGTTGGATGAACATTAAAGTTGCAAAAGCCAAGGGGAAAAAAAAAAAAAAAAAAAAAAGCAAAGCTTGAAAATTCATGATTAGTGAAAGAACATGCACATTGTATACTGCATGCATATAGTATGAGAAGGGGACTGTTTTATTTGCAGCTTACTGAATATCATATTAGGGTTGTATTTAGTAGATAGTGCTTTGGTATATGGGACTTTCTTCAGAGATAATCACTTTTCTAAAATATAATCATTATTCCATTAAAGAAAAAATAATCTACCAAAAAAAAGCAACAACCCAAACCCTCAAGTTCTTCCCCTGCCCCCACCCCCAAACCTGAAATCACCTGCCTGTATTGGAAGTTCTAATTTATTAAACTCCTAGAATTTTAGAAATGCATGGATAAAGCTTTATCATCTTTTCTGTCTATGAAAACTACATGTATTTTTAAGACCCTAAGGAGATAGTATATGGAGGAAATAGTATATGAAAATGATATACAAAATGGCATATGCCCATGGTCGTATATGTAATAATAATTGACTTTGGGGATCTTAATCTTCCATCTTATAACTATTTTATGGCAACTATTTGATAGAATAAGTACTGGATATATCATTTGAAATACTTAGCAAAAAATAATATTATTATCTAAAACTAACTGCAGACTTAAATATGCTCAGTTAGAAGGAAATAAGCCTAGGCAGACCCAAGGAACTGCAATGGCTTTGCCTTCAAAGGAGGTGATATTTTCTTCACAGGATGTAAAGATCTTTTCCATCCAATAGTAGATGTTGTAAGACAGAGGAAATCAGACATCATGAATGGAAACAGATTTATTATTATTATTATTTTTAAAACTTTTAACACATATATTCTTTAGTAGAAAAATCATTCAATGTTTATGAAACTGTTTTAGATTTCCAATAGGTCTAGGCACGTGTCTGAAGAAAAAAAAAAATCTATTAAAAAGGAGAGTAACACTCCTTGTGCAGGCAGTCAGGTGTCCAAACCCCCTGTTGGTAGCAATAAGCATCACTGAGAACAGAGCTGCCTGAGATGAGGGGCCACCTCGGGAAGGGTCACTGCCCAGGATCTGCTGATGGAGACAGGCAGATGAAGAACAGCTGTGAAACTGGAAGGTGCTCTCTGGTGGCTTTGCTGAGTTAAGTCTTTCCAAAGCCTTCAGCTAAAGCATTCACAGGAGTTTGGCCCTAACGTTTACCATAAATTTCAGTCTCAGAACTGCATAACTTGTTAATTCATTGGTTCCACTTAATTTTTAAGCAGCTGAAAGTATCCAGCTTTTGGCCATTGTCTGTCTCAAAATACTTGAGTTTTACTGTGAATCAAGTAACAACACATTGTCTATTATATCTTCTGTATTAAAACAACAACAACAGAGAAACAGATCCTCTTTCTTTACTCCTGAAAAAAAAAAAAAAAAAAAAAAAAAGAGAGTAGACTCTAACAAGATAGCTAAAAGAAGAAATTATTTGTCATCATTTGTAGCAGAAATATAAAAATGAATAATAAACTACCAGTTGTGAAGTTAGGTACAGAATTTTAAAAAATGCTGTGTTCACAAAAGAAGTTATTGCTTTAACATAGATGGAAAATAGAAAAGCTTGAGCTTTTATGGCTCCTTTGAAACTGGTTGCTAAAGTACTTTGCAAAATTTAACTATTTAGGAGTGTTTGGAATTCTAAACTACCCCTGGGTAAAGTGTTCACATTACTGAAAGCTGTACAGCAACTGGAGTTTAAATTGGAGAGTGGAGAAAAACATATTACTTGTTTGAATCTGAGGAAATTATTTGATGTAGTTAGGAGGCAATTTCCCAAGCTGGATTTTGTCTAAAATTCTGCAGTTGTCACCTGAAGCTTATGGGAGGAGACACAGGATATTTCATGAGAACAAGTTATTGTGACCCTTGCATAATGCCACAACACAGATGATTCTTTTGGTTTCTTTCAGGATGGTTTCTTTTGACAAAGTGCTGGTACAGTATAAGTGTAGGTAATAATGCTATTTATTGCAAACTTGCCAATCTCAAGTTTCTATATTTTTTTGTTCTTGGTATTCTTAAAAAATAAACTGTACAAGAAATCTGGTAGACTAAAGACAAGGAGAGTTACTCTTCAATGGGGATTGTTAAGGAATGCACAGCTAAGATTGCAAAAAGTTGTTTTGTAATGTTTGAAATTTTACTTCCTGATGACTTCATATATAATGGTGGAGTTCTCTGATATGTAGTAGGGTAGTTGTGTAAAGCATTATGTCAGAACCTCGTGTAATCTTGTTCTGAGGAAGGGAATAAAAGTACAAGCTAAAACCAAACAGTGGTAAATTCTGGAGAAATAAGAAAGAGCAAAGCATATAAATGCCCACTATATAAGACTATAATGTCCACAAGGGGACTGAAAAGCTAAAACTTTCTTATGAATAAGATTTTTTTTTACTTTAGACAGTGTTTTCCATCTGTGGATTGAAAAGCATTTTACTAATCCTAATGAAAGCATCACGTCTCTTTGTGGGAAATACATATTATGTCTGGTTTGCATATGGGTAATGATGATAATACTAGCTCTCAGTTTTCAAATACTGCTCTCAAGTGCTCCCTTCAAAAGCTGCAAGTTGAAATAAAATTGAGCTGTGTTGATGAAAAGGAGGTAAAAATAACAGATTTTGGACAGAAATCCTTTTAACCTTTCCAGATTGTTTTTCCATGACACTCACAAGAGTGTGCTTACACAGTGAGAATTCTCATTGTGTCTAGTTAAGACATGTTAATTAGAAACAGGACTATGGACTCATTATGTTATTATATTCTTCTTTATATGTAGCTTGGTTGATATATGGTGGTTCTGTTGAGTTAATGAGTCATGTGAGGTGCAAACACACTTTCTTTTTTTTGTTCAAACTCTTTGAAGTACATTACCATCCCTGCTGTGGACGTGCTCAGGAGAGGGCTTTGGTCATAGGCTGTCTGTAATGCAAATGTTGTTATGTATTGATGCTGGAACTGAGTCTTTCATATGTCTTTTTATCACAAACCCCCCAAAATTTCCCTTGCAATGCATGTATCAAAGCAGCTACTAATACAAAATAACTGCACTTTATTTATCTGTGGTTTATCAAGCAATACAGGTTAGCATATGTTGAGAATGATCATAATACATTCATAATAATTAAGCACTGCCTATTCTTGAAGATATGAAATTAGGGAAAAAATTGAAAGCACAACAAAATCCATCACATCTGTTCAAGATGTACACTAATAAAGGCCTGCTCCTACAGCCACACTTGAGAGAAAGCTGAGTGCTTCAAGCAATCAGACAAAAGCGGGTCAGAGCTGGAAGTTGGCTGTGGTTCAACCTGAATTATTCTATGAGTTCATTATTTATTTATTTATTTCCCCCCAGTAGTTGTTACCATTAGTTCTCAAGTTGGGATCCTTGGCAGCACTGACACTTACTGGGTGTTGAATAAGTAGTGCTATGTGAAAAATAACGTACAACATTGAAACTGAAGCATGGAAACATAAATTGAGTTGTTCTCATGGATCAGAAGATGTTCTACTAGTTTTTACTTACCAGCTATGAGCTAGAAGTTGCCATTCTGGTCCACTAAGACACAATAACTGCCATTAAGAGTATATCTTATCCATGCTGATGCAATGAAAAACTGCTGAGCTTCAACAGTTCCTTCAACAGCTTATTGGTGGTGACTTTTCATTTATGAATGATATGGAAAGGGTGGAGCAGTAATTTCTAAAATTGCTCCGGCCAGGTTTGTAAGAACAGGCCTTTGTCCTCACTGAGAAATCCATTTGCTTCTGTGTGTCCAGATTCCAGGTGCATATATATCATGTAGCAAAATAAATAAATAAATAAATAAATAATAACTTAAATGTTTTCAGATAAATTTGTCAGTCTAACCTTAGTCCTGAAAAGTTAGCTAGAACGGTTTAAAGAGACAAATGACCAAATTACAATAATGTTCACCTTTTCACAATTATTGCCAATTATTTGATCCTGGAGCATAAATCAGGGGAGAATTTGATCCAGATGGTTAATTACATGACATGATCAAACTGCAGTTCACAATTTTCTTCCTTCTTAGCTCCTGCCAGGATTCCAGGCTATTTGCCTAACACCTTTGCCCTTTTCCATGTTTTTCAATGCAATCACATATTGCCCTCCTCAGTCTATATCTTTGTTCTCTCTATTTCTTTTCCTGCATCATTTTTTTTTCTCTGACATTTCCATTCTTCTTTGCCCTAAGCCTTTCCACCACTACTTTGATCCCTGACCTGGTCTTTGATTAACTCTTTCTTCTTTCTAGGTCTGGGCGCATTGTATAATTTATCTTTTATCTTTAGGGGGATGAGGGGTGATTGAGCGCTTTAGAGTTTTTCAAGAGCTGATTGATCTAGCTCATTTCTGAGTGTGATTCATGCTTGGACCTTATACAGTTCATATAAACCTGAGGGAAAAAAAAATGGTTCTACCTCCTTGTATCCTGATGTCTTACTATAGTAAGACACTCATCAACAAAGATGATGTCTACAACTGTCTTGCAGCCCTCTCTTAATGCAGCTGCAAGATCAAAGTCATTTTCCTTTGATGAAGGTGCTGTAGTGCAGCTTCTTTCTCTTCCTGGACAAGAAAAATGTTGCCTCTTTCTCAAGCTTGGCTTAGATGTTAGAGCACTTGTATAATGTAATCACAAGACTATTAAATATAAAGTTTGTCAGTTTAGATTGATGTTGATACATGCATTGGCATGATCTATATGTGTTCATGTACAAGTACTACTCTTTTTTCAGGGAACATGATCTGCTTAGATGTCCAGGGGACTATCTGAAGGTAGTCCAATGGCAGCCAGTCCAGCTCTGCAGTATTAGAACTGATTTTGTATCTGACCAAAGAGAAGTGCTTTAGCAGGCAGTCAAGCTTAATCAAAACCAAACACAGTTCTTGAATTTCTTGATGTTGTTGGTACAGTTAGAAGTAATCATGAACAGTTATTTTAAAATATTGGTGAACTGAAGCCAAAGACAAATCTTAAGAGTGCTGACTCAGCTTCCTCATTCTTATGTACAGGGATTTGTTCTTTAAATATAAATAAATTTATTCTGTTCATTAATGCAAATATACACTGAGCGCATCAGGATTTCTGGTTAAAAATAAAAGTAGCATAATTATTAAAAATGCCCATTTCCACTCCTATTTTATTCTGTATTCCAGATTTCTTATTCTTAGAAAATTCTGTATCCTGGACAATGATAACTTTTAGTAGTAGGAGGAGAGGTTTTTTTAGAATTGTATTTAGGTCTTGGGATTATTTTACCATTTGATTAAATTTCACCAAAGAATTTGGACAGGATATATTATTTAGTGGAAACAACTTGCCAAGATGCTTAGAGAGTATTGGTTAGGCTAGGATCTCTGAGCAAGACACAAGGAAAATGTACATTTGAATGTCACTGGTGCTCAGGGACATGCAAGTAATATTTAAAATGAATTGATCCTCATCTGTCAAAGCCTTTTTCATGCTATAATAGTATGTGTGAAAACCTAAATGACAGTGTAAGACTTGTATGCTTGCTAGCATCCTGGGTCTTTGAGGGGTTGCATTCAGCTCCTGCTGACTTTCAAGGGGAGCTGAAGATGTTCAGAATACTTCCTGAGACACACAGACTCTCCCAGGATTAGAGAGGGTTACCCGTAAGACCTCTGCAATGGTAGTGTCACCTTCCAATGTGAATATGACCCTTGGAATAAATTCAATTTTTTATATTCAGTAGCTGAAATGCCGTATAGCACAGAAAACTATGGATCGTCTAGTATTGTTAATACCCTAAACTTTGGAACATACATACATATTGACCTCTACCCCTACAATGTAACTGTGGGTGCTGTGAGTATTTTGTACTATTTAAAAAACAGTGTCTTCAGGCTCGAAAACATAAGGCGACCAATTTTACACAAGGATTACTAGATCTGATGGAAGAGGGATAATTCAGATATTCAAAAGAATTTCTAGAGGCAGATCCACTTTGTAGTGTCAAAACATGGAAGTTCTTGATGCTTAACAAGATAGTTACAACTTTAATGACCACACTTTTGTTTCTGAAAGCAGCTACTGATATCTGGTATCCCTCCTTCTACTTTTTTCTCTTACTGACCAATGTTAAACCGGTCCGGATTTTCACGATCCCAGATGTCTGTCCATTTGACATCAGACCTTTTTCAAAGACTTCTTGGGCTGGGACACAAAAATTTTTGGGCATGCTAAAAGGATAGTCCATGATAAATGTATTTAAAAGTCAAATGTGAAATGAAAACAGGATGGGCATTGAGAATTCTGCCACAGAACACCACAAACTCTGTTACACTGACAGTGTTGGGATTGGTATTAGCCTGCCACCATGAAAAATACATGTTAGTGTGCAGAAAGCACTGCGTACTCTGTCAGTGGTTGTTTCTTTCCATGCAGAGTTGCTGCTCTTTACTTACATGTACAGATAGATGGTGCAATGGTTTTAGTGTTCTTTTATCACAGGGGTACTGGATGTGATGCTCTGTCAGTGGTTTGGCTGGAAAGCAGCTCTTTGTTATTGGGAAAGCCCCTGAAAGGAGCAGATACACAGCCAGATTGCAGTTCATACAGGAAGGAGATTTTCTTAAGGACCCAGATATGGCACTGGAGTAGAGCTGGTGCAGCTCAAGATGTCCCTGAAACTTGCTAGACTGAGTAGTAGGCTGAGATTTCCCCCATAACACTTAAAAACCTGTGTTTTCACCTTCCTATTGCTTCCTATAACTTTTGCTGAGGGAGTGGAGCTGCTGAGTGTCCAGAAAGAGGACTTACCTTTCCACCTGGCCATCAGAGACAAAGGGATTTGGCAGCCTACTAGTCCCTAGGGACAAGTGAGCAAATGCTTCCTCTACACGAAGATCAGCAGCCATAGCATTAACAAAGGGCAGGCAATTTTCCATGCACATATAAGCTTTGGATACTTGGATACAGCCATATACAGAATTGTGAATATGGCAAAGGAAAGAGTATGCAAATTAAACTTATTGCTACAGCTTTTTCAGGCAAAGCCCTGAGCTATCAGTGATTTCTTAGGCAAGGATTTGGAATTTGCTGTATCTTGAGTGTGACTCAGAGCTCAAATGTGAAATGTAGTAATTTTATTTTATTTTTTTTCCACATTTCGCATTGTCAGTTTGTCACTATATCACACAGATGTGCATTGGCTCCAGACTCTCTAATAAGTTGGCTAATGGAAATAAGGGTTGATTTTTTTTTATTATTTTTATTTTTTTTCCAGAATGCAGTGTTTCCACTGATTAGAAAGAGCTTGGTTGAACTCTGCTATGGTGAAAAAAGAAGCAACTGACAATACTGAAGTGTTAATAATTAGAAAGCTTTAAAATCTTTTAGAACACTGGGTTCTACAAGATTAGCTGGCATTGAAGGTGGGTAGTATGAAAGGTGACAGCTAGACTGTAAATTTTTGCAGCTGGGGAATTTCTTTGTTTTATGCTTGATTAACACTTAGTGGCATTTTGGTCTACGACTGGACTCATTGTACAAATAAATAGGATGTTTTCTTTTTTGGCCCTGAAGGGAGCAGGCATGTGCTTTGTGCGGCATGCATTATCTGAGCAAATTCAGACACGGCATCACACTGTTACATCCGTGAGAGCTCCAGATCACAACAGGCTTTCAACCAGCTCCTTCCAAGATGTTTTTGGTGAGTCTGTGGTCTTGCTGTGCACTGATGCCCAGGGACACAGAAACCAGCTGGCAAAAGCACTCGTCATCAGCCTCTCAGAATATATTTTCATGGGCTTCAGTGGTATTTGAATTAGGCTTTTTAGGCTGAAGTTTCCATCACTTGGTGCCAGTAATTGGGTCAGCTATTCAAAAGTGTTCAGCACTTATGATTCTTGCAACAACTTTCATAGTCATATTTTCCAGCAAGTCCAAAGACCTGGTGTGTTTTAGGCTAATGAAAGAGCAGCCACAAATGTGTTTATTTCTATCTATGGATTCAGCAATATTAAATGTTCATTCTCCACATATGCCCCTAATAGTACTGGTAAAGATAAAATGTTTTGTGGTACTGGTAAATGCAGCTTTCACATACATAGCCTTGATAGACTTTGGAACTTTCTAATACATTTCTGAGGGAAGTAGAAACAATTACAGTAGACAAATATACCAAATTTTCTTTTCCTCTTCCTACCTGTTTGTTTCTAATCAGTAGAAATCTTCTAATTTCCTTTCCTCTCTGTCATGGTAGAAATTAACAGAGTAAGTGCTCATGCTATTTCACAGAGACTGGCTTATACAACAGATTTTTACTCTGTAAGACAGATTTTGCTGTATTTGTGCTTTTTTCATCTCCCCCTGAGGAGTATTAACTCAAAGCAATCACAAGACACCCATCCTTGACTGCTGCATCTTGAACAGTTATATCTTCTTTGCTTCTTGCTTCTCTATTTGAAGCTTTTTCTTTTTTTAATATATTAATAGGGAAAAGCAACAATCAAAACAACAACAACAAAAAATCTAAAGGCTATCTCCTATCCAAAAATCCTAACTGTTTGATGTGAGAAAACTTGAACATACAAAATACTTTTGTTTCTGTAGAATTTGCTTTCAAAAACTGCATCCTTTCTACTGAAATGAAGAGAGGTAGAATGCTCTGCAAAGTGCAGTATTGAAAAAGGAAGATGCGTACCCACCTGGAAAATGCTGAGCTGCTTAGGAAGCTATAGACAGTGCATGTTTATGGACCTGTTTTTTTTTTTTTTTTTTTTAAACAATCTCCAGAGCTTGAACGGATTACAGTGATATTTTAACAAGGCTGCTGGCATCCATCACCAGCTTTCACTTACTGAGAAGGCTGAAAGATGGAAGAATGTAATTATTTCTGAGTAAGCTAAATGCTAGTGGCTGATTGTCACAAGAACTTTGGTGCTTTAAACTTCTTAATCTCCTGCCAGGCAGACAGGTAAGTCTCATGGGCTTCTCTGCCAGCCTCTGTTTTGGTAAGGGGCAGGGGCTCACAGAGGACTGGGATCAAAGGCAAACTGTATTTCTTAAATGTTAAATATGCAGTATTGTACCTTGTCATTTTGTCTGTCAAGTTACAAATTCACTACCTATAGGCTGAAATATTTCTGTGAAGATATTATTGCTTTCCTCAGCCAGGATCTGCCTATCATTCCAGGCTAATCCCTAACATATGCAATTTTTGTATACATTTATATGCTACTGGAAAGGGACACGTACATAAATCATCTCTACCTAGTGAAGTATCTCTGTTTAAACCTCTTTCTGTCATCCTATAATTACTTCTAGATTGATTACTATGGTTAAAGCAATGTTATTCCATATGATAGATGTGATAATATATATAGGACTAACCTTCTAAAGATGATTTTGGTTGAACAGTTTTCCCCGAAAGTATAATTTCCTGAACTCAGATCTTCAGGCAGCTTATGTTACAGATAAGGTCTGCAGCACTGTAGAAGTACAGTGGCAAACAAGGGGTTTCCGAGCTCACAAGTGCGAATCTAACAGCATAAAAAATAGATAATTCTTTCTCTTTAACCCATGAAAGAACTGTTATTCTCTCTAAGTAATGGCACTGCTGTGCCTCTAGAGGTGAAGCTTCCTATTTGAAGACTTCTAGCATAAAAGAACTGATTACCATTTAGAAAAAACAGAAGACCTTTTGACCATAAATAGGTTTTGTCTTAATAAAGCTTTTTTCTGTTGTCTTCTGAGAATGCTTACCAGCTTTAAGAATTACTATGACTATTGAAAGGCAAAGATTTTTCTTTTTTTTTTGTTGTTTACAGGAATGATAGTCAGAGAGTATTTTAGGCTAAAATATAAATATGCATATTTTTTTTTTGATTTAAAATACAGTTGTTTACAGAAAGCAATTAATTTAAGTTCTATTTACAATCTGGCTATGATAAATGAAACAAAGCCTGCTGGCAGACATAATTCTAAATAAATTTCTAAGAATAATTAGATGTGTAATTAACAGAAGACTGAGTTATTATCACTTTCTCCTCTGTATAATAATTCTGCATAAAAACATGGGAAATGGCTCTCATTAAAATCTCACAGCAGATCAATCCGCAAAAGGGAGTGAAACATTAACACAAAGCATTCAAGATGTGCAAATACTGTGATTCATTAATTAAACAGAGACTGGCACCAAAAAAAAAAAAAAAAAAAAAAAAAGAAAGAAAGTCTAAAACCAAAGGGAATGATTAAGAAATATATACTTCTTAAAAGCTATGTTTTTACACCCCACCCTTTCTTTTATTTTTTTTTTTCCCCCAAGGGATTCTTCAAAGTCCCTTGTGAATCTGTATTTGGGTATTCTGCTTTTATCTTTTTGCTCTGAAGAATCAACCTAAACACCTGTGCTTTATTCATCTGTAAAATTTTCAAAATATTAATCAGTGGAGTGAGTGATTACTTAGGAAGGATTCAGAAGTGCATGGCAGAGGGCAGCTGATGGGGTTTGCTTTCCCCAGCTAAGGGGCATTCTTTGTTGAAGTTTAGGGACTTGCTGCTCTGATTCCAATGACTTTCAACAGAAGGCTGATTATGAAGGTACCTCCACTGGTGGCAAACAGAAGCAAACCAAAGAGCTGAAATGTCTTTTGTGAAAAACAGAATGATTCGGAATGCTTTGAAAGGCTCTACCAGTCTTTCTGGTACTGAGATTCTGGAGAACAATGGTATTCAAAGTAGAAATGCCAGCAGTTACTTAAATCTTCGCTTGTGTCAAATTCCTCGAAATGCATTTGCTCAAGTACTGTGTGATATTATGCCAATGCTCATTCTCTGCTTTTTAGAGTATTTAATATTGTTTAGGGCTTCTTTGGCTGCTGTGCAGTGTTCAGTCCAGCAAAGTTGTCCTGTGTGTAGTGCAGTAGGTAAGAGCTCCAAGTGAATCCTACGAATATTCAGGTTATGTTACTTTTCCTAATGCTTGAAAGTCTCTACCTTGTCTTGTTTAAAATCCAGCTAAATATATATATATAATATGTATGTATATATATATATTTTCTATGCTATTAAATAGTGATGTCATGTAATACACACCCAAGAGCTTAACAGAACTGTAGTAAGACTAATTCATTTAGTGCCTGTCTAATCCTTCATTAGCATACTATTATGTATTTTTGCTCAGTGAGTATATTGCCTGTTGAGAAATAATGTGAATATTCAGCAGTAAAAATGTTGCTGTTTAACTTAGTCAATAGTTTGTTGTTGGTGGTGGTTTTTGTTGTTGTTGTTGTTGTTGTTTTTTACCATGCGTGAACATTTCTATCTAGAAAAGGATTTCAGGCAGATGATCACCCTTGGGATTTAATGAATTCATGCATTGCATGTCCTATCTTACTATATGGCTGTACAGAAAGATTGCTGTTTTTCTAACGAGATTCCAGTTTGAACAGAGGCACTGCAAACATGAAGCCACCTCTCAGAAAACCCTAGAATGGGTTAATGTACACATGGATGCAGTTTCATTAAGCAAGATCTCAGGTACAGGTCCATCTTCATTTGGTGCAGTAGACTAAGCAGTTTTTATGAGACAATGCCAATCTCCTAGTAACAGAGTGCTTTGCTACCCAAGTCAGAGGAGTTGGATCAGACCACTCATTTTGACATGTAACTTGTGTTCGCATTGATGATCCAGAAAAAGAAAGAAAAAAAAAAAAAAAAAAGAAAAAAAGAAAAAAACAGTATCTGTTGCTGCTTCTTGTTTACAGAAAATGGTGCTTTAGTTCAAGATATCTCTTTTTAAATCTGTTGAGGTTATTCATTCATATTCCACTTATGTGCTAAGCTAATTTCTAAATAATTCTTTCTTTTTCAAAAAAAAAATATATATATATATTTAGTGCATGCATTTTCTGCAGTGAATATAGCTGCATTACTATCCAGGTATTAATATTTTTAATACATTTTTGATAAATTGATATATTGATATATTGAAATGTTCTTCTTAGTGCTAGGGTGACACAAGGAAAGCAATATGACGTTACCAATATATAGTGATTTTAAACTGGAGCTAGCAGTTGTGATGAACAGTTATTACTGTGTGTCTACTGTTACTAGCTTCAAAGATGTAAAATATCATGGAAATTGGCAAATGTAATTTTCCTTTCTGTAAATGAAATTAGAATCAGATCCTTTATTTCAGACTAACCTGTGAAAACATGAACTAACTCAACAATTAGTAACCAACAATTATTAACCCCAAACATGTTTATGTTTATCTTTAAGATAATGTTTATCTTTCCTTATTCAGTTAGAGGTTAAATTGGAGTAAAGTAGCATTTATTTAAAAATAAAGAGAACCACAGTTCTAAAATGTTTATCATTTTACTGGCTTTACTTACCACTGGCTGTACAAATTTCTTACAGACTTTTTTTTTTTTTTTTTTTTTTTTTTCCAACTGTGATATCCTAGTCAGATTTGCACTGATGGAAACTAGAAAAGAACGTTTTAAATATAGAACATTGAAAATAATTATTATAGTAATATTATATAGAAAGTACATTAAAAATAGTTTTTAGAAATGCTAAATATGTTAAAAATAGATGTAACTGTGTGTCTATGCTCTGCCATGCTTTTGGGTACTTTCTTGATTGAAGGTACATTTCTTATGGTTAAATTTTTCAATTAATTGTTGATGATGATCTGAAAATGCATTCACTGAAGCTCAAATTCTTATGAATGTATTATATGGCATTTAAACTAAAAAGGCAAGAAATCAATTCAGTTGTTTGTGTTGCAATTGACTGAATAGTAATTAAGGCCCAGGGTATTGAAAGGTCAAAATGAGAAACATTTCCAGAAAAATTATTTGCAAACCATTTTCACAGGCTCTTAATTAAAATTTAACACATAATTGAATTATGCCTTTTATTTCATACTTAATAATTTACAAGATTTGTTAATATCTTTGCATATATGTTAAAATTATTGTATCTTTTATATATAACATTGCTTTTAAAAATGTAATTCAGTTCTCAAATGACAGTGACTGGAGAAGGTGCAGCTTACAACAAATGAAGGGATGGTCTCTATCAGGTATTTGAATAGGACTGAGATGAAGGCCAATGCTTTGGTAAGAAAGGAAGGAAGAACAAAAGAGAAAGAGAGAGAGAACGAGAGAGAGCTATTTAATTTGCTTCCAGTGGCAGGCAACTGTGTGTAATGGTGAGTTGAGTTCCCCCATCATTCAACTGAGAGCCCACAGGGGTGGTCCCAAGAAGGCACCTCCTGATGGTACCTCCATCATTTTGAAGCCCAAGGTCTTGCACTACAGGCTGTAGTTATTTGCAGCCTTGAACACCAAGGGATGCTGCCAGTCTGATTCACCTGCAGGAGATCATGGTTTTGGTGGGACACCAGGTGTGCCTTGGCAGGGAAATAGAGGCTGACCAAGTCCCCGCTTGTTCTGCTCCTTAGGCTCACAAGACAGTCATTTTCTCAAAGAGGGTGATAGTACTACTGAAAGGATGGAAAGGTAGGAAGAGGAAAGATAAATAGAGAATGTAATAGAAACAGAACATGTGCATTAGTCAGCCTTTGAATGCATAATAAAAAGCATTTATATGAGATGAAATTCCAGCTTGTGAAAGTGAAAGATGCTGTACTTGCTTTCTCTAAGGGACTGAATTTTATCTAAACAGCTTTGTATTTTCTAAAATTAAAAAAAATATATAAAGTAAAAGAAACAAAAAAAAATGTATGAATGTTGACATCCTCAAACCTATGTTTGCTGCAATTTCTATTAATAATCTGATTGCTCCTCTTTATATGGCAAACAGCTTGGTTTCTTTTTGAAATCAGCAGTTTTTGACTCCTTTCCTTTCTATGGTTGTTATATTTCATTACTTTGTCCCTCAACTGCCCTTGCCTAGAACTTTTTATGAAATTTTCTTCGATAAAGCACTTCAATGCTGTTTGGTGTTCCTCCTTGTAAAAATAAAGTACAAAACATAGTTCATTAACATATCAATAACTTGTTTTCACACTTTTTAAAGATGTCACTGTTGAGGATAAAAGCAGGCACTGACATGAAAGTAATGGGCTAAAAGAGAAAAAGATTAAACAATTGCAGCTTATGTCAAAAGAAAACTTATTTTACTATGCTTATGGAGAAAAATATTCATGTAGACTCAATAATTTCTTGGTAAGAATTTGGAAAATCTCTCCACTTTTCTCTGTCACCTCAGTCTAAACACTCACAACTTTTCCAGCCTTTCATTCCTCCCAGGTACATACTTACCTCTAATCTTTTCTTTATATATTCTTAGATTATATATAATCTTTTCTTTATATTTTTCTCCATTTTCCCCTACTGCTTACCTGAGATCTTGTGCCAGAGTCACTATTCTGCCTAGTATTTCATAAATCATTATACAAATTCAAAGGATTTTTTTTCTTATACTCTTAACTGGGGCCATCTTTTTCCATGGGTTGGAAAGACTCATTGGTCACAAAAGTCATGATACCCAGCTGTATTTCACCTCCTCCTTTCTGTCACACCATTTTGTTCAGAAAAGAAAAAAGGAATACTGAGACAGTATATAACCCTACCATAGCAGATAGAGGAAGAAGTTCTCCCTTGTTTCCACGGTCCTATGTTGTGTGACTCATTTTCTAAGCCAAACACCCTCTCTTTGGTTGTTTCCTTTTACAAGCATTAATGTACATCTCTATAGACTCATAATTTCACACTTACAACCCAATGGTCATTGTATGACAAACTATTCCCTAAAAAAAAAAAAAAAAAATAGAAGAGTGAAAGCAAATATAAGGTTTTAATCTATAAAGGGAAGAGACTGATAAAAATAAAGATAATTTTATTTTAAACACATAAGAGGCAAAGAGGAATGGAGGAGCTCTTTTTCTTTATTGTAGTGAAAAAGACAAGAAATATTATGTTTAACTTTGCACCAATGGAGCTTTGAAATACCGTTTTTATAGTCATGGTAGTGAGGCATTGGAATAAATTACCTTTCAAAAGCATAGAGACTCTATTCCTTCCAGAGACTTGTAAGCACTGGTTAGAAAGTCATTTCCTAAGACTAGCATGTGGCTGTGAGACAGAGGTGGGTTAGCTCTCTTTCAATCCTGTTTTTTATTATTCCTCAGCAATTTGTTGCAAGCATGTAAACTTGTGGGCTGAAGGGAGTAATGTCAGATATGAGCAGTGACACATAACAAAAATACATTATTTACATCAACCATTGCTAAGGAAACCTTTCTGGATTCATAACAAAATACATTATTTACATCTTCCATTACTACAGGAAGCCTTTCTGGACTTATTCCTACCCAGGAACAAAGATGAGGTATTATAAGAGATGGTCAGAAGAAATATCCAAATTGTTAGAAGAGATTAAGGGATAGTGAATAGTACTGATTTTATTACATAAATCAATGACCATATAAATCAGGAACAATCTACGTGTATTATATTATCTTAGTTTTAGTGTGTTTAACCTATGGTTAGTAGGCTAGGAGAACTTAGAAAAAAGTATTTACCTGGAGGTAGTTCAACTATAGGATTTTTTTTCTTAGAAATATCCTGCAGTACCTTGTTGATAGGAGACTAAATGACCTTCATTTACTAAATCAATATTGAAATTCCCATATTTCTCTCTAAGCTGTACCAGGAGGATGAAGTAAACACTTGTATCTATAGTCATATTGGATGAATAGAAAATGTTCTGCAATCTGTGTCAAACAGCAGCTCTACTAACTGATCTAATGGTCCTTGCTGAAGTTTAAATATACATAAAGCATCTAACTCTGATAAGAAAATGAAGCTACACTGCAGATCTTGCTTTATAAAGCATGAAAGCAGAGTGTGGTGGGGCTAAACTACCGTCAGAAAAGTTACTCTTTTACTTAAGATAACCTGTCCCCTTTTCACCGAGGCCCGGTACTTGCCATTTAGATAACACATGTGAGCTATAGGTTGGAGTTTTCAAGGGAAGAATTATCTGCCTATTTATGTGATTGCAAACTAAGGCATTTCACATGGCCTTGCCCTTTAGCTTGTCCTATCACTATAACAGAAATTAAGAGCTGATGTAACTTGGGTCTTTGACAGTAATCACATGTGAGCAGTTTGGCCAAGATCTGATATTGCACTTAGTACCAGATCCTAGGGGGAGAAATGCTGAGGTCTTTTCATTTCTTACATCTCACCTGGTCAATGGGAACACAGCTTAGTGTTGAGCAAATGCCATGATCTGACTAAGGATTTGTCCAACACAAGAACAATATCTTGTTTTGGATACAGTTTGAGAAGCACTGTTTATGTTATGAAACTTATTTTGGAAACAAGATATTTGGAAATGTTTTGTTTTTCAGATTATCGAGCCACAGAAGTCAGCAGAAACCCTGCCACAAACTGCCACAAACTGTAGTCCTTTTCAGGTCCTTCTCAGGGTCTGTCCAGTTGGCATCAACCTTGCAGAAATCCTCTGCTGTTCCTCTGGGGCCATCAACTGAGGCACTCTGGGAGGAATCTCTCAGGGCCAGCTCCAGTTATCCTCTTTTATGGGCCAAAACTAAATGGTGTCATTGTTGCTTTTCTCCTGAGTTAAATCCAACATCGGTGAAAGCAATGGCAAGGTTATGTCAGAGAACTCCATTTTGTAGTCTCAGAGAAACACATCCAGGCAATTCCTCTGGATGCTAGCTCTGGCTTACTGCATATATTTTCAGTCAGAGAAGTATTTGCTCTGTTTGTAGTGCAATATGATAAAGAGGCTGGAAATAAGTAGTACATTTGCACTGTTATCGCAGGGACAGAGCTTACGTGGGCAAGTAGCTTCAACTGGAATCTCAATTTTGAACCCATGCATTGGCATAACTAAGGGAGCTGCCCATCATTTTAATGACCTCTTTGCCTGGAGAACCAGAGGGTTAACCCATTTTTGGTTTTGAGCAGGGAACGGCACCTCCCCACTGCTTCACCCTGCTGTGTCTGGGTGGGTTTCCTGGGGTGGCAAATGCTGCTGGAGGCTTCAGCCATGCCACATAAAGGGGGGCAGCCCTCCTCCTTTCCCTGCTGCATTAACAGTGGTTTCTTGATTAGCTTCCCCATGGTGATGGCTGAGGGCATCCTGGGGAAGGGAGCAAGCCCAGGGAGGAGGAGGAGGCAGTCAGGGAGAGCAGAACATCACCTCTCCGAGCTGCTGCTGCTGCTGAAGCTGTGCCGGAGCCGTCGATGTGGCTCCCCAGAGTTAGTTGCTCAGCAACCAGAATCAATTAATATGCTTTGCAGAAAGTGCAGGGGAAGCCCGCGCTGCTGTCAGCGAGAAGGCAGGAGGCTGAGGGTGACTCAGGATCCCACCCCAGCCTGACACCCATTCAGTCCCACCCCATCCTCTCCAAGACCCGTGTTAGCTACTATTCTTTATCCCTTTTTCTTTCCCTAATGATTTAGAGACTGTATCCCCAAATCCTTCAGGCAAGGCAGCTCCTTGCTCAAGAACTCCCCTATTTTGAGGGTTTTGCTTTTAGATCTCATTCAGGGTTATTTCTCAAGCTTTCTCCAATGTTTTTCTAGAAATTTTAATGTTCATGTTCACTGGGAAGGGAAAGGGACAGCTGCTGCTTTGATCAGATCATTTAAAAGACTCCTCAGGATGAGAAGGGTTGTTTGGTAGCACACAGTTGAGCAGCAGTAATGAAAATGCATCATGTGTGAATTGGGAAAGTTTTTGTCTCTTCCTTTATTACAGGTAATCAGCACTGCATATATGAGACCTAAGAGGTAGTACTGATTGTTGTGAAACACGTAGGCAATAGAATAAATGAGGGGTTGTTATTTTTCCCCCCTTTCTCTGCATAGCAATTTCAAGGCTTCAGTAAGGTATTCTTTTCTTTTTTTCTTTTTCTTTCTTTGATTTTCTTTGGAGTCCCTCTGATGACACCACGAATCTGGGAATGAAGAACTTCTTCGTGCTGATTGGAAATGGCATTGCGGAGCTGAAACTTAACTGGAGGAAATATATCTCCTGAAGAAAATATAATGCACTTTAAGGATCTGGCTTCTGGTGAAAAATTCAAGCCTAGAGAAAACTTGTCTGCTTTGTTAGGAAGAATGGGTTGGACAATTTTCTTCAATTCCACAGGATATCTGAGTGCCATGCTGAGCTTAATCTCTGCAGCATGCTCTGTGCTTCTCATCTCTTCCTGATGCACTGCATGGTAAGGCCTTTTTCTTTCCTTAATAATAATATTTCTGTTATGGTGAGAGCTAAAGATAATACCAATAATCATCTGAAATTTGAAAAAATGTAAAATGCTAAAAAAAAAGAACATTTGTCAGTATGGCTGCTTTCCAGGAGCAAGTGTTCTGATTACTGCAGCAGCTTTATAAGATTATTTCTATCTTTTTCCCTTGTTTTTTGGCCATATGTGTGTGCACACCTGAGTTATCAGCTGAACTTGGACTGGACTTTGGTAGCTATATTGTAGATATTTCCAGGTTAAAGGGTATGTTTAAGAATTTGCTCTGACATTTCTCTCTCTTTTTCCCTCCCTCCATTCCCCTCCTCCTGCATCCTCTTCCTCTCTCCGTCTCTGTCTCTCTGGGGTCATGATGCTACACCTTCCCTGCACCTCAGTTGTGTACTGACCACTAGAAGGCAAAAATAGTAGGGAAAATAAATCCTGCATGAACATAAGAATAGTTACAAATCTGTATTATCTGGATAAACAAAAGCTACAGAACAGTTTTCAGTGTCTGCTAGCTAATGCAAGGTCTGCAGGTACAAAAGATTTTTTTTTTTTTTCCCCATGCGAAACAAGTATCAAATGCAGAATCGGATCCTGTTTTTTTTTGTTGTTGTTGTTGTTGTTTGTTTTTTTTTTGTTTTGTACAGTGTGAGGCAGATCCTTTTACGTATCAGAAAGTCAAAAAAAAAAAAAGACACAAGTGAATTATGGCAGTTACTTTTGATGACCTAAGTCATAGCAAAAGTAAGCAAACCCAGTATGAGATGTTCTCATATCAAGTAATTTCTGTTGTGTACTAGCAGGGTGTTAGGAATAATTGTAAATGAATTCAGTGAATGTTGCAAGATTTTGTTCATTAACAGCTGTAATTTGCCTTCATCTTCCTGGATGAGAGGTGCTAGGAGAGTGTTAGGTGATGCTATTAGCTAAATAACTGAGTTACCACACTTTAAGGTCATTATCAGGAATTTGCCAAGCAGGTCGGGAATTATAAAGTGAGTGAACTGAGACAGAACAGCTTAGCTTTCCAGAAAAACTAGTTGGATTCCTGTTTTGGTAACATAGGGTACAACTAAAAGACGTAAGCATGCCAATGGTAAATAAATGTCTTTTCTTCTCCGTTCTGGTTGATCAGTGAATTTGGAAGTGGGAAAAGTGACTGCCCCTTGAGGAGCAAACCATGATAAGGGACTGCCTCACTCTGAGGGTGAGTCCTACAGAGCTTTACAGAGTTTAAAATGGGCCAGAAGTGGGGCTGTGTGGCAGGTGTCATAGGCACTCCAGCTGGGTATGGAGGTGATGGAGTCCTGGCAGCAGGTTCTGAGAGTGGGGAAGACGCAAAGAGCCAAAGCAAAATTTTGAGCCAGGCCAGGCCAAAACAGCTCTCATGAACTGAGTTTAAAAGCTTAAAACCTATTCAAAAAATCAAATTTTGTGTCATTTCCCGATATGCCTTCTCCTTTTGCAATGAAGGACTTCATAAAATAGTTTTTAGAGAGAGAATGGAAATGCAGCTTTTTAAAATCACTGCAGCAGGAGGAAACTGAGAGGAAACAAGGATATTCCGGTAATGTGGTGGTTTTTCAGAATGGTTCAGAGGAACCAGTCTGGATTTTAGGAGTAAAGGTTCAAAATATGCATACGTGTACAATGAAGTAGATTTTACCATCTAAAATGCAAAAATATTTTAAGAATCAATAAGGAAGACTGAGGAAGACAACTCAAAAATGTCATTTTCCAAACTCCATTGTTTAAAGAAGCTCTCACTTGCGGAAGTAGTCCTCTGAGCTCTTTACATGAACAAGGACTGCATACTACATTCAAATTTCCTACTGCAAATTTCCTCTCACATCAACAGGTCTATTTCAATCAACAGGACAACTCATATGAGTAAGAACTACTCATGTGAATAAATGAGAAAGGGTTTTGTAAGACCTGTCTCTTTGATTGTCATGGCAACAGATTTATTAGGCTTCTGGCATAATTTGTAATTCCCTTCTAAACAGAATCATTTTTCCTTTTACTCATATGAATCCTTTTCGTTGTAATTAGGACAAGAAAAATAGGTCAACTGCATTCTGAAAGATCGTACAACTGTACAGACATATTGTTAGTGAAGAATTATCAGAGTATGTAAAGTTTACTTAGTGGTCTCCAAATCCAAGAGGAGTTTATTCTTACTGGAATCATTCATTATTTTATTTATTTCTGTGACTGTATTAACATTGTTACTAGGTATTATTGTCAATTGCTCTGAAAATTAATTAAAAAGAATAATTTATATATCATTGAACCTATAAAAACATTCACTATTATTAAGGGAAATTAGACTTACCACACTGTCTTCTCCATTAAATATGTTCATTCTTTTAGTTAATGCATGACATTTATATCTTTTCTAGATCTACAAACATATTTATACAGAATTAAAGCCTAATTTGAAGTTATAATCATGGCAAACTTCCTATAGAGTATATATATAGTCATATTAAAACATCTGGATTTTCTTCCCCCATGCAATTTTGTGTGCTTATACATGTCTATATTATTAGGATATATATTACATAAGTAATATTTCCTTGTACATTGTAAAGAACAGTTCATTTTCAGAATACAATATAATAGAAATTCTTTTGCACTGGGTTATGCATAATGGAAGAAAGAAAAATACTAGAAAAAGCAAGCATAGCAGCCTTTAAAATGTGTCCAATACACAAATGCACCAATAGTTTTTGTTTTCATAAATCCTTGTAATAACGATATATATATAGCAAGAACATTGATTATTTTCTAAGTACATGATTCTGAGAAATAAGATTTTGCTTGAGATAGGATGTTCATTGTCTTTAGCAGACATTTCTGTCAATGATTTACAGAGACAGACCTCTCTTTCGTGTCATTTTTCATCATTTACTTTAAACAGTTGTATAACAGCTGTATTTGGCTTTTTGTGAATTCTAAAGGAAGTGAATTTTATTTTCTTTTGGATACTATTCAATAAGGGTCTGATGCTGAAAACACATGTTTAATTTCAATCCATTGAACTGTTTCATTGGATAAACTATGTGAATTAGAGCTTGAATCATCTGCATGATCAGGACAGTTATACTGAGCAATGGAAATACTTTCCATGCTTACAACAACTACTTCTAATCAAGAAAAATATATTTTAATAATACAACACAAGAAATTCCTATACCTGGAATGCCTTGAGTGGTCTTGATACAAGACCCAGCAAAAATCTGATTTTTTGCCAGGCCCACTAAAATAAAACAAACAAACAAAACAACAACAACAATATAACTGAGTCTTAAGGTTTTATTGCTTAAACATAAATAGCCATGGAAAGAATATTATTCTTTTAAGAAATTTCAGTTGATCAGCACATGTGTTTTCAATAAACCAGGATAAAAAATTGAAAAGGCAAAGTTTTTTAAAAACTGAAAGCTCTAAAAACTCATGTGTAAGGAAATACCAATTTTGAAATTACCTGTTTCATTTTAACATTATGATCCAGACTCTCATTTCTGTAACAAGAAATTGCATATATGTCTGGTTTTTTTTTCAGTGAAAGTTTACAACACTTAAAATCTCTCTCTCTCTCTCTTTGGTCAGGGATTTTTTATTATTATTATTAATTTATTTTAACTAGATTTGTCATAGCTGTCCCAATATTTGTTGTCTCTTACAGGTCAGCTCTTTAATTGCAAGCTCCCTGAAGGGCCATCTTCAGCACTACACATTGTATATCCCTATATTGCTGATACTGAACAGCAGTTCCTACCAGCTCTATGGTAGATGTAAGTTCTGATTGTGATTCCCTCTTTTAATTACTTCTGTGGCTCCAGTAAAAAAAAAAAAAAAAAAAAAAAAAGCCTTTATTTGCTGTGAGTTTTACAGATACCAGAAGAGGTAGTTTCTATTGCGAAATCCTTTGAGAGGCCTTCAAAGCACATACAGGCAAGGGGTAGAATTAATGAAGCATTAATATCCTTATTAAATAGGTAAGGAACTGAGGAACAGAAAAAAAAATGCCCAAAGCTATACTGGCAGGGAAGAGTTCTGAATAGAACCCAGATGTCCTCATTCTCAGTTCATCACTGTTCCTACAAGGTTGTTCTTCATTTTCTTCATTTTTGCTTAATGACTTGCATTTGGACTTTTAAGTTAATACTAGTTGAAGTGTCAAATGTGAAATTACTGATGCATACTTCCTTTCCAGTGTGACACAGTTGTCTTAAAAATTCTTTTTTCTCTCCTGAGCTGTTCCATTTGAATGTAACCATTAATTATGCAATTGATTTACTACCCAGGGGAAATATATCCTAGATTGAAGAGAAAATTCTAAATAGACATATACTAAACATCCAATGCAGATTCAGGCATGTACATGTGTGTGTATCTGTTTATGCTGTCAAAATTTAAGGATAACTGTGAGGGCTCTGAAATAGCTTTGAGGAAAGAATCAGATTTAAACAGTAAAAAATAGATACAGTTAAAGCATAAAAAGACTGATGATTTGTTTTCTAGAATTCACAGAGATCATTATGAATACAACACTTGTTTACAGAAAGACGACACAGAGAATATGATACCTAATAGAAATTCTTATTAATGACAGTCTGACTTCTCTGTCCAAGCTAATCTTTCAGCTTTTTTTTTTTTAGAATTTATAAGAGTGGTTTTTGTTTGAAAACATATATACTTAATAACTTATCATATATCCCCTAATTCCTTTTTTTTAAAAAAAAAAAAATGACGACTAAGGGATCCAAATACCTGTAAGGATGTGAGCATGGGATTTATAACATTTGTATATTTCCTACAACATTAATAGATCAAGAAACTAAATCTAATTATTATAGAAAGGTAGTCATTGAACCTCAAAAGGTAAGGTGGATTTTAGTTGGCTAATGAACATTGAAAAATAACCACAGAAATCCATGAACACAAATAAAGAATTTTATTCAGGGCAATGGCCTCAGAAACAAGAGACATAGGGAAAAGTACTTGATGAGCTTTGATGAGTTGGCTTTGATGAAACAAGTGCAAAATAGGTAAACAATGTCTGGTGCAACTCTTTATAAGAAAAAGAATGGGAGAATGCCTGTTCTTGCTTAAGTTTTAAACCAAGGTAGATAGAAAACAATGGTGTGACTAGAAAGCAGCATGGTCTTTGTGATTATAAACCATATCTTAATTGTTTGTTACCTGCTTAATCTGGGAATTAATGTAGTAGATATCTTTAATATCTGACTTCTGAAAATTTGGAATTTATCTCTTTATAATATATGACAATCTAATAATATATGATTCTAGATATTGAAAAGCATCACTTTCTCCTTCAGGTGAAAGTGTGACAAATTTGTTAAGAAAATTTAGGATTTCACTTTGACACATGCTGAAACTAAGCAATAGTGTCTGTAAAGTGAGGTGCTACTGAACCAAGAGTATCAGAAACTTCCCTTAAGGAATGCAAATTTGATGCTTGAAAACAAAGCCGTTTAACCTGTTGGACTCAGAAAGCAGATGGTAAGAATATTTATTGAGATCTTTGGCCTGTGTATTGTTGGGATTTCTTTTTTACTTTTGTTGTGGTTTAACCTGGCTGGCAGCTAAACACCACATAGACATTCGCTCACCCTCCCCAGTCCCTCTCTGGGATGGGGGAGAGAAATGGGAAAGTGAAGCTTGTGAGTTGAGATAAAGACAGTTTATTAAAATAGGAAATAATAATAATAGTAATAGTGCGTACAAAACAAGTGATGCACAATGCATTTGCTCACCACCCACTGACCGATGCCCAGCCCAACCCTGAGCAGCCAGCCCCCCACCCCGGCTAGCCACCCCTATATATTGTTTAGCATGACACAGATGGGATGGGATACCCCTTTGGCCAGTTTGAGTCAGCTGTCCTGGGTCTGTCCCCTCCCAGCTCTCTCTGCACCCCCAACCTGCCTGCTGGCAGGGCAGAGTGAAAAGCTGAAAAGTCCTTGGCTTGGTGTAAGCACTGCTCTGCAACAATTAAAACATCAGCATGTTATCAGCACTCTTCTCATCCTAATCCAAAACAGAGCACCCTACCAGCTACTAGGAGGAAAAATAACTCTCTCCTAACTGAAACCAGGACAACTTTGTGCCTAAAAAAAAACTTCTTGAAAGGATTTTTTTCAGGTATTCATAGCAAATGTAAATTTTCACTGACTACAGAAGCAGTAAAACACTTAACAGAAGAAGACAAGATTTTGGAATAGCTTTTAAAGTATTATTGAAAGTGTTTTTTAATGGATGACCACAATGACCTTTAGGATAGTACTGTTTCTCTGCTGCCAGACATAATACTTGTTCTCTACCTGCATTAAACAATGCTGGAAATCCAAGCTTTCATTAGGAAGAGATATCCATTTCACTGATGTCATTTCCATTTGTGTTGAAATACTGTGTTTTCATTCCACAGCAAATGCTTTACATTGCATCAAAGTGGTTTGGAGCTTGGCACAGCTGGATGTGTTCTAAAAACACTGATACAAAAATGTCTGGCAATCTACGTTGTACCTGCTCCTCTGGAGCCATTCTGAGATATTGCATATTACAAAGGGAACTGTGTTTTTGACATGGCTTTCTGTAACTCGCAAGGTGTTTGAATGTATCATGTCACTGGGAGCATCCTAAGAGTGAAATGCAATGTAGCTGGTAATATTTTTTTAATAGCAGTAGCATATATGAGCCTGTTGAGGAGGGCTGGTCCATTACTTCTACTCCTGATTGTGATCCCTCAATTCCTGTATCTGCTCCTGCATTTTTTAATGAATTGTAAGGGATCATTGGTATCTTTGGCTCTAGCTGTCCCCACACCAACACCAAAGCCATGCAATGGATGTTTAATGCAGAAGGGCTCACAGAGCATCTGCTCCATCCATTCATGCTTCCACTGAATAATTCCTATCCTCCTCATTGAATTTTAGAAAGCTAGTAAAGAAAACTAGTGAAAACATTTCTTCAGCGTTTCACAAGAGATAGACGAAAAGCATCACTAAAGCCTTACATATAAATATAAATAAAAATAAAAGAAAAAAAAAAGTGGATAGATATTACAATAAATAAATAAATAAATAATCCTACAACCATATTCCTTTCTGATCTCTCACCTGGATTTCAGTGTATTTATGAGCACATGCAGAAGGCACACTAACTGGACATCAGGGAGATTTTACCGTCAGAAACACTAGTGCTCCATACCTCACATCCTGTTCCTACCCAGAACTCTTCTCTGGAGCCCCTCCTGAAGTTGCACCATCTCCCTGAAGAAGTCAAGTTAAGCATGAAGAGAGAAAGAGTATTTCTTCATCCCTGCAGGTTAAGCAAGGGATTGGTACATGATGCAAATAGACAGAATCAATAAGCAATTTCTTTTATAAAACAAAGGAGTCCTTCCTGACTTCAGTTCTTTAGTGGTAATCCCAAACATTTTTAACAGGTTTCATGGATTATGTTTGATTCTTCCTCAGCCCTCAGTGGCACCACCAAGAACAGGTCCCTCAGCTGTATAAATGTGTGCATAAATGGTGTCTCCCAGGTGGTTAAACAAAACAGACAGTACTCCTTATCAACCACTGCCATGTCTTACTTTCTGTCTTGGTCTATGAGCTCTGTCAGCATGGTCTCATAGCTTCTATCTGTAGTAGATCCTCTCTACTCCCCTGTACTAAACCAAGTCCTTGCACACAAGATTCAACTTTCATCTGTGTGTTAGTACAGGATAACTGCTACAGCTTTTAGAAATGCAATTGAAATGCAATAAAATGAGACACTTTGGATAACTGCTTTTTTAAGGGAACTGCAACCACGTAGGACTTTTCCACTTCAGCTGCTTTGATTTGCTTTACACTTTGGGTGTGAACTATAGTGCATGAACACATGTCCTCTGTGCTGGGATAAGCACTGCCATCCTACTTGGTACTGTCACAGCTGGGCTGAATTGAAGAGGAGCCAACAAATCTGCACTGCAGATAGTCCCCATAGCCTCAGTTCCCCACAGACACACACGGCTGGGCTGAAGCTGCTATATGCTTCACACCTCCATTTCCCAAGTGTGGAGGTATGAAGTCCCATCCCTTCTTCCACTTATATAAGATGTAAAGATACTGAGTTCTTCTAGAAACCAGGTTACAGAGTGATTCAGCTGCCAGATCTGTTCAGCAGGGCAACTGAACCTTGCTTGTGTATCCCAAGGTGAGGATTAATCTGTTAATGTTTGTAAAAAGCTATGTAAATGCTCTGTATCATGCTGACAGGTCAAGTACTGCATTGCTCACTGACTGCTTCTCCTGACAGTTTAAGATATATGACAAACAATGTCTGTGCTTTCAGCTGATGTTCACTGATGTATCTTGACTGGCTTAACTCTCTCAGGATTTGGCCCTCCTTCTTTAGCTCACTGATGGGTGATACAGCACAGATATGCCAGGCTGCTTTCCACATAACCTTAAAGACAATAAATACATCAATTTATGTTTGTGCAGGACTGTTAACTCAAAATAAACCTCTTGATTCTCCTATAGTATGAGTGTAGTTCAGGTCCTGAAGGACACATGGAAAACAAAGAGGGGAGCTGAAGCTCAGTTCCCTGCTTGGCTGCAGGCAAGGAGGCAACAGAAGAAGTTGGTTCTGCAAAATGTCATGGATGAGTAGCTAGTTTCACTGACTGCATTGCCATGTACTTGGTCCTGTTATCAATATTACATATGGATTTATTATGTTGATTTTTTGGTATGAATGAATAATATTTTCATGATCTTTAATCCTTTTTGTGGTTAGGGTCATTTTTCGCTGATCTTTGCTTAAGTCTCTGTGGGTTTATCTGTATTTTCCTAAGCTGGAAAAAAATGCTGCGGCACACACAGGTTAGGGACTGTTCTCAGCACAAACTATCACTAAATGAAAGCAAGACATCTAAAAGGAAGGGACGTTCTGTGAATCTTTGTTGTCATGTAATCCTCTTCTTTGAGGCTACTAGAGCTAATAATTCACTATGTGGGTCATTTTCTGGGACTAGCAGAGATATGGGCTTGAAGCATATGCTAGCAGATTGGGTGATTAAATTATGAAAAAGTATTTTTTGTTTCTGCCACTATTGCTTGTCTGGGCAGCTTTTGTTTTTAAAGCCTGATCCAATTCCTGGCAGAGTCTGTGAGAATCATGCTACTGGTTTCTTTCACAGCTAAATCACACCACTGGCTGGTTTCACCATTGCCATCAGTATACAGGTGTCATGGTAGAACAGACTTTGGTTTTGTACCTTCTTTCTTTACCTTATTTTATTTTATTATTATATATATATATGCATATATATATATATATATATATATATATACTGTTTCAGAGTAACAACAGTCTATATAGATGTACCCAGCCTGCATTGATCTAGCTGGCTTAAGTAACAGGCAGAGGAAAGATGGTAGGACACGGGCTTCAGGTGCATTTAATGGGTGTAACAGGATGGTGGCAGTGGTTTCTGCTCTACAGGGATGTGCAGATTGTACTTACTGGGAGACTTCTGCTCCCACCTGGCTGCAGTGGAGCCAGCTTAGGCATGGTTAAGTGTGCAGCAGTCCCATGACTGCAGCAGAGATATAGCCCATGTCAGTTATAAATGACTGCAAGTTGGAGCAGGAATAATTTATAAGCCAGGTTTGGAAGGTTTCAAATACCTTGTTTACTGCATTGGTAAAAAAATAAAAAGGGTAAAATTATAACAAAATAGTGAAGACCAAATAGCTGTAAAACTTCCTTAGATGAGATCTCTAGTAATATTCTAGCTTAATAGTTTTGACAGCAAAATGACACAGAAAAACAAAAATTAGCATTTACGAGAAATCAGGAATGAGAAAAACAGAAGAAAGGCAACAGAGATTTGTGGTAGGAGAGGGATTGTGGCTCTTGAGAGCAGGCAATGTGCCATCTATGAAGAGCAGTAATTTTTGCAAATCCTTGTTTTCCTAGTTAGCAATTACCACCTGGCAACAGCGAGGGAGAGGCAGTCCATACAGTGCTTTGCATGGGTGGAAATCTGGTGCTTTAATAAAATGTTTAGTAGCTCTGCAGAGTGTCCTACTGCAACATGGGGACAGAGTGCTAATGAGCAAGGAGGTAGGAGATTTCATTTCTGTGAGCCAGAATCTTTCATGATGACCATGCTCATGGTGGGATCCTACTAGGACCTCAGAGGCCCTACCTGCCTGATCTCCACCTGGTGCTTTGGCCACCCAGCCATCCTGCCTGTGAGAATATGTTTGCAGATACGAAAATGTTATTTCAAGCATTGTGTGGAAGTGTTTGTCCTTCTGGAAGTGAAGAGCATTGAGGGTGACACTGTCATTGTGCTGGTGGAGCACGGGTTACATGCAGATATCTTTGAGAAACCTATTCTGTTCTTATTTATTTGCAAATTCCTCCATTTGGTGAAGTGCTGTGCATTTCTAAGTTGTGCACATTTTCTTCTCAGTAATGTATACTTTAGCCCCAGGGGGCATGCGGAGAGAATGTTTGTGACCAGAGCGGATGACTTTGTCAGAGGAGGGAAGTTGCCCAGCCTTACTGGCAGAATTTTCTGAAGGGTTTCCCAATGCCAGCTTCCAGAAGCATTACTGCAGAGATGCTTTTGACATTTGTAGTCCAAAAAGCAGCAGAGTAAAACACCGTCAGTGAGTTTTCATAAAGTTCTTAGTTCTTGGATTATTAGGGAGGGCTTGAATACAGCTGTGAGTTGTACAACCCTAAGCTTCCCCTTGGAAGAACTCCACCAGCCCACACCCATCTTCCTTTCCTCCCCAAGCACAGTGAGCTGCAGTAACGCTGCTTTGCTCTGAAGCCACCTGCAACCACCCCCTTTGCTGCACTCTCTAAGCAAGTTCCAGTGAAGAAAGGACTGGAGAAAGGATGAAGGAACTGGAAGTAACTGGCAGAAAAAGAGTAATGAACTTGGGAAGGCAGACTCAGGAGTCCTTGGAATGTTTGTGTTCAGAAATAAACCAAAAAATGCTCCTGGCTACAGCAGGCTTCCTGAAAATTTAACAAAAGTAATTTCTTATCCATAAAATAGATTATTATTTGAAAAATAACTGGAGTCTCTCTTACCAACTTATACAAAATGGAATGTGCAGGTTTAAAATCTGGATGCTACAATAGGTCCTGCTCTGATTATAGTCAAAAATGTAGGCAAGAGTAATTAGGATGCAGGCAGATTTGCATCCCCTAGACATATTTTCAAATAACAAAATGAATATAAATATTGAATCTATGGAAGGAAAATGTCCATTATTAAAATCAACCCACAAGTTAACACCATGAAAAAGCTTTCTTCTTTGACACAGCTGTCAACCTCACTGAGATTTTAAATTGGAGTATGTCTAGTGTAAATCTCAGTTTCTATTTAAAAAGCAAAGTCAGAAACATTAAACTTTTGTCTTGGGTTTTTAAAATACAGGAAAGCTAACATAATTGTTGTACTAATGTAGTTATGAGCTTTAAGGCTCTCCCGTTTTTGGCAAAGAACAGTTACTTCTTTTGATTCATGGGATAAGACATTTTTAATATAAATTTGCCATACACTTCCTCTTCAAAAAAAAATAATCATCCTTTCCTCTTGTCTGGATGATTTGGCATGTCTATATGGTTTGTAACTCACTCTAGAGCTGGCTGCATTTCAGTAACCAGTCACTTTGCAGTTTCTATATGAATTGTTGGAGTGTGTATAGCATCTGGAGATCTAAGGAGTTGAAAGTATGTTTCAAATGTCCAACTGTAACTTGAAAGGGTTCCTGAGATCCAGAGTCAGGTGTAAAAGTGAACTGTCTACAAATAAGGCAGTGCATACACCAAGCTCTACAGAAAAAGTCTCTGAGTAACAAAAGGATGTCCCCTGTCAGATCTGTGGCATAGGCAACACGGCTTCCAGATTCAACATAGAAGAGTGGTGTTAGCGGGTGACATAAAGTCCAACCCTGTGAGAAGAACAGCATTCAGCTATGTCAGCTGTGTCAGTGACATTTGGGAGAAGCTAGGGAATGACAGAATATACAAAATAGAGCTTAGCTTGAGTTCTTAAGTTACACAGGCTTGTATGAATGCTGTTAGGCAGCTGGGAAGTCTTTGGAGAAAAATGATTCCATCAAACAAAGGAAAATCTTTGGAAGGTTTATTCTGTATCTGGAACAAATGGAGAGGAATTTAGTTTAAGGATGTTTTTCTGAGTTTTGTTAATTTATTTTCATTCATCAATGACATCGATTAACACTGTATTGACAGGACAATGTCATTCTTAATGCTTTATTCACCTCCTTTAGCAAAACAGTATGAATGATAGCTAACAAAGGAAATCTTCATTTTTTAATATTTTATTTTATTTTTATTTTATTTATGCTCCTCCTTGGAGTCTCTAGAGACACAGATTAAATACAAGTGTTTAGTGACCTCCTGCCCAAGACTGTAGGGCTTATGGGTGGATCTTCCATGGCTGGCACTTGTACAGTGCATAATCTAAGATGACATTGACCCTGGCAGCCTTATGGGAATAATATTTTCAGCAGGATGAATTGTTCTTGAGTGGTTTCTTCAATGTACTGAGCTACATGCCTGAACATTTTTTTCATCATCTTGAGCATATGTTCTAAATTTCCTCTCTGCTCTTTTTATTGTATGGTTTTGATTGTAGCCAACAGCAAAGGTCAAAAGACATTTTACTGTTTCTATTTCTGTTTCTGTTAAGCTGAATTAAATTGTTGGTGCTGTAAGTGACTTGTTAAAAAGCTTATGCTGCAAGACTTCAACTGGTATAAACTGAAGCTGAGCTGCATCAGTTTAAACCAGATGGTTCAGAGAGACAATGTGGTCCAAAGGATAGGGTACTTACTGATCTGGAAACTGAGAAAAATATTTTGGCTCCCTGGAGCTTCAGTGGGCAGCTTCAGGAATTTAAATACTGTGTTGTATCTTACTCTGTCCCTTTTTGTTTGTTTTGTTTTGTTTTTCTGGATGTGTGGTAGAATGACCTTGTGTTTTAAGGTACGTTGCACTTTCAATTTTTGAATCATGTGGTCTTATTTCTTTCCCATCTAATATTAATAAGTAAAGCTGTAAGTTTTATGTAAATTATAGATAGGTTCTGATATTATAATATATAGGTGATCAGATCAATTAATTATGTTTTCCACTGTCCATGAGTTGTAGAAGTTATCATTTCTTAGTCCACAGTTGAACCAGCACTGAGTTGTTTATTTCCAGCAGGGTTCCATTTCTTTCCTACATGGGAAAGTGAATCCAGAAGAATTTCTTGGACAATAAATGATTCAAAAAACATTTTTCAGGTTAACCTAATATATTTTTTTTTCCCCACCCCCCCTTTTTTTTAATTAGTTCTCAAATTAACTTTGGAGATATTTGGCCCAATGTTTTTTGTTTTGTTTTGTTTTGTTTTTTGGTGGTGGTGGTGGTTTTTTTGTTCTGTTTTGTTTTTTAGTCCAGATATGTGACTCATGAAGGCTTGTAAGTCTTTCTATCCTTAGAATTTACCTAAATGGCATGAAACAGCAATATCTGAATAACACTTCTATGATTAGCGCTCATTTCCCAGTTTTTCTTTGTGATTGAATCTCCTTCCTCTCACCAGAGCCTGAAGAATGTTGTCCTAATGCAGGGCTGCCAACTTCCTTGGGTTTTAGCTGGTCTGAGGCCACAAGCTTCTTTTTTTTCTGGTATGCCCATTACTCCAGTTACCCCAGCATACCTTGGCACTTCTTTACAGCATGAAATAGGAAGAAATGGGTAAACATCTCCTTAGAGAACCATTTGGTTTTAAAACTATGAGTGGAGCCAAAGAGATACTTTACAAATGTGAGTAAAGTATCTTAACTGAGAAAGCGTCAGTCCTATAGGGATGGCATAACAGATGTTAGAATAGAAAACAGGTCTGTGTGAAAATAGAAAATTTTGGGCAACAATTCATAACAGAATAACACCTTGTTTTGAAAATTAAGTTGAAAGAATCATTACCAACTTACTGTTTCTAGACACGTTGCTATTTATCTACTTATCACACCAGTTCAATGAGGTAATGCTTTCACTATGTGTAATAAAGACTCTAGGACTTATACACATTAATTTCCAACGACCAATTTTGTATAATTCGGGTATTATGAATATTTCTGTTATTGTTACCAGACTCTTATTACAAGCAATACTTTTAAAGAATCTATTATATGTTTAAAAATATTATAGCTAAATTTGGCTCTCAGTTCTAGAGGTATAAATCTGGATTATCTTTCCTTTTAAGAATAATTTTACTCAATTTCATGAACAGAATTTGGCTTGGAGTTCATCAAAGAAAAATGTAGAAAAATATACGTTTATCTTCCTAAATCCTTAAGAGTTGCCAATATGCTACTGAATACCCTTAATGTATGAAAGCAATGAAGTATTTACAGTTTTCTGTATGTGGTTATGTTTTTGGTTTTATTCACATTTATGTAGACATTGTTTTAAATTACTGGCACTACATTGGGGTATGTCAAGATGCATCATATAAATAGATACAACTTGCCATGACCTTGAGGCAGCATGATGTGTATGTTGCTTTATATTAGCTGTCCAAATATGTTACTTATATAATACAGTATCCACTTCAGAGAAATAGCATGGGTGGTTATGCATACTGTACAGAAGACTAAAGCAAGTCTATAGCCAGACCATTAGTAGCTTTTCAAAGAGAATAGGAATAATCAACAGAAGGGGAGGAAAAAAACAACAACAACAAAAAAGTCAAATGGCTTCTCTCCATATGCAAGGTCACATTCTCTACTGAGTAATGGAAATCTCTGAATATCAGGAAAGACTTTTTTACAGTGAGGGTGGTCAAGCACTGGTGCAGGCTGCCCAGAGAGGTTGTGGTCTCTCTCATTCCCTGAGAGAAAAAGCTGGCTGGATGTGATCCTGAGCAGCCATCTCTAGATGGCCCTGCTTGAGCAGGGACATTGGACCAGGTGGCCTCCCAGGAGTTCCTTGCAAACCTCAGCCATTTTGTGATTCTGTGATGTATCACAGAAAATAGAAATTTTCCCATACTTCTCTCTTCATTGCCCATCCTGATGGCCTCACCAGAGCATTTGACAAGTTAATTGTGGGCTTTTCAATCCTGAATCCCATTTCCTTTTCACGCCAGAGAGCTCTACCATAGGCCCTGCAGAGGAAAGCTGTTACCTTGCCCAGATGTACAGAGAATAGCACAGCTGGGAGGTTTCCCCAAGGACACTGAACCTTGGCAAGTTGAGCATTCACCTCTGCTCTGCACTGTGCTCATTCCGCCTGCAGGTCAGAGGGGCAGCAGCTCCCATGGATTGATGGCCCAGTTCTCCTGGTGATGTGTAGGTCAACCTTCAGCTACTCAAATCCTTTCAGTATTTTTCCCCCACTTTCAAATACATTGCTTTGTTGTAATTTTGTAAGCTTCTTGGACTAGGTATCATTCTTGCTGTCTGTACCTGGTTTCTAGCCCAGACATCAGCAGGGGTTGCCGCATGCTGCTGCAATATAAATGACTAATGATGATGATAAAAGGTGTGGGAGTTGGTTGCCTGCAGTGTTACCCTACTTTTCTAACTTTGTTTTAGAAACTAGCTTCTTCCTCTAATTATCTGCTATTTTATCAAAATTAAGTCCAACATTTTTAAAAAGTCACCGCATTTTCAGCTGCCTCACTTTTGGAATGTCCACCCCAAGACTTTGAACAAAGCTTTGAAATTTCAGAGTTTGGACGGTGCTGCTGCCATGGTGCCAGTAGCCTTCAGCTTGAGAGGCAGGCTATTGGCACCTTTAAGTGTCAGCTGCAAATGTGTCCTAAAAAAGGCATTCATTAGGGAAGTGCTCTATTTTAAAATTTGCGCTGATATAGGTAAGAATTACATACAAAACAGCATGTGAAAAGAACATTATCAAGGTTGCACAGCTCAGCAATTGAAGCTAAGAAATTCTGCAAGAAAAACCAACTCTACTCCATAAATTTGTCACCTTGCACAGGTGCATTAGTCACAGACTATTTTTGCACAGGATCAGAGTCTTGCTTGTTGTGCAGAATAGATGACACAGTTTGTGCATTCAGTACTTGCTTTTCTTTTCACCGTTCGATGCATAGCTCAAACTTTGCTGTGAAGGCAACATTATTTTTCACTGGGGCATTCCACAGTGTTCCACAGTACAGGTCCTTGCTGTGTGCAGATGTTGACTTATTTACCTTTACAGTGCCTTACTAAGAGATCTGGGTGTCATTACTCCCTTGTTCAGGTGGTAACTTAAGGCAAAAAAAGAGCAAATTTACAAGTATCCACAATTGTGTTTGCTTAATTTAACTGGGGTGGTTTTTTTGTTGTTTGTTTGTTTTTGTTTGTTTGTTTGTTTGTTTAGAGTACTTAGCAGCACATACTGCAGTTCCTCTGTTTCTACTGCAATGGCCAGTGCTCACCACTCCACATATTTAAAACTCTGGGCCTTATAAGTATACAGAACAGGGTTGCAGCACTGAAAAGTGTGGTGTCAATGAACTGTTCCCTTCCTCAGGGCAGCATCTCACTTCTGTAGACAAAAGACTGTTGATCATTTTTGCACTCTCCTGCCACTTTTATATTCTACATTTAAAAAAAAAATGAAGAATCCTACAGACAAAAGCTTTTTTCTTTTCTCTCCTATGGCAAATGCACTGTGTACTGAATGAAGCTGGAATTTGGTGAACATAATAGTGCTTAGCTATAACCTGCCTGATAACACATAAACAGAAAGAGGCTGAATTCATGCTGGATCACCTTTAATTGTGGCATTTTTGAATGGTCTTTGCAAATTAATTACACAGATAATTTATTTTTGAAAAGCAAACTGAAAACATTTTGCTGTTCAAATTGTTATGTTGAAAACCATCAATGTGTCATTTCAACCTACTAAATTGCTGCATGGAATAGAGCAATTAAACAACAACAAAAAATACAATATAGGTAATTTCTTTTGTAAAATCTATCAATTAAAAGAAACACGTTTTCAGATGCACTAGACCTTCTCCAGTATTTATACCAGGCCACCTCAGCTATAACAAAATTGCCAATACAGTTCTTGCATCAAAAGTGAAGATACTTGAGTATTTCACAGAAACAGTTGGTAGATTTGTATATAGCTAAAACAATACATTTCCAAGCATCATTCCTGTAAACAGCAAAGCTAGATGAATTTTTCCCCAAAAATATTTTCTCTGAAACAAAAATAAATTCACACCAAATGGTTACAAATGTACAAAGTTATATATATGGATGATGTTCCTGTACGTTCTTGTTTTTTAAGGAGAAGTCACTTCTGAGATCTGTTTTGAGTTCAATCCACTACGGGCCAAATGATCATCTGGTCTTGGCTGAATTTAGAGGTATTATATATCCAAAGAAAAACAAATTTGTGTAACTTTTCCTCCTTGTGATATTTCTTAAATGTCTTCTGAAGCAGCTCAGTTTTCATTCCAACAAGCAGTGGTGTGAGGGCAGCTCTTCAAATTGCTTATGACAGAGGTTATGTGTCTTTTGGCAGACAGTGGAGACCTGTCTTCCACTGATGTTTGAGCACTGTATTTTACCTTTTACAGGGCTACAACTTATTTTTGTTCCTAAAAGAGAGCCCTGGAGATGCCCTTGAAATAGAAAATGAAGTGTTAAGATCTGAAATGATAGAAGGAGATACTTTAACATTTCATTCTTTTATCTAGCTGTTTCAGCTAATGCTACATTTGTCTGGACAAAGATTTAAATTTGAGGGCTTTTAACAGTTCTTTTTCTTCTCTTTTTTTCTTCTTCTTCTTTTTTTTTTTCTTTCTCAGAATGGACAATAATAAGAATGGACTCCGCAAAACAACACTATATAAGTGACGACTCAAAGATTCCTCTGTACTGATCTATGAATTGATCCCTTCCCTTCCCTTCCATTTTTTTTTTTTTTTTCTCTTTGAATGAAGTGTCTCTTCTTACTAGCCCTGGTCTATATAAATCATAAAATCTGTGGAGTTTGGACAGTACCTCTTTAGAGTGCCTACGACACAGGCTTTATGGTAATAACATAACCCCAAGAAGGGTTTTTGTCCTCTGTTGGTTCAAAACCCCTTAGCATAACTACAGAAGGCACAGAGAAGTGCAAGAAATGTAACCAAGAGCATGGAATGGATTTTGTGTAAGAAACAGACAGACAAGTGTCAGAATGGGAGTGACCCGGAGTAACAACGCAACCTCGATGCGAGTATAATCGTTCTTCTTTAATGAGTCTTCTAGCAAGGTATATATATGCTACCATTACAGCATGCGCAGACAACAACTTATAATTGGTCTAACTTCTATGCACACATCTCTAGCACTAATATAATTGGTACAACGGTGCCGTCGCTCCTCCTGAACATAGTTCCACATATTTTAGCTATAACATAACAACAGTTATGTTAGGGCTGATAACCTTGTTATCAGCCCTGGGCCTACACTATCTTCACAGTACTTCAAGGCCTGAGTTGCGCACTTGTAATTAAATCATGCCCCTTCTCATTTAAACATAGCTCCACAGACAAGGATTTTTTAGCCTTGAAAAAATATGACTACAGGGATATGGTAGGAGATTTACTGTATTCTAGGTGGCCTGCAAAATAAAAAGCAATTATGCACTGTGTCTCAAGTTACATAATTAGGAATCAAGTAGCAGGTTTAAATAACAAGTGGATGCTTTTGCAGATATTCCTTAATTATTTTCTGAGCTCATTGCTAGAGGATACTGTATAGAAAAATAGAAGTTGACATGAGTTCAGAAAGTAATTAGACAAATTTGGAGAAAACAGATCCATGAAGTGGCATTAAACCCCAAACTGTTTGCTTGGGCAGAGGAAGTCCTTGACCTGCAGATTTCTGGACTCTTGTTAGGTACGGGGGTGAGCATTACTGCATGCTTACACTGTGCACATTTGGCATCAGCTAATAGCAAGGGGACACCTAGTTAGCCAGACCTTGGTCTGGCTCCATTTGGCTACTTGTATTCCTATTAGCACCACAGCAGGTTTGACGAGCATGTAGTGGACATCTTAAAAGGCAGTCCTGGGAAATCCGCACTGTGGCTAGCTCTGTCTGTCCCTTCCCCAATGACAGGGAAGAAGCAGTGGTGAGACCCAAAGACCAGCTTGGGGCTGGTGTTTGGTTGCTTGGGCTCTGCAGGACAGGGCTCAGCAGATGCTAGATGAAGGTGGGACCTATGGGATCTCTTCCCACCATTGTGTCCACGATATGTAACTATTATATTTCAGCTCTGTTTGTTGCTGTCCTGGAGGAGATTTGGCTTTTATCTCCAGCTCCATGCTGGGGTCAGCTGCACCAGCAGCCCAAGTGCAATCATGCATCCGTATGCCGGCCATGAACGTAGTCCCTAATTCTCAGAAGTTAAACTGTCTGCAAAGAGCAGAGCAGTAAATTGTCTGAAAACGGAGCACAGGCATTGTCAGTTGTTTTTTCAGAGCTGGTGCATTTGCACTCATTGGAGAGGGAATCATGTGAACAAAAGAAACAAAGACCCTGTCCCTCTCTTCTTGCTGATAGAGGGTACCAGAGATTGACCTCAGCAATAGTGGGAAGGCAGGAATACTTTTCTGATTCAAAAGGTCTGAAAAGAGATACTGAGTATTTAAAAGGATGAAAATGGCAAGAGTGTGCTGCAGTACCAGCTGAGAGTCAAACACTTCTGCTTCTGAGCATTATCACCCAGCAACCGAGCACAGTGCTGTATATCAGGAAAATGTATTGTGAACATGAAATAGGCCAGTCTAAATCAATGAGAATTACACCGAAATTTCACCACTGTTTGGGCCAACCCAGAAAATTCTTCATCTCTGGTTTCATGAAATGAAGAGTTTGAATCATAGACACTTCCAGTGATTTTTAAATAGTTTTAAATGCTAGCTTTGATTCAATGAACCTTTGCTCTTCACAGTGCATCTTACATCAAGGGGGAGAAGGATGAGTTAAAAGGCAGCCTTTGTTCAGGTTTGTTTCTTTCACAAACTAGGACTCTTGAAGCTTTATGAATCCTACTACAGGAGACCTTGCTGCAGGTGGAGCTGAAGGCTATTTGTGCATTTGTGGATAGCACTCTGCGCACAGGCAGAAAAAGAGAGTCTCCAGTGGTAGCTTGGTATTTATGGATAATTATCCTGCTACAAATCTAGCTTTGTTTCTAAGATAGATATACTAATATTCAAAATATCCAGTGTCCTTATAATAAAGCTTAGGCATCCTCAGCATGTCAGGATTGCCCATGGTCTAAGAGACATAAACAAGGAGAAGGAAGGAGAGGAAAGGCAAGTTCTTCACCTCTCCTCAGTCCTGAGCTGCCTGGGGAACAAAAAGCATTGCTAGACTAAACTGGATCCTAACCACAGTGGGGACAAGGATGAGCTCTGTTAATGCATTGCCTATTTGAATTCTGTCCTCTCCGAATAACCTCATTGCTGCTGAGTGCCTTCCTTTATTCTAGACGAGGTCTCACATTGCTGAGACCTTTGGAGATATCCTGGCTGTGGTACTATAAATAAAGTGTGTTTCCCACTGTCTAAAACCTGCCAGCATAGCAGCAATCTGATGTGGATTTGCTTTTTTGCTTGAAGGCTACGTAAGTGCTTGTGTCCTCTCTCTGCTGAGACGTCTCTTAGCTTCTGGCACTGGTTTCTCTGCTCACTACTGGGGATATATTTTTGAACCTGGCTCACATTTCAGATATTTTTTTTTCTTTTTTTTTTTTTTCTCTATATGAAACACCTCTCCCTGGACACCTTTCCTTGTCTCCCCTCCCTTTTCTTTTATTGCAGGTCTCTGTTTTTCTCAGGTATTCTGATTGTCACTGTGTATTAGTTTCTGCTCATCCCATTCCCATTTGTCTGCCATTATACGTACTACACGCTGTCTCTACAAGCTGCTTTGGCTGAATGGACTTTTAGTGAACTTTTTTATGGTCTCAAAGGTGCTGCCTTGCTTTTCCTTCTCTTGGTCTTATCTTACAACCAGCTCTACAAATAAATGCAGACGGGTGTCCTTGCACCTGCTGATACTTCTCTGAGCAGGATATCGACTGGTAGCTAACACCGCAGTGTGTAGGTGGGGATTAGGAGGGGATTTATCCAGTCAAAATGGCACAAGGATTGTACATGGGTACAAAGTCATCACAAAAGTGAAAAAAATGACAATGTAATCCTTAGAGAAAGGACTTCGGGGTTGCTAACACACTCAAACGTGTCTGCTACCTTTGCCTTCCTCCCACAGGCCACTAGCAGCAGTGCAGTATCTGTTCAGATGCCCTGCTCAGCATCCTGCCTAGGGGCTGTCAAGGATCTGAGCTGAGCCTTCAGCTTTCCTAAGCCTGCCCTTGGAGGGAAACGAGGTTAAAAAACCTTGTTAAGAGGAAAGGAACAACCCCCCTCTTGCTGTGATGTACACAATGGGATTAAACTCTTGAGGAGTCTCTCCTCCCTCCTAGGTAACTCAAGCACTTCTGTGTGTGATCAGGGAAAGTGTCAGTTCAAGCAGCAGCTGAATTCACGCTCTGCTTTGTATGATTTCTGTGCCCTATTCAGTTTCCTAATCAAAACAAGTTTCTGCTGTGTTTCTTATCCCCAGAGGGTGAAACTATCCCCAGAAAATTAAAGCTCTCTTATCTGTTAATGTGTCATCACAACTAATAGCCTGGGGACTGTAAACAAGTTTAAATATCGAAACAATTTGGCTGGTGATTGTCTATGATTATGTATTAAGAATACAAAATTTGTGCCTACTGATATTCAAGCTAGATTGAAGACGAGGAGCCAGATCCTCAGCTGCTGTAAGTGGAAGTGGCTGAGCCGAATGCAGGCAGGAGGCTGCTCTGTGCCAGCTCAGCTCTGAACCCTGGTAGCTTTGTAGATTTCCATCTTGTCTGTCCAAACACCAGGTCACTCACACTAGCATGGGGCTGGTCAAGAGCACCGAGGGCCCCCTGGACCATCCTCCTGACATGTTGGGAGCTCTGCTTCTGCTGCCTGTGCCCTCAGCTCCCAGCCTCCTGGGGAACCAGTGAATAATGACTGAGAACTGAAAGGATTTCAGATTACAAAAGTTTTCAAGAGCGAGTCAAGGTGCCAGCATGTTCAAAAGCTGTCAGATATGTCAGGGCAGGTACCTCACAAGGGATGTGCTTTGTATCTTGGACGTGACAAAGATACAGCAGTACGACAACAAACATGAGCTTGCTGCTGCCTTTGCCAAAGCCCTGCCAGTACCCTGTCACCTTCAGCTGGCTCACTGTTCATGCTGAGAGTGAGAAGACCAGTAAGGGTTATTTTCTCTTGCTAGAAATGTTTTGTCTAGTCCACTGGGCTGCTTGCAATGACAGGGGTGTGTAACAAGTCCTGTGGATTTGTGGACAAGTACTATTTTATAGGACTGTTAAATTTGAAGTTTTTCATGTTAACCTCTCCCTCTTTTGAAAGTACCTGTATGGTGTCACTGTTGCTATGGTTCTTTTTCTGGCATAGACTGGACAATTCTTCAAGGTGTCCTACAGATGAGAAACTAAGGCAGAGGGAGACAAAGTGGATTTCCCCTAGATATAAGTCAGCAGTAGTTCAAGGAGATGAATATCAGAGATGTGTCCTAACCACTGAGCTGTCTTTTTTTTTTTTTTTTTTTTTTTTCCCTATGCAGTGAAGAATACATGGAATACATAACTTTTCAGGTATACCTTTTCAAAATATACATCTTTTCAGAAGGCTGATATCAGGTTAATGATGAATCTTGCAAAATGAAATAGAAAGCACATTAATTTTGACATGACAGGAGGGCACTTACCTAATGAAACAGTACTTAAATTAGAAGGGTATGTATTAAAAAACTAGTAAAAGTAGTGCTCGCTATCCTTCCTATCTCTGTCAGCAGTTCTGGTAAGGAGAAGGAGTGTTTCTGACAACCTTGAAGTCCCATCAGAAAAATGTAAAAGGAACAATGAGTCAAAAGAATTTTAAAACAAGAAAAAATGTCAAATAAATGAAATCAATTTTGAGAAGAGAATAATAAAGGCAAAAAAAAAATCTTAATTAGAGTAATTACACTAAAAACATCGACAACTATTTTCCCAGTAGCAAAAAAATACCCACAAAACCCAGCCAACCAAAATTCCCTTCTGAGCACAAGATCTGTGAAGGTGAAAGGCTTGAGTCTGGTATCAGGAGAGTGCTCCTTTTCTTCCAAGGTCAGCCCATAAATGTAGAGAAGTTATTTTGATTCCAGTCTCCTCACAGTTCAAAGTCAAAGCTCACCTTGATTTCAACAGTGCTATATTTGGCAAAGTACTCATATAATTGTATTTGGTCCCAGTCTTGTCCTGTTTGAATGCTAAGCACCTGTTACACCTGTTGTGGTCCCTCTTGTAGTTTGGGGGAGGTATAAAACAGCAAGTAGTGTGGTACCACTGGAGCAACCCATCCACTAATGGTGCCAGCATGCACATTACAGCTATTTTGGGGCTTTTACTTCAGATCAGCATTTGCCTGGGCTTGTGTTCGCATGGATTGAAATTCCCGCTGTTCTTTATAGCACACAGGGAGGACATCTTTGGGTATAGTTTCATCCAATAAGGATGCAGTTCACGCAGTCCCAGGCTGCATAGTGGAGAGCCAAATGCAGCATGTAGGCATGGCAGGAGCAATCTGTCAGAGGCTGTTGGAGACACAACCTTCAGTAAATCGTGCTGTGAATCAGCCCACTCTGTGTTTGTTGCCACCTCATTGCTTTCCTGCTCCTCCATATTCATCATGTCCCAGTCATCCGCTCCTCCACACACACTTCACTGCATCACACCAAAGACCTTGCCCCTTGGTTAAGACCCCTTAGTGTAATAACCTGAGTTGCATTGGTGATGTTCAGATTTGAAACCACTCAATAGCTCCCTGCTAGTAATCACAACCTGCAAAGAACAGAAAAGTGATTGCACAACCTCAGAACAGAAACTGTGCACCCTGGGCACTTCTCTCTCATTAAAGCCGGCAGGGGGTGCCTGGAAAGATTTTAATATCAAGGTGAGGAGGTGGTGGTACCTCCACACAATACTTGCACAGCTTCCAAAAAAGAAAAAAAAAAAAATCACTCAAGGACTTCCTAAGCCAGTGAGTTTTTCTTTATATCTATTAGCCTTTGATATGATTTTACTTCTGTGAATTATTCAGCTACTTTTTAGATTTATGTTAATTTTATGATCTATGGTGTCCGGCAGGAAAGAGTTTTACACTGTAATTGTGTGATGCACAATTTGAATGTATCAGGAAAAGACTGGGGATGTTAATAGTAGGGGTTAAGGTGCCCTTAAGCTGCCCCTGCTCACTTTAATCCAAGAAACAGGATCACTGAGCATATGTAGGGCAGAGATGCTGTGCCCAAGATGAGTGAGTTGGTGGGTGCAGCATGTGTGCAAATCTGCTCCAGCTGAGGTTCTAGACATTGATGTGAGTGGGAAACTCTGCCCAAATTATGGGATGGAGAGGGACCCATGTATTAATCAGTGTTTCTTCTCTGGCTTTTTTCAGAGCCAGAAAGTCTTGATCCACAAAATTCTTGGGGGTTTGTTTCTGTGGGATCCAGAAATGCTGAATCAAGAGTGCTCAGCTCTGAGGGAAACAGCCTGCAAAGATTTCAGACATGGCCCTTGCACCCTCCCCTCAAATCTTTGTGCTCAGGCCTGGGATTTTATCTGACTGTATTTGTGGTTCCACTTGATTTTTCAAATGAATGGTGAAATGCAGACATTAGGCCAGAGGGACAACCTCTCAGTTACTGAAGGGGAAGAGAACATGATATCCAAATGACTCACAGCTTTGTGGGTGAAGCAAGAGCTGCATGTCACAGCGTGGGATGTGGGTTTGTGGTCCAATGCCACTTGGAGGGCAAACATGCCAAAGCCTTTCTACTGCCAGAAGAGGTCCTGCAGGAGGAGTTGCAGGTGACAGTGTCTAGAGGAAATTGGGGACCAGAAAGTTTCAGAAGGCTGGAAGCAAACCAGGAGCCAGTGTGTTCTGGCAGGTGTCCCTCTGAAGCTTTGATCTCCTGGGACAGGTTACCAGAGGACCTCCTGGATGAGCATGCTCTGAGTGATGCAGCATCCCTCTCCTTGTTGCCCCCTGCTCCTGTTAACTTGTGTTTGCTGTGAATACACAGATACACAGATACACAGAACCCTCAGATACACAGAACCCTCAGGTCACCATCTGATTCCTTGTTTTCTTCTGAATCCCTTGGTGACACCAAGACAAGCACATAAATGTTAATGCAAGCATAAGTGTAAAGGTTGGTGGCACCTCCGCAGACCCCTGCTTCTGCCTTACTGCTAATAACCTGTACATCACTTGTACCTACTGGAGCTGCACCACAAAGCCCTTCCTAGGATGCTGCTGGCAGTTGCTGTCTTATATAAGAACATCTTGCAGACGTAACAAATACAGATTGTTTTGTCTAGACCCTCTCTTCTTCCTGCCAGTCTCTCTGATGGAGGATTTCCTCACCTCTTCCAGTCCTTTCCACCCTTATGCTACTCCGGTTGCCGTGCCCTGGCTGTGTGGCCCAGGACCTCGGTGGAGCTGCAGGTCTGAGTTCCCCCTTAGGAATCCTGCTGGGGAATGTGTGCCTTGGCAGGTGGTGGCCTCCCCTCCCTATCCATCCAAGTTGCTTGGGGTCTGCTGTGTTTGCTCCATGCGTTAGGATTAAATTCCTCATGAGGGAGAAATCTAGGAAGTGCCTGTCCTTCCTTTCTTCTCCAACCAGCTCCTCCTGTGAGCAGGAGCAGTTTGGGGGGCATTTTTTGCTAACTCCTGCTATGGTTTCCAGCAGCAGGAAGGTCACAGGACGCAGTGGGCAGCTGAGGAGACAACAGCAGGGCATAGCCTGAATCCAGCTCCTGGCAGATCAGTTTGCTGTGGGAAACCAGCCAGTCTTTTCCAGTTTTCTGGGGCAGTCTGTTTTGCCTGTTTTGTCCAATTTTACAGCATGATATGAAGGTAGGCATGGATAAATAGAATTTATCCTTTTCTAATTTGAATAATCAAATGTTTACCCAGGTTGCAGCATCTGGCTGGAACACCAAGGGAGCTCCAGCAGTACCTGGAATCAGGGCTGGTCCCAGATTGGAAGGATTTTCTGTTTTAAGCCGTTCAGATGCTGGAGCTGCTGCTTAGGAAATGGCTGAATCCTCCCTGCAGGCAGATCAATACCTCTCAGCTCACTGCACTGCAAGGAACTTTTCATTGTACATTAAGAATGAGGAAAATAAAAGCTAAGATGGATGCTATTCTGTTTTTGCTTTTGTTTTGAATTATTTAGTGGGAAGTCACTGCTGTCTCCCCTGTTGTCAGGAGACAAAATGTCTTTGTCTTAGGTTGTTTTTCTTGTTAAAAAGGAATGAGGTCTTCCCAGATTTATTTTTTCTCTCACCCACTCACCTCCTGGTACTGAAATGTAAATCTAAGCTCACTGCAAATTTCCAAAATTGTCTTCTGCAGTCCTAACACAGACCAAGTCCCCCCTGATGTTGGAGGGAATCACACCTCAGTGGTACATTTTTAACCAGCTTGTAACAACAGTGCAGACAACTTATATGTGCTAGAAATGGTGGCTGGCACATAGACAGAGGGTGATACAGAGAGTTATAAGAAATCTCAAGGCTAGCTGAACCATCATTTTAATTAAGCATTTACTAAATAGCTAATAAAAATCTTAAACATTCTAAAGTGAATTCTTAATGTAAATTAAATTCTTAATATAAAGTATTTTGGGGCAAAAATTCTGCAGTTGGTTCCACTGTTAATATGATCTTGGAAAATCAACCTAACGATCTGTTGTGATATTTTTCTTCCTAATTCTAGATTATCCTGAAGGGGAGGATAAAGAAACTGACCACCAAGATGGTAATCACTAGTGGAAATGAAGAAGATAAAGGCAGTCAAGAAAAGGAGAGCAAAGAAGAAACCATCTTGGCAATGCTTGGAATTATTGGGACAATTCTGAACCTCATTGTGATCATTTTTGTGTACATTTACACAACATTGTAAACTAGCAGGCATGCAAATAGAACAGATAAAACAGCCATTAAGAGTGATGACAAACATTGCTGACTATTGACAAGTTGTTTAATCAGAATTGACTCTGTATTATATTAACACATCATAAAAGCACTGCCTGCAGGCAGTGAAGGCTGAAGCACAATTAATTTAACAAGACTTCTTCACACAGTAACAAGCTAAACTCTTCTGTCCTGCCTTCTTCCTTTCACTTTGGTTTTCAGTTTGGGGGAAAAATGACTGCAATTATGTAAGTTGTAGCTTTGAAGAAATTCACCAGGATTATGTTGTTTTAACACAATTAAAAAAAAAAAAAAGAAAAGAAACTGTACACTATATCAATTAAAAATGTACACCGTATACCTGATACCTGCAAGGATTGAACTCAAAGATAGCTACATAGAACATATCACGTGTCCATTAGGTCAAATTATTTTTTCTCTTGGTTTACGTACATTGAATCTGAGAAGCTTTTTGGTTAGAATGAACATATGTTGCAATCATGAAAAAAACAATTCTATTGAGCAAGATCTGCCTAGAACTGATAAAATGTTGGGAGAAATACAGTACATGGTTATTTTTCCTTTCTCATTTGCTTAACAGCTGTGTCTGTTCATACCAATGTTTATAAATATATATTTTTAATAAATGTGCTATATTTTTAGCATGAACCAAACATTTGGAGACACTTGTATTCATGCAGCTAGATTTTGTTTGATGAAGTGCCCTTTTTGACAATGGATGTTGTTCTTCTCAGCAATTATATAGCAGTCTTGTTTGCAGCCCTCTCACTATAGTCTGCAGCAAGCTCACGCTCACATCATGCTCATATGCATGACTTGAAGTTGGAATGTCAGCTGAAAAGCATTGCTGCTTAATACGGGAAATAGCAAAACATCGTAAGGTGACCTTTGGAGACTGGTTGCAGAAAGAAGGCTCTATTTATAGTTTAAAACAAAAAGCAAACGAAAGGAATTTTGAGCCATCTCTCAGGATACTACAAAATTCACAGAATTTATGGCTTTCAGAATCTGTCACACTCTCTAAGGGCTTATAGTGAGAGAAGCAAGCAAAGGTTTATGTTGTTGAAAAGAGAAATGTAAAGAGCCAGTAGAGAGGGGCTTATGAGAAATCTAGGCTGTAAATACAGAGTACATTTTAAATGTGAGGTTGATTAACCCTTCACACTTCTCTGACTTATGCTTTAACTGAAGTTGGTGAAGTGAAATTCTCTGACTTGTGTTTTTGGCAGGAATGTACAATAGATGGTCACCATTTTGCTTCAAAGTTCAGTACCTATAAGTGTATGAAGCATTAAAAATGAGAGACCTCAGTTTTGCCTCAAGCTGCCTAAGTAGTTGTCCATTAACTCTGACATATCTTCTGAAAAAAAAAAAAAAAAAAAAAAAAAAGTCAATTACTTGTTTGCTGAGTCGTGTCTTGAATACTGCCCTCAGATGAACAAAGGAGATTGCTTTTGAAGTCAACTGGAGCTGTAGACAATCTCACCCTAGAGTCTAAGTAATTTTAGTGATAAGTCATGTGCCTCTGGAACCAGGAATGAGCCTCTTACTGGTCTCCAGGTGGCTAGAACTAGTCTCAAAAGTACAGAAGTTTACTGTAAAATATAATAAGAGCAAGCCTGGGAAACCCTCAGGGAGACCTCTCATAAAAGAGGTATGTAGTCTCTTGTGACTCACACTGTCAATAATAAAACCATTAGGAGGGAAAAGGTCAGTGAATAAATTAAAATGAAATCCAATATGAAAACTGCAGGAAAAAAGAGCAAAAATAATATTATATTTATGAAAATATGACAGGGTGACAGAGGTGAGAAAAAGTGCAGAGTTTTGAACAAGCAGAGAACTGTGCAGAAAGAGGGAGCTGAATGCCAGGGTGTGTTGGTTGAGCTACAGGTCTTGGGGAGAGTAAGAAACATTAGCGGTACGGTTCAGTAGAGCAGAATGAGGCTGATCTTGTCTTTGGTTTGGTTTGGTTTTCTGTTTTGTTTGTTTGTTTGGTAATTCTAGAGAATTAGAAAACTTTTTTATTATTATTTTTTTTTTTATTCTGGATGAAAAGTAAAAGGCTAAACATATTTGCCTCCATCCTGTAGTTTTTCTTTGGTGAAGCTACTGCCGATCACAGCATGTGGCAATGACTTTGTCACCAAGCCCCAGAACATACCTGCATGTACTGCAGACCCCTGGCTGTCCCCATCCAGCCCCTTACATGGGCATGGTCCTCTGTGGATGTTTCTCTCAAGCATCTCCTCCTCCTTCTCCAGCAAACACCAAAGCAATCTGCTTGAGGCTTATCCCCATCCTCTAGAGGGGAAGCTTGGGAAAGGGCAGAGCCAGGGCTGAGAGAGGAACTCTGATGCCTGCTGTTTCTTTGCCTATCTGCCTCAAGTGATAATACCTATCATCTTCTTGTGGGTATGAAGGCGCTTAATGAATGAATGCTCACTAAGTACATCTTTTAATATTGTAAATAAAAATCTACGTTGTAAAACAACAAATAACATCCCTCACACTCCAAGTAAAGTAGAAACTTCTGCTGCTCATTGCCTTGTGTGCCTTCAGACATGGGCCAGCATCTTCACCAAGGCAGACATGGCAAACAGCTTAAACATACAAACATGTTTAAGCTGAACTGGTAGACTTAAAACCCTAAGGAAACTGTGTTTACCCTTCCTTTCACAACATAAGACCAATTAGAGGAAGAGTTTCCAGCTGTGGAAGTGTTGTACTTTGCCTTAGAGTAAAGGATCCTCTTTGCCTTAGCATCCACAGCACAAGACGGTGTCTGCCACCTTTCATCAGCAGTGTGCTGCATGCCTGGCCACAGCGTTTGTATTGCACACTGCAATAGGAAGAAAGCTTTATCCCATACCATAAAATGTTCAGTATTTAATATTTTAATTTTACAGGTTTCTGTTCACAGATAGTTCTAGAAATATCCTGGGGCTAGTACTTTTAAAGTAGATTCATTAAGTATCATTTAAATAAAAATGAAGAGTTTCCTTCGAGGGCAATTTCTTTACCTTTTATTTAGTATTCATGAACACTGATATGGGAGAAGTATGCTTTCAAGAATGACTGTGGAAGGAAAATATTTTATACAAGAACCTGAACATGTGTCTACCCAAGCAGATGCACACAGGCCTGATTTCGGCTGGATGCCAGCTGGAGCCAAATTACCCTAATGCTTTTTTATATGAGTAGTTGTCAGCATGCACCTGTAAGAAATATTCAACTAGGTATCGCATATATCATGGATTCCTTATAGACAGTAACTGCAGTATAAATAGTTGAATAAAACTTCTCATTACAAGTGCTGAATGGTAAAGCTGCTTTGGCAAGGAAAAAGCTGATAGTCTCATTTCTGGCTTGACTTGTAGGTGATGCAATAGTTTCCAAAGTATTTTTTTATATAAAATATTATTACATTAGTGACAGTAACCTTCCTGTTTCAATTTCAGTACAAGAAAATGAATATCCAATATCTTAATAAGATATGAAAACAACATCTTTAGTTTTGTAAACTGAGGATATACTTGCATTTTAAATTTGTTTTACATAGTTTGGTGGTTTGAATTATGGGAATGAAAAATGTTTTCCTGAGGTGAAATGAAGGTGTCATTCTCCCTGCTAGTGTCTGGTGCAGTGTTAGCCCAGCACGATGGGTACAGAATAATTTTGGGGAGGAAGAAAACTAGAAAACTGTTTAAAGGCCATAATGAATACAGCACAGTGAGGAGAAGGAAGAAAGATAAGTTACTGCTCTCATCTCAAGTTCCTGTAGCTGCTACTGATAAATCATAATCTCAGGAATCAGGTGTTCCATATGGGAATGTATCTTCCCACATACTGGCAGGGCACCTTTTACCCCTTCCCCTTGCAGCATGTGGATGCTTGCATATGGGGAAGGGATTTTCAGGTACTGAGGCTGGGAGCCTCTTTGGGATTCTGGAAGCTGCTGGTTTGGTTTATCGTGTGTACGGGTCCAGTGTGGGGCAAAGTCTTATTATTTTAAGGATAGTCATTAATCATCTTCATTTTATTTTCCGATAATCTAGGGGATCCTTGGCTAAGGATGAATTCCCCTACTCAGCTCTCTTCTGTTCCACAGGTACAATTTTGATTCTGTAGACATCCAAATACTAAAAAAGCTTCAATCACATCACGACAAAACTTTAGTATGAAGTATTGCTAAAGTCCAAGTCCTTATATTCCCACTTAGTCCATATCTTGGAGTTTATTATGAATACCCCAAGGTCTCATCCATGAATGTCAGAAAGTGTCATAATTCCTAAGTGAGAAGTTGACATTTCAGAGCACATTGTGGGATACACAAAGAATTTGCTCCATAGCAGGGGATGGGGATAAAAAAATTCCAGGAAAGTAGTGCTGCAGAATTTTCTAATTAAATGTCTCGAGGTTTGGCTGGAATGTTTACTTTCTGGATGACCATTATTTTAGTGGGAAAAAAATACATATATTTTTTTCTTCCTTGGAAAGTTTTTGGAAGTATATCTAAATGAGAGAAAAAAACTCACTGAAAATGTTTCAACAGCAATTTCCAGCAGCACCCTTCCAAAGCAAATACTGACCAGGCCTCCAAGTGCCTCTGGATTGCTTCCTAAGAGTAGTTTTTGGCAGCTCAGGAGCATGCTGCACATAGATGTAAGCACCTCTTGTGTACAGAAAGGATTTGCCTTCTTTGGAGCAGCAAGCACATTTTACAAAGATTTATAAGGTTGTAAGGAACAGTATGAAGTCAACAAAAACAAATACTATTCACCTTGAGTTGCAGTAGATGCCCTGCACTGCTTTCATGACCATTTTGGAGGTTTGTCCAAGAGGCTTTTATAAACTGAGTGTAGATTTCATTCCCTACCAATGATCTGAGAGACACAAAACCCACATAGCACAGAAACCACACAGCAGGCTTAAGATCTGTGTGAATCCATATACATTTATCTACATCTAAACCATCTGGTATCCAATAAGACTCTCCTTGTCTTAACCATTAGGTTTGCTTATTTGCATTTCACATGGGGGCTCAGTTGGTGAAAGGTAATTTGTAGGGTTGAAAGTACCCAACTATTTCCAAGGACGAATCTTTACATAATGTAGCTGTTAGCTTGAAAGATACCTATTCATCCTGAAATATGCTTGTGTGGTGTCATGCTCAGAGCACACAGTCCGCCATGGGCAGTATCCCTCTAACAGACTGTCATCATGGCGCAAGGCTTGGGTTTGGGCTGTAGCTGACCACCACAGCAGGGTTTTATACAAAATCTTGGACCCCAAGTCAATCTCTATAGCATGATAGAAGCTCCTGCCTTGTTCACAGAAGGTACTTAGCTGCATTCACAACACTGGGATATCTTCATCTGCAACCAGTACAAATTCAGGTTCTATATGCACCACTCCTGGCACTCCTTTTGTCAGTAACCTTCCTTCCTCATGGCTGAGGAAAGCACCTTTGGACTTCCCTAATCTCATATAATAGGGAGCAAAATCCCTCCTACAAGGCATAGATAGCAACATACTTTTCACGCTGACAACATCCATGCTCGCCTGTAGTGGTGATGGAGGCCCTTGTCCCTCCCATCATCCTACATTAGTGAAATAAAAGGGCAAATGAAATTTTATTGCCTGTTTCTGGATTCTCTGCAGGCTCAGTCATCAGCTACACTCAGGCAGACTTGTTTTATGATTCTGAGACTCTGAAATTCTCACATGCCTCCAGGAGCCAGCTCCTACGGAATAGATAAAAATCCCTGAGATCTTAATCTGGCCCTGATACCGCCAAGGTCTCACCATGGGAAAAGCCTCAGTCAGTGTCAATCTCTGGCAGAAAAGCATTAATGGACTAGCACTAGCAAGGGACATAGATGGGAAATTCCATGAGCCAGAGTCTGTGCAGAGGAGACGGGCTGCTTTCCACAGGTACTTACCTTCTTGGAACAATGGTGTTACCATGGATTCATATTGGTGGTGAGCTATTGTAATAAAATGGTTGTGTAGCAGGGGAATGATTTCTCACTTTAATTTCCTGCAAACAATGGGAAAAGCTTTATAAATAATTCTGGCTTTGTCAATTTAAGATATGAATTAAAAATTACTATATATGTTTTCAAATTTTTAATGTGCTGCCTTTTTTCCCCTGTCAAATAATTCAATTCTAGTTCTGCAGATACTATTTTTATTTCTATAATAAAGATGTCTAATGTTAAAATGTTGGTATTGAATGCAAAAAAAAAAAAAATGAATGAAAACAACATTGTCAATGTTTTATCACTTTGTTATCATGGACAGAAAATGTAGTGTGTATTATTTTTTTTTTTTTGTCCATCCAGTTCACATTAGTAGCAGTATACTTATACTAATTTCATAGCATTATTTCTGGAGCCTAAAGAAACAGTGGGACAAAGATTCAGCATTTAGAGCCATGCATTTCTGAACAGCTGTCAGCAAACAGAGAAGCACAAGAAATAATTACGTTAAGGTAATGCCATGCACATGTATTTTTTAACGTTTTCCAACTCAGAAGTGAGCTCATACAACTATCATTCTTACATCCCTGCTGACATATAATATGATGCTTACCCTACTAACACTTACACATGTGCATAACTCAGCCTAACGGGTTTAATTTCTTTACAGTCAATATGCACATGTATTTACAGTTTCGGTGTACTGGCTGATATTTAGCTGACAATTTAGCTATAGCAACAATGCAACTAATCAGACAGGGAAAAATATGAATTTTCCTATGCAATGAGCTATTTCTCATTGCCTCATTGACTATTTTCAACTGATCTGTTTGAGACTGTGTGATTGATGAAAGTGATGCTATACCGTATTTAATACAACCCATGAAGGAATCAAGGCAATGGAGGAATATTCAGTCTACATCTCCCATCAGAAACTAGGCATCTAAATTCACTAAACTGCTTTGAAAAATTTTAGTGCTGAATGTTTTGCATTTTCCTTTACATGATTCATCATCAGTCAACAAACTAACTCATTAGTGGCTTTATATTTCTGTTTGATTGTATAATAATATTTACGTACAGTTTCACTGAGCTGTGCAAACACTAGCAAAATGGATTTTGCATCCTTTGATGCTTTTTGTTTTATAAACCTATTGCTAGTAAATATTGATCTCCTGTTTTAAAGATCAAGAAGAGAAATGTAATTACACACTTAGAACAACATACAATTCTGAAAACCTCACTACAGGCTTAGGTAGAAATTGTATGGCCTTTTACACCAACGAGGTGTCTTATTTATTGAGCCTGTTCTTATGGTCCGCCCCAAGTGACTCCAGTACTATTCTGAGTATGACGACTAAGACTAAGTTCTTTTGATTTTGGAATAAAAAGGCTGACTAGTCAAAGTCCCTGAAGCAGTGCATCACTTGGTCTTTGTAATGTTACAGAGCAAGCCAAAAAATCTGATGACCATAGAGGGTGCTCAGCTCCCATCTGACCTTTTCCTTTGTGGCAGCAGCCTCTAGTGCAGCTTGACAGGCCTCGTGCCTGGTGCCCTTCAGAACTGAAGAAAGGAAATAACATCTGGGCAACTAACTTTCTAAATTTTGAAACAACACCAATGCTAACATGACTGCTTCTATTGGTGCAAAGATGTAAAATACCAGAGTTATTGGTGCGAATGTGTCCAAACACTGGTATGACTCATTACAGAACTCCAGCTGTTGTGTTTGGACAACACCCAACTTGGAGCTTTGACCTCCAGTCATCAAAGATGCTGACAAAATGTTATTTTGACCCATTGAGTGTTTGTTATTTTTTAAAATGCTTTTTGACCTGAGCTGAAGCAAAACCCTCAGAAATTCTGAGATTTTTGATAGAATGGAATTTAGAAACAATTAGTTGTTGCAATGTAGTTTGATTTGTTTTAAACGTATTTTGTTCTGTCTGTATTTCTTTTCTTAAGAGAAAATTAATTTCTAACCGAAAAGTTGTTTTGATTTAAATTCAAAACTCTGTTCCAAAATGCTAAAATATTTTTCCCACCTTTTTCCTGAATGAATTTTCATTAGTATCAAAGAAAAAATAGAGAAAGAAATAGAAGAAATAAAATCTAGCAACTTTCTTGTTGAATTATCACCTTTTCACTGAAAACTACTTGCATTACAATGTTCAGACCATCTCTCTCAATCATCGATAGTCCTTGTATGTGTAGTAGAAGTTACCAGATAAAAATCACTAGTGCTCTTTGATTTATTCAGTTCTGTCTTCCCATTTCTCCACTTACTTTCACAAAGACAGAAAGTACATCTAAGGGACAGCAACCCAACAACTGTTGTGCCTTCATGCCAGCTTCGTGCTGTTCTCCCTGAGACAGCAGCCCCCAGATGAGGCACCCCAAGCACAGCCTGTGCCCAAGCAGGCAGAGCCCCCACCAGAGCACCCTGCACTGCTCAGCCCTGCTGAGCCACCCTCAGGATGCCATCCCATGAGAAACCAGCACTGCTCGGCAATAGGGCAGTGCCTGCCTCATAAAGCTTGCTATATAACTCAACAGAGCGTTCTGGAATGAATGCAAATGTCTTTAGTGGATTTTTTTTTTTTTTGGCATGCATAAAAATTTCATAAACTGAGATCACCCCTCACCATATAACTCCTGTGCATCAGACCACTTCTCCCATGAGTTCAGGAGCACTTGAGTAGGGTGGAGAGAGAGAGAGAGGCCATGAGATGTCTAGTTGTTGTCAACAACCCTGTAGCAAATCTTCAGAGGCACAGACTTCAGCCTGTTGGCACACAGCCACTTCTTCCCTGGACCTGGCCGCCTCTTCCCTCATGCTCTTGGGGACAGTGAGGGGAGCATGCACATTTTTTTTTCCCATCCTAATTGTGTTACATGCTCAAGTGGCTTTGTTGTGGTAAGAGCACTGTGGCAAAGGCCAGAACATCAAGGGAACACAGCTGCTGTGTGTCTGGGCTTTGAAAGGTTTCTGTTCAGCATCCAAGTCCTGCTGCAGGCAGTGGCCACCTTGTGCTTCCACGGAGCTCTTCTATCACCCAGTGGTACCAGGGTTCCCTTTTTCATGGAAGTGGTTTCAGGTTCCAGGGTATGATTTTTATGGGTTTTGTTCCAGGTTATGATTTCAGAGGGAAAAATTGTCACATATTTGTTTTTCAGTGTTTTTAAATGTTTTACTGAAGAAGCAAAAATAAAGCAGTGACTACTGTAAAATAGAAAAGTAGTCAGTGATTTTTTTAAGATGTCCCAGATGTCCCCACTCAAACACACCTTTTTATACAAGTGGCTCTCAGGAGAGTTGAAGGACCCTCGTCAGCTCCTTGTATGTGCTTCATCCCCAGCAGTCACCACTGACTCAAGTGGACTGAAAAGGTGTTCTCCTGAACAGGACCATGCTTTCTCCTCCAAGGACATTATGTGATGCCACTCTCTATTTAACTGCATGTGCATTTTCCTGTACATGTTATCTCATTCCTTGGCAGAGTCTGAAAAAGGACCAGGTTTCTGCATCCTTGCGTTGCCCCAGAGTTCTGCCACCTCCATTTGGCAGCGTGGGTGGGGAGACCACAATGTAAAGGCCTAAAATCCAGCTGAGATTTCTAAAATTTGTTTCTATTTGGCTTTAATTATGCAGATCATTTAGGGAGAACGTGTGAGTCCAGCCCAGTTTTTAAGAGTAATTTAAACAATTCTTATTGGCCATGTGAGCATTTACATGGCATGGTATCATAAGAATTACAATAGTAATGTGTTTTACCCACAGTGCCTGGAGTGCTCACAAATCCTTGATGTAAATGCTGGAACACTTCCACCACCTCAAAACACAGTGAAATATGAAAAGAATGACCAGAATAAATGAGGCTGGTCATTTAAATTGATTTAGACATTGTTTTTTGTACGAAAAATAAAGGGTTCTAATGTAACCAATAGCAAAGGTAGGGTTCCTTTGATGACAGAAATCCTGAAGAGGATCAAAATCTCACATAAAATACCATCATTCTGCTTACTTTGAAAAGAGGGGAGCCAGCTAATCATTCTGGTTCTGAGACATCTCTATGTTTACCAAATGAGCTCCAAAATTTCACAGTTCACCATTTTGTTCCAACCTCAGATATACCAAAGAGTCTGAAAACAATAGTTCTTGTGCTGGAATTCCACTGCCTGAAACCTAAATAAAGAAAAAAATAATCAATATGCATGTGGACTCTTTCTCCATCAGTCTGCGCTGGGTTTGCAGGGGAAGGTACTGAAGTGTGGCTAACAGTAAAACAGTCTGACCAGTACATTCAAATATCCTTTCAGATCAGTAGGTTTTTATTTATAGTCCTGATCCCCTGGACAGAAGATGGATATTTTTTTCTTTCTACCAGATGGTTTCTTCCTTCTGTGTGTCTTTTTATTCATCAAGTCCTAGATGATAATATTGTTGTTGATATGTCATTGCAGCAGAGTACTGTTAAGAAAAGAAATGAAATAGTCCAGGTGTAAAAATAAAATGTCAGTTTGTGTCAATCAATTCAGGTTACACAGAGTAAAACATGTAGATCCCTGCAAGCAACTCACACATTTTTCCTAAGGAGTGGTAGAAGCAGAAGGATGTACAGCATGTATTGAGGGGGTCTTTGAAAACTACTGTGGAAGATTTTTATTATGCAAGAGTTAAATATATTAATTAACTTGAGTGGCTTCCCTTTGGTAAGTAATTGCCTCTTTATGTTCATTACAACACACACAGGGTGGTGTTTCCCAGCTGTCAGTCCAGCCCCTACTAAAGCTATGTGACTGGAGCTGAAGGCAGCATCTGGCTCCCAAATCTGAATCCAACTCTGCAGTAATGTTTGTATTTCTCTTGAAGAAAGTGTGTGACCCTGTTAGCTTTCTGGGCTGCCCACAAGCTTGGAAGTAAGAATGTGCTTAAGTGCTTCACTGGAGCTGGGCAATATCCTGCATCTGCACTAAAGCACTCATCCCTTTTTGCTTTGCAGGAAGGTTATTATTGTCTCAAAGAAGTATTTTACTCAGAAGAAGGGAAGAAATGTCACAGGGCACTCACTCATTTCCCTCTCAGTCCCCTTCTTTTCCTTCTTTCTGCAGTTCCCTTCTCCTGGCTTGTGACATCAGCCCTGTCAATTCCTGACAAAGCATCACTTCTAAACAAGCTTGCTTGATATTGCTACATATCTCAAATTTAAACTGAAAAACCTCTTCCTTGCCCAGGGCCCTATTTTCTCTGCTGATCCCTTTTCTGCCCCCAATGACACCAGCTGTTGAGCATTGTTTCCCACAGCCAAAACAGCTGCAGGGTGTTTTCTATCACATACCTGGTATGATTGCCCTTTCTAGCAGCCCTGCTTCTTCCCTTAGTTAGAGCTTACCAGAAATATAAAAGTAATTTGCAATAGCAATACATTTGCCAGCCAGTAGGTTTGTTGGTCCCCCCCACCTTTTTTTTTTTTTTGGAAAAAAAAAAAAAAAAAAAAAAAAAAAACAACTTAGGGAGGGAAAGGTCAGCGTCTCTTACAATGAGGCCTCTAAAGTTTTTGATAAAGCTGCTTAGAAAATGTAAATAACTTTGTTCTACTGTCTGGGCTAATTCTATTCTTCCTGCAATTTTCATATTTATGTACAGAACTAGTAACAGTGATCATGCTTAAAAACTCACAGCTGATCTAATCAAACACTTGTATCATCTGTAATGATGATGCTCACCAGTAAGCCTGACCATTATGGTTCTGTATTTTTAATCTTTTTTTTTTTTTAATTTATTTTTGTTTCAGAGGATTAGAAAAGCTCTGGAAAACACAAGCATATCTAGCAAAATGTCCTGATTGTTTTATGTGCTGCATCACAGTGGATGTGAACATGCTGGTTGTGAAATCCCTGATCAGGAGCTCCAAACAAAGGTAGTGTGGCTCTCTGAACAGATTCTCTACCCTCAACGTGACTGAAAGTAGGCTTCAAAGAAATGTTGAAAAAAAGCAGGAACATATGAGTCATCTGTAAAATGTCAGTTTGCATGCATCTTTCTGCAGCATGTAATTATTTTTATACACATGTTTAATTAATTTTTAGTCGTATTTCATCTGGGTCTACATTTGTTGTCATTCTCCTTGCTGGGTATAGCATCAGGCTGTTAAAATGTCCATAGCTGTTGTAGCAGTGGGAAGCCCTTGAAGCACTCCATTACAAAATGGCTGCTCTGAAAAGTGGTCCAAGGAGAAGACTGCAGTCTGAAGGGTTTCTGCCATGAAGATAGTATATCCTATAACACAGATCCTTCCTGTGCCCATAAACAAAGCTCCTCATTGGGACAAATATGGAGCTTTGTTAGCTGCCATGATGGACCTGCTACTCCAATAGCCATATCTCCAGTGGGAGCCCTTATCTCCACCACCCTGGGAGCAGGAACCCCCCTTGTACAAGCACAGAAAAATGGTCCCAGAGCAGGAAGGTTGGAATTGTGGTTTGCAGCTGGGGGTTGCTGGAGGTAGCTGAGTGGGCAAGGACAATTTTCCAGCTCCTCCATGTTCTTTCATCTCAACAGAGATAAATCTTTGAGCTGTCTAGGTTAGGAAGAAAGCAAAGTATTTTGGCTTGAAGAAGAAATAATTGATAGTTTACCCTTGTCATCAGGAAAAAAGTTGTGTCTTAGACAAGGCTTTAGGTATTTTTTCCTTTTCTTCCCTGTTACCTAGGAGACAAGGACTCTGACTCCTCAGGAAAGGTAACTTGTTAAACTGTACCCTGAAGATATAGTTTGCTCATGAAGGGTAAAAGCAGCCCATGGCTCCCCTGTGTAGTAAAGCCTGAGACATGCAGGAGAGAAGAAATTTTCCTTCACTAAATCACAGCATTACTTTCAGCTATGAAAGAACTTATTGCTGTTGCAGATGAGTTGAAGTCATGAAAATCTGTGGTTTTTCCTCATCTAAACGAGCATGTACCATTGGGGCTCCTATGGCTGCAGCCCCGTGAGCACATGGTGGATGGCACACTGGGAGGGAGTCTGCTCTGCCCACTGAAACCACGAACATGAGGTCACCTCTGGCCAAGCATGTAAAACACCTCTATTTCACCTGCTGGTGACCACTCATGATTAACTGGTATCTTTGATTATGTTTTCTGCCTGCCATCTGTGATAAAAGATTCCTTTTCTGAATCCTGGCATCTGATTTAACTCTTTTAACAGTTTGATTCTTAAATAGTTTAATCCAGTGGCATTAAACTAGTAACAAAGCTGATAAAATTATTCTAAGTAATATCAGTTTTCTGTAACATGCTTAAAAAGTATTGAGAATGCCTCTCTTTACACTCAGTTGTAAAATGAAAATTACCCACTTCAGCATTTCAGGTTCTCAAGGAAAGAAACTAGTTTAAGCAGAATAAAAATCTTGTCTGTCATTTATTTCTGCATTTTCTTAGCATGTTTTATGAACACAGGATGCTAACTGCTGGCCAGCTACCCCTTGCCTTCTCTGCCATTTCCACTGCCCCATTTCAAAGTTTTCTTTGCTATTCTCCACCCTTGTCTGCTGGCTTATGTAACCTTTCCTTTACAAGAAATGTAGAATTTAGCATTCCTCCTGAGTGTTTTCAATATTTGGTGTGCATTTGACTTGGAAATAACCTACGTGTTTTGGGGCATATAACTCTTTCTTGTATGGTTACATTTTCTGAAATATTTGGCATATTAAGGAGATACTGTGCCTGTCTCTACTCAGGATGTTTTTCTCTCCATTCTCTGTTGTTGTCTCATAACAAGAGTCTGACCCTTTATGTGTGAAGTCCTTTCTAGTATTCCACTTGTTCTAGATTTTAAAAAGCCATAAATAATACTTCCTCATTCTAAGAGTGAAAATGCATTGGAAAAAATCATGTTTCCTGTCCCTTGACAAGGTGGAAGAAGCACAGAACAGTTCTCTCACATGAGTATCCTTGTACTTACAGCTAGGGATTTTGTTTCAAGGTGCTGCATCACTGCTAACAGAGCAGTGATTTATACTCCTTTCATAGTGACTTCAGCTGGCCCATCTCTACCTATTTGCAAGACGAATGGTGCGCTTGGATCTCTTTCCTTTGAATTTAGACAAAGTATCACAAGTAATGACTTCATCTTCCCTGGAAGAAGCCAACAAGCCTCTGGCAACCTGTCGTCTGTGCAGAAAGATCCTTACTCTCGGTTATATGAAAGTAAATCAGGAGTTTCATAACTGCAGGATCCAAACAAGAAAAATTGGAAGCAGTCTTGAACTTGCCAAGATACAAGGCAAAAATAAAATCTTCTCCTGACTGTAGCCACAAGAGAAATGATCAAATTAGTATCAGAAAAGCTTTCTGGTTAGTCAAATGTATTAATATGTTACTTATGCATCTGTGTTTTTCCAGAGATACATCTTATCTTTTTAGGAAAAAAAATAATATATATATATATATATTTCCCATATTTAACAGTCTCTGATTCCGACTTTCAGTTTCTGAAAGTTGCTTGCACAATGTATGAAGCACCATTGCAATTCAATAGAGCTTGGACACCATTATAGAGTCGAGTTTGACAAATTGGGGGAAAGTTAAGGTGCTGCCATCCACCAGAGAGATAGCTAAAAGCCAGAATACTTGATGTGAAATTTATTTATTAAGCATAATTGAAACTTCTGAACAATATTTTGCATTTGACTCTATCTTCCATATATTTAACCAAATGGACAGAGATTGTTCCACAGTTCCCAGAATATACTTGACAATAGAGGGAGCTCACACTGTACAGCTAGTGCATGTTTAATGAGGAAAGATCTGGCTGGTCTTTAAGACTTAGCCTCTTTGGCAGTGGTTCTTTTAATTCAGATGAATACACTGGTGGTTTTTCAAAAGTGTTATGTTGAGCATTAACAATATGCAAGCCTCTTGAAAATAAATGTTGTCTGGCACTTTTGAGACCTGCTCCTGCTTCCTTTGGTGGTGCTTCCTATTCCAGTGACACTGATGGATGGCTCTTCCTGAACAAAAAAAAAAAAACATATTTGTGAAGTTGTGGGATTTGTCAGGCTAGCTTTATACTTCCCATTCTTTGTGACTTCTGTCTTCATTGCTGGTCTGAATGTCCTTCATGTAGTCATAGGGAGGGGAGAGGACATCTCCTATGTTGATTGACTGGCTGGTATAGAGCCTGCATTTAAACTGTTCTGCCAGACCCAGCCAACATACTTCTCCAGGGGCCCATCAAGAGTATGAAAACTTGGAAATAACTATTGTGTTTCTCCTTTCTCTCTGCCTGTTTTGGTTTGGGAGCCTGGGGGTCATTTCTGTGAGATGTGAAGGACTGAGCTCCTTAGGCTTACACTCCTCTCTCCAAGCACAGGGGAACAGAGCAAACAAGCAGGATCCATCCCAGCAGAGCTGCTTGCAGAGTAAGGTGCCAGCCAGTCATAGAGTGCTTTTGCCCATGGCATGAAATATTGTTTGAGGAAGAATCTGTGGAGGATTGCTTGTCATCTGATTGCATTATTTTTCAACTACATGAGCAATAAATATTTAAAGTCTGGTTGTAGGCAATGTTACACTCCTTAAATATGCAGTTCTGAATACAGAAGTGAGAGGCTGTTCTTTTCTTTTAAGAGGAAACAAATACATCTGTTTGGCATAAACTGTCCTCCTCCCCATTTTATAAGGAGGAATATGTTGAGGCAATTTTGAATGAATGAAGGTGGAAACTAAAGGGAGAAAAGTATTGCTGCATATTTATTTCTACCTGCTGGCTATCCCCTGTTCTTTTCCATTTGTCATATTGAAGTGTTAGATCAAAACCCAGACAGGAAAGACAGGCTGAGAGATGGAGCTGAGAAAACTGAAGAGCTTCACTCCTGCTGATTCTTGTTCCCTCTCTGCTCATCACCACCATATTCTCTCCCATGGCAGAGAAACTGCAGTCATAAATGGAGACAGGCAGCAGTAAAGGAGTTCCTGTGAGGTTTCCTGTCTTCTCTACATCATCACATGATCTACTATTACAAGTCTTACATGAATTCTTGCAGCTAGTGTATGGAAACTGATACTGACAATTAGTGTGGTCCTGGAGATGTTTGGCCCATAACTGCAGTGAGCATAACCCATGAAGAAGGTTGAAAGATAAGGTTGAAATGCAGTTTAAGTATCATTGGACGTTGACTACAAACAGACTTGCAAGTGCAGAAATAAATCCAGACATCTTCTGGTGTCTTGTATTATGATTAAACTAGATTTATTGCCTTTGAAAGAACTTTTAAAATAAAAAAATAGTAGTCTGACTTTGACCAAAGATCTATTCTCTCAACTGATTTAAGTGGAGCAGTGAGAAATTATGGCAATAGGGGAAGGATCTCATTCTGCCTATTGTCCTCACTGGCTTTTCTGTTTCTTTTCAAAAGAGTTTTCTATATTTTTGGAAGTGTTTTTATGAAGTGCTTTCAGTTGAGAAGTAACTTGATGATTCGACTCATGTGACTTGTTTCCACTCTGAGAGGCATAGTTGGCAAAGTTTGTCAAATGTAGAAATAATTAGTAAAATGTGATGGTATGTACTTCATCTCTCACTCCTGCTGATTCTAAAATCCATTTAGAGAACAAAAACCCTAGTGGTCATCTCAGCATAAGCCATTATCAAATAACTGTTATCTACCAAGAGAAGTTTCCTTTTCAAAAAGCCCTGCTGAGGCATAGTAGAATATTCATTATGTGGCTGGCAGTATCCTTCTGCCTGAGGGATGGACTGCAATTACAGCACGGTAAATATTTCATTAGAACAAAGCAAAACTGCATGGGAAGTAGCCTTCTCTTTATTTAAAACATTTATTAAAATACAATGTTAGAATCTACATGGGAATAATTCTTTCTGCCCAATCTACCAACTAAGCTGCAATTTTAGGTGAGACATTTTGTTATTACAAAACCTTGCATATTAGAGTAATCCATCTTTCCCTCTGAGAAAGATGGACATCTTGAAAAGGACAGGTTAAACTTAGTGCATTATATAATTCTGTCTGCATTAAGGAAGTAAGAGGAGTGCAAGCAGAGTCCAGTCCCTTTACAAAGTCCTTTCTCTGAGGATAATGGTGTAAAGGTAATTTAAGGGCAAGACCTAAACATAAATGAATGCTGAAGTCTTCATACAAGAGGGAGAAGTGGTCATGTCAATATCGCCTAATGATACATGCAAAGAATAATGTTGGAGAATAATGTTCTATATTAAATACCTTCTGACTTCTGTCTGTTTTTAAAGATGTCCACTCCTCTGGACACTGAAAAAGGACACAAAAACAACCACTTTTTTTAAGCACTTACCCTACTGCAACAATTTTCTTAGTTAACAGAGAAGACATCTAAGACAATATAAGTAGAATGAGGTCCTATTGAACACTAATCTCGCAATAACTCTTTTTCAGAAGAAGTATCTTTCTATTAGAGGACTAGATTATATAATGCCTATAACACTCTATCTGCTAGAGGGCTGTGGTGAGGCTCCAGGTCTGGAGCCAGGTCCTACAGCTGTAAAAGCCTTCTTGTCCCTTCTTCAAAGGCTGAGAGACTAAAAGAAAAAGATCATCTCCTTACTGTACCAGTCACAGGGACTTCCGGTTCTTTTTTTGCCACTGTTTTCTGTGGTTATCTGAGAGGTACTGGTTTCCATTCGGGCTTTCAGGCAATTGAGAACCTTTCCCACGGTATCTTTTCTTTGGGTAGCATGAGTTTTCTCAGTGTCTTTCTCTCTATATACTCCTGGTCAGTCTTTCCCTGCCAGCAAAAAGAGCACTACCCACTTTGCTTTGAACAATTTGTAGGCTAGATGTACAAATCACTAGCCCTCCACAGAGTGCCATGGTCACATAGAGCTGTGAGGCAGACCTCTCTGCTGAGCATCCCAAGCCAGCCTAACCTCCCTCCTCCTGCATCAGAGAACAATTTCACTCTTGATCTCTTCCCTAATCCTTTACAAAGTTTCAAAACTACTTGATTAGACCTCTAAATGTACAAAACTGTTTCTCACAGTTAGTGCTAGGTCAATGCTAACCTTATAGCACACCTTCCTATCGGTACCAGCTGCTGTCTCTGCTGCTCTATAATGAACTTCTACAGGGAACCACCAACTTGCCTTTGGGCATTGGCATGTCCATGTCTACTCAGCACCAATGTTTGGTATGACCACTTGGTCACCAATTCCTTTTAAGTTTTGACCTGAAGAGAAGTAGGATGATGTTAGTAAAGAAGAGTGAACCAGTAAGATTTCTGGCCTCAATTAGGTAGTGCAGACTATTTCTTTGTCTCATTAGTGAGCTTTGTCCTAATATCCTGATCTCTGATAGGGATTTCTCCAACAATACTGGAAAGCTGACACTGCAAAAGTTAATGTACAGTGAAACCTGTCCCTAGAGCGCCCTTACCATTATTGATATTACATATGTACAGATACTGAAAAGATGTGTTGTCTTGTTTAAAGCCATGACTGTTTGTCACCTTGACAAAGAGATCCTGCAGTAAATCTCTGGGACATAAAATCACCACTCATTGCATATGGCACGAACTAGCTCCCCAAATGCAGCATCAGCTCCAACATCCAAAATGCATCTAGATTAGATGCTCGTTTCCTTTGAGTGGCCTCCAAACTCCGAGGATGCGACTTCAAAACATTCTGGCGAGACTCATAAAAATAAGCAAATCTATCTCAAATGAGTCTCCAAAATATACTCCCAGGGCAGTGCTCCTGTGCAGCTGGGCACCACCCATAGCAAATTTAGATTTAAGCCAACACATTGCCATGGGACTGTGCTCTGTGCCCATCTTTGTATTTAACACTAATATATCTCATGCTCTACATGTGAATAGCTATGCCAGGGTTTGTGTAGAGTTTTGTGCCAAAAGACAAACTGTACAGTTCTGTCTTTCTAGTGCTGCTTTGTTTCAATAAGATGGCAAAGCAATGAAATCCTAGACAAATACATTAAAACAATATTATCATATTTAAGAGCAATGATGGATAACTACGGATAACATTGGGTTAAGAGCTGGCTGGATGGCCGGGCGCAGAGAGTTGTGGTGAATGGAGTCAAATCCAGTTGGAGGCCGGTCACTAGTGGAGTCCCCCAGGGCTCAGTACTGGGGCCAGTCCTCTTTAACGTCTTTATCGGTAATCTGGATGAGGGCATTGAGTGCACCCTCAGTAGGTTTGCAGATGACACCAAGTTAGGTGCGTGTGTCAATCTGCTTGATGGTAGGAAGGCTCTTCAGGAGGATCTGGATAGGCTGCACCGATGGGCCGAGGCCAACTGTATGAAGTTCAACAAGGCCAAGTGCTGGGTCCTGCATCTGGGGCACAACAACCCCAAACAGAGCTACAGGCTGGGAGATGAGTGGTTGGAGAGCTGCCTGTCAGAGAAGGACCTGGGGGTAATGGTTGATAGTCGGCTGAATACGAGCCAGCAATGTGCTCAGGTGGCCAAGAAGGCCAACAGCATCCTGGTTTCCATAAGAAATAGTGTGGCCAGCAGGTCCAGGGAAGTTGTCCTCAGCTCTGGTGAGGCCGCACCTCGAGTACTGTGTTCAGTTTTGGGCCCCTCACTACAAGAAAGACATGGAGGTGCTTGAGTGAGTCCAGAGAAGGGCAACAAAGCTGGTGAAGGCTCTGGAGACCAAGTCTTATAAGGAGTGGCTGAGGGAGATTGGACTATTTAGCCTGGAGAAGAGGAGGCTCAGGGGTGACCTTATTGCACTCTACAGGTACTTTAAAGGAGGCAGTAGCGAGGTGGGGTTGGTCTTTTCTCCCACGTGCCTGGTGACAGGATGAGGGGGAATGGGCTAAAATTGTGCCAGGGGAGGTTTAGGTTGGATATTAGGAAAAACTTCTATACTGAAAGGGTTGTTAGTCACTGGAATAGGCTGCCCTGGGAAGTGGTTGAGTCACCATCCCTGGAGGTCTTTAAAAGACATTTAGATGTAGAGCTTAGGCATATGGTGTAGTGGAGGACTTGTTAGCATTAGGTCAGAGGTTGGACTTGGTGAGGTCTCTTCCAACCTAGACTATTCTGTGATTCTGTGATATGTAATGATCAACAACAAAATATCTAAAGTAGTATTATAGCTTTAAGTTAGCAAAACATAGTAAAAATACAAGAAAGTTTAGGTACTTGCTGCTTCCTGGGAGGCTTATGAGGATTTACCAAAATGCAGATGGGCTTCATTCTTCCCAGAGAGTGCTGTCTTTGTGGGACAATTGGCATATCTCCAGCAACATCCTTTAATGCTGCCTCTCACAAACTGTATATTTTCCCACTGTGGTGAGGTGCTGTGACTAAAGCAGAATTTGCACCTGGACACAGTGAAGGACATATTCTGCACATTCACAAGGGGTAGATCTCATTTTCAGTCTATCTGCCTTCTATCATCAGTATAGTATAAGAGGCCTGGATTTGTGTTATGTTGGTGGCAGAGAAGTTGCTGAATAGAAAGATGTGTGGATGCTAAGGATCCCAAAGACCCCTAAAACTCACAATTTACAGTAATGCTTATTATTTGAGTGGTTATTGAAGATATGCATTTGTCGTCCTTGTGTGATGTGGTACTCTTAAATTTTATAAGTGTCCTGGTTTCAGTTAGGACAGAGTTATTTTTTCCTCCTAGTAGCTGGTAGGGTGCTATGTTTTGGATTAGGATGAGAAGAGTGCTGATAACACACTGATGTTTTAATAGTTGCAGAGCAGTGCTTACACTAAGCCAAGGACTTTTCAGCTTCTCACTCTGTCCTGCCAGTGGGCAGGCTGGGGGTGCAGCAAGAGCTGGGAGGGGACAGACCCAGGACAGCTGACCCAAACTGGCCAAAGGGGTATTCCATCCCATCTGGCATCATGCTGAACAATATATAGGGGTGGCTAGCCGAGGTGAGGGGGGAGCGGCTGCTCGGGAATGGGCTGGGCATTGGTCAGTGGGTGGTGAGCAGTTGCATTGTGCATCACTTGTTTCATACACACTATTATTATTATTATTATTTCCTATTTTAATAAACTGTCTTTATCTCAACCCACAGGCTTCAGTTTCCCGTTTCTCTCCCCCACCCCAGAGAGGGACTGGGGAGGGTGAGTGAATGTCTGTGTGTTGTTTAGCTGCCGGCCGGGTTAAACCACAACAATAAGCTAAAATCTTACCTGTAAAACAAGACGTGAACAGCTGGCTTCTGGAACAGTTCCCTGCTTTGCCTTTTTGATTGTGAATTTCTACATCTTTGTACTTGTCTGGATTTTCTTAAAAATTTTTTACAACCAAATTCACACAAAAGTCATATGTCAATCAATTAGTGGAGGTTATTCAAAAGTTATATTTGAAGTACTCATTTGAGATATAAAGTGAGCATTTCATTCATTGATAATGACTGCTGGAAAGAGGCTTGAAAATCCTAAAGGAACCATCAGAATAGATTTGAACTTCTGCACTGTGGGAACAGCACTGTGAATTCAAAGTGTGACTTTGACAGAAATAGCAGGTAGTTGTGCTCATACCTTCTGAAGTATGAAGGACGTGTTTCCATAATTGACTGAAGTTGCTTCTCACATGACTGACATGTTGACTGCAATTAATTATCTTAATATTCACTTGCAGTTTTGAGCCTGCACCAAGTGATTAAAGATACTTCTGGAAATTAGGAGATTTGTTTACACTCCTTCCTCTAATTGTTTGCTAAATAATTTGCCATCATTGTGTTTCAAATCTGAGTACTGCAAATAATACTTAATTAATTTGGATTAGCGCAGAGAGAAGTAAATGCAAATGTGTAAGGAGTGTGTGGAATAGCAGAGGAAGGAGTGAACACCCCTGGTCACTAGAGGCAGAGGTTAAAAGGAATGTAAGCATCTTCCTCACCTAAGTTGGAGGCAATTTTTTTCATCTGGTGGTGCAAAAGAGCTCTAATGCTTCAGCCAGGCCTGCAGAATCTATCTTTATTATGTGAACGTTAAGTTACTGCAGACTATTATGAAATTAAAGTCTGTAGCAACTTTTCAAACTGCTTGTATTTCTGAACATGAAGTAGCAAAGCAAACTATATCCCTTCAGAAAGCAAACTCTAGCCCCTTTGCAACTGATATGTCTTCTGCTGCACCCATTTTATTGCCAGTGGCCCTTACCTGAAACTCATTAGATCTCATTCCATGTATTTCACTGTTTTCTTGAAGGTCATATTAATGTCTGCATTACTACTAGGTTGTTCTGTAACTGTGATAGATATCCTTTCACCATGAATTCAACTAACCATATATTTTCACCTGTGTCCTACCAAAAGAATGGCTCCAGTTTGTAAGCATGTCATGCATTTGTGCTGTCTTTTCTATTGAATAGAAATGAAATAAATGATGCAGTAAGGATATTTAAACAGAAACTGAAATTCTGAGAAAGAATTATTGATGGAAAAGTTCTGGCTTTGTGATTTCAGATCTGATTTTAGAGGTGGGAGTTGGAAGAAAACTCTGAGTCCCTTACAATTCTGTCATCATCTTACTTGAACCACCAGAACCTCAGTGACTTAGATAACCATATGTGCTCAGTCAAAGGCTGTGGCTAAACTCTCACACTCATCAAAACTTCAAATTGTCCTATATGTATCACTTTTTTGTAATTACTGTTTTCCTTCACTTTTCATGGGAAGAATTTAAACCATAATTTCATATTGAAAACAAGGTGATAAAGTCTCCTGTTAAAAACGGACTAGCACAGGCAGAACTGAGTCACTCAGAACAGCACTGATTCATCTTAAGATGAAATGCATGCTCTCTCAAGCAAATTTCTTACCCTTTAAGCACATGAAGGCTGGTACACAACAGTGTTCACACAGCCATATTAATAATGCCTTTCCTCTAGTTTTACTTACAGGTGCCCTTGAAAGCCCTCCCTCAAAAGAGAGCCAATGTACATCCCTTCCCTAATGAGAGGCACCTACTTAAGTGCTGGTTAGTTGCACATCTCTTCTTGCATATTCTGCTCCTATTCTTCCAAATGGCTTTTTCTCTCAAACAGCTTTCCCAAAATCTTGTGTCAATGTTCCAATAACTTGTTTATGATGGATATTAAATAAAAGACATGATTACCCATATTTGGCTCCATAGACATGAGACAAATCCAAGCCACAATGTTGGACTCCATAATCTGGCACCTCTTGTGCAAGCTTTGGAGGTTGTCACATCTCCATATGCTTCCATACCAACACTGTTGCATGCAGAAGAAGAATGCAAACTGTGCTTCTATGTGCTGGGAATTCCCCTTAGTACTTTTTCAATAGAAAGCCCCTCTTTGCATAGAGCTCCCAACCTTTACCACTTGGTAGGTGATATAGCAAAACCCCTCAATTCATAGTGATTTACAATCTCTGAGATGCTTGTATTGCCCCAGGTACAGTCAAATATATATCAGTATGTTCCTAGTTTGCGCAGGTGGAAAACAAAGGGCAAGCAGTACGTGATAACCTGATTGCCATGTGTTATCTGAACAGAGGAAGAGAGTGCAGTGGTTTTAATAACAGATATTTAGATAAATAAATATAATATTTAATAAATTTAATTTATTAAATTAATAAATTTTATAATTTTAATATATAATAAAAGATATAAATAAAGATATTTAGCTTCAGTGTTGAGCAATAGTGTCATTACATCCATACTCATGTTATTAACCATGCTACCCAAACCTGCTAAACAACAACAACAACAACAAACCACTGCTTTCAGCACAAATAATACAGATATATCTTTCCAATTATCTTTTGACTACTCTGAGTACTTGGCTATCATTTGTTCCCCTCTGCTGCACATAGTAAGGTTGACAGCTGGGGACAGGAGTCAGGGCTTCAGTTGTCCAAACTGAGAGAGGAATAGCAGTCAGGCTTCCAGACCCAAAAGGCTACTGGGAATTTCTAATTTCCTGACTCCATTAAAGCAGAAAAAGAATTCACACAGATAGCAGTGCCAACCTTTGGAGACAGAACGGCAGGAAAAATTCTCAGCTCTGGTTTAATATCAAATAAATAAATATTCTGCCACAGAAACCTGCCAAATGGACATATTGATGTGCTATGAACAGTTTTGTGCTTGCTAGCGCTGTATTTATCCTTGATGTAAGCAAAACTATGCACAATAACGGAAATGAAAGGCCACATACTCTGCAACCTGATTATTGTCTCTACTTTATAAGCAAGCACTGTATGTGTTCTTGACTTAGTACAGATTCTGAATGGTCAGGATATGGTAGACCTGAGGCCAAATTCATTCTTTTTATGTGCAGAAAATAATGAAGCCCTGTAAGAACAAAATAGGTTTTTTATGGATGTTTGATTAAATACTGAATAGCAATATTCCGACTCCTTGAGCAGAGCTTGCTAGAGGAACTACACTTATTCTCTTTCCTTTGCCTCGAGCTGCCTTTTCCAGAACAGGAGTTGCACTCTTCACTGTCCCCCCATCACAAAAGCAGGCTTCAGAGTATTTATGCAGAGAGTGGTACTGCTGCCATCTTCTTGTTGAAAGAAGTATCAGCACTGTCTTGTTATGAACACAGTTCTGCTTGTGTCCCAAATTCACCTTTGTTTTCCCCAAGTCTAAATATTTAATCAGAATTTTTATCTCACTTGCGCTGTGCATCCACCAGACAACCCACCTACGCTTTCTCTTTTCCCTTAGCCACAGCAACTCAAAACAAGTAGCATGAACACTATAGTTTCCCATTTCATGATGGGATTAGAGCTACCTAATAAGATGCCAGCTGTGGCAGAAACATTGCCTGCAGATGTGGCTTTAATAATGCCTCTCCCTTGCATGGATTCCCTGACATATACTAGGACTGAGCTCTTCCTGCAGTAGGGACCTTCACTTGGCAGGTTGTTTTTGCAAAAAAAAAAAAAAAAAAGTTTTTATCGTCTCTGATGCATTTGCTAAATTTGATTGCTCTTGGCCAGCCAGTTGCCATCAAGGGATATACAATAACATATATTGTGATTATATATATATTTCATATATGTTATATAATATATCTTATTGTAAAACCTAGTTTATTGTAATTCCTTGCTTTTATTTTTATTTTATTGTATTTTATTTTATTTTTTGCATGTGTATTTGTGAGATCTTAGCTTCATAGAAGTGCTCTTCCTGAGATTAAGAGCAAGTTTTGGTCCCTTATGTGCAAATCACCATGACTCAAAATTTAACTAAAATCAAAAGACTCTGTAAAGGGCTGTTCCTTGCTCAGCAGGACTTCCCAAGATCTCCATTCCCTTGGCATGTGTTGAGATTTACTTATGACTTGCCTTCACAGATACGGCTATTTGATCAACGCTTCTGTGATCTAGGTGGTGTTGTGTGTATTTTGCTGTCTGTGCATCTACCAGAGGAATTCTGCTGTGAAAAAATTTCTCTAGAATTATTTCAGCAATTTGTTCCTTATATTACTTTTTAGTTTTGCTGCCTCAGTGGTACCCTACACAAATAAATAAATAAAAATTAAAAAAAAAAAAAAATCTGCATACCAGCTTAGCTGCATTATTAGAGCACAAATATGTCTGTATGATTCTGTCATACAGTGGGTATTGAGGACATGCTTAAAACATTTAAGATGTCATTTACAAAGTGTCTCATTGCTGAGTCTTTTTGTGTCTGGGGATTTGCTACATGTCAAAATTAATACTAAACAGCAACCTGTATCGTGGAATTATTGGAAAAGACAGTTTACATACACTTTGGTTCTGGCACAATATATAGTTGTAAAGAAAGCTGGCATTTTCTAATTTACATTTAGCAGCCTTTAGTAAAATGTCTTGATCTTTCCTATGATACTCTTTTAAAATAGCACAAATTCTCTCTGTGTTTTAAAACACTCATGCTGAAAGTTTTATACATTGTAGCTTCCTTTTGGCTGCTGTAAATGCCATTACAGCACCCAAAGGAACAGTGTGGTCTGGAAGCACTTCTAAAAGCATAACAACGTAAGAAATATGTTAGATCATGAAGAAGAAGGAAATAATGAAAGCATCCCTCATGCTCTCTTTCTTCTCTGCTTCTTTTTTGAAACCTTGAAATGTTTACCTCCAGGACATGGGTTCCAAATGAATTGCAAACCCATCTGACTGCTTATTCTCTTGGAGCTGTGCAAAGAGCTGCAAACAAAACCAGGTGCCATGGAGGAGCCCCTGGCCCAGCTTCATTTCTCAGAGGGACTTTGGGTTAGTCGAGGGAAGAGATGGTATACTGGGGGGCATCTAACTCACTCGGGGAATTATTGCCCACTTAAACATGAAGGGTGGCTGGGTGATGTCCAGATGGGCTTGTTATGATAAGCGCATCCACAGGCTGAGCACATCTAGTTTTCCATTAACTTGTTTGTCACAGAAAAGATACAGTGTGTAGCATCAAATGATGCCTCCAGTTCTGCCTCTATTTGTGCTCCAGTCAAAATTTCCACAGAGCTAAGGCTATCCTTCAATACAGGATCCTCAGGCAGAAAACAATATAGAAGTTGAAATGATCATTTCAGAGGATATGACTTTTTAGTATGGTTTAATTCTAAATGTCTCTGCTTCACTTGTATGCTGTGAAGATAAAGGATTGCTTTCCTTCTAAGCTCTCATACAAGTAAAGCTATTTATTTTTTCTTGCTAGATTCAGTGATCTAATGCATCTTTCACATCTATAAATGCTTTGTATAGCAACTCTGCTCCAGGGTCTTTCTAACTACAAGTATTTTGGTATGTACGCTGCAGAAAGCTCTGCTGATAAAATTGTGAACAATTTAATAACAGTAAGATTTGTGCACACAACAAGAAGTGCTAAACTATGTCCAAATTTCAAAATGGATCTCAGTAGTTTTGTGCTTTGTGTTAGGAATTAATTTTATCAATGGTTTTGAAAGAAGGAGTTTGAGATGGGCATCTATAAAAGCATTTTAAATGAAACCAGGAATAGAAAAACCTTTGAAGGAACTCGAAGAACTCATATTCCACAGACATCTTAGTGCTTCAATGGTCTGCTAAGTCTTTTTTATGCTAGAAAAAGTTTATGTTTCCGTCCCATCACTAAGAGTGCTGATATTTTAACAGTTAAGCTACAGAGCCAGCAAGGAGTGGGGATGAGCAGATGGGGCCTGGAGTGGGATGCAGGAAGAAAGGCGGCTGGCAGAAAAAATCCACCCCTGCCACAGAGCTGCTGTTTGATGCAGCAGCTGAACCAGGTGAGAAAATCCTGGGTGTTCCCACTATTTTATTTGCAACTTCTTCTGTTGACCTTTACCTGAACTGCTGAATGCACTTGGTACAACTGTGCTCTCACAAGGAGCAAAAACGAGAAGAGAAATGGAAAATCTAATAAAACCACCCCATGCTAAACATTGGCTATTTCACAAAGCATCATCCATTGACATTGAAACCAGTCAGATTTTCAGCTGCAGCTCCTGTTCTCTGTGGTACAGTACTGTACAGTCCTTTAAAGACAGTTTCATTTTTATTTCACTATTATGTTTTCTAATGGAAGCACATACAAATGTACAGAAAGAGTAGAGAAGGTATGTGGGGAATAATAATAATAATAATAATAATTCCTGAAACTATCTTGTCAGAATATTTTCCCATATGCATTTCTGTTCAAATACATGTTGTGAAAACTGTAGTAGTAAGATGTATAATGTAACCTCTGGAAAGCTGCATATAACCTGTCTGCTCATGCACACAAAACATCTCAATTACATTACAGACTGTACCCGGGGAAGGAGCAACAATGCTCTTTCCGTTCCAGAACCAGCGCTCAGACACAACCAAAAAGCATGGTATTCTGGAAACGATTTCTTACATGATAGGGACATCTGCTGGTGCTAAAGTAACCCTGCAGAGTATCCGGTTATACCTCACAGTCATCCCAGCACACGGTCGAGGAGGACATAGGAGCCCATGCTGGAGCTGGAGCTGGTGCTTCCCAAATGGGACCTTGGGCTCTATGAAGAGACAAAGTTTTTAGGCAGGTAATCCAAAAAAAATGGATTTTCTTTTGCATAAATGTCATTTTGTCCTAGGTCTCACTCTACGTGATTTTATCCACTTTTGCCACTTACAAAGGGCAAACATGAATTATAGCCCCATCAGCCCAGCACAGATGAGTGGTGAAGAAGTCTGGCTGTACTCTTCAATAGACTGTGAAATTTCTCAAAGGAAAGATGAGAGCAGATAAGTCAATAAACAGGTGGTTGGGATAATGTGCCAGACTCAGTGCCAGACAGAATTGATTTGTTTCTGTCACGTTAAAGCTAGAGGCTCAAAAGCAGATTTAGCATGATGAAAAATTGACTAGAAATAAAAAAATTAATATATATATATATATATATACATTTTTCTACATGCAGGAGTTTCCATGGAAGAAAGCAGAGCTTGTAAAAGAAGCAGGGTTTACATTAGCTTTTCAGGTGTATCCAGTATAGTCCACTAGTCTCCAGTTGCCATGATTTCATTGCTATCATGGAGTCATCTCTGAATACACAGTTTTATTTTATTTTTTTTTTTCAGATGAAATTAGACAGTTATGCTGCAGGTGTGCTCCAAAAACACTCCAGCACCTGATGATGAATCACTACCTGTGATTGCTCTAAAACAAAAGTCCCAAATCACATATGATATGGATTCTGGGTCTTCAGCATTGGCTGTTTCACTCACTGATACAGTCCCCCAGTCTGCAGTACTTCCTAAACTAGCTACACCCAATGAACTTTTTTAAGGTCTGCATAGTGCCTGATATATGGATGGCAATATGTGTCATTACAGCTCTTTGAAAGACAGCCCTCATTCTACAGGTTTTGTAAGCTTCTTACATACAGATGACCCCAGGGTGCTCATTAGAAATATCTCAGAGTGTGTTGGTCTGTTTTATGGCTGTTCCTTTGAAGTCCACAGAATTTTTACCAGTGACTTCAGGGAAAAAAAAAAAATAAAAAAAAAAAAAAAAAAAAAAAAGGTCAATTTCTTGCTGTTTTCCACACAAGCAGCACCAAAAAGGACTTTCCTTTTATCTAATTCCACGGTAATTACCTGTATGTTGAAACATGAGGCTAGGGCTCTCGGTGAATAATTCTTAAGCCCGAGTTTGAGATTTGTGCCCAAAAGGCAGGACAGAGACACCCAGACTCTCAGCTGCACCCTCTGTTTGCAAAAGCCATAATAATACTCATTTAGAGTGCAATTTGTTATGCAGATAAACCTATATAAATATTATATGTGATATAATCCTACTTGTTTTAAAGAACCATGAAAATATAAACCGTATACTTACCCAGCTGCATTGAATTGTGTGACATGAATAAAACAATTACTACGCAACTCGTGTATAGACAGAATATAATAATGCTGGGATTTCAAACTCAAAGCAAAAGCCTTTGTATTAACATCTTCAATAATTTATCACAGTAGGGGGAAACATGAAACAAGGCTACTGTTCCTGTACCTGCAGAAGTCCCAAAAGGAAGGATGTTTGTAATGTGAAGAACATATCTAATCTGTTCCTGCAAATACAGCTTCTTTAATGGTCCTTTGAATGTTCCCACAAAGCTGAAGATGTCTGATTGTGGTGCTGGGGTGGCTGAACTTTTCGCTTCCCATTCTTCATTCTCCTTCTCCACAGTTTTCTCATGCACAAGAACACACAGACACATTCAAAAATGGTAATGGAAGTTCAGAGGCATGAGTCACAACAGAGGGGGCTGGCTAGGCTCAGTTTTTATATGAGCTTTGTGGCATTTAGGGGCATGTCTGTTAAAACTCACTGAGTTTGAAAGTCACTGTGACCATAAATTCTACAGCTAGAGTGAGGAGACCCTGCATAGCCTCGTGTTCCCATGTCTGTGTAAAGAGTCATTTTATATATTATATTTATTGTACTATACTTCATTACATTATTCTAATATATTGCAAATGCCCCTTCCTTTTGCAGCTGGAGAAACAGAAAATTTTCAAATTAGATCAGAAACCTCTTTTATGTGATTTTTTTTTTCTTTTTTTTTTTTTGTTTGATTGATTGATTTGGTTTGGTTTTGGCAAGGTGGGGGTGTGATTGGTAATTTTGGTATTTTTTTCCCCTCTTCCTATGTAAGCAAACCTCCAGGGCCAGAGTTTCATGCCTGCCTCTGGACAGAGAGCCCAGCCATGGGGCTGCAAATACAAGCCCTGCTTGTTTTACCACAGCCACCTCCTGGGACACTGAGAGCCTGTTTTGCAAGGGTTGAGGATGGGAACAAGAATATTTCTGATATATTTCCACACATACACACACAAAACTGCAGAAAGCAGGTCGCGGTGTCGCAGTTGTCACAAGAGGGCAGAAGAAGCCCAAGGTTAGGTCTGCTGCTCTGCTGCAGCTTTCCCCACCCTGGATTCCTGTTTTTACGATCAAACTCGTAAAATCCTCTTTGAAGTAAAATGTACTCACAGGACTTGATATAGTTATATAGATAACAGCTCTGCTGTTACCTCAGTCTTGAAAAATGATGTTTGAAACGAGGGTTGTTTATAGTTTGATGAAGAGATTAGCTTTATTGGGAAAATAAATTAGCTATATTTTGGGAACAAGGAACTCTGGCAACTCTGCTTAATACTGTTCTTAATCACTTTCCACTGCTTCTTTAAAACCCAGTTGCAAGACAAGTTCTATTACTGAGGGGAAAAAAAAAAAAAAAAAAAAAAAAAAAAAAAAAAAGGCAAAGAAACAATACACTAACTTCTTCAGGTGATATACACATAAAACATGATTGCCTCTCCCCAGTCCATCTTTGTATCTTCATCATTTGGTTCTGGCAATGAGAAGTCATTTGTATGCATTCAGTTTTAACTATATACCTATCCTTGTTAGTTCCCATGAGACCACAGAAACAGCGTAACCATACAAGGCTCATGTCCCTGTAGTGTAATATTTTTAATGCATAGATAATGCCTGAACTTACACAGGTTCTGGAAATCTCTCTGTGCACAAAAATTAGTTCCAAAACTATTTCAAATGACCTCAAAGAAGCATCATGAGACTGGTCTCCTCACTTTAAATTATATAAATTCATGTTTTAAAAGCTAAAATTCACATCAGAGCCTGTTTCTTCCTGCCAACATCTCTGGATGTGATTGGCAAACAGCATCCCTGACTGCTTCAAGCAGTGTGGAGGAGCCAATGCAGGAGAACGCGGGCACTGTTGGATGGAGTGCAGGATCTGACCATTTCCAAACTGATCCAGCACTTCTGTAGTAGATAAGGATAACTGTTTAATTTGGAGCTCTGAGCTGTGACTCCTTTTTCTCACATAGCTGAATAACTTAGCTACTGAAATATGCATTACAGACATTGTAATGATCATTTTTAGAAACAAATCCATTTGTCACTTAAAGAAAAGGACAGAGAGAACCCTTACAGAACTTAGCTGAATCCTCTGCTTAATGTAATACATGCCTACCAAATCAAATGAATTTATTAACAGGAAACTTAATTTACTGGGGAATGGAATAGCATAAGTAATAATATAATAAAATATGTGAAATAGACAACAGTATCAGTAGGGATAAATGAAACATGTAAAAGGGACTCAGCAACCAAAGCCTCTTATTTGGTGTCATTCACAAGCTATGATGCGGTAAAGACTAACATTAGACCTTTGATTATATATACCCTGAGATACCAAAGAACTTGGAGTTGAGTAAACAGCTTCGTACTGCACCAGTTCAAAGTGACATTGATTTCTCATCTGCATGAGTTTCATTACAGTTCAGAGGTTGCCTGAAATGAAATCTTTATTCTTTTCAGGGATTCCAAACTGTGATTTGTCTTGCAAAGTACTAATGATGATGGTTTCCAGTTTCTGCTGGTTAGTTCCTGAATTAAAATTGCAGATGACACTAAACCAAGAAGGACAGCAAATTCTTTGGAAGACATGAATAACATTCAAAATGTCCTTGACAAATTGGAAAAATGGACTTACAATAGGATGAAATCTAAAAGAAACCAAAATGAAAATTAAAAGAAACCAAAGAAAAGATTTATAGGTGGGATTAATTATCCCCTTTAATGAAGGATGGGGAACAACTGGGAATCATTTCTGAATAAGAGAATCTGGGCTGGGCTGGGTCATAAACTAGTCTTTCATCAACCATATCATGTCATTGAACAAATGGCTGAAGTCATCCTGGGATGTATTTCCAAGAGTAAAATTTGCAAGATACATGAAATCGTTCGTTCCTGTGTGCCTTTCCTTGGTAAAGCTTCAGCTGGAATTCATTAGTTACTTTTAAGTGCTAATTAGGAATAGACAGTTTAAAGAAGTGAGGATGAAGAATATTGACTCTTCAGCATAAGGAGGGAAGCAGAAGAATTCAAGAAATCTGATCTCAGGTCTGGTAAGAGTTTGTTTTTTTTTTTTAAAAAAAAAAATCTCATCTTAAAATCTAGATCAGAAACTCTAGCAGAAAAAATAGAAGAATAATATGATACAACAGATTAACAAACATGTATAAATTATGAAGATAGAAAGAAATTAAGTTAGCAACTTAACAAGTTTTCAACTGTATTTTAGAAACCACGTGATGGCACATTAGAGACAAAAATCTTGCTAACTTCCCTATGTTCAAAAATTAAATCTTTTGGGAAGACCTAAGAGTTTCTGTAGCTGGCCTGTGTGAGTATGAACTCAGCCCATGAGGAATGCTGTTTTAGAGTGAAGCTCTTCCTGATTACTATACTACTGACTTAAAACTACTCCAGTTTATGTATGATAAGTGGGTATAATTATGTTGTTATCTGCAGTTAAGTTCATTTTATAAACTGTGCTGCTGGAAAGTTCCAGGTCATCTCTTGCTTCTGAAGTTGTTTTGTTTTGTTTTGTTTTTCATTTGTTCTGTTTTGTTTTCCTGATATTATCTTTCTGTTTAGCTTTACTTAGTTAAATTATACTAAGAAAACTCTTAGGTGATCTATAGCTCTTACTGCTTATGGTTTTCTAAGTACTTGTCTATATTTCTAGAGCTGATCAGTTAAAATTCATTTTATTTACAGACTAAAAAGATGAGATACTGTTAAGAGAGGTCTACAAAGTAACATAAAAATATTATCTAAATACTTAGAATATTGCTGAAAGGAGGCGTGGAGGGTTGACCTTGGCTGGCTGTCCACCATGCCGCTCTCTTGCTCCCCCTGCTCAACAGGACAGGGGGAGGAAACAAGATGAAAAAAATCATGGGTTGAAATAAAGACAGGGAGATCTCTCACCAGCTACCATCGTAGGCAAAATAGACTTGACCTGGGGAAGATTAGTTTATTGCCAATTAAAAAGAGAATAATGTAGTGAGAAACAAAGTAAAAGCTAAGAGCAATTTACCCCAGAACACCTGAACAACTGTCGTACAAAAGTGATCCTATTGTGAGCAGGGGTTGAAAAGAGGACCTCTTGAGACCTCTTTCTGATTCTGTGATTTTGACAGGCTGAAAGAATTAGTTAACTTAAGGTGACTTTGCTATGGGGGCAAAGCCCTGACCTGGGACTTTATTTGATTGATTTGTTGCATTTATCTGTCTAGTATTTTGCAATGGTGTCTTAGTTATTATTTATTTATTTTGTCTATTTCTTACTTTAAAATTAAGTTTTTGCAGTTATATCATCCCTTACTGTAAACCGTTACCTGTTTTTCTGTCTTGAAGTTTTATAGCACTATCCGTGTATCATTCCAGTTTAGTATTTACAGCATGTAATAGACAGCAATAGTGGTCTCTAGCAGACTTCATTAAGTGTTTTGCTTTTTTTGCTTTCTGGCTTAAAATTTCTGCTTTGGGGTTTTCCCTTTAAAATGTAGAATACATTCATTTAAGTTTTGTTTGTGCCATCAGTGTGGCTTCTGTTAACAAATGGACTGTTTCTAAGAGTGGCTATTTTCTAGCTACTGCATTTTTCCTCACGTACAGAAGTCGTGTAGTCCAATGTTCTCTGCTGACCTCTTTCTTTCGTGCTGTCTACACAGGCAGTTAATGAGCTTGAATATTGCATTAAAGGCTTGTTGACTGCTCCCCAGAGAAGAGTAGTCTTCTGTGGATGGAGTAATAGCAAGCAAATATTAAAGTCTGTTCCCAAGATGTACAGACTGTGAGCTTTGCAAATTAGGGAAGATAATCTATTCTTCATGTCATGTTGTAAGGGTAGACAAGGGAGCACTGCAGGTTCCCAGCATCTTGGTGAGTCTCCGTGGAACCTCACCTCCAAGATAGGACAAACCTCATACCACCAGACACCACCTCCTTCCCTGCCCTCTTCTCTTTGTCTCCACAGGGAAAACTATCCTGAGCACAGGGACTGGGAGGGTTCCCAACATGCACAACCAGAGAAACAGGAATGCTGAATATGATATGGGAAACAACAACCTAGCAATCTATATACAGGCTGTGTGAACCAGACTTATCCCAGTGGAGCCCTAGCTCATGACTAGGACTCACAGGTGTTGTGGTTGTACACAAAAACCCAGGTTCCTTAATAGCTACGTTTGTCTGGGAATTACATTCACATTAAAAATAATATTTAAGGCAATTAACTTTATTGCATTCCTGCATTAGAGAAACTAAACTCCACAAGGCCAGGAAATTTAGATTAGCTATAAACTTTTCTGAACTAAGTTCAGTTTTACTTCTCATTTCCTGCCCTTTTCATAAACACTCAAAACTTTCTCAATGCACTATCATGCAATTGAGATGATGATATGCTTTGGAAAACAACCTGGGTTTTAGAAAGCAAATATTACCATGCTGAAGTGGTGCAATATAAAACCACAGCTGACCTTATTGGGGTAGAAGTTTAACTTGAAACAGCTGTAGTAAACTAATGACCACCCCACTCAGGTCAGGAAGAGAAGGTAATATGCTGTATATCTATGTGTTTGTTGATATTAGGAAATTAAATCTCTTTATGGGAATTGGAAGGAACAAGTTATTTTCTGCAAAAACTCTTGGCTCTCTGCTTTTAGGCAACTTAAGAAATCTTTTACATTTCAATTTTAATACTGTTTGGCAAACTTGTGGTGTTTGGAAAGCTAAACACATCTGTCACTTGATTTTTTTTCTTTTGGAGGAAGCAGAATGTGTCAGGATTTGGTCACTGAAGAATAAAGAATTTCTTCTCCTTAGGCACTCACACAATTCCTGATCCCAAATGCAGCTCACTAAGCTCTACACATGCAGAAATACAAGAAAATCAACATTAAGACTACCAAAGTATCTTAACATGTTGGCAGTATTCTGCATTACATTTTAGAAATGGTACCTGAAAAGACTATGACAAAAATGTGAACATTTGTAACTGTCTGAGAAAGGGAGATAAAGAAATGTGAAACAGCTGCCTTTAACCCTGCTACTAATAACTTGCTATGGTGCACTAAGCTGCCTTTCCAATTGAATTAATACTACCAGAGAAAGTAGAAGAGTTGAGTTGATATGTTGCCAGGCTGTTATTCAAATCATTCATTGGAAACACCCAGAAGAAACACTGGCAACATCTAGGACAGGGATAGTGTACGCAGTTGTGAGGCCAAGTACCTGACAGTACTGAAAATAATAATTTCTCTATGTCTCATGGAAAAATAAGAAATGTAATCTGAATCACAGACTGGCTAAATGATGACTATTGAGACATGCCAGGTCAGACAAGAGTGTACACTCATGACACTTTTCCTTATGCATACTGATTTTTCAAGGTGTAGTGATTCATTTTAGGCTTCTGTAACGTAGTTGAAGTAAGTGCCATTTTAAATTGCAGCTAGTAAAAGGTATAAGATACAGTCACATGACACAGTAAATAAATATTTAATTTGGATGCATAAAAGCTTTTTAATACCCAGAAATATGCTCTTAGAAGACTGTGATTGTAGACATTTAAAGAGCACTTTGAGAAAAGACAGCAAATGAAACAAGCTCCGACATACAGTGTACACCTACACATCTGCTCCATCATGTGACATTTCTAAATGGGCTTCCCTACAACAGTATTTGACAAGTGAGGAAGGCTGGGTTGTTAAATCTGATGGTTTTTCCATCTGTATCTCCAGGACCCTTTCAGTTAAAAAGCTCTCAGCTTTGGGTCTTCTTGTACAGAACTCCTACTTTAATAAGTGCACCAACATGTTACGCAAGTCCACTTGCTTATCATCACCTAGTTTCTAGAAGGAGTCCTACATTTAAAAATGTCTCTCTGAGGCACCCAAATAAGGTTGGAGATGATGGTCCACCCTCCCTATTCTGCACTTGGGAGACCATTTCAAGAGTAATGCATCCAATCTGGGGCTCCACAATGTTAGAGAGGGATGTTAGTGCTGTCCACATCTCCCTATGGAAAAAAATACCCTTCAGTTTCAAATACCTAGCAGCTAGAAACATCACTATCTAACAATATGGAAGATTATTTCAAATTGAAAGAAAAGCATTTGTCACTGCAGAAGAGATTACAAAAAGGTGGCGGGTTTTTTTTGTTTGTTTGTTTGTTTGTTTTTCAAACAAGTCAAGCCTAAACTTGAGGAATTTTCACCATAGCAGGTAAGGTTTTGCTTAAGATTAGAACCAAATACTAATCATTGGAGTAGGACACATGCCACAGCAAAAAATTATGTCCCTCCTGGAGGTATCTTAAAACTCATTCATTGTCTGACTTGATAGGTGATTTCTTTCACTACGTGGTCAATGTATCTGGTTTGATTAGATCATGATTTATTTGATTTGATAGGTGCTATGTATTGGTCCGTAAAAGATGCATCAGTTATGACAGGTGACATGGCTTGGAGGTCCCAGAAAAGCATTGATACTTCTGAGAGTTGTTCACATCTCATGTGGTGATGTACAGTTCAGGACAGCTTGCTAGTGGGCTGCATGTTTTAATAAGTTGTACTTGTATTAACCAAACATACTTTTTCCCCAAATACTGAAATATATAGCCTCAAAGCAACTTCTTCATTACCTTTGTTTTAGGTTTATTGTCGGGAATAGAGGAGTATGGATCATCCAGTATGAATGATTACACTGTGTAGCTGGTTTGGCTATAAAAAAAAAAAAAAAAAAAAAACCCTTCCTAATCCTGTTTCCTGTAGAAGTTGCTGTGCCTTGTTTATTATTTGTAAGCTCCTTAGGAGAAACCTTTACTTACTTAATGCTGTTTAGGCTCAAATGACATATTCTTTTTTTTCATATATATATATATATATATATATGTATGTTATAAGGTTAAAACAAAATATTGGATTAGCACTTGTAAGGATGTACTTGGTGTATAATATCTTATTCTAGGCCTCATTTACAAAAGTGGTGCAGGCTAATTAGAGGAAGTACAGATGAGAATAACAAGAGGTCAAGAAAATCTCAAGAGGTCTAGAGAACACGAGCTGTGTAGAAAGGCTGAAACAATTGGGGTTGCTTAGCTACAGAAGGGAGAAATGAAGGAGAAATGGTAGTTGCTCTATCTCTGAATGTTTGCATTTGAATAATACGGCACAAAAACATCCTCCAACTGAGGACAAGAGGAAAGTAATGGATTTAAATAGTAGCAAGGAGAAATTATTAGGAAAGGCTTGCTAAAAATTAAAATAGTTAATAGGGAAACAGGTTGCCTGGGGAGTTTGCAGTTCTCCACCATGTAACCTCACCACTGGATGTTTACAAGATCCAGTAATAGTCTAGATTTGGCTTCAGCGTGATAAAATTAACTGCATTGTCTCTTCAGGTCCTATTTAGTCTTACTTTCATATTAACTCCATCTGTGTACAGTCACTGATACTTTTGCTCTCCATGATAGATGTTTGTGGGATTCTAAATGCATTGCATCTTTTTGCTGCCACAGTGGTAGATCTGGCACAAAAACTAGCTAGAAACTATTGCTTTTTTCTCTGTGAAGGGTGAAGAACACATTGGTGATATCTGTGAATGTTTTGCATTTCAAAGCAAAGAACACTGTTTTCAATTATTCTCTTTAAATTATATGACTAAGAGACAGACTAAGCTATGCACAGACTTTCAAAAACTTGAGAAATCAGACAATAGTTTGGTGTAGGAATGCATCCTACAGGCTAGTGCTCTTTCTGTCAGGTTTTCTAGTTTTATCTTTTCTCTGCTACAAACTTCACTTTGGGTCCAAGTTATGTAATTCTAAGACAGAGCCTCTCCTTCCACTAGAAAATAGAAGAACCTGAGGCATTCTTGAGCAATTAACATTAAGAGGAGCTCCCTTTTGAACACAGAGCACTGTAAATTTTGAGTATGGTCAGAAGACATTGAATCGCATTCTCTGCTGTTGGCTCCTTGCTCACTAAACTCACTGTGTATATCTCAAATGTGACTTGCTTTAATAATGATTAACATTAACAGTGATGACAGTTCTGTCTTATTCCTGCTGTGACTACAGAAACAGCTTAATTTTCAGATATTAGTCTAGGCTGGGTTTATCACCAGATTTCTTAACTATTTCTGGATAATTACTCCTGGCAACAGGACATGCAGTAGGAAGACTCTGACTTGGTTTCCAGACTACATGGACTTGTGTATGCTAGCAGCAAAATTGTACATAGAAATTACTGAGACACAGAAAGCTGTAAAACACATTTCTTCATTTTCAGAGTGTGACTATACAAGAAGATTTTAATGTATTTCAAACCATACTGCTGTCCTTTTTTTTTGTTATTGTTCTTAGCAGATAAAATTTTCCTGCAAATGTACAAGCAGGGAATTTATCTCACCACGTTTATCTGTGGTGAGTCTATACTTAGCAAGTAGCATGAAGACAATACAAGCTCCAGGTTGTCATTTACATACATATGCAATTTAAGATCTGTTAATGTGCTATGATGTAATTGCAATCCCACATGTGTTTAAGAGTTCTGAGGAGATAGCCATATAACTTCCCTGTAAACATGCAAAGATATGAAGAATAGAAATCACCGGAGCCCAGCTTTTTTGTTGCATGAAGTAAATAAGAGATAATATCATAAGTGAGCTCTTGGCAGAAGCAAACATCCCTAGTTACCTACCATGATTAGGCCTTGAGAAAACAGAATATCTACCATAAGCTCCAGTCTGCAAGTGAAAAAAATAATAATGGAGCAAAAAGAATAGTAAAGTGCATTTTAAGATATTAAACAGTAAATACTAGTATTGCCTTCAAATTGCTGTTCCTAAAATAAGCATAGACTGGGAAAAAACAAACCAAAAAAGGGGAGAGAGAGAGAAGTTATATGCTAATCCATAATTGCATCGCTGAAAGACAATTCTAGAATGTGACACCCTTGTGCCATATTTTAGATGCGTAAGATATTTGCAGTGAGTCAGTTGGGACACTTCTGCCAAAAACAGTCAAAATCTAAGTGCTGATGGTGAATCCAGTATCCTATTAAAGAAAAATACAGCAAGGAGGACAGAGGGAGAGAGAGAGAAAGAGAACAGTATCAGTTATAATGCAGAAAGCTCCAAAATACACCACTACAGAGGGGTTCGACCCTGTTAGAGACATTGTTCTCTATCTAATAATGTCTGTGCCCAGCGTGGCTTTGAAGGTGCAAGAGTGGCATATTTAGGCAAGTGGAAAAAGTGAAAGTGAAGAAGAAAAAGAGTTTTCTGCCTTCAGAACACTTGCCGTTCCCAAAATCTTATGTCAGTACATAGCCTATGTATCTATGTTGCTCCTGATAAATAAATATTGTATAAATAAATTTATAGTACAAGGTTTCTTGGGAAAACATTACCTCACAAGCTGTCTAAAATGAGATTGACCCTTTTCTGCCAATCTTGCAAAGTCATCTCCTGAGAAAAGTACAGACCAGGGAGAGTGAGCAGCAGCATCTCCTTGCACAGATGGGATGGGGGGAAGAACTGACCTAGGAGCAGACATTGCCTATGCTCGGATTCTGCAGCTGGCAGCAGGCAGAATGTTGTGACTTTGGTCCTTTCATTTTTGTCAATGCTGTTAGCAAGATTTTGCTTTTCCAGGTTTTCTCCTGACTAGTCTGTCCTGTTTTAAGGAGGATTTTTGTTGCTCTTCTGTAGAAATATATGATTTGTTTCACTGGCTATTCAGCATTGTTCTCTTAGATGAGAAGCAGTTAGAGGGAAGGGAACCCACCAATAAACTCCAACACTTCATTCATCAAGCAAAGTGTAGTCTTTGCTTATCATATTAGTAACTTTCTTCTTCATCAAGGAAGAGAAAATTTGGTTTGTTTCCACCCATTGTAGAAGCATTTGTTGTGGATTCCCTTATAGGGTCCTGCAGATCATTAGCATTTCCCTTTAATGCTTTTGCAGTCTTTTGTTTAAAATAAATGAAGCTGGACATGATAAGCATTGGCAAATGGGAGGGAGGAAAAAAGATGTCTGCTTTTATAAGCTCATTATTTTGCATTATTTAGACACAATAGTGCTGTAGTGTCTCATTCATAAAATTCAGTGGGAGGTATTGATGCATCAGGAATACTAATTGGATCTGCAGAAAATTAGGCATTTTTCAGTTTGCACACAAGATGGCCACTTTTTCTATTTCTTTATTTCCATTTTAAAACAGGAAAAAAAAGTGACTAACGTTTCTGATTTTTTTCTGAAACCCTTACAACGTTAAAACCATGACACCTCTTGCACAGTTGCAACATCAGCAGTGACAAAGGTTTCCTATTCCTGCCTCTCACTGCTGTCAGGCACTTTAGGTTTGGTCCATGGATGCCTCTGCTCCAAGACACCAGGCTGTTCTATTTGTTTGTGTGGTTATTTCTGAGGCAGAGTGGCAGTGGCATTCAGGAAACCTCTTACTGATGTGAATATTTAGAAGGAAAAAAAAAACTAGAGATACCTTATGAAATACATTAGGAATTAATGCAGCCCCCTAGGTGTCTTCTTTTCCACTTATTGTTTATTCTTGTTTGCATTATACCAGCTAAAGATAAAAGAAGCTGATTCTTTGATGTAGCTTTTTTAAAATCTTTCAATGTTTGGAGAAGTGAAACCTTATTTTTTAACTGTTTTTTCTAATGTAGAAGTCCCAGAACCTGTAAATAATTTTCAATCATTTTGAAATTTATCAGCTTTACTTCAGCAATATCCATGCAGATATCAACAGCAAGATGAATCTTCTTGTGATACCCTTTGGTTATAAAGTATTGTGCCAGAATGTTTGGAATGCACTATGAACATTTCAATGGGTCACAGCCAAGTGCATCATGGCAACACTGCCTTTTCATTTATTATGCTATCCCCTGCATTTAAAAGTTACCTGCATCTTTTAAAGAGGGACATTTGACTTCTGAAGTGCCAACACATTAAACACACAGCACATTGCTTGGGAAGTTGTCTTCATTAGCTTTGCCTCACTGGTAAGCAAAATGAAACAGCTGCTGATGACCCATATTCAGTTCAGTTCTGAGTATCAGAGACTAGGTCACACTGTATTAGAAAATTACTAGGTGACAGAAACACTGAAATTCAATTTGAGTATTTCACGAGTGTATTATTCCAGGGCAAGGGAGACAACATGACTGCTCTGTATGAGGTGACTGGGAAGCTTTTTCCTATCTCTCCCCAAGTCTTATCAAAACAAAGCTGTCAGAAAGCAATCAGTAAGTGTGAAGCTCTTGAAAACTCAAGTCCTGACTCCAAGGCAGTCATTGGCAGTCCTGTCATGACTCTGCTTTGGCACAGGTTCCAGGGTTTTCCTAGGAAAGACGGGTGGAGACAGAATGCCTCAAGTAAAAGCAATAGGGGAGAAAAAAAAAAAAAAAAAAAATCAAATTAGGCAGGTCTCGTTGCCAGCTAACATTTCCCCAACTCCATTAAATTGTTTTTTGTTTGTTTGTTTTTCCTACTCCAAGGCCAGAGGCTGAATTCCAGCCTACCATGGGGGAGATTAATGTATCAGCTAACAGGATAAGCATAGCAGCAAGGGGACTTGCATCCTAACACTTTGAAATGTACATAGACCACCTAAGAGATGCATGTCCAGCCACTGACAAAAACCTTCCAATAAAGCAATCATACATCTTCTCTGGTTTACATGTCAGTGTTGCCTTTCTTTGGCAGCTAGAAAGTTGATCCTAATGTAAACTTATATTTCTTTGTTTCAACTTTCTCTGATTGCATTCTTCATTATTTTCATTTTGTTTTTTTTGTTTGTTATATATATATTTATATATATATATATATATATATATATATATATACACACACCATGATTATTCTCGTGTTTCATTTCAGTGTCCCTCTCTCTGGACTAAACAGACCCATTCCCTTCAATTTTCTACAAAGATTTTTGTTGTTCTTGCCCTCCTGCCACCCTCAAAACTGCTAGAACTCTTCTGAATTAAGTTTTCTTGCCAAAATCATTATCCTTCTCAGTGGCTTCCACACTACTCTGAATCATCTGCTGTACTTGTGCTGTCCTGACACATTTAGTGTACTTTCTTTTGCCATGTGTTGCATTTTGCAACTTATACTTTCTGTTCTTTTTTTTTTCTTCTGCATTTTCATTATACTTCTGTATTCACACTTAATTTTGTGATTTCATTTATTTATTATTTTTCTTAATTTCTCTTCCTGGTGTAATTATGATGACTATTGCAGCTTCTATTTCTTTTCCTCTTTAGGGTAGCTTTTTATTGTGCATTAGTGTAATGAAATTGCACTCCCTTACCTTCTGATTACCTTCCCCGCAGAGCCTTCCTAGAGACTCTTGAATTTGGTGAACTCTGTGTTTCTGATGCTTGTGGTCTTTACTTGGAATTTTTACATTTTCTGTTCCTTAGAAGGCTGGGAGGAAAAAAAAAAAAGTCTGCCTGGGACTGTAAAATTCCCCTTTTCAAGGACATATGCCCCTTTTCTGGTACTTTTTATAAGTATCCTAGTAATTATGTCAACAACTTTGCAAAGTCAACAGGTTTTCTAGAATGATTATGGTTCTTAAAAGCATGCTTACATTTCATGTTCAGAACTGAATTCACATCGTGACTGCTGATTATAGTGTTTCAGAGCATGTACAAAATGTGTCAATGTCAAGAAATTAAAACATGCTAGGACAGGAGATGCACTGCAGGGCTCACTGCTTGCCTCTAACAGATTGGCTTATCTAAGGACAGGTGAAAAGTCTATCTGCCTGAAGTAATAAAGTAGTTTTCATTTCCATCAGAAATATTCTAGACTGTTAGAAGATTTTCATACATATTTTCTCTTGGTGGAGGCAACTTTTGGTTTACTCAGGTCTGGTGCGGCTGCACCTCGAGTACTGTGTTCAGTTTTGGGCCCCTCGCTACAAGAAGGCCATGGAGGTGCTCGAGAGAGTCCAGAGAAGGGCAATGAAGCTGCTGAGGGGTCTGGAGAACAAGTCCTATGAGGAGCGGCTGAGGGAGCTGGGCTTGTTCAGCCTGGAGAAGAGGAGGCTCAGGGGCAACTTTATTGCACTTTACAGGTACCTTAAAGGAGGCTGTAGCGAGGTGGGGGTTGGCCTGTTCTCCCACATGCCTGGTGACAGGACGAGGGGGAATGGGCTAAAGTTGTGCCAGGGGAGGTTTAGGTTGGATATTAGGAAGAACTTTACTGAAAGGGTTGTTAGGCATTGGAATGGTCTGCCCAGGGAAGTGGTTGAGTTTCACGATCCCTGGAGGTCTTTAAAAGACGTTTTGATGTAGAGCTTAGTGATATGGTTTAGTGGAGGACTTGTTAGCATTAGGTCAGAGGTTGAACTTGGTGATCTTGGAGGTCTCTTCCAACCTAGATGATTCTGTGATTCTGTGACTTTTCTTTTAGGGGTAATGTAGGCTGCTACATGCAGAACCCTGGAAACTTTCTAGCCTTACGGTTTGTGATTTTTTACTCATTTATTTGTATTGGCTACAGTAAAGTTAGGATGGGAATAAATGTTTCCAAAAGCCAAGGTAATTATTCTCCTGAGTTTTTAATAATGTTCTTGTACCCAGTATCTTCTGGTTTTGCCTTCCTGTTAAAATACAGCCAGATCCATAATGAATGCCTTTGTTCTCTAACAGGCAATAAACTGATTTTTAGCCATTGCCTGAACAGGCAGTCTCTAAGAAAAATGGTTCTACAGCAAAACACTTAGGACTGTAATTAGGAAGAGAGACTACGTTATCTTGTATTCTAACATTGCAGCAATAAAGACTCAGAACCAGGTCTGCAAGAGAGATTTTGATGCCTGTGACATATTTGTTGTATCTTTACAGAGGGTGGGTAACAGCCTGTCAATTTCTTTTCCATCTCAGCTCTTCACTCCAAGCTTCTATCACAGCAGCCCCATCTTTCTTATGGGAAGAGTCACCAGTGGGGTTCAGGGATGGGTCCAGGCAGATTAAGCTAGTTTGAGCAGCTGGGTTTCTCAGTCTGCCTTTGCTGCTGCTTCAGTTGCATTTTCAGATCACGTGAGACAGAAAATGTCGATTCCCTTAAGACTGACAGCAGCCAAGGATCTGGCAGGGGTTCCCTGAGAATGCTGTCTCCTGCAGGGCTGAGCGCCTGTCCATTCTTCTGTGGAGACCAGGAGCTACAGTGTAGTGGAAAGGATTGTTTTGTCTTGTCTCTCTCTATATTCAGTTTCCTCTGCATTGCTCCCCTGTGTCAAAGAAATTTGAATTGCTAGCTTGTAATGCTGTAATGCTAGCAGTACAAAGAAAGTCTTTTGGATTTTAGGAGCATTCTTGCCCATTAAAATGAAGCTCTATATTAAGATAAAAGCCTGAAATGTTAAGAATTTCATCACTACTACAGATCTTCTGTGTGCTACTGATACTGCTTTCAGGGGAGTTTTAAATCTAAAACTCTTTGGGGAGGAATATTGTGCCCACAGGTAATTTGAGGGTAGGAGCTGACTATTATTATTCTTGTGTGGGTCACTGTAGGGATTCAGAACTCACATAGAAAGTTACAAACTTAATTTCCCTTTAAATTATTTGGCACTAATTCATTTTATCAGGTGGTTATGTATGACTGAGCCCTTTAGTATATAACATCTGCTGGTACTGGAAATTCAGAGGGATAAAAAGGGATGTAACCCACCCTGAATGTATTAGGCCATGTTGCCTCGCCCTTTATGATTACTGGGATACAGTGAGAGGTTAGCAGGGATGCTGCTTCAGCACTTGGGGAGGGGGGGTGGGGAGGGGGGTATTTGTTGGGTGAACTGTCCTGCCAATGGGGTCTGGGACCCAGGCTGCTTTGCTCACACAGGAGCGCCTGATACACTGAGCTACAGGCAGACTCCCCCAAGTTATTTCTTCCTCACCCAGTGACTTACACATCCTTCTGCAGAGACACCTGCTTTCAGCATGGTTTGAAGAGCATGTGGTCTTCCAATTCCCAGACTATTGTAGAAGACGTTCCTCCAGGGAACCAGGACCTGTTTGGTCCATCATGGGCTTGGAAGTGTCACTTGGTAGGTAGTTTCCCTCTTCTGGCTTTATCCCCTGTCTTGGTATTTTAAATAGTAGGCCCTTTCCAATAGGTTATAAAGTGGAACAGTACTCACACATTGTCTTCATGAAAGAAAAACTGTGGCTCTCCTCTCAGGAGAGGCTATTGGATCTGGAGCCAGAGTAGGCATCAGTCTGCAAAATGGACTCACACACTCATGTTTCAGAAAGGAGTATTCACTTAACCACGTATCTGAGCTTACTCTTTTTTAGTGGCTGGTTCAGAGCAGCTCCATGCCCAGTTGAATTAATTTGGCTGCTTTTGGATCCCAGTCAGGGAAACCAGCAGCTTGAAAGATGATGGCTGCACTGTGTTAAGTCACAGGTGATACTTTTTTCTCTCTTTTTTTGGGGGGTTGCTGAAAGATAAAATGTTGTTAGCAAGCAAATTAACATACTTACTGATTAATCATTTGATTCCTGAATGAATGAACAGGAAAAAAAAAAAGTCAAATGTTTCTGGAGGAGTTCCCTTTCAATAATTCAGTCCAAGCAGATTTCACTTGAAAAATTCAGCATCCTTGGCTTCCTTTATGTTACACTGAACAGCAGGGGTTTGTCAGAGATAATGCACTCTGTCTTCAGACAGGATACCACATGTCACTGTGGCTGATTCTTCATTAAGAGGGCGAATTGCCCTGTGTGACTGCAACCTGCTGCAATGAGGCAACAGTAGGTTAATATTGGAGTTCAATGGGAACAACATTTATGTATGTTGAAAATGCACCAAGAAGCCAATATTATGTTTTCTCCCCAAAGTGGAACTCAGTCCCCTCATATAAATGTAAGATTAAAAATGAGATTTAAAGGATGCAAAAGTAAAATCAGTCCTGAAATGCCTCAGGTCTCTAAATATATCATATGGTAAATAGGGTTGTACAGATACAAGCCCATTTAAAATCCTTTTCAGCAGCAAGACTCAATTGTCACATTTTGTTAGGTCTGTTTTACGAAGCAAAGGCAGAACGTATGCACATATTCAGAGCAATGAAGGATTTCCTATTATGCCCCAGGAAATCTGACAAACCAAACTATTCTTTAATTGAATTATGTTCTGATGTACTGAAAAATGTGGTCTTTTTAGCAAATGGCTTTAAAGCTAATTAAAAAGCATCTTAGGCTATCATAGCTTGTTTTTAAGAATAATGTTATACAACCCTGTTTGCAGTTTCAGCTGGGTTATAGTGTGTGTCCAGAGCAATAGCAAATCATGACATAATCTATTTAAGTGGTCTAGATAGTCTTGATGGGAAAACTATAACAAAAGGTCAGCAAAACAGCTATTAGATCTCAATTCAAACTCTCAGTCAGCATTACTGGAAGACAGAAGGTCTAAAATACTTGCTTTATAGAACAACTTACAGAGCTATTGCAACCAATTTTCATCCAGAATGTATTTTCAGGGAAGAAGACGGAGAAACAAAATTTTGTATTTAGTAGTATCATTATCAGGGCTTGTAACAAATAATTTGATTTGTTTCATAAATTATTTGCAATGTAAACTGTACAGAATTGTGCTCACTGTTTTCTCACTGAAGACTGTGTTTTCATTTGTCAAGCCTAAGAAATACAAAAAGTAACTGAATAGCTTGGAGACAGAGGACATTGTGGTGATTGATATTATTAATATTTTTGTTGATGGAAAAACTCCTTCTAAAACTAAATTTGATATCGGCCTAGATGACTCTTGCAAACAGAGATGCTGCTCCAGTTAATCTAAAGCTCTTAAAATTAGGGAAGCAGATGACAAAGCTACACCAGACTTTTTCCTTTTCCTTTTTCCCCTCAGGGTAAAGGGACAATTTCTCTACAGGTATTTCCACAAAGGCTGATTTATGACTGGTACTATTCCCCATGATAAGTTAGCCAAATTCCCAACTGAGGTCAAGTGGCATCTAAAGGAATCTAGCACTGGACTCTATGAATGTTCACAGTTAGATCACACAAGCAGGACAGCTGCCATAGAGAGTAATCCTTTTATTCATTTTTCTTCTACCATCTGCCATTTTAATCAACCTTTCAGGTGCTTAACAGATATAATCACTTTCTATATTACCAATAAGTGTATAGCATCTCCAAGCCATAATAAGAACTACTTTCCACTATCACTGTGTGTAATAAACTCTTTATTCTCTAACCTAGTAGGAGTTTATATATATATCAAGAACAACCAGTGATTTTGCATATCACTCAAATCTCATAATGGAATGAAGCTAGTTAATTTTGTGTGATAGGAACTAAAAGTAGCTGAGTTTACTCTCCCCTGTATAGAACCATGTTTCTGCTAAATCCAATTTTTTAATAGATTAAAAAGGTTTTCCAAAAGTCAGTGTAGAAATAAAGAATTTGAAACCTGAACAACTCACATTTATTTTTCCCCAATAATTCTTCTGTAAGGTATTCCTGAATTCCTGAAGTGAGAAACTATGTAAGACAAAAAAAAAAAAAAAAAAATCAATTTTTGAAATACCAAAGATATAAAGAAAATCATGCAGAAGTATGATTTCTACTAATAGACCAATGAAAGTGCTGGTCATTTTTTCAGTGGAAAGGTAAAATTAAGGAATCTTGATGTGAAGAAATCCAAAGTGATGATGAGCCATTGCTCACTAAAAGGTCAATTATAAGAAAAGGTATCTCAGGGGAGACTTTATCGTGCTGTACAATGTACCTGAAAGAAGGTTGTATTGGGTTGGGGACTGGGCTCTTCTCCCAAACACCAAGTGATAAGACAAGGAGAAATGGCCTCAGGTTGCACTGGGAGAGATTTAGGTTGGATACTGGGAGAAATTTTAGTCAAGAGTTGTGTGGCATTGGAACAGGCTACCCAGAGAAGAAGTTGAGTCACCTTCCCTTGAGGTCTTCAAGAAACTTGTAGATGTAAAACTTAGTGTGATTTAGGGGTGGACTTTCAGTGCTAAGTTAAAGGTTGGCCTAGATGACCTTAAAGGCCTTTTCCAACCTGAGTGATTCTGTGATCTCATGCTGTTATATGTGAGAAAGAAGATGTCAGCCAGAAGCCTCTTGGAGACTCCTTAGTTGGCTGAACTTGTTGAATGTCACTGTAAAACACTTGGGAAGCTGACAGAACAAACTATTTTGCAGTTAGAAATCCTCTTTGATTTTAGGGAATAGACAAGATATAATAAGAATGGAAAGAGATAAATATAGTATCCATCAATAGTATTTAGAAGGCACGTGGTTGTCCCTTAGAAAATCTCTTCTCCACATCCTTACTAGACACAGCCTTAGGAAATGGCCAGTGGAATAAAGTTATGCCTCACCTGACAGAGGATGAAATTTTCTTCACTGGATGCTTTCAAGAAGAGATAGGGTAAAGGTTGGAGGGCCACAGGTGTAACTCGTATGTTAAGCAGCTACATGGGGACTAGACTATTTCTTGAGGTAATTTCCAGCTCTATTTGCCTACCATTCTTATGCTCCATAAAATTAGTCAAATACAAAAGATTCTAAGCCTTGGTTATTTTGTTTTTTCTAATGAAATGATCTTCACTAGAGCAGCTGCTGCAGCAAATGCAGAGACAGCCCTGGCTACATTTATCAGGCAGAGATGTCTACAGAGTGCATATAAAATTTATCTGGCTGATCAAGATTAACATCATTTTGAATTTACAGCTTCTGACACACACATCAATACCCTTTCAAAACTTTGGAGACAGTCCACAAAGAGACAATTCCATTATTTACAGAACTGAATTTTTAAACCTTAAAATTGCATAGCCTCTTTTGGATTTTACTTGTTTTAGTTAATGGGCCTCTTCACATAAAAGCATTTTTGGCAGGTGCTCTAATAGTCAGTCAAGTAAAGGACTGATTTAAAACAGATGTGTTTTTTCACCACCACCTGCTGCAACAATGCAACTTTATACTTACCAAGCAGCATACAGTTCACAGTGTGAATTTATGTAGTATTTTTTTTTTCTTCTGGAGTTTAAAAGCCAAGTGCAAAGCTAATTCTGCAAGTAGTCCTTCTGTTGGCATATGCTCCTGTTCCCACTAGGCCTGGTTTAGGCCCCTGTACTTAGCTGAAGTAATAAATGCATGGTGAAATAGTTTCATCTTGGAGATGAAACAGGTACATGGCAGAGGGACTATAAAAATCTTACAGCAAGAGCATTCAGCACATAAGGACTTAAATTTCTGTTATTCCAGCTGGTGTCAAAGGTTTTCCAATACCATTCAATATATGAATTCACTGATTTTTCACTTATAGTGATGAAAAAATGTCATGAGATACAAGAGAAAGCACACCACAAACTGTCTTTATTGTGAATTGTTGAATGGTAAAAATGGGGAGCAAGGAGTAGAGGGGTTACAAACGAAGCTATAGCAAGTAAGTCATGAAGAGAATCAAAGAATCGTTAGGGTTGGAAAAGACCTCCAGAATCACCCGGTCCGTGTAAGAGCATATGTCACAAATCCCCTTCAGCTGTGGCGCTGAAGGAGCTGGCTGAGCAGTTCAGAGCCCAGGTGCTGGGTTCGCTGGGCGCAGCAGGCAGCCTGCCCTCACCAGGCTGCATCGGGCTGAGGACGCGCACATACAGCGGGCGCTGAGCTCTACCTGCTCCCCAGCACTTTAACCGGGAACACGCCCCCGCTCCGCGCCGCTCCCCTGGGGGCTCCTCTCCCTCTCCCCGTCCCTCCCCAGCCTCCCCCATCGCCGTGCCCAGCCGGCAGCGGGAGCCGCGGGGCTCCTTCCCGGGGGAGGCGACGAGACGGGATCGTGGGGAGCCCCCCCCCGGACCCCCACCCGCGGGGGCGTGCCGGCACAAGCCAGGCGGGGGCCAGGCCGGGAGCCGCCGGAGCTGGAGCTGGTCCCGGTGCCGGTCTCGGTGCCGGTGCCGCCGCTGCTGGGTGGGGGGGAGGCGGCGCCCGCCCCGCGCCCCCGCGCCCCGCCCGCCCCCGGCGGCAGCAGCAGCGGCCTCGGCACCCCCGGCAGCTCGGCCGGCAGCTCCAGCCCCAGCACCATGGACCTCTCCTTCATGGCCGCGCAGGTAGGAGCATCCCCCGACCCATCCGCCGCGGTAACGGGGGTGGGAATGCCCCCTAAAAAACGGGGTGGGGGGGAGTTGTAGGGCGGTGCACCTGTTGGTGCTGAGTAGCAGAGCGCGGGCAGGGGTCCCCTGGTGGGGGGCATCTCCTCCGGTCCCCCCCCGTGCCCTCGCATCGCCCCGCGCCGGGAAGCGGCATCTGCCCTTCCTCCCGATGCCGCCTATAAATAGAAATCGGAGATGGGATTTTTCGGTTCTTTTCCTCCCTTCCGCCTGTGCACGCAGCCGTCTGTTTGTGAGTTGTTGTCTTTGCACGCTTAATCTAGCGTGGCATAGGTAGGAATACTCCTGTCTGTATGACCAGATTGTCTCAGGTCGCACCCAAGTTCTGGGCTGAGGCTCAAGGGATGTTCATAGATATTGGTGCTCAATGTATTCACATTCAGTGAGAAGAACCTAAAGCCCATAAGTCACCCAAAGACTAAAATCATCGTATGAATACAGGTGAATCAGGTTTTTAAATAGACAAATGGTGCCATACTTCAGAAAAAGTCATACATATTGAGCATCCATTTTGCTTTTTTTTTTTTTTTTTTTTTTTTCTGGGATAACTTACTGTCTTTAGAATGGAACAGAATAGTTCAGTTGGGAGGGGCCTTCAAAGATCATCTCGTCCAGCTACCTGACTGCTGCAGGGCTAACCAAAAGTTACTGAGGGCACTGTCCAAATGACTCTTGAGCACTGACAGGCATGGGGCACCAATCACCTCTCTAGGAAGCCTGTCCCAGTGTCTGATGTCCCTCACAGTAAACGCATTTCCCTAATGTCCAATCTGACCACCCCCTGGTGCAGCTCCATGCGGTTCTCTTGTGACCTATCACTGGTTACCAACGTGTGCATATAAACACAAATTTGTGCAAGGAAATAACTATGTATTTTTTTTCCCAAGGATTATTTGGATCCAAGTTTGAATTTAATCAAAAAAAAAAAAAAAAAAAAAAAAGGAAAAAGTCACCCACTGTTTAGAGGTGGAGCAGGGGCCAGACAGGCTTCCCAGCACTGCAGCTACATGAGCATATCAGCTGGAGGTGGTTGGTGCCAACCAGGTGTGATCCTTGTGGCATTGTTCTGTTTCATTAATGCAAGGGTTACTTACTCTTGTAAGTCTACTTCTGAGGGGGCATCAGGCTCCACTGAAGGTAGCAGTGAGCTGTCTGAGAATCTCCTCTGGGGGTATTTCCAAGAAAAGCATTATTATTATTAATAATAATAATTTTCAACAAAAGCCACAGTAGGGAGCAGGAAAGGAGCGTTTCAAGTGGTTTGAGGTCTTCCTAGTAACTGCAAGAAAATTCAAAGGAAATCTTGTATGTGTCAGGCCATTTTCTTGTGGTCCTGCTAAGCACAGCTTGTGAGCTCCCTGTGTCTGTTTTCTGTTCCCTAAGGTTCTGTGTCCCTCTTCCACAGAAGTGGAGGAAAAGCACAGTAGTGGCTTTTACCAGTGATTGGAGTGGTCTGTGCCAAAGCCAGGACTAATATCACCCTTTCTAGCCTCTGCCTTATTCTTGTTGTCACATATTTTACCCTAATTCCATGTATTCCAAGAGCCTCAAGGCTGTGTGCTTTACTCCTGTCAGAGAAGTTCCCTGTGTAAATACATTTTATGCTTACTGAGGTTACTACTGCAGCAGTTTACATTTAATTATGTGCATTTCTCCCTGTTCCTGTGGGGCTGGCTTATTATTTTCCTGTGTCTGACAAATGACAAAGAATAATCCTTTCAGTGTTATTTTGGTGAATTTGGAGAATCTGCTTTTGCAGACAGGGCCCCGGGGACTCTCCTGGCGAGTGCCTGGGGCTGAGCAGGTCTGGGGGCATCCTCCAAGGGCAGTTTGTGCTCTAGAGTTATATGAGAGGATTTCTGAGAGAAAGACATCCAGTTCTTAGGTTACTTCATACCATTAATGCTATGCTTACCTCTGCTGTTCCCCTGTCACAACACAGGCCTTTTGTACCTTTCTTTCCGACCTGAGTGCCACTCTCCTTTCTTGTCGTTGCAGTGTCATTTCTTGAAGTTATGCACCACTTTTCTTTTCCCTACTGTACCTTTTAATCTTTTTTGAATTGTTTGTGGCATCTCTGGTGATGTGGTCCACTGAGATGACCTTTACTAAAGGATGTGTGAGAACAGAGGAGAACTGACTCGCGCACCATGCTCCTAAAGATGCTCTGCTGTCACTCTCATTAACGTCCCTCTGATGTTAAGCAGGGCTTGCATTTTGCCTCATGAACACCAGGTACATTAATACTTTATGCCAAAATAGACAGTGCCTAAATTGAGATATTTAATGGCATGGAAATGCTGATTACCTCTCAAGAGAATTTAGTTCCTACAAGATACAATTGGCTAGGTTCTTGTAAGTCACTTCTGCCATTATGCTTATCACAACTTTGCACTGATCATCACGGACCCAAGTCAGCTTTGCTAGATATCTTGAGAGATCCCACAAATGTTCTGTACCTTAGAGCCACACTGATGTATGCACAGAGACAGAAGGAACTGCATAAGCTAGGTTAACACTTTTTTTGGTGTGTTATTGTGTGTTATAGAGGCTAAAGTGCACTGGGTGTAAAGGTAAGGCCAAGTAATGCAATAGCAATCAGTGTCTTTTAGTATAGTTTTGGTGCGTTTGTTAAATATTCTGTGGTAAATCTGGATAGCTGTGTCAGTATGCCTACCTCTTCAGACACATGAAGCGTGCTTTCTAGAAACACTAGGTATATGAAGCTGTACAAATAAAATGGGGCTTTCATCTTCAGTACGTTCTCTCCTCTTTTTTTAAGCAGTCTGTGAGACTGTTTGTGCCTTGGAGGCCCTGAAACTGTTCATTTTGCCAGCAGGAAGATTAATGAAGTGCCCTCCAAATGATATATGAGATGCCATAGAAAGGATAACATTTTGCTGATAAAAAATGCTATTGTGAAACAGCAGAGTGTCAGAGTAGTAATGCTAACAGAATTGTGTAGTGTGGGTATAACATAAGGGTTTGGCTGCCCAGCTTAAGCACCTGTGTCTGAACACCTCAGCTGTAATACACTTGTTAAGCATGTCATGAAGAAGGGCTTTTGACTGTAACAATTTAATACATTGTTAAGATAAGCATCTGTGTTCATTAGTACTCAGGTGTGGAGGCTTTTGGTGTCCTCTGTTCTGCAGGTGCTTTAATTGATTTCCATAAGGTCACTTGTGATAATAAGGATGACTCGTGTATAAGGAAAGCCTACTAGTATTTTTTTTCAATTTTAATCCAGATTTTAATTAAAGTAATCCTGTGTGCATCAAAATCCTGTGCCAAAGATGTTCAGCTGCTGCTGAACTGTGCAGCTGTATGTGTGGCTCATTTCAGTGATTTCAGAATGCTCTTGTTTGTAGTCTAGGTAACCTCAGAAATAGCTTCTTATCTTAGGTAGAGATTTAAACTTCCAGCATAGGAGCCTGATTTGGGGAATTTTCAGGTACTGGGTCCAAGCTAAGAGCATTCAGTGTTTTTCAAGCCTGGCTGCATACTGTTTCTTCTGTCTAAATATTCAACAGCAAAGCAGAGGTCTGGGGTTTGCTCTCAGATGCTCAGTGGTGACTTGTTCCCTCCCTCCTTCCATGTCTGTCTAAGAACTGGCTAAAGCTTTTCTGCTTGTAAAAATGTAACAGCGAAAATTGCATCTGGGTTAATAACATTGTGAGCGGGGCTGAAAGATGTATTCAACGTGAAAAAAAGAGGCACACAAAGGAAAAAAACTGGGAAGCTACAAAGGAAAAAATGATGTAATTGTCTTCAGTATGAGACAAATCGATACGAGCTGAACAGCACATGCAGTCAGTGACAATTATCTGTTTTTCTGGATTCATGTTTGCAATTTAGTTTTCCCTTAAATTATTTCTGTAATTTTTTGTTTCATATTGAACATGTGAAATGGACTTTAGCTTGTAATAGTTTTACAGTTGGGTATATGTACATGCAGTAAAAATATTACTGTAAAACAAAAGATAATTTATCTGGCAATTACATACAGAACAGAGAAAAGCTAGTAAGAGCCTTGAGAGCATGGTCACTTCTGTGGAACTGTTTTTAATCTTATTCACATAGAATTCACCTATTTAACTATTGTTTCTCTATGTTTTTTGTAAACAACCAAGGATCTAAAATGCAGTAAATGGAACTCTGTGTTTAATTTCAATGATTAAAAGTGAGGTTTTAGTAATCTTTCATTTCTCTCATGGTTCTGTGGATTTTTTACTGTAGGCATTTTGAGAAAGCATGGCTCTGGCATATGTCAGGAGTGGAAGAACCAAATAAGCTTGGTACAAAAAGCAAAACTACTTTATATAGAGAATTTAAACTTCATGGGCTTTATGTTCTGTATCACACTTCCAGGATTTCAGGTCAGAACAATGATCATTCAAATTACTCTGAGTTTTTCATTGTCTTGGTAGTGGTTCAGGTCAGTTTTCCCCAAAACAGGTTACTGGTTCTTGGTGTACCTTGAAGAAACCCTGTAGCCACCTATAACCTTGTCAGCATAAGAAAAAGGCTGTCACACCTCCATATACAAAACATATTGTTATGAGCCATGTAACTTCTGGAAAGCACTGGAGTACACACAGTAAATTTCTCTATGATGTGTTCAATTTACTATTCACATTTTCCAGAAGGTGCGGGCTGTCCATGTCTATGCTGCAAAATTGGTGTGTATATGGTGTGTATATGGGAGGTGTTTGGCCTGGATATCGCAAAGCTGAACATAGCTGCTGCATTTCCAGACATCCCAGATGCAGGTGTAATTTCCTTTAATTCCTTTCTAATTTGATTTCTGGATGGAAGAGGAGGAACAACTAGGGTCTGTCGTACTCTGCTATACAAGCATAGAGGAACCAGAACATAGGATAATCCTATATATGTTTTCCCACTTTTCTCTTAATGTATTCTCCATCTCAGGGGTCAAGAGGCATTGAAAGCCTTTATTTTCTGTGTGCTCTTTCTACAGCAAAGTATTCTGAAGGCATTAAAACCAAAAGGGTTTCAATTTGTGGTTTTGGTAGGTTATTTCCACCACCTTAAAGCAGAATCCAGGCTACTTGTTCAATGTGAGCTTGCATGTGTGCCTGTGTGCTCGTATACGTGCCACTTTAAAAAGTGGAATTGTTCTCCCCTAAGGAGGGAAGAGGAATGAGAAATCTCTGCACCCTTCTTATCACTGCAGTGACAGTGCACACTCCATTTCCAAGTTTTCTATAGCAGAAATTTCTGTGCCAACAAAGCTTTTGAAAATTCTGCAGAGGTTTGGGCTTGCTGGTTTTGTCAAGTGTGGATACCATACTTTGGGACAGGCTGCTGTTTCAGGATTGTGCTTGTTTTTGCTCTCAAAGATGTTAAAAACAGCAATTCCTATCCAACAAAACACTTAAGCACTTATTGCACTTGGAGCATGTGTAAGTTGTTCCAGTAATGTCAGTAGGATTGTACACTTTAAAATTAAATCTCTCAAAACCTGGCACAGAAGGGGTGTGAATGCCTTGCAATTCATAGGAAGAGCTCCTAGAAGAGCAGGAAGAAACCTGTTATTGGCCATACTTTTAATTCAGGGAAGGCTTAGGCTACATATTTTGTCATGGCTGTACTTCCATCTGTTAACAGCAGGTCCAATTTCTCATAGGAGATGTGGCAGAAAGGGTTGTAGGGAGGGGAAGAAATGGCTCATGGTTGTATTTGTACAGTCTGTGCATGCTTGCATAGGAAAGGTTAGGAGATATCGAAAATAAACTTGTGTTCTGTGTGCTGATTAACTGTGAAGCTTGAAGTGCTTGTTGTTGTTGTTTTAATTGTTTTACACAATTTTCAGTGGATATAGACTGAAGAATTCACAGAGTGAAGATCTCAGGCATTTCCATCTGTGCTGAATGCAAAAAGAAGGTTTGTAAGATGACTGCAAATGAGTATATTCACATGCATTACAAAGATGAACCAGCATCAACAACATGGTTGATGATGGCAGCAGCAGCTAGGGTCCTATTGTACACAGAAAATAGCTACAGATGGCAGGTAAGACCAGTAAAGACTGAAACAGTACTACATTCATATCACACATCTTGCTTGTTTAGGTGTTTGGTATTTATTTAGTAGTAAGTGTGCAATCTTGTGATATGCAGAGCAGCAATGCTCTTGGAAAACTTGATGAGAGCTCAGTTTACTGAGTAGTCTAATGGTATTAGGTTCATAGACTAGAAAATATGGCTTGGATATTGATATATATATTCTTAAGCTTGTTTTTGACTAGTATATTCTGAATTTCCCAGTTGTTTGATGAGCTGTGAACATGAAATGTTGGGAAGGTTCTGTTTTAATTGTTATTGGAAGTGATACAGATGCTGGCCATTAGGTTACACTATTTAATTGTTCCTAATCTTGTTCTTATACCAGGCAAAAGCAAGGGCCAAAAACCTCCAAATGAATCGAAGGGTTGCATGGGATTTAGTAGAACAGCCTGACGCTTTGGTGACCACTGGTACACCATCAGATTAGATCATTGCTCAGAGAAAACATTAGTGTCTTCAAATGGAGTGCAGTGATGTAGAAAGCAGAAAAATTGAACAGCAACGCAAGTAAATTTAGCAGTCACCAGCTCCATTAGCTTGCTACACCTGTCTGCTGGGACCTGTTTTCCTTGAAGGTATTTTCTGTCACGAGTTGCATTATCTCCCTAACCCAGTGAGCCCTGTTGGAGCTCTCTGTGGTTTTGGCAGGTTTCTTGGCTTGATGCCCGTGTAGTGACCTAAACGGGGTTGGTGTTAACCCCTTCTGCTGTTCACAGAGGTGATGTTTTTTAAAGCTGTGTTTAGAAATAGTGATGGTTCTTTGGCGCTCTTTTGATCATTTTTTCCCAGCAGCTGCATAATCAAAGGTGAAGAAAGGTCATTGAAAATTTGGTTGTTATCTGAGGATTGTTACTTCACCAATCAGGGGCTTTGATTATTTCTTGTGCCTGTGCATAAGTCAAAAATTGATCCATTTCAGTGGAGCAGCAGCAGTGTCAACGCAGTGGAAGCCATTGGTAAACATGATGATGACACTGCATATGTAAGTTGTTGACAAAAAGGGTCAGAATGAGGTGTGTGACCTCCTTGCCATGTATTTTGGTGGTGCTGTCCAGGCTGTGATCTTCTGTCCCCCCAAGTGCTGGAGTAAACAGTACCCATCCATACACTGAGCATTTAAATGGGAGAAAACCTCATGGCCAGATATGATGCCAGGCACAGCTAACGCATGTCGAATGAACTCCTTGCAGCTTTGGAAGGTTTAAGAAGAGGCAACACTGGGTGTGAGATCTCTCCCTCCAAATAAAACCAAGCTTTGTAAAAGCGGATGCTTTTAGCAGCAGTCCCTGTCCACCCTTTCTCTCGCTGGCTCACACACCCGCGCAGCACTTTCAGGTTTGTCTCACAGCACCAGGTGCTTGAAGTGACACATACTCTTTGGCTGAATCTTTAGTCTTTCTATTTTGAGAGCTCAATTCCACACTCACAGAAGCTGCCAGAACCCAAACTTGTCAACCAGCAGCTAATTAGAAATCATTAATGCTACAGTCACTTAAGAAAAGCACAACACCTTTTTGCAGCAGACTTTGGGAGACAGGGCTGGGTATGAGGCCAATTCTCCTTGTTTTGCAAAGAGATTATCTCTAGTGGGAAAGCATGTGTTGTGGGTATTTTGTTTTTATTTTGTTGTTGTTGTTGTTTTGTTTTTAAATAAAAATGTGCTTTTAACCTCAGCTAGTTCTATTAGTTGCCAATATTCCTATAAACCTTCCAAATGTCAGGAGGGGGGAAACAGTTTAGGGATAAGCTGTGCGTGGTTAAAACTAAAACTTCCAACTTCCACTATGATTTTTTTTTCCTGTCAGATTGATCAACTGGATGAGCATTTGCAAAACATAGGGAATTGTGCTGAGCCTTGAGATGTGCTGGGAGTGATTAAGAGCTACAAGCCACACAGAGTTGCTACATGGAAGCACAAGGGACAGCCACATCTCTTTGGCTGATGTGTGAGGTGTTGAGATACGTACACAGAGAGGAAAAATAAAAGCTGAACAGATACAGAAATAAATATGTCAAAATATAAAATTTTAAAGGATTTCTAAATGTACAGCTGAACCCAAGGACCTGAAACAGCTGTTCACACTTAAATACTCTCAGCCACAATTAAGTGTATGCTTAAAGTATGTGAGTAACCCTCTGAACTGCACCTCAGTTTAAATGAAGTATATAATTAAGTGCCTTGATGATGTGCAATAACTGTCAAAGCATTCTGAGGAATTATAATAGCTTTTCTTAAAGCTGAGCTCCACTTAAAGTAAAATAGATTGCTCCTTTCATCTCTGTCTGTCTTTCCCTGCTTAAGTTTTTCTGGACTCAGGGATTTTTTCCCAGTATGCATGCATAAATTTTTTCTCTAGTATGCATACATAAAAAATTCCTTCCAAATTTGGTCTTCTGTCCTTTTTGGGTATCCTCTTTCTACAACTCTCGTATCCTCCAACCTTCCATCATATCCCATCTATTTAAATCCTGTATATCTCAAAGCTTAGGTTTGGAAACTTTGGGCAAAAGACTAAATATTTCTCTTGTGTAGGGACCATCATCATGCATTAACAAAGATTTATGTGGTTCTGGGATGGAGTGAACGTGCACAGGGTTGTGTGTATCTAGTTTCGTCATGTGTTGCTAGAGCTCTTTGAAGAGATGGCCAAAACAAGAACATGTCCAGAAACAAGTTCTAAAGGTCAAAATCTGTTGTCTTGACAATAATAATGGTTCTGTGTGTGATCCCAGGCAAACCTCACACTCCTGTTTGCCTGTATTCCATATTAACAATACTTTCAGATCTTTAGTTGAATCAAGCTAATAAATTACTATTGAAAAAGAGTATATTTGTAATATTATTGCTTGTCAAAGGTGAAAGTGGACGAGAGGAAAGCTAAATTGCTACAGAATCATTGAAAGTGTAATCAACATAGCAGAAACCTTCCCAGTTGTCTTACTAAAGATGGATGTCTGTTGGTAAGTCTGCATAGTCTTTATGTGGCTGTAGGTTACTAAAATAGTGCGTAATTGGGGAGGTGCATTTGCAAACACTCTCTTCATCTGTCCTATATGTTATCCCCCAAAGATCTGGAGGAAAAAGTTTTTCAAATATGCAGTTATTAACATTAAGACATTTCAAATGGGTGCTGTTCTGTAACAGGATCTAGGCTGTGAAATGGTTCATTCACTGTTGGTCTCTGAACCATCTGACTGAGCAAGCTGTGCAGATGGGCAAGGCAGTAAGATCCTGAAGTGAGTCACTGTTAAGGTGGCAGATGTTTTATTCTCCCGTGTATTCTCTGGCATTTCTCGTGGACATGAAATTGAAACAGAAGAAATGGAATTGCTGTGCTTACTCTCCATTGTTCTCTAAGGTAGTTTTGCAACTCTTTTCTCCTGTAATCTTATGAAGTGTGAGAAAACTACTGACTTCTATAACTGTGCTTTTTACTTTCACAGGTAACCTTTACTCAGGCAGCTGTAATTTTCAGCATGGGTAGTTTTCATGGTGCATCTCTTGTTTTTCACTTTAGTGTACATAACATTTCTTTAAAGATGAGTAGTCATTTGGATGACTAAATGAACAGCTCTGCTTCTAAAACATTTCTCTCATGACCTCTCATCTGCATAGTACACAGAAGGCAGAAAAAGAGGTCGTGGGAGGAAGAAAACAACATGCTGATGTAAGCTGCTGTTTAGGCTGCAGCAACAGGAACCCACTGCTGTTCAACAGATCCTTCAGGTATCAGTGTATGTCACAGGGAACACTGAAGAAATGAAGGGAAATGAAAGACAGCCAGCACGGGTAGTTTTGGCCAAATTCTGATGTCTTTCTTGAGTGTGCAGCATGGTATGATTTGAATTGATGCAAAGAATGCCAGCCAGCTTCTGGGAGGTTGTTTACCATTTCTGAAAGTGTTGGCAAAAAAAAAGGGGGGGGGGGGGGGGGGCATCTAGGTTATTAAAAATCTTAAATTCAACACTAGATGAGAATAAATGCATTTAGGAGGGTCTCTTCTAAAATAAAGGCTTGTCTTTTCTAGCCACATTTGCTATTAGAAAACCAATTACCCATTTCTACACTTTTTTAGCTTTGTCTATAGCAATATCATCATTTCATCAATACAAATAGATTTAATAACTTTTTTTTATTATTTGTTCTTGTTAAAGGAGAAAATATTCCATACTTTACATACCACTATGGAGGATTCACCTGGACTTCACCATATCCATGATATATTTTTATCTTTTTTTCGCCTCAGACTTTGTAACATTTAGGGTATGAGTACATTTCCATACTTATTCTAGAGATCTCCAGAGCTGTTAAATATAAGTGATGTTCAGTCATGTACCCCCTTTTTGTGTGAGGTGTGACTGAGAACCCTCACCTGAACACTGATCACCCGTGGTGCCTGTGCTCTGGTCTGACTGTCAGGGCAGCAGTCATGCCAGAAAAACTGCATGAAGAAGCCAGTCTTGATGAAAAATCATGTCCCCACACATGACCAATTTGGTTGAGGTAGCTGGCTTTCTCTCCAAGTCTCAAAAAGTATATATCCAAGTATCTGAAGCTTTTTTGTCCCTCTATGCTCTCATGTGTTGTCCCAGTAGTGTCCCACCCTATGCCACCCTCCACTCCCTTTTCCACTCACAAGCAGCATCTGTGCAGCATAGACAAACTGGGCAGGGTGAAAATGCTGAACAAAGCTGACCCAAGTGGGACAAATGAAAGGCATGAAGGATTTCTGGTGTGTTGGGTTGTGTGGATAGCCTGGAGAGAGTGACTATGAACTGCTCGTGGCCAGGCTGAGCCACCTGGACATGCACAAACAGAAGTGGCAACCAAAGACAGCAGGGATGTGTCCATCTCCTAGGGGTGGCTCCAGGCTACGGCAGTATTCCAGGGTGGCTGTCCAATTGCTATCTGCAGCAATTACTTACCACTTACTCACTTCAACTTCTAATGTGGTCTTCATGCACGTGATCTTCAGAGCTTTTTGTGAGCTTCAAAGCTTTTTATAGGGGACATGGAGAGAGAGGCATCATTCCCCAGTTATGCCATGGAGGAAGCAAGAATCCTAATGGGAACTGATGCCCATTTTGGAGCTTTCTGAAGGGGAAAGCTTAAACTGTCTGTGACTGTCAGGAGCAAAGCGGTAATTTAATTCCTTCTTTTGCCACAGATATACAGTCAGGTGGCCCAGAAGGTTACACTTTGAGCATCCCTGGATTTCTTCTAGATATAGATGAAGATCACAGCCTAGACTTTCAATACTGGACTCATGACTATCAAATTCTGTGATTTTATTATTAATTTAGTTATTTATTTTTAAGTATAGTGTCATTTCCTTCAAAATGAATTTAGCAAGTGATCTTAGGCTTGGAAAATTGGGCTTGTCAGACTGCACTGCTTCAGCGAAGGCCTGGCCAGCTGGCAGAATGGGGCACACTCTTCTCCAAAAATAAGTTGCATCTCCGAGTGCCGATTTTGACAGATATGTTTAAGAGTATTACAGCTCACATATAGCTCTTTGCCTGAGGATTGTACTATGCTCCTGTCAGTCCTGGTAGTCATCCCATTCCCTGCCTGTCACACAGGAAGAACAGAGCAGTGACAGCAGAGGAGGTGCTGCAGCCTTCACACCTATTTACAGCTCCTCACTCACTGATGTGAGAATAAACAAATTCAGTTATTCACGCAGTTGCATGATTAGCAATTTATTTTGAAAGTTGGTCATTTGAAAAATACGAAGGAACAAATAAAATAGCTCTGTCAGCAATTTCTGTGCAGTTTTTAACATAGTGCTTGACTTCAGGGTCTCCCTTTCTGTTAATTTATTAGGATAGTTCAGGTAAAGGCCTCATCCTTACCAGGTAGAAGTACATATTTCTATTCTGGATTTGTACGAAGATGGGATCTGGCTCTCCAAAAGCAGAAACACGGTGATTCTTGCCTACTGCTGCCTTTTTATTCCTTGGTTTTATTACCAGCTCTGGAGAGATGACCAACTACCTCACATGTAGGCAATTGGTATTGACCATAAAAAGCTTTAGTGAATTTGTAATTGAGTAGATATTTAAAGAAATAACAATTAGAGATTACTTTCATGTTCTGTTTGAAAACGCTGACAAAAACAATTTGAAAACATAAATGTTTTCTCTTTGATAGCCAAGAAATAAATGCTCAAGCTCATATCTTTCAACATTGCATCCCCAGAAATATGGGCATGAAACTGACTGCAATAGCTTATTTAGTTGCTAAATATTTATTAAAGTCAAACAGTGGCTGACCATAAACCGTTTCTAATCAAGGCTGCACATCAGCAAAGGTGACAGGATTAAAATTGTGCTCTGGTTTTGGGGGCGCAGATTAACTGGGCAGGGTGAAAATGCTGAACAAAGCTGACCCAAGTGGGACAAATGAAAGGCATGAAGGATTTCTGGTGTGTTGGGTTGTGTGGATAGCATGGAGAGAGTGACTGTGAACTGCTTGTGGCCAGGCTGAGCCACCTGGACACGCACAGACAGAAGTGGCAACCAAAGGCAGAGATAATCACAGATAAACAGAATGCTGGCCAGCTCTTAATAACACACAGAGAGACAATATTTGGGGATGTGGATGTTGTTGAATGTCTTTCCTTTTGTTTCTGCTTTCCTCCTCCTCCTAGCTGTGGAGGGGACCACATACAAGAAACATTTCATGACATGAACACACAGTCTGATCTTTGGTCATCATCCCTTAGAAGCTCTGGCTCTCAGAGATATATTCCAGTGCAGTGGCTGCTATGAAGGGCTTTTGTGAGAAGGCTGACTTGCAGTCAGTGTTCATTACTGGGACTTACAGGTCCCTTAGGGTCTCAGCTATAGGTGTTCTGGATTATGTGGTAAACAGTGTGATTAGAATCTCAGTCCCCAGTGGGTGCTAATACACGGACAGTGCTTTGGGGGATATGACCTTAGCACTGCAGTGAAACTTCCTATGATTCTTGGTTTCCCTCATTTTGTGAGGCTTCATCCTTGCTGCTGCATCCCTGTCACTTGTCCTTAATGTGCTGATGCACCCTTGCACCCACACCAGCAGTGTGTGGCAGTGCTTGAGTGTCTTGGTTGCCATTTGATCCTTCTTTGCCCAGCCTTTGCTGTGTCTCTGTGTGATGCTGCTGCTCCTTTCCTGCTTGCCTCATCAGCTAGTGCCAAAGAAGTGTGGTGCTTGTCTCTCAGAATCACTAAGGGATGTATTTATTCAATAACTTAAAGTATCATCTTATGTAGGATCCTGCATGTGGATTTGGTACCTCCTAATGCAGGTCCACTGGTTCATAGTAGCAGAGCTCTGCATTCCCCTAGAGTCACCAGATTGTCACCACATTGTAGCTTCCAAAATGTAGCATTCTGTATGATTGGCCTTTTTTTTCTTTTTTCTCACACATTTTTTCCTCCTAACTTTTTCCAAATAATCATAAAGCAGACTTGTTCTCACAAACTTAGGATTGCTGGAACCAGCACTTCAAGCAGCACAGCTTCCATTCATCTTTCAAATATGCTACCATTCCTGCTGTAAAAGCATTCTTGATCTGGGTTACATTTCTTTTTCTGGGTCCAAATTCAACTGTGGGTTATGCTGTCCAAACCCAGCACTGGATTTTCGTGGCAGGAACTGTCAGCAAAATCCTGAGTCCTGCTGAGTTGGATTTTATATTTTATTTTTTAAAATCTATTTCACAGAAGTCACTATATAGCCTCCAAATCTGTTCTTTGGAAAATGTGATAAAGTTGCAAAGAGACAGGTTGATGGGAATGATTGCTGTTACAGGCTGGAGGCAAAACAGAGGTAAGGCCATATGTACATTCACATCACGTAAACCAGATGCCTACCAGTGTAAATCTGTGCACCCTCTCCTCGCTGCCTGGGAAAGCCCAGAAGCGACAAGATGTCTCCTGACCTTATTGCTGTTTAAGGACAGGATTAGCCCTGGCTTTATTGCCAATGTGCAGGAGCAGACGGCTCCACGTTCACATGTCACAGGCAGAGCAGTGGCCCTTGAGTGCTAAGGAGCATGTGGGGAAGGAGGAGTGGGTGGGGGGTGCAAATGCTCTCTGTCTGCTGCTGCCCACCAGCGTGCCTGCCCTCATCTTTCAAAGTAAAAGTACCTTTATCCATAAAACAGAAGGGGAGCCCAGGAGGGGTGTTTCCCATACACCTGCTCCCTCATGTTGCTCCAGGGACTTCTCAGGTCCACATCTCTGCACGTGCATATCGAGCACTCTGTGCTTAGGTCAGACAGAAAGCATCAATGGGAATAACACCTGCTTTGTCTGGGTTAGGCACATATAGCCAAGAGAAAACAATGCACATACTAAAATTGTCATGTGCCTGAGACACACAGAAGAACTGGAAATATATGCAGGAATCATGAACAGGTGCAAGCCTGTTTGCTCTCTTCCAGCTAGTGTCAAGTGTGTGTTGTTGACAGTTGTTCTCATGTTTTGAGTTCAGCCCTTCTTGTTTCCCGCAAACTGTTCAGTAAATCCAGAGCCCTCAAGTGAAAGACAAATGGGCCTTATACACATCTGTGGAGGGAAAAATGCAATCTGAGAAAAACAGCAAGTGACTGATCAACACACTCTTCCTTGTCTGGATGCAGAGCAAACTGGGAGTGTTATAAAAATGTGGAAACCTGACATAATTAACCAATGAAACAGTTATTTTAGTCTTAATTTCTGGCCTTGTCTGTCTCAATTAGTTTCCTGTTTTCAAAGAAGGAGCATTTATAGCATATGTAAATGTTGTGCTCACCCTCTTGTCCATCAGTTTGTATTTTTTTTCAAAATGTCATCTCCTAATCCCAGCTGGTATATAATGACCTCTTCCGTTATCCACAGAAGTGCTGTTTCCCACATATCCCGTTAATCTTGCATGTACTTTCTCACACACAGAAAAATCACTTCATTGTTTTTTCTGGAATAACTTCTGAAAATGAAGACTGTCACTTTTTAAAGTCAGCAAAATACTAGGCAATGGCTGAACTGGTGATACGCAGAGCTTTCTATTTGTAGCTCCTTGCCATCTTTGTCCATCTCCCATTCATTTTAACGAAGAATTTTCAATTAATTTTCATAGTTCCTATGGGATATTTATTAGTCTCCAGAGTCTGAGGAATAAAATAAAATGCTTTAAAAACACAGATACTGGAATATTCAGCCAATTGGACACATTTTGGGAAGAAATTTCATCTTTTCACAGATGTGGAGAAAACTAGTGTAATTATTCTCGTACTTGCAGCCATACACATCTAAAAGCTGTCAGTCTGCCAGTGATCTTCCCAAAATGTGCTGCAAAATCACTGGGTGTTTATTGTCCCGGTGCTGCATGTCAGGTAGCTGCACGATTTTCCTTTAAGCAATGAAGCAGGTTGCACAGGAGCCTAATGCTGTTCTGGGTGTATTTTGTTTTGGACAGCCCTCTTTTATGCCCTTCAAATTATGGGTATGGCCAAACAAATAAAGTACAGTTAATGAAAAATGAAGATTGAATACATAACTATATGGGGTAACCAGAGAACAACTCTGAGAGTGCTGGAGCTAGTAAATCCTGCTGGTCCTTCAGTTCTAGTACTCTCACCTCAGCAACAATCAGAAGGAGCTCTTAAGCCAGCAAAGCTGGTAGAAAGAATAATTCCTTTGTGGATATACTTCTTTGTGCAAACTTTCTTTCTTTTGAACAGTTCAAGTTCAAATGTTTCTTCATTCAATTGTCTGGACCTTCTCACGAGTACCCAAGTCAGCCCTGTGAGTGGGAAATAAACAGAGTGAATCCACTCTGAACTATCTGCATAATCCTTTCCCTACTTTTCTTTTAGCATGGCCCTCTTGCTCCTCTTGTTTTTTCACCTCAGTTAAAAAATTAATTAATAAATAAACTCATGCTGCTGCCTATGCATCTGTTCTCATATCTGGATTTCAAAAACATGAATTTAGATGCAGTTTTTATGCATCAGTTCATCACTCTACTCATATAGTCCATTTCAGGTTGTTAGTCTTTGTTTATACTTTTGACCCTGTCACTAAAATTGCAGTTGTCTTTATACATGTATGTCAAGGTGGGACAAATATTATACTCTTTCCAGGACTTCTCAAGTCACAGTTGTTGTAGCTTTTCTGCCTCTTCTCACTCTGATCCATCTTTTAAAACAAGTTGTTCAAGTGAACAGCAAGCTCTCATTAACCAGTGGGAGTTTGTATTTGGCTAAGTGAAAGCTGGGTTTATCTAGCTTATGTCTTCAACAAATGTGTCAATCCTGAGGACAGGAACTGAATGTCTGTGCTGACTCCCACATATGTGGGATATAAATGAGGGTATCTCAGAAGAGGTGGCTATGCCTTTGAACTAATGTCAACATCTCTGTCTTAGATGTCAGATATTTTGGGAATGTTTTAGGTCCAGTCATGCTCTGGTCCTGATTCATTTATTTTCACTATTTCTGTGACAAAAAGATGGAGTTTTAATTCTTCTTAAATCATTATGCAAATTAAAAGGTAATTTTTTATTCAAACTATATTTACCCTTGCTGGTAGCTTCTTTTCCTTCGTGCCCTTTTCACTTGATAGACCAAGATGACCAACAGATGTAAAAGGGTATCAGTTGAAAGGCACTTTCTAAAATGTGACTTTTGAGTTTATTCATTCAGAGCTCCTACTTTGACCTGACAAGTATTCTTTCCTTATATTATTACAGTACTCTATGTTAAAATGTTTGATTTTTCACAGACATCTGTCGTTAATAGCAACTGGAGCGTTCATCTTAGTAACATGTCTCTTAATCAAGAAAAAATCATGCTTACTTTTGAGTACATCAGTATCTCCATAACTCATTCCCCCAATGTCAAACTTTTCATGCACAAAATCTCATTTGCATTTCAACAAGGGAAAAAATAATAATAATAATAAAAAAATTATAAAGTGTCATCATCTAAATTACATTAACTAGTGGAGGCCTAAACGGAAAATAATATGTATGAGTTAATATTTTATGTCTGTCAACATGTACTGGAGTCATCTTGCTCAGTCTATAAATGCTCAAGTGTTGTTGGCAGATGCTGCAACCTTATCTTGCTTTTTCTACTGTCAAAACTGGAGAGCAACAGGGATCAGCTGTGCACTTTTCATCCTGGGGATGCCAGGCAGGCTTTGACCAAAATCATGCATGGGTTAAGCAGCTGAGACAGAGAAAAGGCAGGAGAACAGGTATCAAGTAGAAGAATTAGATTGATAAGAGAAGTAGAGCTTGATGAAGTAAGTGAGGGAAAATCAAACTGTAATGGAAGCAGGGAAGGAGAGATGTGTGAGACACAAAAAAAGGATTCAAGATATCATTAAAATGCAAATAATCTTTGCTCTGGTTCCTCAGTTTGATTTCTTCACCACACCCAACCTAAATAACTTGGGCAATATTACCTATGTCCATGGGTCATGCTTAATCGTAAGGCTGTTTATTCTGACAAAAGTCTTTTGGGGAAGTTTTCTTTTTTTTCTCTAGCTTAATGCCAAGAAACGATGATGCTACAAAGAACTGACATGTGGTAATTACCTTTTGTAACCAGGACCTTTCCCCTGCATTAGCCCAGACATGATGTTTTCTGAAGAGAATGGACATGCCCTTGTATTTAACCTCTTGGTGAAAAGTATTTAACATCAGCCTTTTGCTGATATAAAGTAAAAAGATAAAAAGGAAAGGAAAGGAAAGGAAAGGAAAGGAAAGGAAAGGAAAGGAAAGACAGAACTAGTGGAACAGCTTGCTGGATTTTGAGTTTGCTCAGTGTTGTGAAGCCACCAGTTAATTAGGACTGCTGAGACATAAGCTATAGACAAGAATGATTTAAAATGAACACTAGAATATCACCAGTCCTTTACAAATCAAGGCAGCTTTGGAGTTAGAGGTGAGTTGAACACTGGTAATCTGTGATTTGGAGGATTTTTTGAAATTCATCAGTTGGTCTTGTGTTATACATGAAGCAAATGCAGAGAACCCTGAAGCATGAAAATTAAAGTAAACAAGGAGAGGCAAGAAGAAATATAACATACAAATCAAAGGCAAAGATTAAAGTCTGCAAAGAAAATTAGTTCTGCTTTTACTTTTTCTCTTGCTTCATTGTGTAAATAATCAGATTTGTAATACCTTTTCTTGTGCTGAAACAAATCCTATCTGGATGGTTTTGCTGCTGTTCTCTATGTAGAAAAAATTCTTGCTCACAAAATATCTTGTTTGGAGTATTCATAGGTCATGACCAACTGGCAGCCAAAGCTTGGTGCCAAGTTGTAGGTAAGGATTTTCTTGGCACAAGATGCACTGTACTTTTCATTGAAAGATGCCAATTCAGTCTGAAGGCAGATATGACCCAATATATTTTCTAAGCAATGAGTCATACACTTTCATGCTTTCTAGAAACTTTTTATTTTGCTTCATGAGGTCAGAAAGACTGGAATGAATTTTTAATTATCTTTCTGTTTTTGTTTTTTTCCTTACAGTACAACTGTAGATAGCTTGAAATAGAAGGGATGAATAATAATCAGATTTACAGGGAGTGTGGTTATCTATGGACAGCAGTACTGTTGGTATTTTCCAAGCTGGGCATTTTTCCTTTGTGGAAATACAAGTGATGCTTGCACAGCAGGAAATGGGTCCTACTGGAAGAAGAGAAGCTAACCCTTCTCCTATGACTTCGTCAGGCTAGTGAACAACCCCATCTTCTTTATGTGCTAGCTCCATATATCTATCTCTGGGGCTAGCACATAAAATCCAGACTCTGATTTGACCTTGGGGATGGTGGCACTGGTTTTGCAACAGTGCTGAGAGTAATTTGTTGCGTGGTGGGAAGAAAAATGCCACCTTGATCAGAGCTGCAACGTAAAGCCTGACATCCATACTTTTGTTATTTGATGAACATGTTTAACATCAGTGGTCATCTTTATGTGCATGTGGGTGTAGAGGCATTACTCCCTCTTTTCATGCTGAGGCTTTGTCAGTCCCCAGAACTGAAGGAGAGAGAAGATTTTAATGTTTTCTTTCCCTATTTGAGTGATAAGAACAAAAAGCTAATCTTGGTATAATTGATTGAAACAAGGTTCATGAAAGTAGTGCTGCATAATTCAGTCTCATATTGTTTCCAGACTCCAGCTCCATTCTGATGTGTTCCCATCTGAGCTGATAAGATCCTAATTTGGATCTTAAAAACATGGCCTTGGACTAGGGAATGAGTATTCATTTCCCATCTTATCCTTTCTAGATCTTGCAAAAAAAAAAAAAAAAAAAAAAAAAAAAGTTGAAGTTGCCAAGGCCCATTATGAAACGTTATGGGAAATAGTTTTCTATTTCTACTTTCTTTGGAGAGGTTTTACTCTGGGCCAATGCGAAGTACACACACAACAGATTGTCTTCCCCTGCATTTATTTGTAATGTACCTCTTCCTCATGCCCCCTTGCATATCTTTGCCTCTGCTCATGTCGCTACCCCCTATTATCTTTATATGTGATGATCTGGAAAACTAGGCCAGGAAGCGTAGAGGAGGACCACACTATGACAGCCCAAGCCACAGTCATGAAGACCATTGCTTTTACATTCCAAAGCTATAACAGGCTGCATAATCTGATGCAGCCAGCATAATCTGATGATTATTCCTCTCCCTGTTAGAATTACTGAAACTGCATGGCATGATCTGGTTCTCTTCACTGTAGTATCTAAATATCCCTGTTGGACTAAGGAGGGTGTTGGACTTTGTGAATATTCTTTAGCTGTGTCTTGTCGGTTTTGCCTGCAAGTGTATAAACCCTGCAGCCCTCTGAAATTGGTGACATGATTGTGTATGACAGTCATTAGTGGGTGAAACAAATCTGTCTGCAAGCATCTGCTTTGAGAGAGGCAAATATAATTAAACTTTAACCATGCTGCATTTGCTCTTTTATTTACTTTACTGGGATCCAGTCCTTCTAAGGGATTGCAGCCACATTTCATGCAATCCTTCTGAGGAGATTTGATTTGCGGCTTTTTTGTTTTTCATGTAAGTGTGTTTTGTACCACACGATTCTTTAAAAATTCACTTTAGGATACCAAAACTCTACCTTCTTGAATTTCTTCAAGATTTTTCCATGGGGAATACTCTTTGGTTTCAGGTAGTTCTGACGGGGAAAAATCTATGTTGCTGTCCCTCACTCTTGTGGTTCCTAACATAAATGAGGTGAAAAAATTAGAAGGATGATTTTTTTAATTATTTTTGCTTTGGGGAATTCCCCCAAATTGTTGTTATTGGGGAGAGAGAGAGAAAAAAAAATAAAAATAAAAAATAAAAAGGTTAGTATAAAGCTAATGCAATGAGGAATCCAGTGGCTTGATTTTTGCATGCATATAGCAGGCATGGATGTGCCTTGCATGGATAAAGACTATCCAGAAGCAGACGCTTGCTTATACTGTGTTAGATCTTTGTATAAAGAACCAGTGGTAATTGCAATTACTAATTATAGTAGTTATGGTAGGAAATAAATTATACTGTAGTCAAAGTGTCCAGACAAGACTGGGACCTCAGTGTGATAGTCTTTGTGTAAACTAAAACTAAGCAGAAATGCAATTGAGGTCAACTATGTCTCAAACCAAACAAGCAAAACCCCAACAAATGCTGAACTTTTGTGAAGAAGTGAGAACAAAAAAAGAGATAAAAGGACAGTGAAATATAAGTTTCACTGAAATATAAATTGGGAAATATAAGTTTCCCAAGGTACTGACAATAGTAAGGACACAAACAAGATTTTCTTGATGAGTACAAGCCTGCTTTCCCATGGCACCCAATTTGCCTCCATTTTTTTTTTTTTTCTGCTGGGTGGTTGTCTATGGCCACTAGTGTTTCTGTTTTAAAGCTGGTAGAGACTTTCCACTGGCTTCTACGAGCCCTCTGGATTGCACTGTATTGGGATGTGGTTTGGAATTGGCTGGAAACCATACCATATTCATCTTTTAAATTCTGTTTGCTTTGCTGACTTAACTTGAACTCATACTAGCAATATAGAAATAAAATATTTTAGAAAGACTTGCAAATTTCCCACACAAGCCAAACAGTGAATTTGGTTGGTTTTGTTGTTGTTTGTGTGTATTTTACTTTCCCTGAACTGAGCTGAAGTTTTATTTTTTCACAGCTGGTGTCAAATTTTTAAGCTGGGCAGTCCTCTTTGCTGTTTTTATCAGTGATACTTCCATGATGCTGTTTTAGAAAGAGGATGGATGAAATTTGATTTTATTCTGCAATTAATTCTATGTACTTGCCAATAAGTAAGTAATGTCTTTCCTTAACTTAGAGGAACTTCAAGTAATGGTAAACCACAGATGAAAGAAATTATATTCTCCTTTAAGGATGTACTGCAGAGATCAATTTTGTACAGTCTTTGCAGTCAGGGAGCGTATTATGTGATATTACTTTATGGTTTCCAATTCATTTTCAAGGGAGAACTGGATCAGGAAATGAATGTGCCGAGGAAAGCACTCTGTGAATCTTCTATGCTTTTAAAGAGTGAGAAGAGGTCTCACAGAAAAATTGCATAAAATGTTCTCTTGTGTACAGGACTACTAACAAATATGTGGAAAACATTATTTTATTTGGGAATGTTTTAAACTTTCTAATTGACCTCATTTTAATTGGGGTGAACACACTAATCTATTTATTATGGTCACGTATTTGTTATCTGGGTCATATATTTGTTAACTGTTTTTATCCCTTTGAATATGCTTTCAGTGTACAATTTGTATTACAGAAGTACTCATGATTTTCAAGGCACTTTCAAAATGAGCAAATGCAAATTGGTTAAAAGAAATGACAATTTCATTTGAAAAATCCTTTCCTTTTCCTCTGCCATTCATTGTAATATTTATTGTTTCAGTTACTTCTGAGATGGGTCTTTGTAGATAATTTTAGGTGCATGTGTGACTGCTATTTTTTATTTCAGCTCTAAAGACTTAAATGTAGTAATGGAAGTAGGAAATAAGTTTCTATCAGCACCTGACAATATATATTTTTTTCATATTAGTTTGCAAATAGGCATTTGAATGGGAGGTGGTGGAATCACCATCCATGGGGTTGTTTAAGGAAAGGTTGGATGTGGTACTTACAGACATGGTTTACTGGGTAATATTGGTGGTTGAGGGACACTTGGACCAGATGATCTTTTCCAACCTTAATAATTCTATGAACGGCCAGTGTGTGCACTCCCTCAAAATCAATGTACTTAGATTCCCCTGTTTTGCAAATGAAGAGCAATAACTGTCTTCCAAAGGTAGATCCTGATGTCCGGTTTAAACTTCTAAATTTGCCTCCTTCTGGATAGGTGGTAAATTTAAATAATATTTTTAAGGAGACTGGGCATGAACCAGATGGAGTGAACCTCTGCCTATGTGTGAGTACTGTGTTCAGTTTGGGGCCCCTCACTACAAGAAGGACATTGAGGTACTTGAGCAAGTCCAGAGAAAGGCAACAAAGCTGGTGAGGGGTCTGGAAAACAAGTCTTATGAGGAGTGGCTGAGGGAGCTGGAACTGTTCAGCCTGGAGAAGAGAAGGCTCAGGGGTGACCTTATTGCACTCTACAAGTACCTTAAAGGAGGCTGTAGTGAGGTGGGGGTTGGTCTATTCTCCCACGTCTGATGACAGGATGAGGGGGGAATGGACTAAAATTGTGGCAGGGGAGGTTTAGGTTGGATATTAGGTAACTTCAGCAACTTCTTTACTGAAAGGGTTGTTAGGCATTGGAATGGGCTGCACAGAGAAGTGGTTGAGTCTCACCATCCCTAAAGGTCTTTAACAAACATTTAGATGCTTACGGATATGGTTTAGTGGAGGACTTGTCAGCATTAGGTCAGAGGTTGGACTTGTTGATCTTGGAGATTTCTTCCAACCTAGATGATTCTGTGATTGCATGATTCTATGTTATCTTCTTGTTTCTTGAGTCATCTGTTGGAATCCTTTTTCTTTGTGACTTTTCTTCCTGAGTTCTCGGTATGCCATCATGTTATGGATTTGTCCATGCAAGCCACAAAATGATGGTATGTGATGCATAACTGTCCTGGAGGTATTTTTGAAGTAGATCCCTTCAGTACATCATTTCAGAATAACAGTGAATAAAGATGAGAGGACTGCTTGCATTTTTACAAGTAGAAGATTTTTGCACTGTTGTTACTGAGAAACTCCCATGCCACCTATTAATATTCCTATGTTGCATTTTTGATGAGTGATGCTCAAACTGAAAAAGGCTTGATCTGCAATGCTGAAGACTTTGGCACTGATGGTCTGAGTCCCTGTGTGGGTAGGTGGATATCATTGCCTCCATTTGCCTGGATGGTCCTTGAGCTTTTTGCATTCCGGTAGATAAAGTTTATTGGACGCTTGGACTACTTTTGGCTAGATTGGTTATTTTAAAACTGGATGAGTAGGTGCAAGATACCACTGCAAAAAATTGTGTGTGGTCATATAAGTACTTGCATGTACAAGTATCAGTGTAAAGGTATGTGTATGTACTTGTGTCTCTTTAGTTTGAACTCTGTCTCCTAAAACACCAAAGTATCCCTTAGCTATTTTGTTGCTTTTGTCATCTGAAGTACAAAGGACTCTGAACTTCAGGTTTGAAGAAAAAACAGTGTTTTTATTTTGCCTGACAGGCTTTCGGAGGAAAAAAAAAAAAAAAAAAAAAAGTGCTTGAATTTGGAGCAAGTCCATTTTCTGATTACTTTTTGACACCTTTTCACATGAAAGACTTTTCAACTGTTGTATTGCTTTGGTGGTGGTTATTTATTCTGTTCCTGGGTTGTGTCAGACTCAGGGACAGTTATCAAGCTCAGGGACAATAACATCTCTCTTCTGTTACGCGTGACTTAAGATGCTTGCACTTTGAAAACATTGCTCCAAAAATCCAAAGATGCCAGAGAAGTGCAAACTTGCATCTCCTATAAGGGTTGGGAGGCCACCAAACCACTCCACCTCCCTGAACTGTTCAACTTCTCCAGACTAGTAGCTATTCCACATTTCAGATTCCACTGGAAAAAAGTACAATGAATTTGGTAAACTTTTTTTTCCCCTCTGTTCCCTGCTCACCATTCCATAACACAGAAATAACTGAGCAAGTTTACAGAAGTCATTTTTGGGTAGGAAAAATTCATTCCTAAGGAAAGCTGTTACATATTCATGTCGTTAATTGTCCTGTGCAGCCCCAACAACTGCAACAGTTCAAAGCACACATATTGAATTGCAAATAGAAGTACGATAAATTATACATTGATTCGTGCCCATCTTGTGCATATGTATATAAACAATCACTAGGGAGTGCCACTTTTGCATACACATATACAGACTTACACTTATCTAGAGAAAAGGAATCAATGTATAATTTATTATATTTTTCTGTAATGTACTTTGAACTGTTTGAACAGTTTTAAACATAACACAGATGGCTTAGCTGTTCTGTTTTGTTTGGCATGATAGAGATATCATCAACTGCTCTCTAGTCCAGCCACACTTAATCATCCCTTGATAGTCTTAGTACATGAGCAAAACCTAGGTTGTGAGAATCTGGGTTTGTGAAAACATATGGAATATTTGGCTCTGAGGAAGGCTGTTCACACACTTTGATGAAGGCTTCTGCCCCTAATGAGCCAGTAAATGTCCCATACTTGTGCCCCTCTTCTACTTGGAATCAAAGTGATTGAAGCTTATTTTAAGTCTTTTGTAAAGTGTGTTTAAACCAAGTCTGTTGACTTTGCACCAAATTGGATGAAAAACACATTAGATCTTTCCTTCCCTGCTGTGGGAACAGTAAATCCGAGAAAATGTTTGAAATGGTAGCCTGGTGACACTTGCCTGGGTCTTAAGTACTTGGGCCTTGCAAGTGATTAAGCTTTTAGCCTCTTCATGATATGCAACTGTATTGGGTTTATGGGGCAAGGTTTTGGTAGTGGGGGGCTCCGAGGGCAGCCTCTGTGAGAAGAGTCCTGAAACTGCCCCATGTTAGATAAGGGCCAGGTTCAGCCAGCTGCAAAAGGGACCTGCCACTGCCCAGAGCCAAGCCAATAAGTGATGTTGTTTGCACCTCTGCAAGAGAAGATTTAAGAAAGGGGGAAAAAAAACTGCTGTGCAACAGCAGCTAGGAGAGCAAAGAGTGAGAACCAGCCCTACAGACTCCAAGGTCAGTGCAGGAGGTGCCCCAGGCACACAGCAGCAGTTCCCCTGCACCCTGTGAAGAGGCCCCTGGTGGAGCAGGCTGTCCCCCTGCAGCCCATGGGTCCCACATGGAGCAGATCTCCACACTGCAGCCCATGCAGTTCTTGAAGAGCTGCTGCCTGTGGCCAGTCCCCACAGGATCAGTTAGGAAAGGATGGCATCCCGTGGGAGGGACCCCACGTGGAGCAGGGGCAGAGGGTGACAGTGAAGGAGTGGCAAGGACAAAGCGTTAGGGACTGACCACTGCCCCCATTCCGCTATGCTGCTTGTGGGGAGGAGATGAAAGAGGCTGGATGGGAAGAAGGTGTTTTAATCTTTTTGTTTGTTACTCACGGCTCTAGCTTGCTGGTAATAGGTAATAAATTTTATTAATCTCCCTACGCTGAGTACAGAGACGATTGCCCATGACGATAATTGTTGGGTGATCTCCCCTGTGCTTATCTCAACCCTTGAACCTTTTTCATCATATTTTCTTCCCCTTTCCCTTTAAGGAGAGCGAGTGAGAGAGCTCTTGTGGTGAAGATCAGCTGTCCAGCTGAGTAAAACCACCACAGGAAAAAATAGTTACCTTTGGAAGACAGATTTCTTATCACTGTGAGTTCCTCCTTGAATACCAGAAGTTAAGAAATTGTCAACATCTTTTACATTCCACTTCTAATTCTCTTGAGTATCGTATGGTTAGTTCACTCATGACACAAAAATGCAAGATAACAGGATTAATTTTCAAGCACATTAGTGTGCTTTCTTTTTGAGGTATAAGCCACTCCTGAAGCATTAGAGAATAAGTTGCAGGAAATGTGCCTTCTATAGGTTGTTCAAGCCATATGTTGAGCCTGGTATGCCTGACGGGATCAAGAAGTATGGTAACTTGCCAGATGTTGGTATTCTATCGAGTGAAGTGTATATAGAAATAATATTTGCCAGTCCTCCTTTCTTCCTAGAAGCTGGTCTGTATGCCTTACTTGAACTTCAGGCCTTCTGCTGCATATAAGGTCTCCAGACATAAAAAGGAATAATTTTGTCAGTTTTTTTCTTTCTCTTTTTTTCCTTTTTTTTTTTTTTTTTTGTCCTTCTTAACTGGGAGACATCATTTTTGTTGACTCTCAGGCTTTTTGTGTATCTTAAGCTATGTACCAAGTAGGCAAGCAAAAGTATTTATGAAAATAGCCTTAAGACATGAGAAATACACCTCAGCATACCTCAGCCCTCCCCCCTTTTTTGTTTTTGAAAAAGTGATGCAACATGAAAATGAAAGGGAAAAAAGAAATTGGAAAAAAAAAATATTGGATGAAAATCTCTCCACTGTTTTATGAAGGACTCTGATAGCTTATATAAACTTAAGGATAGTAATCGCTATAAGTTGAGACTATTAAACTTTTTTAATTTCCCTTTTACGGCTTTCTCTTGGATGCCTGGAAGTATTTTGCATGGGTGAATTAATCTCTGGAAGTCATCACAGAATGATTTTTTCCCAGTGGGTTTGCATTATGATGAGGGCACTGGCCTCTTATCATATTTGAGGATAGATTCCAGGTGGCTGTCTCCAAGGTGCTGAAAATGAGGCATTTATATCCTATCATTAGGTACAGCAGAGCTGCAGTAGTAGTGATTACTTCTCTTAACAGGCAAATGTATCCCAGCCTGTCTTTGTAGAGCAACCGTCACTGTGTAAAACACATCAGATGTATAATTTGAAAGCTTTGGAGTCTGCATGGAGAAGTAAATAATTCCTCTGATGAAATAGAGCTAAGCTATATTATGCCTGTTGGTGTGGTATAGCTAAACCTCAGCCAATTAATTTTTCATGGGCTGTGTAGCAAGGATTGGAGCTAGTATGCAAGAATTTTATTCCTACTGGGTTTTGATTTGAACATGGTCAGCATATGCAAAAAGAGATGAATTTGTATGCAATTATTTTTTCTCCAGAGGAATAAGAAGTTGTCCAAAATATCACATCCTTCTAGGTCTAACCCCCCCAAACATCTGCCCCTTAAAATTCTTTTAATTTTTTGTGAGAAACATCCTGATTATTGAATTATACAGTCATTTACAATCTCGTTGCTTTTGTCCATGCCTCAAGTGTAATGATTTTTCATCTGAAATTAATTTTTAGTTCTGAAATTATGTTTTTTGCTGTGAGTGACTGCTAATTCCCATCCTCCCCCATCACTATGCCTATGTTCTTTTCCAGGGATTAGCCTAAGCATCTTGTTAGGATAAGGGAGAGGGAGCAGAAGGAAAATTGAAATATAAAATAAAATATTGTGGTCAGTCCCTTTCTCTGCTATCAAGATATCTTGCCCAGAATAAGAAATTGGTCGCAGATGAGCATGACTGCAAAGATCACAGTGGAGGAAAGGTTTGTGCAACCCTTTTTCATATTGAGAAATGGAATTAGACGTCATTTAGTTTTTACTACATTCCCACTCTTGAGCTCTGTGGTTTTCTGCTTACACCTCATCATTTGCCTTTTCTATTTGTGATGGGAATATCTTTTCCTCTTGCAGATATCGAGTGCAATTACAACCAGCTTGTGTTACTCTTCTTTTCCTCCTTACCCTTCAGCATAAGGACAGCCAGTTTATCTTTTGTTTTAAGAACAACTGAAACTTCCACTGGTATTGTGTAGCTGTGCACTTGCTTCCAGCCAGCAATATCTCCTTGTGTCTTTATAGTAAAGCTATCCCATAAGACACTCTGCCATGGGCAGTGTTCCTTTATTTTCACCAAACAGTAATTTCTGGCCTGGATCAGAGCAGGAGACCATACAAGTTCTGTTACATCCTGTAGTATGGCTTTGAAGTGACCACTGCCAGAAATATCAGGAGGAAGTGCAAGGAAACCTCCAATAGGTGGGATATTCAGCACCTCTTTCTCATCCTGTATGATTAGAGTAGAATTAAACTCTGAAGCTTGGTGTTTGAAGTCTTTCCAAAACTTTGTTTAGTATTAAACTGACACAACTCTTGCTCTTATCTTTAAAGGAATTCCTGTTCTCTCAGAGATCCCTAATGTGACTACGTAAGGTGTGAAAAGGTCATCTGTTCTGCTAGTCTTGAAAATTGTGAACAAATTTGAATAGCTCCTACTCAAGATAACATGTGAACAAATTTGAATAGCTTCTACTCATGATAACACTTTAAAGCCTCCTACTGAGTTTTTCTGTATTGATGAATACTTGCCCCTCTGGTTCCCTCTTTCACATTTTTTCTTCTATGTGCATGTGCACCTGGAAGCATGAAAGTTATAATTGTATGCAAATAGGACCCAGGCATCTTCTGTTTCTCTGGCATAGTGTCCCCAGTAGAATGTATTGCATTACTTTTATTACAATATTATCCTCTATTATATTACAGTAATGTGGAAGGTCAGCAAGTACTGCTGCATGAATGGCTGTTCCTGAAACATCCAGATAGTATAAAGCACGTCATACTTGACTGCTCTGCATGTTTTTGTGGTATTCATCACCACCTCCAATTTAGAGTATACTGATTCAAATCTAAGTCACATATAATTTAAATCTTGAAGCTTCTTCATAAGGTTGTTTGGATTTCTGTTCAACCCTGAGCAAAGCTTGCTCTTTTCTTTGATGCAACATTGTTGGCATTGGCTGGAAGAAGAGGAGGAACTCTTGGAAACAAAGAAAGAATGAGAAACTCCTCCTCTTTTTCCATTTGAAACTTATCATTTGACAGCTTTTTTTTTTTTTTTTTTGTTCCCAGTCTTCCACACCTGGAAGATGAGATCCAACACTCGGTTGACACTAATAATAGTTTAAAAATCGTAGTGTTCTTTGAAATAATAAAAGCTATTTCAAGGAAGCATTAGGTAGTTGTAACTTGTGGGAATGAAATTGCAACATGTTTATCACTAAGGTATCTTGGATGCTACTTATGCAGAAATATGAGAGTGAAAAAAAAAATCAGGGTAAAAATACTTTCATGCTTGTTATTTGCATTGTTTCTTGCAGCTAGTTCAGCAGAATATCTTTGCACATATAAATGCTCCAGTCTGCACAAGGCATGTTCACTTATAAGGTACTTGAGGTGTGTCTCTGCTTAGGGACAAAAATTTAGCTGAGCTCAGTTCAATTACCTTAGCTAAGGCAAAACTTTCTACAGCCAAGAGTAAACTCAGAATTGAAATGCCTGCTGCAGCTCTGGTCATTTTGGGATGTTCCTTTCTGAATCTCTAGACAACTGTTGATCAACTCAAGCCTCTCTGTTGGTCAACAGTGAGGCTGAAACTTGCAACGCTGGCATCTGAGATACTGTTGATGAGGAACAACTTGAAAAAGTGATCTCATTTAAGAGGACGAAGACATATCTAGCCTAGCAGAAGACAGGAAAGCAGTGGAGGGAAATACACAGGTCCTAGGAATATGATAAATTGGAAGAAAAACAGAGATTGACTGGAATAGAATAGTAGGATTACAAATAAAATGTGAAATCCTGATGCTTCCAAATTAGAGTGAAAATTTTCCATTGCTACTGGTAGAGTGAACATTTTGACAACCATATTTTGAAAATAAGCAGCAGTTTTTCCTAGGCTTGTCAACCTCACACTGTGATTTTGGAGTGAAGCAGATATCTGAATTAATTAAAATGCAAATTTGAAGTTATTTGCATAAAGCATTTACATGGATCCTCCCCCTTCAGAATTAGACCTATTTAATTTTGTTAAATAAGATTGCCTTAGGTGTCTTTTAATTTTAGTTGTGTGGGGTTTAATGCATTTTAACTAATCCCCTTGCAGAGAACATCATATAACTGTCTTGATTGTCCCTGTGTACCCAGTCCTTGTGTTTCAAGTAGTGGAGTCATGTTCTGGCCAATGGTGGGTGGAAGAAATTGTTTTTCCAGATGTTACCAGTAAATAAATAATAGCAAGGTCTTCTTTATTTGCATAACAGTACATGCCTTAGATGAGGAGAACACATATATGCATGAATCTGTGAAAGGCAAGAGACAGTGAGGCAAGAATATTGTTCATATGGGGTATCCTTTTAGTCTAAAGCAATTGCTTAAAAACAGCTTAAGAATTAAAATATGATTCTTTGGTGAACCTGTGTATTGCTGCCATCTTCAGCAACAACCGCATTAGTCAGATTGACTTGTGATTGCATCTAAGAGGTTTTCAGACACAAATATACACTCCCGTGATCACGCATTGCCAGGCCAGAAGGAAATACTCATTTCATTTTATGTGTTCAGATTATGCCATCAGGTAAAAATACACTACCTGAAATTTAACCTGAAAGAAACTCTGAAAAATTAGATATTCCTAAGTAATAACAGGGATTTTACAAAATAACATCTGAGCTGGGGTGACATTTCACACACTGTCCCATTCCCAGCAAAGTCTGCAGCCAGAGTCAACTTCCAGCATGTCTGTTAGAGCTGCTGCTGAGTTTTCTAATTTATAGAAAATAACTACTGGAGGATTTAGCTGTGCTTTCAAATCTCTATGCTGAGTCTATGTTCCCCCTTACATAGTAGGAACAGAATGTTGCACTTTTCTAGCTGGCTCCAAAATGACCGTCCCTTGATTCTCAAAGAAGCAGAACAGTATTATTGCTAAATGATAGATTTTATGTGATACTAGTTAAGAGAGCTATCCCTTTTGGAGTATTCATGAGTGGGACTTGACTTTTTTTTTCCATTCACATGAATCCTTTTGGTTATAAAATATGATTTTTCTGCTAACTGGCAAATGTGTCACTTAACTATTCAAGACTCTTGTTCCACTCCTCCTGACCCTACAGCATCCTCTTGGATGCCAGCAGGAGACATTCAGTGCAGTGGGTGTTCTCATTACCACTTGGCATTTTGCTGTTTGGTTTTTCTTCCTGTTGTTATTTAATGATTTGAGTCCTTTCCCCACCACTCCCAGAAGTCATTTAGCAAGAGTAGTATGAACACTACTTAGTATTATTGACATAGCTACTCAGGAAAGAGTTTAATTTCAGAGCCAAGCTACAGCATTCTCCCTCACCATCTGCGTCTGCCTTTTCCCACACTGCCATGTTTCCCAGTTAAGCCTTTTCTTTCATCTCCTTGTCCAGTGATTTTGGGGAGGGTGGCACAGGTGCTGCACAGCTTTGCCTCAGCTTTAAAAACCTCTGAGGATAAAAGAGGCTGTGTGTCACTTTGTAATGTCAGTGACAGAGGTGAAATTCATGGCTGATGTAATTCAGCATATGTTTGCTTCATGGAGGCATGGACAGACAAGCATTGCAGGTATTCTATCCTTATTCTATCCTTATCCTATGGTTTATCACAGGCATTTCACAACTCCCATTAGTGCTGGGAGGGGATGTCTCACAATCTTTAATGCAATACCTCAAATAATACTGCAGAAGAAAGATATGGTACCTTTTGGGAGAACCAAGACATCAAGGCTAATGATG